>OY783228.1:57173191-58423191 GCA_963678685.1 Patella ulyssiponensis | reverse complement strand
CTTTTTAGCTTGTGGTCCCTCTGGAGGTCAAAATTGTTATCCGATTTAAAAACCGTTTGATTATATCACTGTCCCATGGTTATGAAGGTTGAGTTCGAATTTCGTGAAAATCGGACCAAAATTGACGGACAAAATGGCCGCCGTTTGTACGCGAATAGTGTGAAAATATGTTATATCAAGGTTGTAGACCTTGTAGAGGTCACAATTTTGAACCGATTTTGATGAAACTTGACATGTATGTTTATAACCCAAAGATCTTGGTTCCTTTCGATATTTGCGCGCATCGGATCGTAACTTCCTGAATTATGGCCCCTGATTGTCCGAAAAATCGCCCTTTTTAGCTTGTGGTCCCTCTGGAGGTCAAAATTGTTATCCGATTTAAAAAAACGTTTGATTATATCACCGTTCCATGGTTATGAAGGTTGAATTCGAATTTCGTGAAAATCGGACCAAAATTGACAGACAAAATGGCCGCCGTTTGTACGCGAATGGTGTGAAAATATGTTATATCAAGGTTGTGGACCTTATAGAGGTCACAATCTTGAACCGATTTTGATGAAACTTGACATGTATGTTTATAACTCAAAGATCTTGGTTCATTTCGATATTTGCGCCCATCGGATCGTAACTTCCTGAATTATGGCCCCTGATTGTCCGAAAAATCGCCCTTTTTAGCTTGTGGTCCCTCTGGAGGTCAAAATTGTTATCCGATTCAAAAAACCATTTGATTATATCACCATTCCATGGTTATGAAGGTTGAGTTCGAATTTTGTGAAAATCGGACCAAAATTGACGGACAAAATGGCCGCTGTTTGTACGCGAATTGTGTGAAAATATGTTATATCAAGGTTGTGGACCTTATAGAGGTCACAATTTTGAACCGATTTTGATTAAAATTGACATGTATGTTTATAACCCAAAGATCTTGGTTCCTTTCGATATTTGCGCCCATCGGATCGTAACTTCCCGAATTATGGCCCCTGATTGTCCAAAAAATCGCCCTTTTTAGCTTGTGGTTCCTCTGGAGGTTAAAATTGTTATCCGATTTAAAAAAATGTTCGATTATATCACCGTTCCATGGTTATGAAGGTTGAGTTCGAATTTCGTGAAAATCAGACCAAAATTGACGGTCAAAATGGCCGCTGTTTGTACGCGAATGGTGTGAAAATATGTTATATCAAGGTTGTGGACCTTATAGATGTCACAATTTTGAACCGATTTTGATGAAACGTGACATGCATGTTTATAACCCAAAGATCTTGGTTCCTTTCGATATTTACGCCCATCGAATCATAACTTCCTGAATTATGTCCCCTGATTGTCCGAAAAATCGCTTTTGTTAGCTTGTGGTCCCACTGGAGTTCAAAATTATTATCCGATTTAAAAAAAACGTTTGATTATATCACGGTTTCATGGTAATGAAGAGAGAATTTGAATTTTGTGAAAATCGGACCAGAGTTGACGGATAAAATGGCCACCGTCTGTACGTGAATTGTGTAAAAATATGTTATATCAAGGTTGTGGACCCTATAGAGGTCACAATTTTGAACTGATTTTGATGAAACTTGAAATACATGTTTATAACCTAATGATCTTGATTCCATTGCATATTTGCCCATATCGGATCGTAACTTCCTGAATCATGGCCCCTGATTGTACGAAAAATCACCCTTTTTAGCTTGTGGTCCCTCTGGAGGTCACAATTATTATCTGATTTAAAAAAACGTTTGATTATATCACAGTTACACCGTAGTTATGGGTGAGTTTGAATTATGATTTTCTGATGATTACTTAAAATGCAACAACTCTTGTTGACTGCCCGGACGATTTGGCTGCTGTGTGGGCGTATGTTTCGTTGCCTGGCAACCTATTTTTAGCTTTCGAAGAAGAATCTCAATGAAACCATTATTGAGTGTCGATCACGTGGCTAAACACTATAATAAATTAATCAACTGGTTGATAATCCAGATTGCGTCGATGAGTAAAACTAATCAATTGTCTTAGATTAATGATTAGTTGATTGATAATTGCCAATGATATATTACCCCTTATTTCAAGTCACTATTTACTCCTAATGATTAATTTAAGTGGTGATTAGTTGATATTTTGTTTCGTCTTTAAAATAAAATGGTAGGCCCTTTGCATATAATCAAAATGGCCAACAGGTCTATCGAGGAGAATTTAATATTTTGATAGTTGAATTCTGTTTACTGTGGCTTCATATATATACGCCATGTAAAATATACAAGTATGCATATCGGATATCATTACTTCAAATTATCTTATCAACACTGGTCGAAAACATAAGAACTAGTGTTGAATATCGGCGATTCTTGCGCGAGAAAACGCTTCGCCATTTCAGGCATTTGTATCATAGGCCTATTACCGTCGCCAAAATGGCCTAAAGATGAACAGGCAAGCATCTCTTACAAATATAATTGAAGTATATATCATTCTATCAGGGATTTTTATAAATTTACGGTACCTGGAAATAACAATAGGTCTATTGTACACGTAACACATAAATTTATAGAAAATTCGCAATCCTAGGATGAGATTTACATGTAAATACTGAATTATATACCATACTTGTGTAATACGCCGATGTTCAAATAGACTAAAGTCACCAAAAATAAAATCTGATCTTATTAAATCTAAACTGTGCTAATGTATTATGTAAAGACAGATATCTAAATTTGTTGTACGTGTATATTATATTGTATAAATCAGTAACTATTTTATAGTAAGCCTAGCTGGCACATAAAATTGTTCAATATTGTATTTTTTATCAGATATTTTTGACATAAAATATTCAAGTTGGCGGGAAAAAATATGAACATTTCTTTATATACAAATTATCATCCATTTTGGCGGAAAAAAATTGGAAGCCAGTGTCAGCCCTGAATTAGGTTGAATTCTGCTCTGCCTAAGACGTTTTGTTGATATGCTAGTGTCGTCTGCTACTTCCGGCTATGAATTAATCAACTATAAGGCTTTAAGTTAATGTTACTATAGTGACACATTTGTTTTACCTGTATATCTAAAAATTCTAGTGACGGTGATTTTTTATATGTTTAATTAAGATACATCCACACCGAGTTGAACAGAGCAAAATTTATTTCTTTTGCAATTTGATTTTGGTAATTACTGATATCTCCTGGACTATAAACATTTCATGCCACGTGACTTTAGCATGAAATCGGAAGTTATTGGCTTCAATCTGCGATTTTGAATTACTTTTCCAGTTAAATATATTACTAGAAATTGTATTATAATACTTTGATATCGAAATATAAGCGCAATTAATGTTGATGTACGGGAGACACTTACGGGAAAAGTCCCGTTTCCAGGGATTTCCATTCACGTGATTACAGCCATAGAAAACAGGATTTATCGGTTTTGCAGATTGAAATTTGCTACTTTTCGACTTAATGTAGCCTGCTTTTTATCTGATACTATCAAGATTATAAATATTTGATATATTATCATTCAAATTATTACGATTTTTATAAGTTTTAACTGGCTAATATGTGCAGATTTGAGTTGTAAAATTTGTACAACTGATTGGTTGAAGCTTTGAGACAAGATAACCTTGACTCTATCTAATAGGGAGTGATAACACTTAGTGTATAGTTTGATTGTTCAATATTTTTGAAAGAAAATGTGTGATTTAGACAGGGGACATCAGCCTTACCGTTGGCTTGTTACTTCTAGAGTGACAAAAGTTCAAATGACAGAAGTTATCATCCAGCCTATATGAAACTTTTATGCATTATTTCAATCAGTAAAACGAAAAAGGGGTAGCACGATTTACCCAAATCCCCCAAATCTACCCAAATCCACCACTATTTCAACTCATACCACAATAATTTATATTGATATTTGATAATATACCGTTCTTTATGTGGAATTGACAATTTTATTGTCCAAATTCCGCTCAAAATGCGATTTCCAAGTAAGTTTGGAAGTCGAAACCAAGGGAATAGCTTGTGTAATACACAAATCTACCCAAAACCACGTTATTTCCACTTATATCACAATTATGTTTATCGTTTTTAATATACTATCATTCGTTTAGCTAAATATGCCATAATTACTTTAAAATTTTGTCTTAAAATCCAATAATTCGTGCGTGTTTCGTCGTCGTATGTAAGGGACATAACTCGTGTATATACCCACATGGATGCAGACCACTATTAAATTTGTAGTTCTTCCAAAGTTACATGGAAATCACATTCTGACCATACTCCGCGCAGCGTTTCGTTTGATTATAGGTAATCTCACTACACACTGCTATTATGAGTGGATATTGTTGTGTTAAATTTTGATTGGTCAGTGGTCCGACTACCAACCAATCACTACCTACCATCCAAACGCTTTACATTTAAAACGAGTGCCAGTATTGGACCAAATATGTTTACATAACGTTACGTCATGGCTCACGCTTTTATTATGCCTAATTAACCCGTGCATAGGAGAATACTGCAGTAAAACTAATTGTATGACAAACGAGGCTATCAAGTCGAATGAAATGTAAACAATACTGTTTGGAAACGAACATACTTTTCACCGTTTTTAATACCTTAAATCACTGTCCAAAGTTGTAGGGAAGACTCAGATTAAACGAAGGACTGTCATGTTGCTGTACTTAAGTGATAGCTTTCATTGAACGGGGAGAATAGACACACTCCCGCAAAAGTTCAAGAATCAGAAGTCAATCCAGCCGTGGCCAGAGAGAGATTTCTCGGGCCATTGCTTCAGGAATATGCATTCTGACACAAAAACGCTACGATTTTAAATTTAAAATGACAATTTTACAGAAAGAACCTTATATGATCAATTATCGATATAAATTATTGTGATATCAGTTGAAATAATGGTGGATTTGGGTAAATCGTGCTACCGACGAAAAAGCCTGTCAAGTTCCATATGATCAATAAAAATGAAGTTATTTGATGAAAAAAAAATCTCCTGGATTCTCGTGTTTTTTCATTGCTGGTCTCCTGTTTTTTTCATACCTAGGGGAGGGGGTTGACACATCTGACGTGACATCACATCACAAGGAGTTAATCATTGGCTCAAGGGTGCGTGCATTGTTTACATAAGACGTTACTATATATAGTTCCGGCAGAATGATGCCTTTTACTCATTTTGATAACCATTTACACTAAATAGGAAATACTTTTTACCTACAAATACTTTGAACATCTTTATTTAATTCAATTTGTTTGTGGAAAAAAGTTAATATTTGTGACTCATTAAGTCGCATCGATCTCATCCGGATTCTGAATCTACATATACTGAAGATATATAATCCATCAAAAAACATTCTGTGGACTATATTTCAAGGATTGTCGACCTGCTGTCGGACTGAAATAACAGTTGCAACAATTTCTGAAACACACAAACTAGGTCACCTCCGGACCAACTTATGGTTTCATTTTATTTCCATAATTCCCATGCAGGGGTCTTTACCAGTGGGAGGGAACCAGAGAACCTTAAGAATACCCACAAGGTTTGTCAACCTTACTCCTTGTCATGTACAAGTGGAGAATTGAACCAACGCAATTTGACTAATTGACAGACCTTATGATTTAAGTAAAACCATTCGGCCACCCAACCCCACGAAACAATAATTATTTAGTTATTGCTCTTCATATATTCTTGTGAACCCATCAAAGATTTTATACAGTATGGTGATTTTGCAAAAAACTATAGGGCCTGGACAAAATTAGTTGCTGTAGAGGTATGTTTTGTTGCCTGCAACCTATCTTTAATTTTTTTTTATTACATTTATTTTTCAGGTCTGAAGGTTATCTTTGTTTACCAAAGATAAAATATTCAGCTATAAACTTTGACAAGGCTTTAAAACGTCTGCTTTCAGCAGAATTTAAGTAAGTAAAACTTATAAATCTTTAAATCTGTGATAGGGTGCCCCACCATAAATAAATATCTCTGAATATTCCCAAATATTTCAACAATTTTAGCACTATATATATATATATACCAAAAAATACTAATATTTGGATGGAATAATCTATATTTAAATAACTTTTACATTAGTGCCAAGATCTTTTGGCCTTACGACGTCTTCAGGGCTAATATAAAAGACAATGGCTTCGCTTAGTTACACAATAGCGCGACCTCAACACAGGGACATAACTCCAGTATGTCATTAATGTTTAAGGGGAATAAATTTTTTTACGGGTTTTTACAAAATAATTAAGATCTTGGCCCTAATGTAAAAGTTATTTAAATATAGATTATTCCATCCAAATACGAGTATTTTTTGGTATATAAATCTGAGAGTTCGTTTTTTTAAATCGTTTAATTATATATATTTCCACATTAAGGCGACCACACTATATTTTCCACCTTAGATTAGAGTGGTTCAGAGACACAATATTTGTCCTTATAAAAACTGACCCGCTTATCTGTGTGATTGCTCCGTCGAGAAATCTTCTGAAGTGAGCAGAAGTTAGCGCCGCGCACGTGGTTTAGGAAGTCGCAGCAAATATACGTCACATGAGGTATTTTTACAAACATGTATTGGTATATAACGCCGAGTAAAAAATACACTCATTACGGGCTTCGACTTACGTGTTTATTTAATAGCGAACGTGAGCAAAAATTTCGATTTCACTCCTTGATTTGATTTTTGATTTTGGCGATTTTGGTGATTTAAATACAGAGCTAGCTATAATAGCTTCGTTTCATTTCTAACTTTCAAGCAGGTGAAATTGCCCAGATAAATTCACTACAACCTTTCGAGATTTACTTTTATTAAGTGGCTACATTCTTGGTTTACGCTGGCATCTATTGTGGTTAGGAAATAAATATTTGCTAGCTCTAAATACACAGAACTATTTGAGACCGGAAAATAACCGAAACAAACTTTTTATTTGTAGTCTTTATTTTCCAGACCCTTTTCGGTAACATGGTGTATATTATTTTTATAATCATAGTATATTATCTTACCATCCTGTAGCCATAGGCTTTGATCGACGGACTTATTTTTTTCTAGATTTGAGACTGAGCCCTGCAAGATATCGTCCACGGATGATTTGCTATCCAGCATTGGATTGGACAAGTACCCCTATGATTTGGGAACTGTAACAAACTACCTATGACAAAAATCACAAATAGGCTTTATGCTAGACAAATGTTAATAAATTCCCGACAACTTCGGAGCATCGGTCTATCATGACTGCTTTACATGACGACTGTGTGACTTTTGGTGACAAATACATTCAAAATAGACTGGTCAGACTGACGACAAAGACTAGGAAGCTGAGTAAAAGTAAGGTTAAGTCCACTAAATGTATGAAATCATACGACGATTTTCTTGACACCCCATTTTTTCCGGGATAGTTTACGTTATTCCATCAGCAGACACAAGTGAAATTAATTTAATAAACAGAGAGACTCGGACATCTGCCGATGCGACCTTAACTGATTTAGATAGAAAAAAAGTATTTGCGGCGATTGTCATAAAAGCACAATCGCCAAGTTTAAAAAAAAAATCAACTTCGGAAGACTAAAAAAGAAATGATTCGCATGAAGGCTAATAATGAAAATAAAAAACAATTGGCAGGTAAAAAGAATGGTTGCAAGTCCAAACCTTTTTAGATGAACGAAGGAATTTTGTATGATGTCAAAAATCAAAGATACACAACAGAATGCCATAATTTTGTCATGAAACTTAAAAATCTAAACGTTTCCAATGGTAACGTAGCAGTGGTTATAACCGCATGTTTGACTCTCGCTGGATTAAATCTAATTACACTCCATCAAAATCTACAGTTCAAAGAATATCATGTGAGCGCGTCGGTGTCCACATGTTTAGGAAACCTTGAAGTCGGCGAAAAATACCACCCTTTATACAGACGAAACTACAAAATTTGGCTCTAAATTCGGTACATACGCAATAATCGCTGGCTCGGCACATACGCCGCTTATCCAGCAATGTGTTCTTTTATCATAACAAACATCATGCAGTGAATATATTTATTTATCTGAGGGACAAAAAATAAAGTCTTAAATTAATAGTTTTATTAGGGTGTTTATCCCTCTCTCTCACTCCCCGTATTACATGTCATTATATTTTCCTCGAACTTTACCCGGCAATTTAATTTTTATAACAAACATCGTACTGCACAATATAATATTTAGTTATCTTTGAGATTAACATTATTAGATTTATAGATCCCTCTCTCTCACTCGCTCCCTCTGTATAACATGCCGTTATAAATAGGCCAGTGTCTGGGTATAAATAAGTAAACGCACTGTTCATTTTAATATATGTATTAGGCTAATCTTGAAATAATTCATGTCAAATGCCGATCTTTTCATCTCCAGCTTAACATGTATTTTAATTTCTACTGTAGCATTATAAACACAGTTAATATAAAGACATTTGAAGGCGCGGGTTTACTGTTAAAACAACTAAGCGTTTGCGCATGCGTACATATGTCAAATCCAATCGTCTCATAGAGTGTATTCTGTTACTTTGCAGTATGGAAATAAACGATATTTTCCAACTGCGATAAAGTTATTTCGTTTCCGGGACGTGCGTAGCTTGGAGCATATTTTTTTTAGTACAACCAAGGGACATAGCTCTTATTCTCACTAAGAGATAACTCCTTTGATTATGGAAGCCGGGAAGATTTTGAGCCATTTATAACATATGTCCAAATGGTTATATATCCTCAAAAATCAGAAGTGGCCAGACTTCCATTGTTGATCAATGAAGTTTTTATAGTAAGTCTTATCATATAATGTCTTTACTGTCCCGAAATAGTGTCTGTTTGTTATAAAACATTTTTAGCCTGAACCACTCTACTTAGATAGACAATTTGCATAATCTACAGTTTTCCATATTTTATAGCAGAAAATGCATTTTTGGGTACTGTACCCTTTGTTTTTCAATATCCTGAAGTTTGAATCATAGAAAAAAAAAATTGAAAAATATATAAAAATTTTGGTTGCCTTAATATTTTGTAACTGTTACATACGCATTAATGTGACTTTATGTATAGTTGTGCATAATATACGCATTAAGGCGACATATGTATATTTTTGCATAATATACGCATTTAGGCGACCATATGTATATGTTTGCATAATGTACGCATTAAGGCTACTTTTTATACGCCCACATTGAAATGTGGTCGTATATTGTCGTCGGTCCGTCCGTCTGTCGGTCCGGCGTCCACAATTGCTTGTGGACGCTCTAGAGGCTAAAGTTAATATCCGATTGACTTTAAATTTATACACAGTGTTTAAGATCATGAGACGAAGAAGCCTATTGTTTTTCAGAGATTTCCGATAATAACTACCAGACACGGTAACATGCATAGTGTGTAGAAATGTCGTCAGAGCTTTTAGTAATGGGCTTCTGCGTTAGGAAATCCTCTGAGCAAGTAGTAAAGCTTAATTGTGGTTACTATTCATGGAAACCAGTGAGAAATATACGTGTTGTCAGTTGTCGCTTAAACGCGTCAATACTTGTAACGTGCATGAGTTTTCTTATAAATGGTCACTAATAATCATAAGGTGAGTATTTAAGTTAATAAGTTAGTTTTTCTAACTTGTGTCAGTATGTAAAAATAACGTGAGTAATTAAACAAACGTGAGTTTATACGAACATATCACTAGTCAGGCGTCTGTGGGAGAAATCGGGAAAAGCGTGACTAATTAACAAAACGTCACCATTGGAGCTCTCGTTCACTATCTAGATGAAACCGCCAGTTATCTTTGATGTGCGTTAGTAATTGAACATGGCGCCAGTAGAGCGTGAAATCATTAACTATATACATTTCTGCTGAGTATTGTTACTATAGGTAATTGTAACTTGTCCGTTAAATTGTCACTACCTTCTGAATAAAATATTAATTAATTATTTATTAATATTCTCGAATCCGGAATTTTTTTTTAACAATAATGAATGGCAGTGAACAACAGGAGTATTTTTCGGTTACCGCTGTAATTTGCAGAATACTGTTTTTAAACAATAATGGGTGTATTTTTTCGGCGATTTCGATAACCGCCGTAGTTTGCAGGATGTGGGGCAATATGTATAGTGTTATTTAATTTACAATTTATATTTATTGTTGTTCATGTTGCTATTTTAGACTCTCATGGGGCCATAAAAGGGAAAGAATAAACCATAAAAAGCCTCATCAGTCTCTGTTATATAAATAACCACGCGCACGGCAACCGAAATAAAAGTACTAAATCCTTAATGGTCTCTGTTATCTATTTAAATCCTTATCCACACACTGTTTGAGAGTTCGGTTCTCTGAATCCGATTTTAGAGAATACCATTCTGCCCATGTGCACCCAAACATTATCATATTTAAATTGTTTCTGATAAGTATTAACCAATTTATTAATTATGAAATAAACAATGGTCCTCACTATAGTTATTTTCTTATCGTTAAATAGTTCCAAATCTTACTACTTCGCGTCTTTTTTTCACGTTAGTTCTGTGTAGATCACTGTTGGTATTGTCTGGACACTTAATCATTACGAGTAGAAGTATTGGAAAAGGAAGGAAAATATACCGCATGGTTTACGTGTGAGTAGAATGAAAGATGAAAGGGAGGATATCCCTTTGATGTCACAAGATTGACATTCCAGCTTCTAGATGCTGATGAAAATTTAGAAATAATTTCGTGGTTTGTTTTCTTATGCTAGGCTACTTTAAGAATTTAGACACAATTTGTATCAACAAATAATAATTTAGATCATACTTTATTTATTAAATTAATATAGAAATGGCGGGAGAATGTCACATGGTTGCTCTTCGCTTTGATGTTTCATTCATTGCCGCATGAATCATTCCGACATCTATTTATAGGCATACAGGTGTCGATCACTCTAGGAATTACATCGTAATCAACACATGACACATTATAATCTCGACTTTATTTAATATTACAGCAAACATTTAACGTCCACTTCCACCGGGGGTGATATCGTAGACAAGATAGATGATGTGTATTTGTGATTGTGTAGGAGGCATGACACAATTTTATTTCTTCAAACACGCAGCGTTCGTGTTTGGTTTAAACAGTTCGTGTTTCATTCCGAAGGTAAAATAGTATCATGCGTTTCCTGACTAACATGGACACGCATCTACATGGATTATTACGCCATTCGAGACATTTCAATGTGTAATAGTTTAAATCCACCACTATCGGTAATTGTATCTGTATCGGCCGATATATGCACTGTCAATATCGGATATCGGCAAAACCGATAGGTACCATATCAGACCATCACTATAAAGATGACTAAAGCCATTTCCGTTTGGGGTCGCCCAAGTCGAAAAAGGTAGTTTTTAGAAAAAGCAAGTTAAAGATATCGCTATATTCGAACATTAAATCACATAACAGCCAAGCCATATATTTGTTAATGTTTGTTTAATATTTCTCTCAGTGTTATAATTTAGAACCAAAGAGAATAGTCTGTACATTAGTAATATAGGTCTTGTATATTAAATCCTTTATGAGATTAAATTCTATTAATCTCATCACTTAATTAGCACCTTTGTGTTATAGAGCTCAAGAGATTAAGAATGTTGATTGGGTAGGTTTACCACCTCAGTAGAGCGTGAAATCATTAACTATATAAATTTATGTTAAGTGTATTGATAAAAATTGACTTTTTAATATACAAGGACGTTTTTAATATACAAGGACTTTTTTAATATACAAGGACTTTATTGTGCGTGTTAACCAAGTTTTTACCAACTTTCGACCCATAAAGTGTAAATAATTTAATTAAATCAAACTGTCCATAATATCATTAAAATATATTGGACGTTAAATCTTTAATAAACAACAACAATATTGGTAAATTGTATTATTAAAAGAAACTTTGTTATCGGTGTTACTATTGTTAACGAAAATTTCGGATTGTTATCGGTGTGACTATTGTAGAAGAACTCGGATATGTAACTTACAAATTTTAAGAAATAAAAATGCTCCCCAACCCCCATAAATCAGGCCCCAAGTTCACAAAGCATTCTCAGACTTATGTTGAGAATTTGCTCAACTTTCAATCGCTGTTTATAAGAAATATCTTTGATCCAGAAAACACAAAAGTTTGCACATAGTTTCTTATTGATGTATTTGATACATTAAAACAAAAATTTTATAAACGGCTATATTTTAGTTAAGATAAGGCAAACAATTGTGAGTAAATTCTCAACTTAAGTCTGAGAAGGCTTTGTGAACTTGGGGCCAGGTCTGACCTCTGTTTGCCCCCCCCCCCCCCCCTCGCCAATAATTTTAGAAAAAAAAGTGATATATTTCGGTTATCAATATGTGGTTGTTGTTTTAGGACCTTCGGCGCTTTGATATCTGCATAGGTTAAATTTGGAATCACCACTCATGGTTTAAAAAAGATCGTCAACACAAATCTGCTTTCACTAATTTTATTGAAACAGATAACATGATAGCAGATAACAGAAATAATGAATTTCATGCACACACGTACATACATACAAGCAAACTGATCCCGCAGTGAATATTCGCTTGGCCGCTACAATGACTGATAAGCATGACATCGACGAGGCTTAATAAGTACGGCATATTACCTTTTTTACTCCGACAAATTAAATTCTCAAACATTTTTTTGAGGTAAAAGAAAAATAAGTAAAGACGTTTGAAGTATTTGAAGTTAAAAAATATTTCCTATTTAGTGTAAATGGGTATTAAAATGAGTAAAATGCATCATTTTGCCCGAAGCAGTTAGGTGTTTAGTAAACATTGCACGAGCAGTTGAACCAATGACTGGCGCGGTGAACAGTCAACGCACGTGCTGTGGACACTTATCTGTTACAGAGTTAATTCGTAAGTAATTCTCTGTGAAACAGATTGACATACAAGCTGTAATTCTGAGCATTGAAGAATCGTGTGAATTTCTATTTACATTATTATTTGTAAATTTGTACCATATAACCCGATTCCCGATAAAACAAAGAACATATGATTCAAACGTCAACCCGACTATTTCAGACTTCGCATCTTGCCGTTTCACGAATAGTCCGTGCTTTGCACGGAGTCGGCAACCAAGTAACCCTTCTTGATCAAAGGAACAATTCTATTTATACATGTACAAGCGTGCATGCGCTTGGTTTCAAGGTGACTGCAGTTCGGTGGCTTTATTTTAAAAGATAACTGATATTAAACTTATGGTCGCCCAAGAGAAAGCAAGTTAAAGATATCGCTATATTCTAGCACTAAATCACGTAACAACCACGCCATATATTTGTTAATGTTTGTCTAATGTTTCTCTCGGTGTTATAATTTAGAATCAAAGAGAATAGTCCGTATATATGTAAAATATGTCTTGTATATTAAATCTTTTATGGGATTAAATTCTGTTAATCTCAACACTTAATTAGCACCTTTGTGTTATAGTGCTCATGAGATTAAGAATGTTGATTGGGTAGGTTTACCACGCCAGTAGAGCGTGATGTGAAATCATTAACTAGATAAATTTCTGTTAAGTTTATTGATAAACTGTATCATTAAAAGAAAATGTGTTACCGGTTGTAGAAGAACTCAAACGAAAATTTCGATTTAACTGGCAAATTTTAAGAAATAAAAATGCTCTATTTGTTGAAGATCTTTGACAAAAGTTTCGCTATCGTTTCGCAATTTCTTGTAATTTCTCGTGTTTAGAATTGCATCAGTTTTGAATATGTAATATAGTTTAGTTATAAATGTCCCAAGATCGAACGTCTTGCATGGTTTTACTATTTCACTATTGCATGCAATGTATCGTTATATTTATCGTGTGCTAAATAAAACAATTTCTAAATATTAATGGACTCTTCCGTGCTCACAATGTCGAATTACTTGAATGAAATTCATTTTTTTTCTCTAACTTGCGATCATATTGTATTTTAACATTGTATATCGTATCTTATTATACGCTATTACTATTTTCATCGTTATATATATCGTTTAATAGTTATTATTTCTCAAATGTAAATATATAATATATATTGATTAATAGTTATTATTTCTCAAATGTAAAACGATATTCACATGATTCTTCGGTGCTCAGAATGTCAGCGTGTATATATGTGTATGTGTATGAATGAAGTTCAATATTATCTGATATCCTGCATATTATCTGTTACGACAGAATTACCGAAAACAGATTTGTGTTGATGATCTTTTTAAACCATTAGTTCTGATTCCAAATTTACTAATCCATACAGTGCTGCCTGCCCCAAAATATGTGCCAATCCACGAGTAACAAGAATACATATAAATTGTAAATTTAAAAACACTACACACTGCGCCGTGTTCTGCATGGGGAACCCGCTGTTAAAACGTGAACAGGTATAAATAGTGTGACGAATCCAACCTCGTCACTGAGCATTTAAATTCGTATTTATATAGGAAGGTATTTAGAGATCGATCTATCTAACCATCTTCAATGTCTTTGGCAAACTACGGCCGTAATCGAAATCGCCGACAAATATTCCCTTTGCTCACTACCATCCGTTATTGTTTTAAAAATTTTGTCCGATTCGAGAATATTAATAAATAATAATTCATTTATTCAGGATACTTAATATACATATAATCACGTTCTGTAACAATACTCACCAAAAATTTATATAGTTAACGATTTCACCCTTAACTGGCGACGTTTTCACTTACTGACGCACATCAAAGATAACTGGCGGTTTCACCCAGGTAGTTAACGGTAGCCCAAATACTGACGTTTTCTTAATTAGTCACGCTTTTCCCGATTTCTCCTGCACCCGTCTGACTAGTGATATGTTCGTATAAACTCACGTTTGTTTAATTACTCACGTTATTTTCACATACTGACACAAGTTAGAAAAACTAACTGATTAACTTAAATACTCACCTTATGATTATTACTGACCATTTATAAGAAAACTCACGTACGTTACAAGTACTGACGTGTTTAAGCGACAACTGACAACACGTATATTTCTCACTGGTTTCCATGAATAGTAACCACAATTAAGCTTTACTACTTGCTCAGAGGATTTTCTAACGTAGAAGTCCGATACTAAAAGCTCTGACGACATTTCTACACACTATGCATCTTGCAGTGAGAGTTATGGCCCTTGATCACTTCAAAAAATCTTGTGGATGCTCTAGAGGCTAAAGTTAATACCCGATTGACTTTAAATTTATACACAGTGTTTAAGATCATATGACGAAGATGCCTATTGATTTTCAGCGATTTCCGATAATTAGTGCCAGAGTTATGGCCCTTGATCACTTCAAAAAATCTTGTGGATGCTCTAGAGGCCAAAGTTAATACCCGATTGACTTTAAATTTATACACAGTGTTTAAGGTCATATGACGAAGAAGCCTATTGATTAGTGCCAGAGTTATGGCCCTTGATCACATCAAAAAATCCTGTGGAGGCTCTAGATGCCAAAGTTAATATCCGATTGACTTTAAATTTACACACACTGTTTAAGGTCATGAGACGAAGAAGCCTACTGATTTTCAGCGATTTCAAATAATTACTCACAGAGTTATCTCCCTTGATCACTTCAAAAAACCTTGTGATGCTATAGATGCCAAACTTATCATCCGATTGACTTCAGACTGATACACAGAGTTTAAGGTGTTGAAACGAACAAGTATTTTGATTTTCAATGAATTTTGATAACTGAACAGCTAAATCCATGATGTTAAATGTTTCCTATACTAATTGTTAGCGTGGGGCAAAACTTTGTAAAAAGCAAACAAATTCTAATTAAATTACATAATGAGTTGTTACTCTTAATCAGATTTTAGTGTATTACAAATGTTTCATTACCAAAAAAAGTAAAAATATGCGACAACCCTTGTTGACTGCTCGGACGATTTAGCTGCTGTGGGCGTATGTTTCGTTGCCTGGCAACCTATCTTTGTATATTTTTGCATAATATATGCATTAAGGTGACTTTATGTATATTTTTGTATGCCGGTAATATATGCATTAAGGCGACTTTATGTGTATTTTTGCATAATATATGCATAAAGGCGACTTTATGTATATTTTTTCATAATATATGCATTAAGGCGACTTTATATATATATTTTTTATATTTTGTGACACGCACGGCAACTTCAGTCGGGATGTGCAAAATCTAATATTGCGGTACAGACGAAGCAAGTGAAAATATTGATTTTGCTCGAAATTGAGATTTTCACAAAAATGAGTCTATAACAAAAAATCAAAATAGCAATAATCCAGTTGAATACACTTTTATTTAGCCTTTTATAAGAGTACAGTATTCATAAATCTTTCTTTTTTCTTAAAATTTCAGTGAAATTAGTTATTTTTCGACGCACGCAGCGGGACGGCCAGCCAATCGCCTTACGTAACACCCCAGTCAGATTGTGTTGGCGTCCTTACTGCGCTGCTACGATGGAGGAAAATGGTCTGAGCGTGCGTCAAGATCGTCAGAAATGGGTTAAAGCGAGGTGAAAACGCCAAATATCGCGCTGTGGTCTCCATGGTCGCCAATGTTCGCCGAGTCACCGCGTTTGTTTTGAAAATGTTCAAAACAAACGCCAAGGTTCTCTGACCTACAAAGCTGGGAGAAAGTGACTTTTTTCAAGTTAGTTATTTTTGGGACATTTTCTCGTATTGTGTTTGCCGGTGACCTTATTCATTTTCAGGTCGCCTTGCGATCTCAGCAGCGTCGTAAGAACGCCACATCGATCTGACGACGGGTCTAATACATGGCATCGTGGTGAAGCTGTTAATCTCTAGTTGATAATATTGCCAAAGTATTACAGATAATCGCATGTTCAACGAATACAAACGAGTTTCAAAACCCATACAATATACTGGACTCCAACGTGACGGAATTACATGGTGCCCCTTAGAGGAATATACTCGATTCCACCGTGACGGAATTACATGGTACCCCTTAATTATTTTGCAGTCTTAAACGTACACTGGTTGTTTAACAGTAATAATTAGGATTTTATAAGGTGTGGGATATCAGAGGAATGATTGAAAATCCAGATGAATTCTTTACATCAGATGTATTTTATGAAATAAGGTCTATAGCATTATATCTGACGGAATTGCCCACTTTGAAATGAAATGAAATTGGGTTTAATGTCCTACTCTTCTGCACCTAACCTGGGCTAATGGAAGACGTCCATACACCATACAGTGTGCTATGAGGGAAATTTTGACCGGGAGCGGCGCTATGGCCTACTCTTATATCGAATTCCAACTGCAAAGGGATGTTTTACGTGCACGGCAATGTGTACACGGGACCTCGTTTTTCGTCCCATCCGAACTAGACAGCTGTCCTTGTCAGGCCCTCCGTTCTGAATCACTGACAAGTTCAAACCACGCCGGAAAATCGGCTGCCCACTTTGACATTATCCAAATGCAAACAATGTAGTGTTCATTAAATCTGCGAATCAAGACATTTTATGGCGAGCATCTTAGAATATTCAAAATATGCCTAGCCCCGACATATTGTAACTTCGAAAACCGAAATTATTATTATAATGTAGCTTCAAATCACCAGAGCGTTATTTCCTTTAAAAATGATGAACTTTTCTGTACATTCAAAATTTTCTTACATTGATTTTTATTTCATTTAACATGCGTAGGCATTTTGAATAGGTCAAGTCTGTCGTTAATTTATGTTCTTGGTCGTCTTCAGTTGATCGCACACTTATGTTTGCTATCGCGTGTGAATCATTGATTATCTGTTGTTCTATATCAAGGTCGTCATCACTTGTACCGGAATCTGCCGAGGTTTGTCGAGTGCAAACTTACATTATTGGGGTTCAATCGCCATGCGCAACGAATGTTTCCAACAGGTGCTAGGAATATTTTTACGACTGAATTCGTGGGAAAACTCATGGATATGCTTGAGCATTTGTCACAATTACTTTATTACAAGAGATTATAAAATTATCAAAGTAATTAACAAAGACCTACGGTAGCGAGTTTTAATCTCACCGATAATTAATTGGTGTTTGCTTGTTAATCCGAAACATACAGAGTCCGAATTAACCAGAGATTTTTTGGCTGAAGTAATAATAAGGAAATAAATTGGGACATGAAAATCATGTAGGATATCACAGAGTGCCGGAGTGATCAGAGTTCCGATGTGACAGAGTCCACTGTTTATTGTAAAAAGTTAAAAATTGATTAAACTTTGTCCCCCTGATGCGCAAAAAAAAATAATACTTACAAATATCCATACTCGTCATCGCAATTGTAACTATTCCGCGAAGTGCGAGTTTAGACTCTTGGGGCAGAAAAATAGATTTTTTTCGATATATTAGAATGAAAACCAAGATACCCTTAAAATCGAGATAACCTTAAAAGCAACACATTGAAAATAAAAAAAAATCGATGTATTATAAAAATTGCAGTGGTACAGTAGAATAAATTGGGTCTCATTAATGCACAAAAAATTGTACTTACAAATTAATATAGACGTCATGACACTTGAGCCGAAATTTGTGATGAAAAACTTTTTTTCCCCCGAAATTTCGGCCTGAAGTGCGAATTTAGACTCATAGGGCAGAAAATCGATTTTTTTTTTTAAATTTATCGATTTTTCCGAGATTTCTAGATGAAAACCGAGAAAACATTAAAAAAAACCCTCACATTTAAAAATCAAAACTGTTGCAGCGGTACAGTTGATTAAATTGGGTCCCCCGGATCTGCAAAGAAAAAGTACTTACAAATAGCCATACACGTCATCAAAATTTAGCTAAAATTTGTTACGAAAGACATTATTTTTTTAATAATGAACCTCCTGAATTATGTACTTTATCGCTCATTGTTCTAAGGAATATAGGTTTCTTCAAAAAGGAGACCAGCTGTATATAAATACACGCATTAAGGCCCCCGTTAGATAGTAGTTTAAGTATTAAACATTAAACGTCCATATAAACACGTTTTCCTGTCTGTTATAGTAACAACTAGAAACTATTCCAAAATATAGCAGTGTTTTTGGAACGGACATCACGCTTTGATGTGTCTACCCGAATTCGAGATTTTGGGTAAGATGAAACAGAAATGAAATGGTAAAATTCCCGATTAGATTTCACATGATCACCAGAAATCACAAAGCACATAATTGGCCTGGCGCAAATTCGGTGCGTGAATATAGCAGCTTGTTTTTGGAAAATCAATTCAACCCAATGCGCATAAAGACTGAACCATTTGCATTTACAGAAAAGTGATGAAGCAAATTAATCTTATTTTATCCATACTATCAATTTAAAGCTATTCCATCGTCCTGTGGAATATATGTTTCTAGCAGAAAGCAGGGGGGGGGGTCACGGTGGCTAAGTAGGTAAGAGGCTGGCTCGCTAGCCTGGTGATGCAGGCCGTAGGACCTGACAAGGACAGTCGCCTAGTCATTTGGATGGGACGAAAAACCGAGGTCCCAGTACACGTTGGTGTGGACATAAAACATCCCTTCACAGTCGGAATTTGATATAAGAGTGGGCCGTAGCACCGCTGCCCAGACAAAATTTCCCTCATTGCACACTGTATGGCGTATGCCCGTCTTCATTAGCTCATTTCTACCAGAAAAAGACCAGCTGTATATATATGCATTCAGGCCACCGTTAGATGTTTCTACCAGATGTATATATATATATACGCAATAAGGCCCCCGTTAGATTATAGGGGTGAAGTGGGGTTTAACCTCCACTGGACAAAAACTAGTTCATTTTGGGTATAACATGGTCCAATTTTATTTCAATAATTTGCTTGCGCATAGGGGTCTTTAGCTGTGGGAGGAAACCAAAGGACCCGAAGAAAACTCCTGAGATTGAACAAGCTACCCTACTTCTTGTCACGTACAACTGGGGAATCGAAACCATGCCAGTTGACTCAATGACGGACCTAATGTTATTGTTATCATTATTATCATTACAGCATATTTATAGTGCGACATTTCATATAACATGTTCAGGGGCACTTTACAAAGTGACAATGTAATCATTAATAAACAACAAGATTTTGGACATGTAAATGATTGTATACAGAGTCAGTTAAAAGCCTGATTAAATAAATGTGTTTTAAACCACTGTGTATTGGAACGAATGGTAAATGTTTTCGTTTAAAGAGGCACAAGTGTGTCCAAAATTTCAGCAAGCTTTTATATCTTGAATATGTTGAATGTATTGAAATCCGAGTTGATTATTTCCGCTTTAAATTTATTAGTGTCAAGCTATGTGATACGTTTTCAAACAGCTTCCAATTGCCGGTATCGCTCCATGTTGGAAGACTTGTGTTCTCCTTGTATTATACAGAAGTACCTGGATAACACTCGACAGACGCGGATACAGAGGGGGGCGCACCCGGCGCACGCCCCCTCTATTTCTTTTTGCAGTGGCGAACAATTTTTAGCTCCATATATTCTCGCGGGAAAGGAGAACAAAAACAGTTGGAAATCGTAATTTACAGTACTAGTATGAAATTAGTCCTTGTGGGCATTTTTGTCCACACAAAAATCATGGGTCGGGCTTCGCACTCCCAACTTGGTGCAGCACGCCCCCCCTTTCTGAAAATCCTGGATCCGCCAATGCGCGACTATGTGCTGCGCGTGCACAGTAACATTTCCGTTTTACTTTCAATTTGTTTTGTTATGGTCTGGTGACATTGAGGTTAAGCCGTTCATGGCTCTATGTTGATTACGTTTGATCGTTTTTATATGCCCACATTGAAATGTGGTCGTATATTGTCGTCGCCCCCGTCCGTCCGGCCGGCGGTCCGGCGTCCACAATTGCTTGTGGACGCTCTAGAGGCCAAAGTTAATATCCGATTGACTTTAAATTTATACACATTGTTTAAGGTCATGAGACGAAGAATCCTATTGATTTTCAGCGATTTCCGATAATTAGTGCCAGAGTTATGGCCCTTGATCACTTCAAAAAATCTTGTGGACGCTCTAGAGGCCAAAGTTAATATCCGATTGACTTTAAATTTATACACATTGTTTAAGGTCATAGGACGAAGAGTCCTATTGATTTTCAGCGATTTCCGATAATTAGTACCAGAGTTATGGCCCTTGATCACTTCAAAAAATCTTGTGGACGCTCTAGAGGCCAAAGTTAATATCCGATTGACTTTAAAGTTACACACAGTGTTTAAGGTCATGAGACGAAAAAGAATATTGATTTTCAGCGATTTCAAATAATTACTGCCAGTGTTATCTCCCTTGATAACTTCAAAAAATCTTGTGACGATATAGAGGCCAAACTTTTCATCCAATTTACTTCAGATTGATACACAGAGCTTAAGGTGTTGAAACGAACAAGTATTTTGATTTTCAATGAAATTTGATAACTGAACAGCTAAATCCATGATATTAAATGTTTCGTATACTAATTGTTAGCGCTGGAGCAAAACTTTATAAAAAGCAAACAAATTCTGATGATTTTCGGATAATTACATAATGAGTTGTTACTCTTAATCAGATTTTAGTGTATTACAAATGTTTCATTACCGAAAAAAGTAAAAATATGCGATAACCCATGTTGACTGCCCGGACGATTTAGCTGCTGTGGGCGTATGTTTCGTTGCCTGGCAACCTATCTTTATTAAACAAGATTATGGCTAACGCTCGGTATTACTATTATTATGCCTAGTATTACTACTACTAGACCCTGTAGGCCTATAAGTAACTAGGGCCTTAAGAGTAAGCCTATCACGGCAAAGACTGACACTTACAAATATACTGAGCGTCATAGAAAACGCATCACTCAGTATTTCGTATAACAAAATGATCCTGTAAACATATCTTTTTTATTTTGCTTCTTATTGTGAACAATATTCAAATGGGAACACATCAATAACAACATATTTGTACACTTATGGATGTTTAATCTGTAATCAACGGTACAAAGTCAGAGGGGTCAAAACCAAAAGTACGACAAAGATGGTTAATTATGCTGCACAGCGTGTGTAAGAGCCAGTGGAGGACACGCGCTACTGACAATTAACCATCTCTGTCGTACTTTTGATTTTGACCCCTCTGACTTTGTACCGTTGATTACAGGTTAAACATCCATAAGTGTACAAATGTGTTGTTATTGATGTGTTCCCATTTGAATATTGTTCACAATAAGAAGCAAAATAAATAAGATATGTTTACAGGATCATTTTGTTACACGAAAAACTAAGTGATGCGTTTTCTATGGCGCTCAGTATATTCTCCCAAACTCTGAATCTCGATGACTTGGTCAGGCTGCTGCTCAATTTTCCTTTTAGAATTCCACAGTTCTGCTCAACTGCCCCAATCAAAAAGCGGAGAGCTGCAGGGGTCCAATTTTAGACCCCATTTCGGCTTTTGGCAGACTGACAGACGACGCGTATGCTACTGTGACACACGCTATGACGTAGCAAACAAAAACAAGTAAACAAAAGGCTTGAAAATATCATTTTATTAATAAATACACAACTACATCTTAACGTATATATAAAGAATATATCATTTCGTCGTTTATGTTTCAAAAGGTAATGATCAAATCAAACATAGCGATTATAATGCCGACATTGTCAACATGTAGACCGTGGGAATGTTTATAGAAGTTTGAATGAAGTGACGCAACATGACGTCATGAATGGTCACGACGTATTTACGAAAAAAGATACGTGAAAAAGTTAAGGTTAAGACAAAACTTACGCCGGCCTTTGTGAAACCGACGTAAATAATTTGTATCTTTTTCGTAAGTTTTTCTTTACGCAGTTTTTTTTCTTAAAGTTACGAACTTTTGTGAAACTGCCCCCTGGGCCACAATATTAGGACCAGTGACAGTGTTTGCAAAATATGATACATTTTTATACGTCCACATTCATAATGTGAACGTATTATGCCGTCGCCCCTGTCTGTGTGTGTGTGTGTGTGTATGTATGTATGTATGTTTATTTATTTAAACAATATTTTATTCATTTAAATCTACAAAATTTATATAAAGAATATAGGATACGATAACAAGCTTTATCAGCTTATATAAAATCGCTTCCCAAAACGGATCTTTAATAGATTTACAACTGGCAGTCATAATAATAACACAGATATTAGTATAAAGCATATATTATGTACAATTTGGATGATAATTTGGGGTTTCTTAAAGGGACATTCTCACGAGAGGAATACTAAAAGTTATCTTTTATTTAATGATTACATCTTGATATTTTGTTAACGTCGAGTTGTTTTGTTTTCATATGTTGTGCTTTTTATTTTTATTTCTGTTCCAACATGTTCAATATATGCTTTGATTGCTTTGGTTCAGTAAAGTTATGTTCAGATCAGATACGTACGAATGTCCCTTTAGGGCACACACAATAAGAAAAAAAAAAAAATAATAAAGGGGGGGGTATCAACACGTTTTTTTGTTGTTTTTTTTTACTATTTTTATTTGTTTGTCGTCTTCGTCGTATTAAAGTTAATTGAAAATGAACCGCATATACGTTGTTAGGCTAATGTCAGTCGGAAAGAAGGTAACCATTTACTAATTTTGACATTTTTAGCTTCATTTAAGACAGATAAAAGAAGAAAAAGAACGAAACTCAATGGCATTTACACGGTACCATTTAAATGTAATAATTTTGTATGATTACGAACAGAAACGTTTTGTAATATCCAAGTACTTATGAACAGTTTTGAAAATTTTAGCGTTTTCATCATATGTATTATTTTTTTGCCCGAAAAGTAAGGATTGACTGTTTTGGTTTTTCGTCAGAAGTTTATCAATTGTTTCTTTTCTAGCTTTTAGAAATAATGGGCAATGAAAGAAAAAGTGTTCACAATCCTCTATAGCATTTCCACAATGGCAAAGAGGGTCATCTGATATATGCATTAACGTTTTGTGAAATTTTAGATCACTTTTGAGATTTCTTAATTTACAGTGAATAATTTGATTTTGTCTATTGCCTATACAATAGAGTTCGGGTGCTGGCTGTACAGAATTATTTTGCCTTAGCTTTGATTTAAATTGTGATAGTGTTCGTGAATTTCGTATTTCGCTTGCAAGATTATTCCAATCTTTGATAACTGACGGGAAAAAAGAGTTTTGGTAGTGTGAGGTTCTACAATTTATTTGTTTAATATTGTCAGAGTTTCTTAATTGATATGATTGATGTGATGAAATTTGAGGTGGTACAAGATTTGAGAGGGAAATCGGAACTTGATTATTCATTATCTTATAGAAAATTACTAATTTATGTTGAAAACGCCTCGAAGAAAGAGAAGTGAAGCCA
Source organism: Patella ulyssiponensis (assembly GCA_963678685.1). NCBI lineage: Eukaryota > Metazoa > Mollusca > Gastropoda > Patellidae > Patella > Patella ulyssiponensis. Next base: position 58,398,926 of record OY783228.1, on the reverse strand, counting down.
GATTCTTTAAGTAATACCTGGTGAGAGGTGCCTCTTGGCAATCCGGTGATTGTTCGAATTGCATCCAGATGGAGTTTTTCTAATTGTTCAGACTTTTTATTTGTGCAGTTGTTCCAGACAACATCCGCGTATTCAAATATTGGAAGTATATAAGATTTATATAATATCTCAAGAGTTTTACGTTTTAATCTGTATTTGAGAGACCGGAAACAATTTACCATGGTACTTATTTTGCTTGTTAAATAGTCGATATGTGTATCCCAAGTAGCTCGGTTATTTAAGAAAACGCCCAGATGTTTATGACGAGAATCGTCTGTTATATCATAGTTATTATATGAAAGATTGAATGTTGATGCGGACAGCTTACTTGAAAAGGTCAGGCTTTTAGTTTTCGAAGGGTTGAAATCTACTTTCCATTTGATTGACCAATTACAGATTCGTTTTATATCATCATTAAGAATTTGCTGGGTAAGAAGAGGATTATCGATTACGAGGAAAAGAGAGGTATCGTCAGCGAAGATGCATATGTTGGAGCTGATATCATCCACAATATCGTTTATGTAAACAAGGAAAAGGAGAGGGCCTAAGATAGAGCCCTGGGGAACTCCAGAGGTAACAATTTTTGATAATGAACATTTACCCCCTAAGACGACTTTCTGAGAGCGATTTTGTATGTAGCTAACAATAAGTTTGTAAGTTTTCCCTCTAATACCTATTGATGAGATTTTATGTACATGTAGTAGGCCTTGGTGCCAAACTCTGTCGAAGGCTTTACTTATGTCGAAAAAGATTGCTTTCACTTCTAGTCCCTTATCAAGACACTTACATATGTAGTCGTACATCTCAATCAGTTGATATACAGATGAATTTTGAGGTTGAAAACCTGATTGAAAGGGGGTAATAATTCCTTCTTTTAAAATGAAGTTATGGATATGTTTCCGTAGAAGTGATTCAAAGACCTTACCCAGAGAGCTTAGCAATGAGATAGGTCTGTAGTTGGAACAGTCGTGAACATCACCTTTTTTGTAGATAGGGACAATATTGGCCCTTTTCCAGCAATCCGGATATATAGATGCATCATGAAGTGTTTGAAACAGTCGATGAAGAGGATATTTCAAAGAAGGCGCTATACATTTCAGAATAAAATTGTTAATGTTGTCCGGCTCACTAGATTTTTTGCTTTTAACTGAAAGAAGTGTATCTTCGACATCAACTAACGAGATCGCCAAGTTGGAAATTTCCGATTTCCGTCGAGATAAATTTGGCAACGAATGTGGGCTAAATGTGTCAGTACACAGTGAAATGAAATAATCATTTAGAGCATTCGCTTTCTCTGCATTTTCAAAATATATTGTATTATTTGAATTTAATGGAGGAATTTCCGTTGATGAGTTACCTTTCTTGAAAGAAATATTTTTTAGCAAAGACCACCAATTTGTATCACCAAATTTATTTTCGTTTATTTTATTATCAAGCTTTGAGTAATACTGACTTTTTGATTTTCGTATTTCACTAATCACATGGTTTCGTTTTTGTCTGAAATCAAGCCAATCGTATGGACGATATCTTTTAGCTTTTTTATGGGCCCTGTTACGATAACGAATAAGTCTACGAATATTTCCATTCATCCATTTGGGATCGCTTTGTCTCACTGTTACAACTTTATTTGGCTCAAATTGACGAATTCCAGATAAGATAACTTCAGTTACGTTTTCAGTAAGCTTATGGGGACACGATTCTGTCTCGAATAAAGAATACCAATCGTAGGAGACAATGAAATTGTTGAAGTCTACAGCATTTATTTCTTCATATCTCCAAACCTTTCTCAGAAAACAGTTTGAATTCGGTTTACTGGCATGTAATTGGAGAACTATAGGACTGGTCGCTGATACCAGATTCCAAAACCTGAACTTCTCTTATGCCATCAGGGCAACTAACAATAGCCAGGTCAATTAATGATGAAGAATTTGGCTGAATGCGAGTGGGATCCTTGACTAATTGAACTAAGTTTAAGCTATTTATTATTCTGTGTAACTTACTTACCCTTGATGATGGAAGGAAATCTTGATTAAAATCACCTAGTATTATGATGTTATAATCTGTAAGGTCAGACACAGATATAAAACTCTCTTCAATTAGATTCCAATACTCTGTGTTTGCTGCAGGAGGGCGATAGAATGTGCCCACAAGAAACTTATTACTGTTAAGTATGAATTCGATCCACACAGCTTCAAGTTTATTAATTGTGAGGTCTTGGCGTGCTTTAAAGAACAAACTTTCTTTAACATATACTGCCACACCACCACCTCTACAGCTTTCCCTGTTCACTAACACAGGGGGGGTGATAGCCACTTATACTAACATCTGAGGGGGAGGTTGTAGTATCGAACCATGTTTCTGAGAAAGTTAGTTCACAGGATATTTGATCTAACTTGTGTTTAAGACTTCTGGTATTTAAATGAACTAAGGAAAGATTTTTTCTTGGTCCTGGATTTGAATGAATATCTCCACATGCGAGTAACAAATGCTGGAAAGAAATAAGTATATGAAGCTGGATGCGGTTTTCAAATAAATGAAGGTAGACGACTACGAGAATATAACTTAGACCACCTACACCATATGTTTTTACAACATATTTAAGTGACTGCACTATGAAAAATGGTTATAATTGATAGTAGATAAGTATGGCGATGGTGGTCATGTAATGAGTGTGGTGCAGCATGATGTTGATAACTTTTAATGGACTTCAAAGAGGGGACAAGGGAAATTAACGTAACCATAAGTAAATATATACAAATAAGTCAGTACTGTGGGCCATGTCGGTGTGTAAAGGCAAACAAACAACAAAACTAATATATAAAAAAAAAAACAAAAAAAAAAACAATCCAACAAAAAGAAAAGACCCAAGTACAAGTACACAATTAACTATAAAAAGTGAAAACATGTGTAAACTGTAAAAGGATATTATGACTACGGATTTCTACTCATAAGTAATATTTGAAAGATAATGTTGATTGTCATTATTTCTAGTAATAAGTTTACTGGAGGACCTTATATTTTAAGTAATTGATTAAGTGAGAACTAGATTTGTTATTTGTTTTCTAATTCAATAGTGTACAATATGCATACATGAATGAATAGTGGTATACGTTCTTGTGTAATATTTAACTAAGATGAAGAGAACCAAATTTGATAATCGATTACCGGTACAAAGCCACAAAATTTTGATATTTATAATTTGTTTTCTACATTTGGACATTTGGTTTGTATTGAATGATACCGTGTTAAATCTGGTATAGCTCCTTTAATAATAATGTATTTGCTACAAGATTTGTATTACAATTTTTCGACTAATTGAATAAGTAATAACCAAGAAGAAGTAAATCCCTCGCATGTATGTATGTGTGTCTGTGGGTCGCCTACAGGGCGCAATTCTTCATGAATTTTCTTCAAACTTTGTATACTTATTCCTTATACCCTAAGGAAGATCCCCATTGTTTTTGTGGATGCCCGACCCCCAGGGGCAGAGCCACGCCCATTTCTAGTATTTGTTTGTTTGTTGTCTACAGGCCACATTTCTTAACTTATAACCTTGAAACTTTGCATACATATTCTTTGTACCCAAAGGAACATCCCTATCGTTTGGGGTGCATGCCCAACCCCCAGGGGCAGAGCCACACCCATTTTCTTTTTGTGTGTCTTTGTGTCCCCTACAGAGTGCAATTCTTACTGAATTTTCTTCAAACTTTGTATATTTACTCTTTACACCCTAAGAATGATCCCTATCGTTTGGGGTGCATGCCCAACTCCCAGGGGCAGAGCCACGCCCACTTTCTTTTTGTTTACTCGTGTGTTGCCTACAGGGGGCAATTCTTACTGGATTTTCTTAAAACTTTGTATACTTACTCTTTACACCCTAGGGATGATCTGTATTGTTTTTTGGTGCATGCCCTACCCCAGGGGCAGAGCCACGCCCATTCCTTGTATTTATTTGTTTGTCGTCTACAAACCACATTTCTTAACGTATCATCTTGAAACTTTGAATACTTATTCTTTGTACCATAAGGAACATCACTATCATTTGGGGTGCATGCCCAGCCCCCAGGGACAGAGCCACGCCCATTTTCATTTTGTGTGTTGCCTACAGGCCACAATCCTTAATCGATCATATTGAAACTTAAAATACTTATTCCTTATACACTAAGGATGATCCCTTTTGTTTTGGGTGCATGCCAGACCCCCTGGGACAGCAACGCCCATTTCTTGTATTTGTTTATCTGTCATCTACAGGCTGCATTTCTTAACGTATCATCTTGAAACTTTGCATACTTATTCATGGTACCTTAAGGAAGATCCCTATCGTTTTTGGTGCATGCCCGACCCTCAGGGACAGTGCCACGCCCATTTTCTTTTTGTGTGTCTGTGTGTCACCTACAGGCCACAATTCTTAATCGATTGTCTTGAAAACTTTTTTATACTTATTCCTTATACCCTAAGGCTGGCCACTATTATTTTTGGTGCATGTTTTTGTGTCTTGTGTTCGCCTACAGGATGCAATTCTTAACAGATCCTTTTAAAACTTTGCATACCTATTCCTTATACCCTAAGGATGACCCCTATTGTTTTTGGTGATTTCCTATTCCCCAGGGGCAGAACCATGTGCATTTTTACTTCGTGTCTATGTGTGTTGTCTACAGGCCATGATTAAAAATGGATCGTCTTTAAACTTGGAATATATATTCCTTATAGCCTAAGGACGACAACTGCATGTGCTGACTCCCAGAGGCAAGCCACGTCCAATTTTTGTGTTTGTCGTTTACAGGCCGCAATTCTGAATGAATCAGCTTTGTACTTGGCATATGTATTCCTTATAGCCTGAGGGCGTCCACTATTGATTTTGGTGAATTTCCCGATCCCCAGGGGCATAGCCACGCCCACTTTTTGCCTTTAGCGTCTGAAAGCCACAATTCTGAATGGATTATCTTGATGTTGAGGCACGACCCTCAACGCTAAACAAACCAAACACCTAGCCTTCTTGACAAAGTACCATATCAATCAAAGCAGGAATGTGGACGTATATTGTAGCGTTAGCGTTATGTTTATATTGATTACCAATAGCATAAAGAAGTTTTTTTTCCTTATTTCTTCCAAAACAAGTGCAAGGGCGCGGGATGTTGGATGACTAGTCATCTTGTTTATTTTATACTCATGCTGACAGAGGTTTAATTTTTGAATTATTATTGAAGGCTATATCCTAGTCGTATTGAATTTTATTTTATAGCAATTTCAGTTATGGTTGTCATGTGATCATTGTACCGTTTGTCTTATCAGGATATCGACGAATGAATAAAAACTTTTGCAAGTTACGTGGCTTATCTGATAAACAAAAGACTACAAATGATGTTATGAAGAAATGGCATTGTGCTGTATCAGTTTATTTTGGCTACGGCATTTTCTGGATATTACTTTTTACGCTATTTGTTTTATCATTGTTGTATTTTAGATTAACACAATAAACACAAATTTGTTTTTAAGACGTACAGTATTATTAATTAAGATTCTGGCATTCGCACAGATTGCATATATGAGAATCCTCTTAGATTCTCGCAAAAAATGACAAATTTCTAGCCCTGTCTAGAGGCCAAAGCCTACTGATTTTCAACGATTTCCGATAATTATTACAAGCGTTATGGCCCTTTATCACTTCAAAAAATCTTGTGGACGCTCTAGAGGCCAAAGTCAATATCTAATTGATTTTAAATTTATACACAGTATGTAAGGTCATGAGACAAAGAAGCCTTTTGATTTTCAGCGCTTTCCGATAATTATTGCCTGAGTTATGGTCCTTAAACACTAAAAAGAGTCTTGTGGACGCTCTAGAGGCCAAAGTTAATATCGAATGACTTTAAATTTATACACTGTATGTAAGGTCATGAGACAAAGAAGCCTTTTGATTTTCCGCGTCTGATAATTACTGCCAGAGTTATGGCCCTTAAACACTTCAAAAAATCTTGTGGGCGCTCTGGAGGTCAAAAAATCTTGTGGGCGCTTTGGAGGTCAAACTTATCATCCGATTGACTTCTGCAGGTTGATACACAGAGCTTAAGGTCTTGAGACGAACAAGTATATTGTTTTTCAATGAATTTTGATAACTGAACAGCTGAATCCATGATATTAAATGTTTCGTATACTAAACGTTACCATGGGGCAGAACTTTTTAAAAACCAAACAAATTCTAATGATTTTCTGATAATTACTTAATGAGTTGTTACTCTCTTAATCAAATTTTAGTGTATTATAAATGTTTCATTATTGTAAAAATATGCCACATCTCTTGTTAACTGCCCGGAAGATTTAGCTGCTGTGTGCGTATGTTTCGTTGCCTGACAACCTACCTTGGAAATAGGAGACGTATTCTCCAAACTATGTCCTATTGTGTTCATTTTCATGTCCATTACCGTGAATTTTTCTCCTTTTGTCATATTAGGTTCAAAATGTTGACTGAAATCAAAATTCTGATCTCATAGATTTTTAGGCATTTCTTCAAGGATTCAGAAATTGTAACTCCCATGTCTGTAAGTAAAATATTGCAAAAGCCTTAGGGATTTTTCACGTTTCAAGATGGTGGCACTTCCGGTTCAATTGACAGACTTTCAATTTTGTGTACACATCAGTACTTTCTTGGCTAGTACAGAAAAAAATTCAAGGTAACCTGACCTTAATTTCATCAAGGGGAGAGACTTGAAACCCCAAAATAAACAGTATCATTAAAATTGTTATTTGTTTCCTATAATGGATACACAAAAGAACAAATTTTCATGTAATCATATTTTTATTTTCATTTGTTCAGATGGAAATGGAGACAGAGGATAAGAATAACTATGTCTGGTCAACATGATAATGAAGAACCTATAGAGTTACATGATCAACAATTAAAGTTTCCTGAACATCGTTTCTCAGAACATATAGGAGAAAATGAAGAAATGCGCTATCCTGTAAATATTTCTCAGAATGACAGAAGAGAGAGAGTTTTACCGGTTCTTGCACTAAATGAAGTTTTTATAGGTGAATCATTATCTTCAAGGTAAACCGTCCATCTCATAAGTGTTTCATTACCCAAAAAAGTAAAAATATGTGACAACTCATGTTGACTGCCCGGACGATTTAGCTGCTGTGGGCGTATGTTTCAATGCCTGCCAACCTATCTTATATGCTCTTTAAAATATGTTCAGCATCAAAAGATCTCAGATGATTTATATTTGGTTTCTGGCACTTGAGTTTACGCAAAATGTGTAACTATCTTTGTAGGCGTTAAAGTCCATCTTGTGTATTTTTGGTCTTATACTTTTAATTCGCATTTGAAATTTGGGCGGTAATGGAGTTTTAATGGCTATTATCAAAATTGTTGACTTTTCACATTGATTTTAAAAGAACTTCTAAATGACCTATACCCCTCAAATTAGTCCGGTGGCTGAAGGGGGGGGGGGAATCGCCACCCGAGCTGTGAATTTATGAGACCAAGTTTTTCTAGACCAGTTTTCTGTGTAGATTCCGAATCTGGGTGGTGATCAGGCGTTTGAGGGGGCTTTTTCGAGATATAGGGGTTCCAAAGTATACAATGGCTGTGTGTGTGGGCGGATGGGGTGGGGAATGTCTTTATGTTGACATAATATATTAATAAAACAAATTTCTAGGACTGCCTATCTATAAATAAGTTTTTATGATGCCCCTGGACAACTGGTTGATTTGTGGGGAGGTGGGGTGGGGGTAGCAGGTGTGCGTGTGTGGAGGGTGGGGTGGAGTGGGGAAATGAGTTCATTGGATTTAAATGATGATTGTCTAAGTGCTTGACGAGACATATCTAATTATGTTTATAAAGATTCCCATTTTCCCATTGTGTAGGGGAGGACATCCGAGTGGGTGCCTGTGTGGGGGGGGCATGAGGACAGAAATCATTTCGTTCAGTACCAATATCGCGGGCATAGCCCCCCCCCCCCCAATCGAATTAGCCCCCTCTCCCAATTTTATGAGCTGGCTACGGCCCGCAATATCGTCATTCAAAATATTAAATTATAATGGTACTTTTCGAGAGCTCTGGAAATGTACATAAAACACATGTTTAGATATTAGTTTATTCTTATAATATATGAGCGGGATATATATCTTCTTGGTGGCTGATGAACAGCTCGCATATATCCTTTAGATATGCTTATTATTGTGTTTAATGTGCAGCAAAAGACTACTCGGACAAGATGGTAATAAAGAAATAAAGTTTTGTTATTTTTCATCACAATTAAAATTCCTCCAGAAGATCTTTCTTCTAGTATCATCTACTGATGTATGTCGGTTTTCGCCGTACAAGTTATAAACAATTTTTTTTCTAAACCAGCAAATACGGCATCCCAGCTCTTTAAATTTTTTAGAAAGTTGGGATTATCTTGAAAAAGAAAGACAGATAGTCATTACCGTAGGCCGAGATATTCTCAACACTTTCAATATTAATCTTGATTGGGTCAAAAAATATCAAGATTAGTATTGAAAGTGTCGAGAATATCCTAGAAACGACAACCATCCAGGACACCAAAATATCTTACCTACCCCTCTTCGCATTTCAAATTAATGGAGGTGCTGAAACTTATTGTATTTAGCGTTCTTGCTCGGGCGAAGTAGTCATTCTCTCTGCAAACGATGATACAAATTTTGATCGATAACGAGATGGGCAAGGGTAGAAAATATCGGGAAAGGCGACATCAGTAGATTGATGACGCTAGAAAAAAGATTTTGTGGGTGAAAAAATAACAGACTTTTCTTTATTACCATATGAACTTTTGATTTTGAATCTTCTAATGAAGACTAAGCATAGACTAATAACTAAACATATCTCTGAGTTACTGTGTTTTTGATTTACATTCCCAGATCTCTTGAAAAGTACCATTAGAATTTAATGTTTTGAACGAAAACGCTAACAAGATACTACTTTAAGCTCAATATAAACGAAATTATTTCTGTCCACAAAAATACATGTGGGCCCCCCCCCCCTGCACACACAGGCACCCACTGGCACCCACTGGGGCGTCCACCCCCACACAATGGGAATCTTATAAACATAATTAGAGATGTCTCGTCAAGCTCTTAGACAATCATCATTTAAATCCCATGAACTCATTTCCCGCCAATTTTATCCCCACTCCACCCCACTTTCCACACACGCACACCCATTACCCCAACCCCATCTCCCCACAAATCAAAACAGTTGTCCAGGGGCATCATAAAAACTTATTTATAGATGGGCAGTCCTAGAAATTTGTTCTATTAATCTATTAATATATTATGTAAACATAATGACATTCCCCACCCCACCCGCCCACACACACAGCCATTGTAGACTTTGGACCCCGTATATCTCGAAAAAGCCCCCTCAACACCCAGATTCGGAATCTACACAAAAAACTGGTCTAGAAAAACTTGGTCTCATAGATTTACAGCTCGGGTTGCGATTCCCCCCCCCCCCACTTCAGCCACCGGACTAAATGTGTCTATTTATAGTACCTCATTGCTTAGATCACGAATATGTAATAATTTTGCATCTAAATCATAGCGTTTAAAATTTTGGATACAAAAAAGTCTGAGAAATATTTTGCGAACGCAAGGTCATCAGCGGAGTTTGGAAGGTTAGTTTTAGACTTTGGTGGTTTGATACTGATTTAGATTTCGTCAAGTTATCAAGTATGTTGATTTGATGATGTTCTCGTAAAACATATTGTCCACCTCTCTTATCAGGAACTGATATTAAACGTATCACATTCAAAAACGGCACCCATGTAATATCATTCCGCCTGGGCCATGTTAAATTACGATTATTTCTTTTGATGAACTTCACTTACACGTACCTATTCTCTTCCGATTTTTCTACAGTACTTAAAATAAACCAATCATCGTCGTAAATACAGGCAACACAACTTTCGTATAAACTCACTTCAGTATCTTCCTTGCTAATTTCAACATTTGTAAATGTACCATCTGATAAGTAATCATTAGAAATTTGATACATTTTCAAATTCCCAGTTCCACTCGTAATAAAACAGTGATGAGAATGAGTACCAGGGATTGTGCGGACAGACTCTATTTACATTTAAGTTTGAATTTTTCAGCAGCAATCATTTCAGACGAAACATAAAGGAACTTCACACCTTGAACTGTCGAATAGGTTGACAGGGGTTAGAATTTGGTTACTTGAAGCCGTTCCCGTAGCCTATATACTGGCATCGCTGCCAACCGTGTCACAGTACCCCCTATTCCATCACAGGGACTTTTCTCATGACTTGTGGCAAAGAAATGACACTCAGCCGTAATACCAAAATCATCTGAATTAAAGCACACATTTTCATGTGGACGTATTATGTCGTCGCCCCGTCAACAATTTGTTTGTGGACTCTCTACAGGTCACAATCTGATTTTGACGAAACTTGAAATATAGGTTTATCCCCATAAGATCTCGGCTGCTTTCGGGAAAATCGGACCAAAATTGCCATACGAAATGGCCGCTGTTTGTACGCGAATACTGTTAAAAAATGGTATATCATGGTTGTGGACCCTGTAGAGGTCACAATTTTAATTCGATTTTGATGAAACTTGAAATGCATGGTTATAACCCAAAGGTCTTGGTTCCTTTCGATATTTGCGCATATCGGATCGTAACTTCCTGAATTATGGCCCCTGATTGTACGCAAAATTGCCTTTTTATACGCCCACATTGAAATGTTTTTCAGCGATTTCCGATAATAACTACCAGAGTTATGGCCCTTGATTACTTCAAAAAATCTTGTGGACGCTCTAGAGGCCAAAGTTAATATCCGATTGGCTTTAAATTTATACACAGTGTTTAAGGTCATAAGACGAAGAAGCCTATTGATTTTCAGCGATTTCCGATATTTAGTGCCAGAGTTACGGCCCTTGATCACTTCAAAAAATCTTTTGGATGCTCTAAAAGCCAAAGTTAATATCTGATTGACTTTAAATTTATACACAGTGTTTAAGGTCATAAGACGAATAAGCCTATTGATTTTCAGCGATTTCCGATCACTTCAAAAAATCTTGCGGACGCTCTAAAAGCCAAAGTTAATATCCGATTGACTTTAAATTTATACACAGTGTTTAAGGTCATAAGACGAAGAAGCCTATTGCTTTTCAGCAATTTCTGATAATTAGTGCCAGAGTTATTGCCCTTGATCACTTCCAAAAATCTTGTGGACAATCTAAAAGCCAAAGTTAACATCTGATTGACTTTAAATTTATACACAGTGTTTAAGGTCATAAGAAAAAGAAGCCTATTGATTTTCAGCGATTTCCGATAATTAGTGCCAGAGTTATGGCCCTTGATCACTTCAAAAAATCTTGTGGACGCTCTAAAAGCCAAATTTAATATCCGATTGACTTTTAATTTATACACAGTGTTTAAGGTCATAAGACGAAGAAGCCTCTTGATTGTCAGTGATTTCCGATAATTAGTGCCAGAGTTATGGCCCTTGATCACTTCAAAAAAATCTTGTGAACGCTCTAGAGGCCAAAGTTAATATCCGATTGACTTTAAATTCATACACAGTGTTTAAAGTCATAAGACGAAGAAGCCTATTGATTTTTAGCAATTTCCCATAATTATTGCTAGAGTTATCTCCCTTGATCACTTCAAAAAATCTTGTGGACGCTATAGATGCCAAACTTATCATCCGATTGACTGCAGATTGATACACAGTATTTTGATTTTCAATGAATTTTGATAACTGAACAGCTAAATCCATGATGTTAAATATTTCCTATACTAATTGTTAGCGTGGGGTAAAACTTTATAAAAAGCAAACAAATTCTAATGATTTTCAGATAATTACATAATGAAATGAGTTATTACTCTTAATCAGATTTTAGTGTATTACAAATGCTTCATTACCCCAAAAAGTAAAAATATGCGACAACCCTTGTTGACTGCCCGGACGATTTAGCTGCTGTGGGCGTATGTTTCGTTGCCTGGCAACCTATCTTTTTAGCTTGTGGTCCCCCTGGAGGTCACAATTATATTCCGATTTAAAAAAACGTTTGATTATATCACCGTTACACCTTAAGGAAGGTTTGAGTTTGAATTTCGGGAAAATCGGACCAAAATTGACAGACAAAATGGCCGCCGTTTGTATGTGAATACTGTTAAAAAATGGTATATCATGGTTGTGGACCCTGTATAGGTCACAATTTTAATTCGATTTTGATGAAACTTGAAATGCATGGTTGTAACCCAAAGATCTTGGTTCCTTTCGTTATTTGCGCATATCGGATCGTAACTTCCTGAATTATGGCCCCTGATTGTCCGAAAAATCGCCTATGGTCCCTCTGGAGGTCACAATTATTATCCGATTTAAAAAAAACGTTTGACTCTATCACCGTTACACCCTACGGAACGTTGAGTTCGAATTTCGAGAAAATCTGACCATAGTGTAAAAATATGGTATATCATGGTGTTGTGTATTGTCAAGTCCACACTTATTCATATATTTTCATTGGAAGACATTCATAGAAACAAAAGACTTCTTTCATAGGCACATGTTTATTCACTTCCTGTTAGGGGAGCTCACTCCTAATCATACAAATTATCAAGTCTTACAACAGGCAATATGTAAGGGAGATAAATCATGTATCCTTAGTAGCAGGATACAGACCACCATAATACATGCTTAGAACTAATACATGGCTATACAACATCCCCCCCGACTGAAATCAAAAATGCAGTTTTTGAAGTCGAAGTACAACTGGTTTGACAAAATGTAAACTATGATTAAATTATAATTTTAAGAAAAGCAAAACTAAAATTATGGTACAAATTATAACTCAAACAATATATTTACATATACGTAGGTAAGTCTGCAGTGATATGGAAGCTATTAAAGTGAACATTCACAATGCTCCGAACCCCATTAGGGTACTCAAACACATGTTGTAGATATCTACAGTGTTAAGGTTGATATACAGCTGGGTTTCTGAATGAACACTACAATAACAGTATTACATGTTAATCAATCTACATTTACTAATGCTACCTGTAACTTGGAGCTTATTGTCATGAAAAAGGTTATTGACAATGGCAAATAATGTAGGGCAAGAATTTACAGGGACCCAAGAAGACCTATGGCTTGCCTCTGTATGCGGTACGGTAACTAAAACTTGTAGGGAACCACACTTGAACCGTGCTTTCTTTAACTCCATGGTAGACACATTAGAAACATTTTGTAAAACATGACATTGTTGAGTGAACTGATAATTGGACAAAGTCCCAACAGTAGCAAGATGATGGTTATCATCACTATTATGTACATATTGATGTAAATTAACTGGTTTTGTGATCCTATTATAAGGGAGTACATTCTCATTGAATGAATGTAGTACAATATCATTCTCATCAGTAATTAAACATAAAGGATTAATTTCAGTAAGGGAATGAGCATTATTGGCTGGAACATTACACAGCTCCTTTTGCAGTTGATCAATATGAGTAATTTTAGTTTGAAAATTAGGTGACCGTACAAAACATGGCTTTAGTCTATTGATAGAATAGACATCCGAAAGCACTCTGCCATCCAATGTGGCAAGAACGTAATGGGTTCGATCGAGTACCTGATGGACAACCAAAGGACCACACCAATCGGCCTTGATTTTTCGTGAATTTGAAGTTAAGCTGGAAGATGAAGGCTTGAGAACATACACCAGCTGACCCTATCCATAAACAGGATTCTTACTGAGATTATGAGCAACACTAATGTTTTGTGATTCCTGCTGACGTTTCTGGAGATCCAAAATGGTCTTCGACATATGATCAAATCTGTCCTTCAATTGGGAAATATAATCCGAATAAGAGCGACAAATGCCATCAAATTGCCAATTGAGATGAGTAAGATTTTTCGGTTTACGACCATACACTAATTCGTAAGGACAAAAACTACCTAATCGTGATGAAGAAAAGGAGTTGTATGCGTAGCAGCATGTAGACACGTATCTGACCCAATCGGTTCCATATTGATTTAAGTTGACCTTTAAGAAGTCTGAAATTGACCTGATGTGGCGTTCGACTAGAAGGCTACCATGATTGGCAACACTAATCACTTTCTGACTAATACCAAGGGCTGTGCAGAGTGAAGACACTAGTTTTCCAGTAAAACTTGAAGCAGCATCAGATATGATAACTGATGGAGGACCAAATAGACAAACAACCTTCTGAATTAAAGCTCCGCAAACTGTTTCTGCATCGACAGACTTTGTAGGAACACAAATAACAAAACCTGTTATCTCATCGCATACAATAAGAAGATGTTTGAAACCAGAAACTGATGTGGGCATAGACTTAAAATCAATGCTTAATTTGCTGAAAACATTATATTCCTCGGGATTCGGGGATGGAAAACTCTGGCTGTATCTGTTTTTGGCTTGAATTGTTGGCAGGTTGAACACGTATTGACATACTGTGTAATTCACTGAAACATGTTGGGAAAATAGAATAACTTCCGTAGGGTTAAATAGGTACGAATAACACCTTGATGATTGCATGGCTATCATGATACTGATGGGTTAAGCCATTACACATTGATTCCGGAATGGCTAACTGAAGAGTAAAGCGATCATCATGTACCAGGAGGCGAAATAAAAGTTGTTCTGCTAAAATATACTCCTCTGACTGTAGTTTTAAACGCTTAGCAGCTTTACGATTGCTAGGCAAGATATCATGTGCCAGATAGTCATAAACCTGTTTGAAATATGGAGATGTTTCTTGTTCTAAGCGAAGTTTATTCTGATCAAAAGGTAAGTTGTAATCTCTGATTATCTTACGCTTAATAACATTACAGAGTTTGGTCAGTTCAGCTTGCTTTGGAAAATGAATAGAAACAACCTTTTCACAATTGTGAAGTAGGGGTTTGGGAGGAATACACAGGTCTATCGGAATTGAGTCATCAATTCCATCCTCAGGTTTGTCAACAAGACGCTCCTCGGGACGAGTTTCTGTTGTGAATACTACTGGTCTGTATTTACCCAGATAGGTTGTATTTTGGTGAGCTGGCACTGTAGTCGAAGAAGGGGGCTTTGATGGTTTAGGGGGGTTGATAACCTGGTTGGAAACATTCTTATGTGGGATCTGTGTCTGAGACTGGTTATCAAATGATTCTGAATCTGGGCCGAAATCAGACGTATGAGTGGTTGGAGGTATATCTTCTTGAGATACTGAAGATGGTAAGCAAACAGTTGAGGAAGCTTTAGATTTGGGAAACAGATCTGGGATAGGTATTTGTTGTTCCTTTGCATACCGACGAGTAACAGGTCGATTAACTTGCGAGAGAATGGGAAAAGCAAAGTCTGAAAAGGCAAAGGCTGTGGGGACCACTTGATCAATTTCACTATCATGAGTATCAGTGGAGCTCCTGGACAAAAAATCAGCTAATACCATCTCTGTACCTTTTTTATAACATGTTTGGAAGGAATATTGCGAAAGCTTGATGATAATCCTCTTAAGGCGTTGAGTACAAGGTTCTTTCTTAGAACCGAGAATGTGGACAATGGCAGAATGATCCACGACAGCAGTGAATTCTACTCCTTGGAGAAGGTACTGAAAATGGGTGATGTTTATTAGCAAACCAACCATTTCTAATTCAGTGATGCTGTAATTGGCACATGCTGGAGGTAATTTCTTTGAGTAATAACCCAAGATACTTTCCTTGCCATTAATGACTTGTGTCAAATATGAGCCAGTTGCAGAACGGCTTGTATCGCTATAGAGAGTAAGATGACCTGTTGCCGTTGGAAGATACAAGACTGGTGGTGTAGTTAACAGAGATTTAACTTTCTGAAAGGCCTCTTCATGTACATTGGACCATGTAAACTTGGACTTTTTTGATGAAATGCTATGGAGAGGTTGCATTACTTCTTGCAATCTTGGAAGAAAATTGGATACGTAGTTTACAGCTCCAATGAATCGACGTACCTCTTTACTGGACTTAGGACGGATGAGATGCTGAATAGACTGACAAAGATCTGCTAAAGCCTTCAGAATAACAAGACCATCATCATTTACCTTTATGATGTGGCCCATGTAGACGACCTCACGCCTGAAGAATGAGCATTTACCAGGGGAAATCTTTAAACCATTATCTATAAGGGCTTGGAAGACTGCTTGAAGATCCTTACTATATGATCCTGGGCATCTTTACTAAAGATAATAATATTGTCATGGTGTGCAATGCAGTAATGACGACTGTCAGGAACTTTAGATAGGATGTTATCCATTTTTGTCTGGAAAATGGCAGGCGAGACACTTAGGCCCTGGGTTAGCCTTTTAAAATAGAAATGTCGACCGCCGTGATATGATGAGATTCCAGTATATTGTTGGGCATTAGGGGCAAGGGGCAAAGAGAAAAAGGCAGATTTTAAATCCAAACAACTGAGAACTTTGGGAGAGGCATTACCTATCCGTTGTAATGTTGAAGCCAGTAAAGGGAAGGGATGATTATACCTTTTAATGCGGTTGTTTAAATGACGAAAATCGACGACAACGCGCTTCTCAGGGCTGCCTTTCTTGGGCAATACCAATATCGGAGAGGTATAAGATTGATGACCCTCGGCTATAATACCTTGCTTGACTAATTTGTCAAGTTCTGCATCAATAACTTGTTTATCGCTTTCATTTGTGTGATATGGACGAATATAAAATGGACGCGAATCAGTGACTTCTATATCTACTTCTAAATTTGGACAGTGACCTATCTCGCCGTACAAACTAAAGGCATCCTTGTGTTTAGTTAGAAGGTGCAGAAACTCCTCTCTCTGAGTAGGCGACAAGATACAACCGTCAGACAAATTGATAGTCTGCTTAAGAATCTCTAACTCAGGTTTATGAGGTGAAAGAGTACTCTGAGAATGATGAGAAATTTGTTGTGAATTGTGCACAAAATCTGATGAATCACATAAAAAGAGATTGTCAGTGTTAAAATAAATGTTGAGAAGGTCTAAGATGAAGAGTCTTCTTACCGGGATTAGATATAGGAACGATGGTTTTATTGCGTTGCAATGTTGCTAATATAAACGAGGAAGAACTTCACGATTCCGGTATATAGATGGCACGTTACCATATAAGGTTACATAACGTGTATGGCCAGGGCGAATATAAACACTGTGGGTTGGAGTAAATGATACTTTCTTAGACTTGCAATGAAATTGATTTGTATCAAATTGTAAAGACCCTTTCAACTCGGACAGAGTTTCTTGACCAAAGATTAAATCAATACCAACCAAATGTGGGGCAATATGAACTTTAACATTAAAACAAGAGCCTTGTATAAAAATTTTAACCATCATGAACGAAAAACAAGTCAATATTTGACCATTACCCATACGAAAATTTAAACTATTTTCCAACGTATGTACAGAAAGACTTGACATATATGAAGATGAGTTAATAACAGACTGTGATACTAAAGACTTGGATGCACCACTGTCAAACAAAATAATAACTGATTTCTTATCAGGTAAAACACCTTTACAAAAGTTAGAACGATTTAACTGAACAATAACGTCTTGGTCCGCATTTGCAGAAATGGCTTTTGTTACAAAATTGGAATTGGGGAACATTTGTGGAGCATGATTATCAAATGTTCCCGAATTCAAAAATCCTGACGAGATATGGTAGGACCATTTGGATGGGTAGGCTTGTTCTGTGACAACTGTCGATGAGAAAGATGCTCTTTACACGAACGTAACAAAACTGCCAAGTATGGCCAGGATAAAGACAATAATCACAAAATATGACACGTGGTCTGGATGGATGAGGAGATCGATTTTCAGAACGATGCCTAGAAGGAAATTGTGTTCTATATGATGAACGAGAATTATAAGGATACAGTGATCTATTGCGGAAAGTAGAGTGATCCCTACAAGGTGATTGAGTCCTATAGAATGAACGAGAATTATGTGGTGATTGAGGATACGGTGATCTATTGCGGAAAGTAGAGTGATCCCTAAGAGGTGATTGAGTCCTATAGAATGAACGAGGATTATGTGGTGATTGAGAGCGACGAAACCTAGATTGAGAAACGTTTCTGTCTGTTGATGGGGATCTATGTAGTCGACGGTCTGACTGGACCTTCCTGACAGAACTATCAGTGTATGGAGAAGGAGTACTCAAATCCAATGTTAAATTTGAGACCTCATCCTGTAATTCAGACATACTGAGGGATACTTCTTTGACTGTTGAAGAGGGAACAGTGGAACTGACATCAAAGTATCGCTGGGCCTTAGCAGCAAGGATCTCTACTGGTGTGTCATCAGAACTGACCATGATGACTGACTGCTTACAATTGTTAGGTAGAATTGATATAAACTTATCTCGTATTTGAGAAGCATTATAATCCAACTGTGAAGCTAGTTTTGTAATCCTCTCTAGATTATCAATTGGAGAAAGAGAACAGTCATACTGTAAGCTAGAATATTGCGAAAACAAACCCAGAGTAGTCTTGGTAGTAGAAAACTTATTAATAAACTGTTCTTTTAAACTAGCATATGAATCGAAATCACGGTTTTCAACCCATAACCGAGCAGAACCCTTCAGTGACTGTTTAAAAAGGCGAACTACATGTTCCAAATCTCCATCCTCGGGCGATATGTCCGTTTG
The DNA here is from genome assembly GCA_963678685.1 of Patella ulyssiponensis. NCBI lineage: Eukaryota > Metazoa > Mollusca > Gastropoda > Patellidae > Patella > Patella ulyssiponensis. The sequence continues at coordinate 58,380,235 of OY783228.1, read as the reverse complement.
ATATAGATAGTCCTCAAAGCTTAATGTGTGGGCCCTAGCATTGTCCCTATCAATAATATTGCCATCGAATCGATCAATCATTTTCTCCATAATGAATAACTAACTAAAGATTACGTAAATTAATCATCGTCAAAAGGATGGTAGGAAGCTGAAAGGACAAAAAATGATTAATCATGTGATTCAAATAGTAATAGTAACAGTATTTACCAATTACATGTATATATATTTAGAAACTTTAACAGTTTCACAAAAATGGAATTACTAGAATGAAAATTCAAAAAAAAAGACCTATCAAAAGTGTTATACTTGATATACAAATTATCTGACAATATTACTAATTATTAGGTTTGTAAATGTCATAAATGAAATAAATCGAGGAACCCAATTTATAGTTCAAATGAAAACAATACAAAACTGTCTATTATATTTGTTATTTAGCTAGAATTTACAAAAGAACAAATTTTAAAGTCTGTGATCACATGTAGGCTACAGTGAAATTGCAATGAATGTCCTGGCTGGTAAAAAAAACAATTGGAACTGTTCTTTGAAATGGACGGCTTCCACAATTCCTTTAAACACTGCTTAAAACAGTCAAACACATATCCAATAGAGGACTGTCAAAGTTAAACAATTCATTTACAAGCAATGTTGAAAAACTTGGCTAATCACTCAATCAGTTTATCTGTATTAATGGTTATGAGTTTCTGTATACAGGAGATCAACACAAGTTGAAATAAAAGGCCACTGCACTACATTTAAAATGTTACCCCACTCTACTGTAGGTTAGACCTATCTATGGTGGCTATAGTAGGCATACTATACTAAAGAAAAATGCTGCGACAAATCACAAGTAATAATAAAATCCAATCAGCTAATGTTAGCTGTAGGTTAGACCTATCTATGGTGGCTATAGTAGGCATACTATACTAAAGAAAAATGCTGCGACAAATCACAAGTAATAATAAAATCCAATCAGCTAATGTTAGCTAGAGTAAACTATTGTAGTTACTAGGTTTTCAAGTTGATCTTCGGAATAGTCTCAACCACTAATTAATAGTTTGAAAGTCTGACATTTCTCACACAGAAATCACTGGTGCCAAATGGAACACAATTAATCTAAATTCAATCCATGAAAATCTGTCTTAAAATTAAACATCCACCAAAATTCAGTGTCCAAGACTTATGTAGGGGAACTTTTTGGCATCTTCACCATGTTGTGTATTGTCAAGTCCACACTTATTCATATATTTTCATTGGAAGACATTCATAGAAACAAAAGACTTCTTTCATAGGCACATGTTTATTCATTTCCTGTTAGGGGAGCTCACTCCTAATCATACAAATTATCAAGTCTTACAACAGGCAATATGTAAGGGAGATAAATCATGTATCCTTAGTAGCAGGATACAGATCACCATAATACATGCTTAGAACTAATACATGGCTATACAACAATGGTTGTGGACTCTCTACAGGTCACAATTCTTATCCGATTTTGACGAAAAGTGACATTTCTAGGTTGTGTACCGTCACACCATAATCATTGTCGGCTTCGAATTTCATGGAACTGACCAACAAAATGGCTGCTCCCAATACAGTATGAAATACAGGACTTAATGATGTAGGAAAAATCACTTTCGGTATTGCTTGTTCTCTATCCATCTCTCGAAAATGTGGGCGTATCCTGCCTGACAGTGCCAGCCTATCTTTTAGCTTGTGGTCCCTCTGGAGGTCACAATTATTATGCGATTTAAAAAAACGTTTGATTATATCACCGTTACATCCTAAGTAAGGTTGAGTTCGAATTTCGGGAATATCGGACCAATATTGACAGACAAAATGGCCGCCGTTTGGATGCGAATACTCTTGGTCACAATTTTAATTCGATTTTGATGAAACTTGAAATGCATGGTTATAACCCAAAGATCTTGGTTCCTTTCGTTATTTGCCCATATCGGATCGTAACTTCCTGAATTATGGCCCCTGATTGTCAAAAAAATCGCCTATGGTCCCACTGGAGGTCACAATTATTATCCGATTTAAAAAACGTTTGACTCTATCACCGTTACACCCTACGGAAGGTTGAGTTCGAATTTCGAGAAAATCGGACCGTAATTGCCAGACAAAATGGCCACCGTTTGTACGCGAATAGTGTAAAAAAAATGGTATATCAAAGTTGTGGACCCTGTAGAGGTCACAATTTTAATTCGATTTTGATGAAACCTGAAATGCATCTTTATAACCTAAAGATCTTTATTGTTTTTGATATTTGCGCATATCAAATTGTAACTTAATGAATTATGGCCTTTGATTGTAGGAAAAATCACTTTCGGTATTGCTTGATCTCTATCTCTCGAACACTTATTATCCGATTTAAAAAAAACCCTCTGATTATATTACTGTTGCACCGTAAGGAAGGGTTGAGTTCGAATTTAATGAAAATCGTACCAAAAGTGCCGGACGAAATGGTCGCCGTTTTTACGCGAATAGTGTAAAAATTTGGTATATCATGGTTGTGGACTCTCTGCAGGTCACAATTCTTATCCGATTTTGATGAAAAGTCGCATTTCTAGGTTGTGTACCGTCACACCATAATCATTGTCGGCTTCGAATTTCATGAATATCAGACTGGAACTGAGCAACAAAATGGCTGCTCCCAATACAGTATGAAATACAGGACTTAATGATGTAGGAAAAATCACTTTCGGTATTGCTTGTTCTCTATCCATCTCTCGAAAATGTGGGCGTATCCTGCCTGGCAGTGCCAGCCTATCTTTTATGTTGGCTTGCTGCATCGTCACTATATATAATCTTTTTTAAATTGGGAAATTCTATTTTGAAATCACAGGTTAGGGAATTTAGAAAAGCATGGACGGTATTTGTTTCGTGTCTCAAACTGTCTGATATCACACAATAACTTGTGCATGATAATTAACTCATCGTCGAAAGTTTCCTTTTTGTTGCTCTAAAAGGACAAATATGAGGGGCAGTGGACGCTTACGGCTGGCCCCCGGATCCATTCACTTGATTTGATATTTTCCGCAGGTTTTTGTTTTTCGGTCCTCCTGCACTTACTATTTCAGAAGCAATTTTAATTTGATTGTCAAAGCCTTATATTACAATTTGGGAAGCGGAGTAACAATTTTTATACGCCCACATTTTTTATGTGGACGTATATTGTCGCCCCTGTTCGTCCGTCCCTCCGTCCACAATTGTTTAACAGTCTACAGGTCACAATTTTTATCCAATTTCAATGAAACTTAAAATATAGGTTTATCACCCTAAGATATCGATTCCTTTCCATATCATCCCCGGTTACCCAGTGTACTCATTCCGTTCTACTCCACTATACCCTGGGTTAATCAATAGGGTTTCCACGATTTCAAATTATCTGCCCTGGCAGATTGTCATATTTTTATCGTCCAATCCCATAAAGTGTTACTTGGAAAGGTAATAGGCGAAGGGAAGAAACTCTCAACAAAGAATTCCCCACACATGGTGACCTCAGTCCGTTCTTGCACACTTTGCAAATATGTTATTGGGAAAAATACCTACCGCGTAGTAGAAAAATCAGTGTCCTTTAAGAATTTCATGACAGAACTTTCCCTGCCATCTTTTTGTGTGCATGTCAATTCTTTTATATTAAATCTTTTACAAACTTTCTCACAATCGATCAAACAAGCCGCCACATTGTTTGTAAACAATGTAGTTCTATGACGTAAAAAATGACGCTAAAGAGTCTACGTAGGACTGGTTTGTAAACTGTTTTTTGATTGGTTCGTACACTCTAACTACATTCAGATAGTTTGAAATCGTGGAAACCCTATGGATTAACCCAGGGTATAGTGGAGTAGAACGGAATGAGTACACTGGGTAACCGAGGATGTTTCGATATTGGCATGTATCGGACTGTAACTTCATGGGTTATAGCCCCTGATTGTACGAAAAATCACGTTTTTAGCTTGTGAACAGTGTAGAGGTCACAATTTTGAACCGATTTCGATGAAGCTTGAAATGCATGTTTATAACCCAAAGATCGTGGTTCCTTTCGATATTTGCATATCAAGGTTGTGGACACTGTATAGGTCACAATTTTAATCAGATTTTGAGGAAACTTGACTTGCATGTTAAAAACCCAAAGATCTTGGTTCCTTTCGATATTTGCGTACATCGAATCGTAACTTCCTGAATAATTGCACCTGATTGTGCGAAAAATCGTCTTTTTAGCTTGTGGTCCCTCTGGAAGTCACAATTATTATATGATTTAAAAAAAAGTTTGATTATATCACCGTTACACCATAAGGAAGGTTGAATTAGAATTTTCTGAGAATCAAACCAAAACTGTCAAACAAAATGGTCGCCGCTTGTACGAGAATAGTGTAAAAATATGGTATATTAAGGTTGTGGACCCCTGTAGAGGTCACAGTTTTTATCTGATTTTGATGAAACTTGCAGTACATGTTAATAACCCAAAAATCTTGGTTCCTTTTGATATTTGCGCTTATCGAATCGTAACTTCATGAATTATAGCCCTTGATTGAAGGAAAAATCATTTTCTTTTTAGCTTGTTCTCTATCCATCTCTCGATGTGGTCGTATGCTTCCTTGAAGCCGCTGGTAAGCATTTTAGTAGCTCAATGCTTTATAAAAAGATAAAGCGGCAAGTAATGTGTGTCATGCTGAGATTACGGTGGGAAATATCAACCTTGCTGTTGAACTGTGTGGTTTGTTTTAAAATAAAGATTACCACAATGCAATTAATAACACATGTAATCCTAAGCGCAAAATTTCTTTAGTCAATGCAGTATTTACAATTGATATCTATTAGAAAGAGGATATTTGTATTTGCAGGGTATCATATTATGAGTTAAAGTGTGATGATAAGCCAAGTTATAAACAGAAAAGTTCAGGGTTAACAGTTTGTACAGGAACAGGATCTAGTTCATGGTTTTTTCATATAAATCATTTAGATAAACGTGGGGTCAGGGAAATACTTAAAATAGGTAGGAAACAAAGTCTGACACTATCCTTGACAAGTTTTTTTAAATGCACACATGGTAATGTGATATACAGTAATTAATAGAATACAATATCAAAAAAAACAATTAGTTCTTCATCCCTGAAGTAGTTAATATTTTTATACGCCCACATTTTTTTCATGTGGACGTATATTGTCGTCGCCCCTGTCCGTCCGTCCGTCCACAATTTTTTGTGGACATTCTACAGGTAACAATTCTGATCCGATTTTGAGGAAACTTGAAGTATAGGTTTATCTCCAAAAGATCTCGGCAGCTTTCGATATTGGCATGTATCGGATCGAAACTTCATGGATTATGGCCCCTGATTGTCTGAAAAATCACATTTTTAGCTTGTGGACCCTATCGAGGTCTCAATTTTGAACCGATTTAGATGAAATTTAAAATACATGTTTATAACCCAAAGATCTTGGTTCCTTTCGATATTGGCGCATATTGGATAGTAACTTCCTGAATTATGGCCTCTGATTGTACGAAAAATCGCCTTTTTTAGCTTGTGGTCTCTCTAGAGGTCATAATTGTTATTCGATTTATAAAACCGTCTGTTTATATCACCGTTACACTTTAATGAAGATTGTGTTTGAATTGCCAGACAAAATGGCCGCCGCTTGTACGCGAATAGTGTAAAAATATGGTATATCTAGGTTATGGACCCTGTGGAGGTCACAATGTTAATCCGGTTTTGATGAAACTTGAAATGTATGCGTATAATCCAATGATCATGGTTCCTTTCGATATTTGCGCATATTGGATTGTAACTACCTGAATTATAACCCCTGATTGTACGCAAAATAGACTTTATAGCTTGTGGTCCCTCAATTATTTTCGACTTTCAAAAACGTTTTATTATATCACCTTTACACGCTAATGAAGGCTGAAGTCGAATTTCGTAAAAATCTGATCAAAACTGCCGGACAAAATGGCTGCTGCTAATACGCGAATAGTGTAAAAATATGATATATGAAGGTTGTGGACCCTATAGAGGTCACAATTTTAATCCGATTTTGATGTAATTTGAAATTTAAGTTTATCACCTAAAGATCGCGGTTCCTGTCGATATTCGCGCACATTGAACCATAACTTCCGGAATTATGGCCCATGATTATACGAAAAATCATGTTTTTTACCTTGTGGACCCTATGGAGGTAACAATTTTATTCCGAATTAAAAAACCGTTTGACCATATCCCCATTACACATTAATGACGGTTGAGTATGAATTTCTCGAAAATTGAACCAAAACGGCCAGACAAAATGGACGCCCCTGGAATGCAAATATTTGTTCCTTTTGATATTTGCACATATTGGTCTCTAACTTCATGAATCGCATCGTAACTTTCTGAATTATGGCCCCTGATTGTCAAAAAAAAATCGCTTAATTACTTCCAGAGTTATGGCACTTGATCACTTCAAAAAATCTTGTGGACGCTCTAGAGGCCAAAGTTAATATCCGATTCACTTTAGATTTATACCCGGTGTTTAAGGTCATGGGAAAGAGAAGCCTATTGATTTTCAGCGATTTTCGATAATTTCTGCCAGACCATTTCAAAAAACCTTGTGGATGCTCTAGAGGCCAAAGTCAATATCCGATTGACTTTAAATTTATACAGAGTGTCTAAGGTCATGAGAAAAAGAAGCCTGTTGATTTTCATCGATTTCCAATAGTTACTGCCAGAGTTATGGCCCTTGATCACTTTAAAAAATCTTCTGGATGCTCTAGATGCCAAAGTTAATATCCAATTGACTTTAAATTTATACAGTGTTTAAGGTCATGAGATGAAGAATCCTATTGGGTTTTTTTTTAGGTATTTCCGATAATTACTTCCAGAGTTATGGCCCTTGATCACTTCAAAAATTTTATTGACGTTCTATAGGCCAAAGTTAATATCAGATTGACTTTAAATTTATACACAGTGTTAAAGGTCATGAGGTGAAGACGCCTATTGATTTTCAGTGTTTTCCGATAATTATTGCCAGAGTTATGGCCCTTGATGACTTTGAAAAATCTTGTGGACAGAGTTTAAGGTCTTGAGACAAACAATGAATTTTAATAATTGAACATCTAAATCCATAATATTAAATGTTTCGTATACTTAGCATGGGGCAGAACTTTATAAAAACCAAACAAATTCTAATTATTTTCTGATAATTACTTAATGTGCGACAGCTCTTGTTGACTGCTCGGACGATTTAGCTAAACGTATACTAAACGTTAGCAACTTAGCATGGGGCAGAACTTTATAAAAACCAAACAAATTCTAATGATTTTCTGATAATTACTTAATGTGAGACAACTCTTGTTGACTGCCCGGATGATTTAGCTGCTGTTGGCGTATGTTTTGTTGCCTCGCAACCTATTTTTTACTGATGAAACGTCCGCTAAAATAATATTTTTTGATATTGTATTCTATTAATTATTGAATTTCAAACTATCTAAATATCAAGTGAATCATTTTGACTAGGTCAAAATCGATCCCATCAAACTGTAATTGCTTTGTGTTACCTGTTTGTATTGATTGGAAGTTTCACGTGGAAATGTGGACGTATATTACCGTCGCCCCGTCCCTCTGTCGTCCACAATTTCGCCAAAAGTTATCACCCGATTGTCTTAAAGTTGATATGTTATTTACATTAGTGAGATGAAAATACTATGTAATTTAAAACATTTCCGTTTAATACATCTAGAGTTATGGCGCTTTTTTATTCTTTTTTTTAACCTTTTGAACGCTCTATAATATTTAAAGCTAAAAGTGATCATGCGACCTTTCTGAAATTTAGGAAACAAAGTAGCCTATTGAATTTTAGCAATTTCCATTAATAGCTTTTAGAGTTAATGACCTTCTTTCACTTTGTTGCACGTTGTAAACGCACCAACATCAAAGGTTATATGCCGATCTGTATGAAATTTATATGCAGTATTTAAATTAGTAAAAAGAAGAATCCTATTGAATTCAGCAATTACCAATTATTGTTTCATCCTGTTGCCCCTTGTTAGTGCTCTAACATCTAAAGTTATCTGCATTTGTATGAAATTTTTATGCGTCATTTAAATTAGTAAAAAAAAGAATCTTATTGAATTTCAGCAAATTCCGTTTATTAAGTCTATGAATTATGACCTTTGTTGAATCTTGTGAATGCTCTTAACGGCAAAAGTTATAATCTGATCTTTGTAAACTTTATATGCATTAGTAAGATTAGTGAATCAAAGAATGCTATTGAATTTCAGCAAATTCCGTTTATTAAGGCGAGAGTTATGGCTCTTGTTTCACTTTGTTGAACTCAAACGCCAAAAGATATCAACATATCTGTACGAAATTTATGTGCACCATTTCAATTAGTGAAACCACGATGCCTATTGAATCTCAACAATTTACTATAATTACTTCTAGAGTCATGGCCCTTGATTCACTTTGTTCAATCTTGTTAATATTCGATTGATGAAAGTTATCAATGGATATGTATGAAATTTATAAGCATCATTTAAATTTGTGAAACGGGGCTCTATTGAATGACTGCAATTTTCATCATAGTCATTGATTTACTTTGTGAATCTTGTGAATGTTTGAATGACAAGTTATCACCCGATCTGTATGAAATTTATGTGCATTATTTGAATTGATAAAACGAAAAAGCCTGTCAAATTCTCTGTAAATTGCTTTCCGTTTGTAGAACCTTGTGAACCCTTAAAAAACAAAAATTATAATCTGATCTGTATGAAACTGTCTTGTAAATGCCCCAAATTACCTACAAAAGAATAAATGTGACCCGTCATGGCATAATGAGTCGCAATGAGGAAAATTGAGGTATTGTTATTTTCACATTCTCCAACTCAATACCTTCAATTTGATGTATAGTTTGATTGAATCGCGCAAAAATTGACTGAACTATGTCCGCTTGAAGCCACCCAGCTCACCAAAGTAAGTTTTGAGAAAAGTCAAGTCAAAGATTTGGTATGTTTCAAAACAAAATCCCATAGCAACCAAGCCATTTATTTGCTGTTTTGTCGTTGAATACTTATTCTAGAGGTTTTAAGGGATGCTGAAGACGAAAATTGTAGTAAACATTTCCAAAATGGGCGCGAAAATGACAAATGTTCGAGTTTTCACAAGTTATGTGTTTATTAATGTATAAGAGTCAATCCGATAATACCCGCCATTTTGTTTTTCAAAATGACGACCGAAATGATAATCGTAGTAGTAAAATTTTATCCGACAATATCGACCATTTTGTTTTAAATGAACCTGCGGTAACTATCAGTCTTGATGTTACCATGGACGGACAGGGGGGCGAGTTTCCCTAAACCACAATGTACCCTGTAGTTCAGATAGAGAGTCTAAGCTATGATGTACCCTGTAGTTCGTATTGCGTATCTAAACCATGATGTATTCTGTAGTTCGTATTGAGTCTCTAAACTATGATGTACCCTGTAGTTCGTATAGAGTCTCTAAACCATGATGTATCCTGTAGCTCGGATAGAGTCTCTCTAAACAATCATGTACCCTGTAGTTCGGATAGAGTGTCTAAACCATGATGTATCCTGTAGTTCATATAGTCTCTAAATGGGGGGTTGGATGGCTGAAAGGTTAGCAAGTGCGTGCTGTATCATAAAGCCTGTCATTGGGTCTACTGGCGTGTTTTCGAATCCCTGGTTGTACGTGACAAGGAGTAGGGTCGCCTTCCAACCTCGTGGGTTTTCTCCGGGTCCTCCGGTTCCCCCCCACTGCTAAAGAACCCTACGCCCAAGCGAATTATTGAAATAAGGTTAAACCATGTGTTAGTCCCGAAATGACCTAGTTTGTGTCGAGTGGACGTTAAACTCCATTTCTCTCTCTCTCTCTAGTCTCTAAACCATGATGTACCCTTCAGTCTCTTAACCATGATGTACCCTGTAGTTCAGATAGAGTTTCTAAACCATGTTTATACTGTACTTGGAATAAACCATAGTTTTGTAAATAGGTGATCGATCATCAAATGAATGAATTGTACGATATGTTAATCTCGAAATTACATAGTTTCTCTTAAATGAATATATTGTTAACATGCTTTAAATAGCTGGATGCAATAGAGGTGGTGTAGAAAATTCTAGGTACATTAAAACATTGACAATAGGAGGTATTTCTTGCTATGGCTTGTTTATAGTATAGGACGAGATTTATTGTTTTGATTATAATCACAATGTTACGCAATAAATTATACCCCTTCCCCTACTGAGAATTGTAATTAAATAATGTAATGTTATCTTCATTTATATTATGTCTTTGAATCTACCTGAGAGGTATGTGCATCGGTATGACACCTTAAATAAATTAATATGCGTATTTCTACAAAGATCCATTTATAGTCTTTAATTACACATTGTTAACCAGCCATTGGATTTTTAATGACAATAAATCATTTAGTTTATTCAGCTCGACGTAATATACAGACACAGTTGGTTTAACTTGAAAGTAGATATTAATTATCTATATAGTGGGGCTGGTATGTGAAATGGGCGTGCACTTCCGGAAAGAAGCATCAAAATTTGGCCTAAGGGGTTTTTGGGTATGCTGATTTCAAAAATGGCGGGAGCCACGACGTCACTCAAGCCGTTCCCGCCAAAAATTGAGAATTTCAAAATGGCCGCCGTAAAACACGTTCTGGCCCATAAAATTTCTGTAAATGCCCCGATTTCAATGATGTTGCTGATTTAAAAAATGGCGGGAACCACGATGTCACTCCAGCCGTTCCCGCCAAAAATTGAGAAATTCAAAATGGCCACCATAAAACACGTTCTCGTCCATAAAGTTTCTGTAAGTGCCCCGATTTCAATGATCTTGATGTCTATACCTATGTTTTTAAGGTCAAGGAATGTAGTAAAGCACATACGAAGACTCGTAGTGTTCTCCTTCATGGTGTTTTCTAAACATGGTCATAATTCTAATCAAACGGGTGAATTATTTACATCTTCTCCTTTGCTGTACGGATATCAAGAATGCATTATGTTCCATTTCAGTGGAAACTAGCTATTACTCATCAAACACAAACAGTCTACATTTGATTTCAATCACCATGTTATATATGCACAGGATAGTGTTATAAAAATATTCAATAAACGTCTAAACTTTCTTCGTAAATCCGATATATTCGGTGAAAATACATTTAATAAGGCATCAGTATCATTCAATTTTTCAGAAACAAGTGATGGTCATCTAGTCAATCACCTACCGTGTCCAAAAGATTTAAACTTGCTCCTTGGGCATGTGCTACAGCTACATCTGTTCAACCGACCAACTGACCAACTGGGACATTTGTGCTCCTTGTCAAGCACATGGTGGAACACTCATAAATCCATCAGCAACATGTTACTCGTCTCTGGCCACTAATTTATCAGCCTTTCATGAATTGACCAAAGTGTCCTGACTAGATGATGGTGATAGCATGGAATAAACGATGGTAAAGCAGAAATCTAGATGGAATAAAAGTTGTTACACCCTGTGTAATGCAACAAAAGTGGAGAGAGCCAGAAAGTTGCAAGAAAAAGCTTGTATGAACACAATTCAATCGCCGCATAAAAACACCTTCGTAGTTCAACCAGTTCAGCATGTCCCGTTGATACAGTCGAGCCACATTAGTCAGCTTGTCCTTTCTGTGATGGAACCACGGGAGATTTTCACAAAGCAGAAACAATGTCCTTTGATACCCATGTTGTGACACCACCTAATCTTTCACTATACAATGTCGTGAGATCAGCGAGTTTGAAAATATGACCCTGGTTCCCACATAGGGCATATTCCGCAATATATGAAACCACCTCAGCAAATGCAAGTGCGTATGCATTAATGCATTAATTTGGTGACACTTCCCAGTCGAATACCTTTATTGAGACCTATGTTTGTTATAAAATGATGTCAATCACTTGCATTCATACACAGCATCAATTGCTTTGTGAAAATCTCCCGTGGTTCCATCACAGAGAGGACATAGCTGACTAATGTGGCTCGACTGTATCCACGGGACATGCTGAAGTGGTTGAACTACGAAGGTGTTTTTATGCGGTGATTGGGTTGTGTTCATACAAGCTTTTTCTTGCAGCTTCCTGGCTCTCTCCACTTTTGTTGCATTACACAGGGTATAACAACTTTTATTCCATCTAGATTTCTGCTTTACCATCGTTTATTCCATGCTATCACCATCATCTATTCAGGACACTTTGTTCAATTCATGAAAGGCTGATAAATTAGTGTCCAGAGACGAGTAACCTGTTGCTGATGGATTTATGAGTGTTCCACCATGTGCTTGACACGGAGCACAAATGTCCCAGTTGGTCGGTTGAACAGATGTAGCTGTAGGACATGATGAACATGACTTGTTTCTGAAAAATTGAATGATACTGATATCTTGTTAAATGTATTTTCACCGAATATATCGGATTTGTGTAGAAAGTTCAGACGTTTATTGAATATTTTCATAACACAATCGTGTGCATATATAACATGGTGATTGAAATCAAACGTGGACTGATTGTGTTTAATGCGTAATAGCTAGTTTCCACTGAAATGCATACTCCGCGCAGCGTTTCGTTTGATTATAGGTAATCTCACTACACACTGCTATTATGAGTGGATATTGTTGTGTTAAATTTTGATTGGTCAGTAGTCCGACTACCAACCAATCACTACCTACCATACAAACGCCTTACATTCAAAACGAGTGCCAGTATTGGACCAAATATGTTTACATAACGTTACGTCATGGCTCACGCTTTTATTATGCCTAATTAACCCGTGCATAGGAGAATACTGCAGTAAAACTAATTGTGTGACAAACGAGGCTATCAAGTCGAATGAAATGTCAACAATACTGTTTCGAAACGAACATACTTTCACCGTTTTAATGCCTTAAATCATTGTCCAAAGTTTTAGGGAAGACTCAGATTAAACGAAGGACTGTCATGTTGCTGTACTTAAGTGATAGCTTTCATTGAACGGGGAGAATAGACACACACCCGCAAAAGTTCAAGAATCAGAAGTCAATCCAGCAATGGCCAGAGAGAGATTTCTCGGGCCATTGCTTCAGGAATATGCTGAAATGGAACATAATAGATTCTTGATGTCCGTTTAGCAAAGGAGAAGATGTTAATAATTCACCCGTTTGATTAGAATTATGACCATGTTTAGAAAACACTATGAAGGAGAACATTATGAGTCTTCGTATGTGTTTTACTGGATTCCTTGACCTTAAAAACATAGGTATAGACATCAAGATCATTGAAATCGGGGCACTTACAGAAACTTTATGGACGAGAGCGTGTTTTATGGTGGCCATTTTGAATTTCTCAATTTTTGGCGGGAAACGGCTGGAGTGACGTCGTGGTTCCCGCCATTTTTTTTAAATCAGCAAGATCATTGAAATAAGGGCACTTACAGAAATTTTATGGACGAGAACGTGATTTATGGTGGCCATTTTGAATTTCTCAATTTTTAGCGGGAACGGCTGGAGTGACGTCGTGGCTCCCGCCATTTTTGAAATCAGCATACCCCAAACCCCCTTAGTCCAAATTGTCATGCTTCTTTCCGGAAGTGCACAACTCAGCCAAAAAATGTAACATATCAGCCCCACTAATAGTGCATATATATATCACCTTTCAGTTGAATCATGTTATGTTCATATTGTGTTACGCAGGGCTCACACTGGCTTTCAATTTTTTCCCGCCAAAATGGATGATAATTTTTATATAAAGAAATGTTCATATTTTTTTCTGCCAACTTGAATATTTTAAATAATTACCGATATATACAATACAATATACATGTAAAACAACTTTTAAAATCTGTCTTTACATTATATATAAGCACAGTTTGGATTGAATAAGATCAGATTTTATTTTAGGTGAGTTTAATCTATTTGAACATCGTACTACACTATATATTCAGTAGTTACACGTCAAATCTCGTCCAAGGAATGACAATTTTTATACGTCCACATTCATAATGTGAACGTATTATGCCGTCGCCCCTGTCTGTGTATGTGTGTGTGTGTGTCTGTGGTTCGCCTACAGGGCGCAATTCTTCATGGATTTTCTTCAAACTTGGTATACTTATTCCTTTTACCCCAAGGAAGATCCCTATTGTTTTTGGTGCATGCCCGACCCCCAGGGGCAGAGCCACGCCCATTTCTAGTATTTGTTTTTTTGTCGTCTACAGGCCACATTTCTTAACTTATAATCTTGAAACTTTGCAGACACATTCTTTGTACCCTAAGGAACATCCCTATCGTTTGGGGTGCATGCCCAACCCCCAGGGGCAGAGCCACGCCCATTTTCTTTTCGTGTGTCTTTGTGTCGCCTACAGGGCGCAATTCTTACTGGATTTTCTTCAAACTTGGTATACTTATTCCTTATACCCCAAGGAAGATCCCTATTGTTTTTGGTGCATGCCCGACCCCCAGGGGCAGAGCCACGCCCATTTCTAGTATTTGTTTGTTTGTCGTCTACAGGCCACATTTCTTAACTTATAATCTTGAAACTTTGCATACACATTCTTTGTACCCTAAGGAACATCCATATCGTTTGGGGTGCATGCCCAACCCCCAGGGGCAGAGCCACGCCCATTTTCTTTTCGTGTGTCTTTGTGTCGCCTACAGGGCGCAATTCTTGCTGGATTTTCTTCAAACTTTGTATAATTACTCTTTATACTCTAAGGATGATCCCTATCGTTTGGAGTGCATGCCCAACCCCCAGGGGCAGAGCCAAGCCCATTTTCTTTTTGTGTCTGTGTGTCGCCTACAGGCCACAATTCTAACTGGATTTTCTTAAAACTTTGTATACTTACTCTTTACACCCTAAGGATGACCTGTATTGTTTTTTGGTGCATGCCCGACCCCCAATGGCAGAGCCACGCCCATTCCTTGTATTTATTTGTTTGTCGTCTACAAGCCACATTTCTTAACGTATCATCTTGAAACTTTGGATGCTTATTCTTTGTACTCAAAGAACATTCCTATCATTTAGGGTGCATGCCCAACCCCCAGGGGCAGAGCCACGCCCATTTTCTTTTTGTGTGTCGCCTACAGGCCACAATTCTTAATCGGTCATCTTGAAACTTAAAATACTTATTCCTTATACCCTAAGGATGATCCCTTTTGTTTTGGGTGCGGGGGGTTGGGATGGCCTAGTGGTCTAGAGTGCCGCGCTTCGACCTCTAGCTGGCCGGTCACCTCTGGCTTGCGGCTGTGGTTTCGAGCCCTGGTGTGAGCGTATGTGGCATGGAGATAGGGGCGCCTTCTCAACCTCGTGGGTTTCCTCCGGGCACTCCGGTTTCCTCCCACTGCTAAAGACCCCTACGCACAAGCGAATTATTGAAATAAAATGAAACCATATGTTAGTCCCAAAATGACCTGGTTTGTGTCGAGTGGACGTTAAACCCCATTTCTCTCTCTCTCTCTCTTGTTTTGGGTGCATGCCCAACCCCCGTGGGACAGCAACACTCATTTCTTGTATTTGTCTGTCGTCTACAGGCTGCATTTCTTAATGTATCATCTTGAAACTTTGAATACTTATTCTTGATACCTTAAGGAAGATCCCTATTGTTTTTGGTGCATGCCCGACCCCCAGGGACAGTGCCACGCCCATTTTCTTTTTGTCTGTCTGTGTGTCACCTACAGGCCACAATTCTTAATCAATCGTCTTGAAAACTTTTTTAATACTTATTCCTTATACCCTAAGGCTGCCCACTATTATTTTTGGTGCGAGCCGGACCCCCTGGGACAGAGCCACATCCAATGCTTTTGTGTCTTGTGTTTGCCTACAGGATGCAATTCTTAACAGATCCTTTTAAAACTTTACATACCTATTCCTTATACCCTAAAGATGACCCCTATTGTTTTTGGTGATTTCCTAACCCCCAGGGGCAGAGCCATGCCCATTTTTACTTCGTGTCTGTGTGTGTTGTCTACAGGCCACGATTCTTAATGGATCGTCTTTAAACTTGGGATGTGTATTCCTTATAGCCTAAGGACATCAACTGCATGTCCCAACTCCCACAGGCAAGACACGCCCAATTTTTGTGTTTGTCGTTTACAGGCCGCAATTCTAAATGAATCAGATTGGTACTTGGCTTATGTATTCCTTATAGCCTGAGGGCGTCCACTATTGATTTTGATGAATGTCCCGACCCCCAGGGGCAGGGCCACGCCCACCTTTTGCCTTTAGCGTTAGGAAGGCACAATTCCGAATGGATTATCTTGGTATACTTATTCCTTATATTCTAAGGACGGCAACTATTGATGTTGAGGAACGACCCTCAACGCTAAACAAACCAAACGCCTAGCCTTCTTGACAAAGTACCATATCAATCAAAGCAGGAATGTGAACTTATATTGTAGCGTTAGCGTTATGTTCTATCAATGTATGTGTTGCGTGTACAATAGACCTATTGTTTTTTTCAGGTACCGTAAAGGTATCAGAATCTGAATCCCTTATAGAATGATATTACATCAATTATATTTGTAAGAGATGCTTACAATAATACCCGCCGTTCACCTTTAGACCATTTTGGCGACGGTAATATGATACAAATGGCGAACCGTTTTCTCGCTCAAGAATCGCCGATATTCAACTAGTTCTTACGTTTTCGACCAGTGTTGATAAGATAAGTCAATCAACTAATCATTAATCCAAGACAACTGATTAGCATTACTCATTGACTCGATCCGGATTATCAGCCAGTTGATTAATTTATTATTATAGTGTTTAGCCACGTGATTGACACTCAATAATGATTAGAATTTTAAGATTTTTTTCCGCCAGTACCGCAAAACTTTATCGCCAAAATTATCGCCAAAATTATCGCCAAAATCAAATTTTAATCGCCAAAATTATCGCCAAAATCAAATTTTAATCGCCACTTTCATATTTTTATTGCAAATTGCGACTTTGGTGTTACGTATTTGCCAACATCAAGGTAACAGTTTTCCAAGCGCAGTTACAATACAATTCGATAATGACGTCACAATGAGAACGACATAATTCCATCAGAGTGACGTTACGACATTATAAAAAGATCGTAGGTTAAAAATGTCGGCATTTTTTAACTCCCGAGTATCGATTGCCTATAGGTCGTTAATACATTTATTTGCACTAAAGTCAACCGATTCGGAGATTTCAGCGATTTTCTGGTCCACTGGTGGCCATCTTGGATTTATTTTAATTATGCAAATTTCCCCAAGACCGATAATGGCCGCTTTTGTTATGGAAGTACTAGAGACCACACCTGAACAGTTCCCAAAGAAATGATTTCTGTTGCAGTTTGTTCTAGGTGTATTGTTATCTATACCCGCCTAATTCATTGTATGCACACAATGGGATTTTCTGATTAAACGCCATGAAACTTCGACCAGGAAGTCGCCGCCATTTCAATTTACAGCTAATGCTTTGCAACCGTTGTCTGGGCCAATCAGCAAACGAGCCGTGTTGGCAGCATAGCAACAAGCGGAGTTTGTTTACATTTTTAGGGATTTTAAAACCCTTTTGTATTCCTTCAAAATGAACTCAAAGGCAATACTGTGGTCATATGTATAATCTAGAGATTCTCCGCTTTACAACGATGCCAAGCATTTTGCAAAAGGATTGACCGGTCGTCCCGCTGTGAGCAGAGAAAAATATCTAATTTCGCTGAGAATATTCAGAAAAAGACAGATTGAAGAATACCGTACTCTTACAAAACGTCCAAATAAAGGTGTTTTAAAATGTTTTATTGCTATTTTGATCTTTTGGGCCGATAGATAGTATATTTATAGACTCATATTTGTGAAAATCGCAATGTCGATCAAAATCAATGTTTTCACTTATTTTGTCTTTATCTCATAATTGGATCGCGCGCATTCCGATTCATTTTGCTGGCCGGTCACAAATATGCGACCCTTGTCTTCTGCTCGGATAATTTAGCCACTATGGGCGTATTTTTCGTCGTCTCGCAACCTATCTTCATACCAGTAATCAAGTAAATTGCTAAGATATGCTGATAGAGAACTGAGATAGTCCAGTAAGGCTATTGTAACATAGTATCTTCCTTATTTATGGGAATAACCAGACACATTTATTGTGTATCTTAATTAGATTGACTTGGCTCTATAATACAATATTATTCTTGTAATCTTGTATACTGAGCGCCATAGAAAATGCATCACTTAGTTTTTCGTATAACAAAATGATCCTGTAAACATATCTTATTTATTTTGCTTCTTATTGTGAACAATATTCAAATGGGAACACAGGGAAAAAAGGTGAAAAAATGAGCCATTCACAACCCATTCAGGCTTTTCATTTTTTAAAATATCTCTTTGCAACTTTCATAAACATGTAGCAATAATCCATATAAAGAGAATGTATGTAAAAATTAGTTTGTATTATGACCAATTGCCGAGAAATTGGCAATTTTGCATGAGTCACTTTTTACGCTAGTTTACCTGTAAAAGAATCAATTATTATTGGATTTTCGTAAAAGTGACACCATTTGATGCGTATTGTCAATCTTAACTAGGTCAAACCAATTTAACATTTTTAATGTCCCCGGAAATGACGTAATTTGGGCAAAAACTGTATTTATAGCCTTCGAAAAAAATAATTTATTCAAATGAGTCGTGTATGTTATTTGTTTAAAATTTTGATATTTGATTCCAAACAACTAATAAAATGAACCCATACGATCATATAAATATCACAAAATGGTTTCTAACTTTTTCTAATTTGATTGTATCTCGGAAACTATATGTCGGATCGATACGATGTCTTCGGTTTTATTGGGAAAGTGTGTGTGACATAGAGATTAAAGCTATTTCGGGCTTTCTGTTACAATACGAAATGTCCGAAATCACCGAAGTGGTGATTTTTTTAAAAAATGCCGTAATATTAGCAATACTCATGGGATTTTAAATACATGTATGAGGAATTTTGATATAGCCGCAGACAAGGCACATAACTGCACTACTTTTGATGTTTGATTTTCGACAAATCTTCGAAGATATTTGTCGCCAAATTTTGAAAATTTAAAATTTTACAAAAACCTTTTTTATTTATTAATGTTTTATATGGCATTTTATTCAGGGTTAAAGAGGTATGTGATATTACTAAAAATTTCAACATTTTTTGTCTCTGTAATTTTCCTTCGCCGCCATTGGCTAACTCAGTTTTTCAGTCCTAGACTAATTATTTATAATTCGAAATTATGTATAATTATGTATAAAACAAAGTTCATATGCTGCGTTGTCTTTTTTTTACCGGTAAAATTTCCTGTCGGCACCGGAAGTGACGTAAATTCAGCAAAAACTACAATTTTGACAGATTTTTACAGTTCACTACCACTTTTTGAAAGCAAATATTATTTTTTTCAAATCTGATGTAACTGAAAAGGTGTGCCCAGTAAAGGCGCACAAAACATCGGGCTCAGTTTCTTTAATTTCGATTTCGTTTTCAGGCCATGTCGATTATAAGGCAAAAAAATGTGTAAAAATAAGCTACATGTATTTACAACCCATACACAGTTTTCATATTTCAAAATATGTCTTCGTAACTTTCATAACCTCGTAGCAATAACCCATACAAAGAGAATGTATGTCAAAATTAGTAATATCAGCAGTTGTCGAGAAATAGGCAATTTTGCTTGAGTGTCAATTTTGCTTGAGTGTCATTTCACTTTAGCTTGCCTATAAAAGATTCAATTATTATTCATTTTTCAATTTAATTTTCTTTCCCTATATGATGCCTAATGCCACGTTTGACTAAGTCAAACCACTTTAACACTTTCAATGTCACCGGGAGTGACGACATTGGGGGCAAAAACTGTATTTTTAGCCTTCAAAACAGATATTTTTTCAAATGAGTCGTATTTGTTGTTTGTTTAAAAATTTGATATTTCTAATCAACTAATAGAATGAACCCATACGATCATATAGATATCTTAATATGGTTTCTAACTTGTTCAGTTGCGGAGAAATAGGCGATTTTCAACAGGTCACTTTTCAAGGTTTTTAGTCCATAAAAGTGTCAATTATTATTTGATTTTCGTAAAACAAAAAATTTACTGTGTGATATCTAATGCCATTTATGATTCCATACAAGTAATTTAAGATTTGCATTATCACCGGAAGTAACGTTATTTTTCAAAAACTGTCACTTTTACGAAAATCCAATAATAATTGATTCTTTTACAGGCAAACTAGCGTTAAAAGTGCCCATTTCTCGGCAACTGCTCATAATACAAACTAATTTTTACATACATTCTCTTTATATGGATTATTGCTACATGTTTATGAAAGTTGCGAAGAGATATTTTAAAAAATGAAAAGCCTGAATGGGTTGTGAATAGCTCATTTTTCACATTTTCTCACCTTTAAATCGAAAATACCCGGAAACGAAATCGAAATTAAAAAAACTGAGTGCGATGTTTTCTGCGCCTTTACAGGGCACACCCTTTCAGTCATACCACTTTTGAAAAAAATAATATTTGCTTTCAAAAAGTGGTACCGAACTGTCAAAATTGTAGTTTTTACTAAATTTACGTCACTTCCGTTGCCGAAAGGCAACTTTACGGGTAACAATAAAAATGCCATTTTGGATAACGGAGCATAATTATGAACTTGTTTTATACAAATCGAACAATAAATAATTAATCCAGGACTTAAAAACTGAAAT
Source organism: Patella ulyssiponensis (assembly GCA_963678685.1). NCBI lineage: Eukaryota > Metazoa > Mollusca > Gastropoda > Patellidae > Patella > Patella ulyssiponensis. The sequence goes on along the minus strand of OY783228.1, from coordinate 58,359,534 downwards.
AGCCAATGGCGGCCCAGGAAAAATACGGTGACAAAAAATGGTGCCATTTTTGGTCAAATCAGATGACTCTTTAACCCGGGGTAAAATAGCACATAAAAATATTCATTAATAACACGTAAAAATTTAAATTTTTAAAATTTGGCGCCTAATATCTCCGAAGATTCGTCGAAAATGAAAAATCTAAAGTACTGTAGCTATGTGCCTTGTCCCCGGCTATGTCAAAATGTATCAAATATTACAATCCGATTATTATTGTTAATATTACAGCAAAATTTCGAAAAACGACAACTTTGTTGATTTCGGGGCATTTCGCATTGTCACAGAACGTTCAAAATAGTTTTAAAATGTCAGTCAAACCCACTTTCCCAGTAAAACCGAACACACTGAATCGATCCGACAAGTAATTTCTGAGATATGCTCAAGAAGAAAAATAATAATAACTAGATCTGCTACTGTCCCATGCAGATATGAAAGCTTTCATATTCATCGTCACGTGTCATCGATTATATCAAGTATCTCAAATGAAAGGATAAGAATAACAAACTATCAAAATTGGTCAAAAACTCGCGAAGTTACAAGTCTAAATATAGTATGAAACATTGCATAATCTGAAAACTAAAGGGAAATAACTGATACTTGTGTTGCTGTAATCGGGATGACTTCCCACTTCAAAACTTTCAGAAAAATGAAATGAAAATGGTAAGAAAACATCGAAAATTAAATGAGATAACTTTGAACAAAACTAAAAAAAATTGAATCAGGTTGATCCCAATTGTTTGAATATTTACGTTAAATATGTAAATTTGGAAAATTATAAAGATCAAAATCGGTCAAAACTCAAAAAGTTACAAATTTAAATGTAGTGACAAACATTGCACCCGGGCAAAAAAATAATCTTTAAACTAAAGGGAAATAACCTAAACTTGTATAGCTGTAATCGGGCTTCCAAAATTAGAGATATGTTACATAATTATGGTTTCCAATATGTTTGGTTATAAGTAGGAAATCGTGACAACTTCTTAAGCATGTTTTAAAGAAAGGGTCATAGACTGCAATATACAAGAATGGCACTTTGCAATAAAAACAAAACTGGTCAAAGCAAGATTTCTATGCAGAAATGAAATAATTAATAGAACCAGAAAAACATTTATCCACTATAATAAATAAGCAACATAGAGAAAATGAAATCAAATTAAATGGGGTTTAACGTCCTACTCCTAAAATGGGCTAATGAAGACGGGCATACGCCATAAAGTGTGCAATGAGGGAAATTTTACCCGGGCAGCCAGCGACCATACTCCTTGTCACGTACAACCAAGAAATCGAAACAACGCCAGTTGACTCAGTGACAGACGTTATGATACACAGCGCACGTGCTAACCATTCAGTCACGCAACCTCCCTAAAATCGGCAAATTGCTGACCTACAGATAGAAACATTTCAACCGGGCGAAATCTTCTATTTTATTAGTTTAATTTGCACGGTACCTTTAGTTATCAACCGAATATTACAAAACTTTTAAAAATAAGCTCCCCCTGACCAGCTAAATCGTTCGCAATAAACGTTTTCCCTTTAAAATCGGCAAATTGCTGACTTTAAAGGGAGAAACATTACAACCGGGCGAAATTTTCTGTTTTATCACTTTTACAGTATCTTTGATTACCAACCGATTATTACAAAACTTTAAAAATAAAAAAAAGAAAGAGAGAAATGCGGCTAAACGTCCATTCGACACAAACTAGGTCATTTCGGGACTAACATATGTTTTTTAATTTTATTTAAAAACCCCCCTTGCGCGTACTGGTCTTTAGCTGTTGGGAGGAAACCGAAGGACACGGAGAAAACCCACGAGGTTGGACACCATACTCCATGTCACGTGCAACTTGGAAATCGAAACGACGCCGGTTGACTCAATGACAGACGTTACGATACAGCGCGCACATGCTAACCATTCAGCCATTCAGCCTCCCTTAAAAATAAGCTCCCCCTGACCAGCTTAATTGTTCGCAATAAACATTTGCCCTCTAAAATCGGCAAATTGCTGACTTTAAAGTGAGAAACATTACAACCGGGCGAAATTTTATGTTTTATCACTTTTACAGTACCTTTGATTACCAACCGATAATTACAATACTTTAAAAATAAAAGAGAAAGAGAGAATTGCGGCTCAACGTCCATTCGACACAAACTAGGTCATTTCGGGACTAACATATGTTTTTTAATTTTATTTATAAACTTCCCTTGCGCGTACGGGTCTTTAGCCGTGGGAGGAAACCGAAGGACACGGAGAAAACCCACGAGGTTGGACACCATACTCCATGTCACGTGCAACTTGGAAATCGAAACGACGCCGTTTGACTCAATGACAGACGTTACGATGCAGCGCGCGTATGCTAACCATTCAGCCTCCTTAAAATCTGGAAATTGCTGACTTATAGCAAAAAAACATTTTAACCGGGCGAAATTTTCTGTTTTAACAGTTTAATTCGCACGGTATTTTAATTACCAACCGATTATTACAAAACTTTTGAAAATAAGCCCCAACTGACCAGCTTAATCGTATGCAATAAACGTTTGGCCTTAATTGAAAGTTCTGCAACGAGAAAGTTCATCTCGATTTTCCGGCGTGCTTCCCCCTTGTCAGTGACTAGAACGGAGGGCCTGACAAGGACAGCTGTCTAGTCGTTCGGATGGGACAAAAAACCAAGGTCGCGTGTACACATTGGAGTGCACGTAAAATATCCCTAAGTAGTTGGAATTCGATACTGTTGAATAAGCTCTATACGGTGACTAAATGTGCAGATTGTAGTCACCCACACTGCATGTTTCGCTTAACAATGAAAGGGTGCCGTTTTCAATGTTCGATCCTTTTATTCTTCTACTCCAGATATTTTGGACTGTTGATCGAAGTTTTCATATAAAAGACTACCGATAAGACTCTTTGTAGAAGAAGTTCTCAAAAAGTATTATGTTGACTTTAAGAGAAAAGAACCTTTAAAGATGCTCCAAATCGTAAACATACAACTTTTTGGATTTTCGATCTCTTTTTTTCTGCTATCCCTGATATTTAAAAAAAAAAAGATACAACGATTTCATACAACAGGCCAGCTATTACACTCTCGATTAACAAGAGTTTCACCGCCCTCCCTTCATTATGACCGAAGTTATCTTGCCCTAAAGAATCAACAAATCAGCATGCTTATCTCTGCTTACCCTAAGCAGAAAATGCTCATCTTTGAACTCAATCATGACATTGACATAGTGAACGTCTACACCAAGATTGAACATTCTAGCTCAATTAGAAGGAGAGTTATTGTGTTTCAAAGTTTCGGCCCTTCAAATTGCTACTACTTTTCATATTCACTTCAAAATGGCAACCATCAATTGACCTAAATCAAAATTCTGCTCTGAACAATTTTTAGGCCATCTTTCAAGGATTCAGAAAATATAACTCCCGTGTCTGTAAGTAAAATAGCAAAAAAGCCTTAGGGATTTTTCACGTTTCAAGATGGTGGCACTTCCGGTTCGATCAACAAACTTCATATTTTGTGTACAAATCAGTTATTACTTATCTAGTATCCAAAAAAAAAATCAGGTCATTCTGACCTATATTTCGATGATTTTTTTGAAAATTTTGATCCTTAATTTCGTCAAGGGGAGATAATTTAGAAAATTTCTAATTATATTTTTGAAGTCACATCGGTATGGTCTACATATATACTAAATTTCATGAAAATCGTACAACTATTAAAGAAGTTGTCAAATTGATCTAAACTTCCGGTTCGAAATCACAGCGACGAATTTTCGAAATCCGAAAATGTGAAACTGCAGATGAAAATGATTTTTTTCAAGGTATTCAAAGAAAAAAGAATTAGTAAAATCGGTCAAAAAATAACAAAGTTACGACTATGCATTGTCCATTTTGTCGTTCGTAAATTTCGGTGATTTCGGATTCGTAAAACGTTTTGAAAATATATTTAATCAAGGTTCGCACCCCATTTTTGGGGGGGTAGGTCAAAATTTCAGAAAGATCCTACGGATAGATTCTGAGAAATCCGATTTGCAGAAAACACACAAAAAAAAAAATAACTAGATCTGCTACTGTCCCATGCAGATATGAAAGCTTTCATATTCATCGTCACGTGTTATCGATTATATCAAGTATCTCAAATGAAAGGATAAGAATAACAAACTATCAAAATTGGTCAAAAACTCGCGAAGTTACAAGTCTAAATATAGTATGAAACATTGCATAATCTGAAAACTAAAGGGAAATAACTGATACTTGTGTTGCTGTAATCGGGATGACTTCCCACTTCAAAACTTTCAGAAAAATAAAATGAAAATGGTAAGAAAACATCGAAAAATTAAATGAGATAACTTTGAACAAAACTAAAAAAAATTGAATCAGGTTGATCCCAATTGTTTGAATATTTACGTTAAATATGTAAATTTGGAAAATTATAAAGACATAATTATCGGTCAAAACTCACAAAGTTACAAATTTAAATGTAGTGAGAAACATTGCACAAGGGCAAAAAAATAATCTTTAAACTAAAGGGGAGAGAGAGAGAGAGAAATGGGGTTTAACGTCCACTCAACACAACCAGGTCATTTCGGGACTAACATGGGTTTTTTCAATTTTTTTTTCAATAATTCGCTTGCGCGTAGGGGTCTTTAGCAGTGAGAGGAAACCGGAGTGCCCGGAGGAAACCCACGAGGTTGAGAAGGCGCCCCTATCTCCATGCCACATACACTCACACCAGGGCTCGAAACCACAGCCGCAAGCCAGAGGTGACCGGCCAGCTAGAGGTCGAAGCGCGGCACTCTAGACCACTAGGCCATCCCAACCCCCTTAAACTAAAGGGAAATAACCTAAACTTGTATAGCTGTAATCGGGCTTCCAAAATTAGAGATATGTTATATAATTATGGTTTCCAATATGTTTGGTTATAAGTAGGAAATCGTGACAACTTCTTAAGCATGTTTTAAACAAACGGTCATAGACTGCAATCTACAAGAATGGCACTTTGCAATAAAAAAAAACTGGTCAAAGCAAGATTTCTATGCAGAAATGAAATAATTAATAGAACCAGAAAAACATTTATCCACTATAATAAATAAGCAACATAGAGAAAATGAAATCAAATTAAATGGGGTTTAACGTCCTACTCCTAAAATGGGCTAATGAAGACGGGCATAGGCCATAAAGTGTGCAATGAGGGAAATTTTACCCGGGCAGCCAGCGACCATACTCCTTGTCACGTACAACCAAGAAATCGAAACAACGCCAGTTGACTCAGTGACAGACGTTATGATACACAGCGCACGTGCTAACCATTCAGTCACGCAACCTCCCTAAAATCGGCAAATTGCTGACCTACAGATAGAAACATTTCAACCGGGCGAAATCTTCTATTTTATTAGTTTAATTTGCACGGTACCTTTAGTTATCAACCGAATATTACAAAACTTTTAAAAATAAGCTCCCCCTGACCAGCTAAATCGTTCGCAATAAACGTTTTCCCTTTAAAATCGGCAAATTGCTGACTTTAAAGTGAGAAACATTACAACCGGGCGAAATTTTCTGTTTTATCACTTTTACAGTATCTTTGATTACCAACCGATTATTACAAAACTTTAAAAATAAAAAAAAGAAAGAGAGAAATGCGGCTAAACGTCCATTCGACACAAACTAGGTCATTTCGGGACTAACATATGTTTTTTAATTTTATTTAAAAACTCCCCTTGAGCGTACTGGTCCTTAGCTGTTGGGAGGAAACCGAAGGACACGGAGAAAACCCACGAGGTTGGACACCATACTCCATGTCACGTGCAACTTGGAAATCGAAACGACGCCGGTTGACTCAATGACAGACGTTACGATACAGCGCGCGTATGCTAACCATTCAGCCTCCCTAAAATCTGGAAATTGCTGACTTATAGCAAGAAACATTTTAACCGGGCGAAATTTTCTGTTTTAACAGTTTAATTCGCACGGTATTTTAATTACCAACCGATTATTACAAAACTTTTGAAAATAAGCCCCAACTGACCAGCTTAATCGTATGCATGTCCATGTCACGTGCAACTTGGAAATCGAAACGACGCCCGTTGACTCAATGACAGACGTTACGATACAGCGCGCACATGCTAACCATTCAGCCATTCAGCCTCCCTTAAAAATAAGCTCCCCCTGACCAGCTTAATTGTTCGCAATAAACATTTGCCCTCTAAAATCGGCAAATTGCTGACTTTAAAGTGAGAAACATTACAACCGGGCGAAATTTTATGTTTTATCACTTTTACAGTACCTTTGATTACCAACCGATTATTACAAAACTTTAAAAATAAAAGAGAAAGAGAGAAATGCGGCTCAACGTCCATTCGACACAAACTAGGTCATTTCGGGACTAATATAAGTTTTTTAATTTTATTTATAAACTTCCCTTGCGCGTACGGGTCTTTAGCCGTGAGAGGAAACCGAAGGACACGGAGAAAACCCACGAGGTTGGACACCATACTCCATGTCACGTGCAACTTGGACATCGAAACGACGCCGGTTGACTCAATGACAGACGTTACGATACAGCGCGCGTATGCTAACCATTCAGCCTCCCTAAAATCTGGAAATTGCTGACTTATAGCAAGAAACATTTTAACCGGGCGAAATTTTCTGTTTTAACAGTTTAATTCGCACGGTATTTTAATTACCAACCGATTATTACAAAACTTTTGAAAATAAGCCCCAACTGACCAGCTTAATCGTATGCAATAAACGTTTGGCCTGAATTGAAAGTTCTGCAACGAGAAAGTTCATCTCGATTTTCCGGCGTGGTCCCCCCTTGTCAGTGAGCAGAACGGAGGGCCTGACAAGGACAGCTGTCTAGTCGTTCGGATGGGACGAAAAACCAAGGTCGCGTGTACACATTGGAGTGCACGTAAAATATCCCTAAGTAGTTGGAATTCGATACTGTTGAATAAGCTCTATACGATGACTAAATGTGCAGATTGTAGTCACCCACACTCCATGTTTCGCTTAACAATGAAAGGGTGCCGTTTTCAATGTTCGATCCTTTTATTCTTCTACTCCAGATATTTTGGACTGTTGATCGAAGTTTTCATATAAAAGACTACCGATAAGACTCTTTGTAGAAGAAGTTCTCAAAAAGTATTATGTTGACTTTAAGAGAAAAGAACCTTTAAAGATGCTCCAAATCGTAAACATACGACTTTTTGGATTTTCGATCTCTTTTTTTCTGCTATCCCTGATATTTAAAAAAAATGATACAACGATTTCACACAACAGGCCAGCTATTACACTCTCGATTAACAAGAGTTTGACCGCCCTCCCTTCATTATAATCGAAGTTATCTTGCCCTAAAGAATCAACAAATCAGCATGCTTATCTCTGCTTACCCCAGGCAGAAAATGCTCATCTTTGAACTCAATCATGACATTGACATAGTGAACGTCTACACCAAGATTGAACATTCTAGCTCAATTAGAAGGAGAGTTATTCTGTTTCAAAGTTTCGGCCCTTCAAATTGCTACTACTTCTCATATTCACTTCAAAATGGCAACCATCAATTGACCTAAATCAAAATTCTGCTCTGAACAATTTTTAGGCCATCTTTCAAGGATTCAGAAAATGTAACTCCCGTGTCTATAAGTAAAATAGCAAAAAAGCCTTAGGGATTTTTCACGTTTCAAGATGGTGGCACTTCCGGTTCGATCAACAAACTTCATATTTTGTGTACAAATCAGTTATTACTTATTTAGTATCCAAAAAAAAAATCAGGTCATTCTGACCTATATTTCGATGATTTTTTTGAAAATTTTGATCCTTAATTTCGTCAAGGGGAGATAATTTAGAAAATTTCTAATTATATTTTTGAAGTCACATCGGTAAGGTCTACATATATACTAAATTTCATGAAAATCGTACAACTATTAAAGAAGTTGTCAAATTGGTCTAAACTTCCGGTTCGAAATCACAGCGACGAATTTTCGAAATTCGAAAATGTGAAACTGCAGATGAAAATGATTTTTTTCAAGGTATTCAAAGAAAAAAGAATTAGTAAAATCAGTCAAAAAATAACAAAGTTACGACTATGCATTGTCCATTTTGTCGTTCGTAAATTTCGGTGATTTCGGATTCGTAAAACGTTTTGAAAATATATTTAATCAAGGTTCGCACCCCATTTTTGCGGGGGTAGGTCAAAATTTCAGAAAGATCCTACGGATAGATTCTGAGAAATCCGATTTGCAGAAAACACACAAAAAAAAAAAATAATAATAATAATCTTAACAGAAACAATAAGCTTTCATATGTAATATGAAAGCTTAATAATAATAATCTTAACAGAAACAATAAGCTTTCATATGTAATATGAAAGCTTAACTAGATCTGCAAAGCAGATATTAAAGCTTACATATTCACGTCACTTCCTGTCACATGTCATGGGTCATGTAAATAATCTGATCAAGAAAAAAAATCATTAAAATCGGTCAAAAGTATAGCGAAGATTTTATGATTTTTCACTCGTAAACAACTTTATCGGTACGAAAAACATCAAAGACAAAATTCGAAAATGTGACATTTTCTGATAACAATATTTCGACCCTGATCCCGGCTATCCAGAAATGTATTCATTTTGGAAATAGGAGACATATTCTCCAAACTACGGCCTATTGCTTTCATTTACATGCTCGTTAATGTAGATTTTTCACCTTTTCCCATATTCAGTTCGAAATGGTGACCATCACGTGACCGAAATCAAAATTCTGATCCGACAAATTTTTAGGCATTCCTTCAAGGATTCCGAAAATGTAACTCCCATGTTTGTAAGTAAAATATCGCAAAAGCCTTAGTGATTTTTCACGTTTCAAATGGCGGCACTTCCGGTTCGATCCACAAACTCAATATTTTGTGTACGAATCAGTATTTACTTATCTAGTAAACCCCCCCCCCCCCAAAAAAAATCGGGTCATTCTGACCTATATTTCTTCGATTTTTTTGAAAACTTTGATCCCTAATTTCACCAAGGGGAGATAATTTAGAACATTTCTAAGGACATCTTTTAAGTTGCATCGGTAAGATCTCCTTACATACTAAATTTCATGAAAATCGTACAACTATTAAAGAAGTTGTCAAGTTGAAGTTGGTCTCAACTTCCGGCTCGAAATCACAGTGACGAATTTTCGAAATATATTTAATCAAAAACTGCCACCTAGTTTTTTTTTGGGGGGGGGGGGTAGGTCAAAGTTTCAGAAAGATCCCATGGTTAGATTCTGAGAAATCCGATTTGCAGAAAGTACACACAAAAAAAAAAATATGTTGAATTTACGAGAAAGACCTCTAAACTTGCTCCAAATCGTAAGAATACGACTTTTTGAATTTTCAATCTCTTTTTTTCGGCTACCCCGGACATTTAAAAAAAATGATACAATGGTTTCACACAACAGACTAGATATTAGACTCGAGATTGACAAGAGTTTCATCGCTCTCCCTTCATTATAATCATTATAACTAAAGTTGTCGTGTAGGTCAAAGTTTCAGAAAGATCCCATATTATAACCAAAGTTATCGTGCCCTAAAGAATCAACAAATCAGCTTGCTTATCTCTGCTTACCCTAGGCAGAAAATGCTCATCTTTGAACTCAATCAAGACAGTAACCTAGTCTACACCAAGTTTGAACATTCTAGCTCAATTAGAATGAGAGTTATTGTGTTCCAAATTCTCGGCCCTTCAAATTGCTTCTATTTTTCACTTTCACTTCAAAATGGCGACCATCAATTGACCTAAATCGAAATTCTACTCTGAACGTTTTTTAGGCCATCCTTCAAGGATTCAGAAAATATAACTCCCGTGTCTGTAAGTAAAATAGCAAAAAAGCCTTAGGGATTTTTCATGTCACAAGATGGTGGCACTTCCGGTTCGATCTACAAACTTCATATTTTGTGTACAAATCAGTAATTACTTGTCTAGTATCAAAAAAAAAAATAGGTCATTCTGACCTATATTTCTTTGATTTTTTTGAAAAATTTGATCCTTAATTTCGTCAAGCGGAGATAATTTAGAAAATTTCTAATTATATTTTTGAAGTCACATCGGTAAGATCTACTTATATACTAAATTTCATGAAAATCGTACAACTATTAAAGAAGTTGTCAAATTGGTCTAAACTTCCGGTTCGAAATCACAGCGACGAATTTTCGAAATTCGACAATGTTAAACTGCAGATGAAAATGATTTTTTTCAAGGTATTCAAAGAAAAAAGAATTAGTAAAATCGGTCAAAAAATAACAAAGTTACGACTATGCTGCATTGTCAGTTTTTTCGTTCGTAAAATTCGGTGATTTCGGATTCGTAAAACGTTTTGAAAATATATTTAAACAACGTTCGCGCCTCATTTTTTTGGAGAGGGGGGTAGGTAAAAGTTTCAGAAAGATCCCATGGTTAGATTCTGAGAAATCCAATTTGCAGAAACTACACAAAAAAAAAAAAATAACTAGATCTGCAAAGCAGATATTAAAGCTTTCATATTCACACTCACTTCCTGTCACATGTCATAGGTCATGTAAATAATCTCATCAAGAAAAAAAATCATTAAAATCGGTCAAAGTATAGCGAATTTTTTATGATTTTTCACTCGTAAACAACTTTATCGGCACGAAAAACATCAAAGACAAAATTCGAAAATGTGACATTTTCAAATAACAATATTTCGACCCTGATCCCGGCTATCCAGAAATGTATTCATTTTGGAAATAGGAGACATATTCTCCAAACTGCGGCCTATTGCTTTCATTTACATGCTCGTTAATGTCCATTTTTCACCTTTTCTCATATTCAGTTCGAAATGGTGACCATCACGTGACCGAAATCAAAATTCTGATCCGATAGATTTTTAGGCATTCCTTCAAGGATTCCGAAAATGTAACTCCCATGTCTGTAAGTAAAATATCGCAAAAGCCTTTGTGATTTTTCACGTTTCAAGATGGCGGCACTTCTGGTTCAAGTCACAAACACAATATTTTGTGCACGAATCAGTATTTACTTATCTAGTATCGAAAGAAAAAAAATCAGGTCATTCTGACCTATATTTCTTCGATTTTTTTTAAAACAATGATCCTTAATTTCACCAAGGGGAGATAATTTAGAAAATTTCTAAGGACATCTTTAAAGTTACATCGGTAAGATCTACTTACATACTAAATTTCATGAAAATTGTACAACTATTAAAGAAGTTGTCAAGTTGGTCTCAACTTCTGGTTCGAAATCACAGCGACGAATTTTCGAAATTTGAAAATCTGTAATTGCAGTTGAAAATGATTTTTGTCAAGGTACTCACAGAAGAAAGAATTAGTAAAATAGGTAAAATAATCAGAGAGTTACAGTAATGCAGGTCAAATTCATTTGTTCGTAAAATTCGGTGATTTCGAATGCTTAAAACGTTTTGAAAATATATTTAATCAAAAACTGACACCCCAGTTTTGGGGGGGTAGGTCAAAGTTTCAGAAAGATCCCATGGTTAGATTCTGAGAAATCCGATTTGCAGAAACTACACAAAAAAAAAATAATAATAACAACTAGACCTGCAAGCAGCAATGAACCGCCTTTCAGGAATGAGACAGGAAGTTTGTTATACTATAACCGATCCATTTAGCTACCAAACTATACTTTAGTTGTTTTGCTTTAGTGACACCCTCTCTCGTTTGTAAAAGTAATATTTGCTGGCGAAAAGACCGGTCAAAATTGTAAATTATGGCAAAATTATGCCACTTCGGTGCCCCCCCCCACCAAAAAAAATTTATAGGTCAAAAATAAGCCGAAAATTCGCAACATCAAAAGTACAAACTTTGTTTTATACATATCGGGAAATAAACAATTAACCTATAACCCATAATCTGAAATTAAGAAGGTAAAAAACTTAAAAAGTGACACTTGGAAAATTGGCTATTTCTCGACAAGGGAATATGCTAGAAGCCTTTTCTTGGCATCAATATGATTTTATTGATTCAATCTAACTGACCCTTAGAATAAACATTATAAAGTTAAACGAATAATAAATATAAATCACTTCAAAAAAAATGTTCGTTTTGAAAACTATAAATACGTTTTTTGCAAAAATGACATTACTTCCGGTGATATTGAAAATGTTAAATTAGTTCATAGGATTCATAAATGGCATAAGGCATCAAATGGTGCAAATTTTATGAAAATCGAATAATAATTCACACTTTTATAAACCAAAATCCGTGAAAAGTGACTTATAGAAGATCGCCTATTTAAACGAGGTGAAAAACGAATAACAAACAGTTCGTTATTCGTTATTCACCGCCTGAATAACAAACTGGTTTATTTACGGACTATACTTCATTTAATATGTTTTCTACTGCTAGGGGATACTTTGCAAAGAGATGAATAACGAATAACAAACAGTTCGTTATTCGTTATTCGCGGCTTGAATAACAATCTGGTTTATTTACCGACTATACACCACTTAATATGTTTTGTACTGCTAGGGGATACTTTGCAGTCCATTATTCTGTTGTTGTCTAATGATTGTTTAGAATTAAATCCTGAAATATCTTCATTAAAGATACCTTATATGTGAATCCCGAATAACGAGATGAAAAACGAATAACAAACAGTTCGTTATTCGTTATTCACGGCTTGAATAACAATCTGGTTTATTTACCGACTATACGATATTTAATATGTTTTCTACTGCTAGGGGATACTTTGCAGGCCATTATTCTGTTGTTGTCTAATGATTGTTTAGAATTAAATCCTGAAATATCTTCATTAAAGATACCTTGTACGTGAATCCCGAATAACGAGATGAAAAACGAATAACAAACAGTTGGTTTTTTCGTTATTCACGGCTTGAATAACAATCTGGTTTATTTACCGACTATACGATATTTAATATGTTTTCTACTGCTAGGGGATACTTTGCAGTCCATTATTCTGTTGTTGTCTAATGATCGTTTAGAATTAAATCCTGAAATATCTTTATTAAAGATACCTTATAAGTGAATCCCGAATAACGAGATGAATAACAAATAACAAACAGTTCGTTATTCGTTATTCACCGCTTGAATAACAATCTGATTTATTTACCGACTATACGTCATTTAATATGTTTTCTACTGCCAGGGGATACTTTGCAATCCATTATTCTATTGTTGTCTAATGATCGTTTAGAATGAAACCCTGAAATATCTTCATTAAAGATATATGAACACATGATATGTGGATCTCGAATAACGAGGTGAAAAACGAATAACAAATACCTCGTTATTCGCTACCTTAATATCAAAATCCTGAATAACGAGGTGAAAAACGAATAACAAACAGTTCGTTATTCGCTATTCACCGCCTGAATAACAAACTGGTTTATTTACGGACTATACGCCATTTAATATGTTTTCTACTGCTAGGAGATACTTTGAAATCCATTATTCTATTGTTGTCTAATGATCGTTTAGAATTAAATACTGAAATATCTTCATAAATGGTACATTATATGTGAATCCCGAATAACGAGATGAATGACGAATAACAAACAGTTTGTTATTCGTTATTCGCGGCTTGAATAACAATCTGGTTTATTTACCGACTATACACCACTTAATATGTTTTCTACTGCTAGGAGATACTTTGCAGTCCATTATTCTGTTGTTGTCTAATGATTGTTTAGAATTAAATCCTGAAATATCTTCATTAAAGATACCTTATATTTGAATCCCGAATAACGAGATGAAAAACGAATAACAAACAGTTCGTTATTCATTATTCACGGCTTGAATAACAATCTGCTTTATTTACTGACTATACAGTATTTAATATGTTTTCTACTGCTAGGGGATACTTTGCAGTCCATTATTCTGTTGTTGTCTAATGATCGTTTAGAATTAAATCCTGAAATATCTTCATTAAAGATACCTTATCGGTCAATCCCGAATAACGAGGTGAAAAACGAATAACAAACAGTTCGTTATTCCTTATTCACCGCTTGACTAACAATCTGTTTTATATACAGGCTATACTTCAATAAATATGTTTTCTACTGCTAAGGGATACTTTGCAATCCATTATTATACTGTTGTCTAATGATCGTTTAGAATTGAATCCTGAAATATCTTCATTAAAGATACCTTATATCTGAATCCCGAATAACGAGGTGAAAAACGAATAACAAACAGTTCGTTATTCACGGCTTGAATAACAATCTGGTTTATTTACCGATTACACGCCATTTAATATGTTTCCTACTGCTAGGGGATAGTTTGAAGTCCATTATTCTGTTGTTGTCTAATGATCGTTTAGAATTAAATCCTGAAATATCTTCATTAAAGATACCTTATAAGTCAATCCCGAATAACGAGGTGAAAAACGAATAACAAACAGTTCGTTATTCGTTATTCACTGCTTGAATAACAATCTGGTTTATTTACCGACTATACTTACATTAATATGTTTTCTACTGCTAAGGGATACTTTGCAATCCATTATTTTACTGTTGTCTAATGATCGTTTAGAATTAAATACTGAAATATCTTCATTAAAAGTACATTATATGAGAATCCCGAATAACGAGATGAATAACGAATAACAAACAGTTCGTTATTCGTTATTCGCTGCTTGAGTAACAATCTAGTTTATTTTCCGACTATACTTCATTTAATATGTTTTCTACTGCTTGGGGATACTTTGCAGTCCATTATTCTGTTGTTGTCTAATGATCGTTTAGAATTAAATGCTGAAATATCTTCATTAAAGATACCTTATATGTGAATCCCGAATAACGAGATGAATAACGAATAACAAACAGTTCGTTATTCGTTATTCGCGGCTTGAATAACAATCTGGTTTATTTACCGACTATACACCACTTAATGTGTTTTCTACTGCTACGGGATACTTTGCAGTCCATTATTCTGTTGTTGTCTAATGATCATTTAGAATTTAATCCTGAAATATCTTCATTAAAGATACCTTATATGTGAATCCCGAATAACGAGGTGAAAAACGAATAACAAACAATTCGTTATTCACGGCTTGAATAACAATCTGATTTATTTACCGACTACACGCCATTTAATATGTTTCCTACTGCTAGGGGATAATTTGGAGTCCACTATTCTGTTGTTGTCTAATGATCGTTTAGAATTAAATCCTGAAATATCTTCATTAAAGATACCTTATAATTCAATCCCGAATAACAAGGTGAAAAACGAATAACAAACAGTTCGTTATTCGTTATTCACCGCTTGAATAACAATCTGCTTTATTTACCGACTATACTTCAATTAATATGTTTTCTACTGCTAAGGGATACGTTGCAATCCATTATTTTACTCTTGTCTAATGATCGTTTAGTATTAAATACTGAAATATCTTCATTAAAGGTGGGGGTTGGGATTGCCTAGTGGTCTAGAGTGCCGCGCTTCGGCCTCTAGCTGGCCGGTCACCTCTGGCTTGCGGCTGTGGTTTCGAGCCCTGGTGTGAGCGTATGTGGCATGGAGATAGGGGCGCCTTCTCAACCTCGTGGGTTTCCTCCGGGCACTCCGGTTTCCTCCCACGGCTAAAGACCCCTACGCGCAAGCGAATTATTGAAATAAAATTGAAACCATATGTTAGTCCCAAAATGACCTAGTTTGTGTCAAGTGGACGTTAAACCCCATTTCTCTCTCTCTTTCATTAAAGGTACATTATATGAGAATCCCGAATAACGAGATGAATAACGAATAACAAACAGTTCGTTATTCGTTATTCGCGGCTTGAATAGCAATCTGGTTTACTTACCGACTATACGCCATTTTATATGTTTCTACTGCTATGGGATACTTTGCAGTCCATTATTCTGTTGTTGTCTAATGATCGTTTAGAATTTAATCCAGAAATATCTTCATTAAAGATACCTTATATGTGAATCCCGAATAACGAGGTGAAAAACGAATAACAAACAAGTCGTTATTCGTTATTCACCGCTTGAATAACAATCTGTTTTATTTACCGGGTATACACCACTTAATATGTTTTCTACTTCTAAGGGATACTTTGCAATCCATTATTATACTGTTGTCTAATGATCGTTTAGAATTTAATCCTGAAATATCTTCATTAAAGGTACATTATATGTGAATGCCGAATAACGAGATGAATAACGAATAACAAACAGTTCGTTATTCGTGGCTTGAATAACAATCTGGTTTCTTTACCGACTATACGCCATTTAATATGTTTCCTACTGCTAGGGGATACTTTGCAGTCCATTATTCTGTTGTTGTCTAATGATCGTTTAGTATTTAATCCGGAAATATCTTCATTAAAGATACCTTATATGTGAATCCCGAATAACGAGGTGAAAAACGAATAACAAACAAGTCGTTATTCGTTATTCACGGCTTGAATAACAATCTGGTTTATTTACCGACTACACGCCATTTAATATGTTTCCCACTGCTAGGGGATAGTTTGGAGTCCACTATTCTGTTGTTGTCTAATGATCGTTTAGAATTAAATCCTGAAATATCTTCATTAAAGATACCTTATAATTCAATCCTGAAAAACGAATAACAAACAGTTCATTATTCGTTATTCACCGCTTGAATAACAATCTGCTTTATTTACCGACTATGCTTCAATTAATATGTTTTCTACTGCTAAGGGATACTTGCAATCCATTATTTTAGTGTTGTCTAATGATCGTTTAGAATTAAATACTGAAATATCTTCATTAAAGGTACATTATATGAGAATCCCGAATAACGAGAGGAATAACGAATAACAAACAGTTCGTATTCGTTATTCGCGGCTTGAATAACAATCTGGTTTATTTACCGACTATACGCCATTTAATATGTTTCCTACTGCTAAAGGATACTTTGGAGTCCATTATTCTGTTGTTATCTAATGATCATTTGGAATTAAATTCTGAAATATCTTCATTAAAGATACCTTATAAGTCAATCTCGAATAACGAGGTGAAAAACGAATAACAAACAGTTCGTTATTCGTTATTCACCGCTTGAATAACAATCTGCTTTATTTACCGACTATACTTCAATTAATATGTTTTCTACTGCTTAGGGATACTTTGCAATCCATTATTTTACTGTTGTCTAATGATCGTTTAGTATTAAATACTGAAATATCTTCATTAAAGGTACATTATATGTGAATCCCGAATAACAAGATGAATAACGAATAACAAACAGTTCGTTTTTCGTTATTCGCGGCTTGAATAACAATCTGGTTTATTTACCGACTATACACCACTTAATATTTTTTCTACTGCTACGGGATACTTTGCAGCCTATTATTCTGTTGTTTTCTAATGATCGTTTAGAATTAAATCCTGAAATATCTTCATTAAAAATACCTTATATGGCAATCCCGAATAACGAGGTGAAAAACGAATAACAAACAGTTCGTTATTCGTTATTCCCGGCTTGAATAACAATCTGGTTTATTTACCGACTATACGCCATTTAATATGTTTTCTACTGCTAGGGGATACTTTGCAGTCCATTATTCTGTTGTTGTCTAATGATCGGGTAGAATTAAATCCTGAAATATCTTCATTAAAGATACCTTATAAGTCAATCCCGAATAACGAGGTGAAAAACGAATAACAAACAGTTCGTTATTGGTTATTCACCACTTGAATAACAATCTGTTTTATTTACCGGCTATACTTCAATTAATATGTTTTCTACTGCTAAGGGATACTTTGCAATCCATTATTTTACTGTTGTGAAATGATCGTTTAGAATTAGATACTGAAATATCTTCATTAAAGGTACATTATATGTGAATCCCGAATAACAAGATGAATAACGAATAACAAACAGTTCGTTATTCGTTATTCGCAGCTTGAATAACAATCTGGTTTATTTACCGACTATACTGAATTTAATATATTTCTACTGCTAGGGGATACTTTGCAATCCATTATTCTATTGTTGTCTAATGATCTTATAGAATTAAATCCTGAAATATCTTCATTAAATGTATAGTATATGTGAATCCTGAATAACGAGGTGAAAAACGAATAACAAACAGTTCGTTATTCATGGCTTGAATAACAATCTGGTTTATTTACCGACTATACTTGATTTAATATATTTCTACTGCTAGGGAATACTTTGCAATCCATTATTTTATTGTTGTCTAATGATTCTTTAGAATGAAATCCTAAAATATTTTCATTAAATGTACATGAACACGTCATATGTGAATCTCGAATAACGAGGTGAAAAACGAATACCAAACAGCTCGTTATTCGCTGCTTGAATAAACAATGTGTACTGTTTTTGGTTTCAAGTTCGTTTTACTGTGTTTTATACTACCGGGGGATACTTGTCATCCATCATTCTAGTCAAGGTTTTGGACCCTTTAGAGGTCACAATTTTGAACTGATTTTGATGAAACTTGACATGTATGTTTATAACACAAAGATCTTGGTTCCTTTCGATATTTGCACCCATCGGATCGTAACTTTCTGAATTATGTCCCCTGATTGTCCGAAGAATCGCTTTTGTTAGCTTGTGGTCCCTCTGGAGGTCAAAATTATTATCCGATTTAAAAAAACGTTTGATTATGTCACCGTTACATGTTATTGAAGAATGGGTATGAATTTCGGACCGAAATTGACGGACAAAATGGCCGCCGTTAATACGCGAATAGTATGAAAATATGTTATATCAAGGTTGTGGACCCTATAGAGGTCACAATTTTAATTTGATTTTGATGAAACTTGAAATACATGTTTATAACCTAAAGATCTTGGTTCCATTGCATATTTGCGCATATGGGATCGTAACTTCTTGAATTATGACCCCTGATTGTACGAAAAATCGCCTTTATTAGCTTGTGGTCACCTGGAGGTCACAATTATTACCTGATTTAAAAAAACGTTTGATTATAAAAACCAAACAAATTCTAATGATTTTCTGATAATTACCTAATATGCGACAACTCTTGTTGACTGCCCGGACGATTTAGCTGCTGTGTGGGCGTATGTTTCGTTGCCTGGAAAATTTGAAAATGTACTAAAATTGGAATTTCTTGGAATTTTTTGTATTTTTGATTGCGTATTTAGATTTCCGGCGTCTGATTCTACTGATTCAAGTTCATTATGTTGTGAATTGTTCGACTATATTTTCACTTTTATTCTTTCGTAATGCGCATGCAATATCTGAGTTGTGCAAGTGTGTGTTTTTTTAAGGATGAATGGGTGGGTATTGACTTTGTTATGCATCTGGCGACCGTGTGCTGCCTTGGCTAAGGTGAAAGCCTTCAGTCTTTCAAGCAAGACTAGTTTTGAATTTGTTGTAAATTTATTCTCTTTTATGTTGTATTTACCCCTCCCAACTATACCAACTTCGAATTCAGATCCTCACCCTGAAGCTCGATCTTTATTGTATTTGTAAGATGTGGGTGTATTGTTAAAACAACTAAGAGTTTGCGCATTCTTACAGATGTCAAATTCAATCGTCTCATGCCGTTTATTCCGTTACATTGCAGCAAGGATATAAACGATTTTTGCCGACAGCGATAACGACATATTCGTTTCAGGAAAGCGATTATTTTTTTTAACGCAACCAAGGGACATAACTCGTATTGTCACTAAGAGTTAACTGCCTTGATAATGGAAATCGGGAAGATTTTTAGGCATTCCGTCCGTCCGTCTGGTCCGTCCGTCCGTCCGTCCGTCTACAGGCTAAAGTTAATTTCCGATTGACTTTAAATTTTATACACAGTGTTTAAGGTCATGAGACGAAGAAGCCTATTCATTTTCAGCGATTTCCGATAATATGCTGCCAGAGTTATGGCCATTGATCACTTCAAAAAATCTTGTGAACGCTCTACAGGCCAAAGTTAATATCCGATTGACCTTAAATTTACACACAGTGTTTACGGTCATGCGACGAAGAAGCCTATTGATTTATACACAGTGTTTAAGGTCATGAGACGAACAAGTATATTGATTTTCAATGAATTTTGATTACTGAACAGCTAAATCCATGATTTTAAATATTTCGTATACAAAGCGTTAGCATGGAGCAGAACTTTATAAAAACCTAACAAATTCTAATGATTTTATGAGTTGTTAATCTTAATCAGATTTCAGGGTATTATAAATGTTTCATTACCGAAAAAAGTAAGAATATGCGACAACTCTTGTTGACTGCCCGGACGATTTAGCTGCTGTGGGCGTATGTTTCGTTGCCTGGCAACCTATCTTTGGCAGAAGCTGTCAGAAGATCTTATTGGTGGTCGGTCATTTACCAAAAAGAAAGGAAGTCCATGAAATCTGGTTTGATAAGAAGCTTTATCATGCCCCAGTCAAACATAAAACTCAATATGTTGTACATTCAAATCGTGTTAACACAGCTTATGGATGTGGTGTCTGTAATAAAAGAATGTGCCCCTATCCATGGTTTTATAGATATCATTATTGTGTTAATTACGCTTATAA
The DNA here is from genome assembly GCA_963678685.1 of Patella ulyssiponensis. Classification (NCBI taxonomy): domain Eukaryota; kingdom Metazoa; phylum Mollusca; class Gastropoda; family Patellidae; genus Patella; species Patella ulyssiponensis. The sequence goes on along the minus strand of OY783228.1, from coordinate 58,339,032 downwards.
TCATCTGGAAAAAGAAAATACTGCCCATGACAGAAAAGTAAAAAGCAGAATTGGTTTATTTGATTTCTGGTTACCCGGTAGATAAGAAACCCCATCTCTCGAGATAAGAGTTGGTGCTCTATAGTTTTATGTGGCAAGTGCCACATTTTTATCAAAACAATGATTGGTTATTGTTATTTATAACATTTTTGCCGCATCCAACTACAATTACGCATATAATCCAACCTGAAATGGGTACAAATCATCGCATTTTAAATTGAGACGTTGTACGCCATCTTGAATAGCTGCCTGTCATTAAAAGAAGCCATTCGGCACACCTTGATTAACTCCAGTTCCTTACAAAAGTACAATCCTGTAGAATTGTAATTAACAATTAAGTATTTATATCTAACAGTTCCTGGTTTAGATGAAAAGACACTGTGAATAATGTCTTTCAACCAAGCTTTTAATTTACTATGGGGAATTTTAGTGTACAAAGTAGAAAAGTCAAACGTTTGTATAGATGGGACTGATGCAAGTGATATAGATTGCAAACCATCAAGTAATTTTTTTTTAATATCCACATTTGATTAGTACCACTAGGAGAGTATATTTTGTCATAGTATTTTTGAAGACCCTTTTTAACTGAATTTAGTATAGATGTCAATACTTTCGAAAGTGGTTTTGTGAAACAACGAGACGAGCCTGCTATAAAACATTGCTTGTAGGGATTTTTATATAGTTTAGGTGTCCAATATAACAAGGACAGGTCTGTATAGGTATTTCTACATGGAGTACCACATGAGGTGAGTACAGATCTGTGATTGGATATAATTTCATCCTTACTAAGTGTAGAGCGTTTATACGTAGTGCTTTAGATTGATTTCCCGAAACTAAGTTATTTGAACAGTCAGTCATAATAATATCGTTTAGATACAAACACTGTTTTATTGGACGCTTTGTCAGACGGAACAATGACATACTTGTCAGATCCTTTACAGACCATAGTTATCATCTGATTGATTTTATATTTATACCAGTCTCGATTGACTTTAGATTGATACACAGAGCTGAAGGTCTTTTAAGAGGTTTGATCCTTAACTTCTTTTGAGTAGTATACTTAATATCATGGATTAAGCTGTTTAAGTTAACAAAAATCATTGAAAATCTATGTACTTGTTTGTCTTAAAAGACATTGAGTATGCTACTCAAAAGAAGTTAAGGGTCAAACCTTTTTTCTACCAGGTAATTGTCTATGCACATATCAGATATATATATATCAAATTATTGGCGGAAATCGCGTCAAAATTGGTTCACGATATCCTGACGACAAAACCTGTGTACAAGGCATATGTCATTTTCAAACAAAACGATTTTGACAGTCTCCTCAGAAACCATAAACTGAAGCTCAAAACAAGGCTCCACAAAACTGTTTGCATCGCCCAAACGCAGTAGGGTACGACTTTTTGTAGTTGATTATGTCCTTGCACGTGCATAATGCATTTTCCATGAACGGTTTTGGCATAAAAAAAACCTTCCATGACCGTGCTGCTCTCAGTTGAAATTTCAACATGGTCAGACGTCAGCTGAGTGAACTTGACAGAGGAAGAGCCATTGCGTGGCTTCGACAGGGTTTTACACAGAGGAATGTGGCATAGAGTATCGGTTGCAGCCAGAGTGTGATTGGGAGACTATGGCAGCGTTTAAAGGCAACCAATTCAATTCAGAATCGCACACGGTCTGGTAGGTCAAGATCAACGTCGCAACGTCAAGACCGGCATGTCATTCAAATGGCCTTACGCCAGCGCGTTGTTACAGCGAGATGTCTGAGAGATGAAATGCGAAATGCAAGTGGTGTTCAGGTGTCGGACCAGACCGTAAGAAATCGTCTGCGAGCCCACAACATTCGATCTCGACGACAAGCGGTTCGACCACCTCTTCAACGTCATAGAGACTGGAGACGGCGACAATGGGGCGGATACTCTTCACTGATGAGTCCCGATTTGCATTACAGTTCAATGATGGCAGACTTCGCGTCTATACTAGTCTATAGGTGGCAAGGAGAAAGATTTGCTGATGTTAATGTCAGACAACACCAACGCTTTGGAGGTGGTACGGTGATGGTGTGGGCTGGAATTTCGGTACATCACAGGACTCCTCTTTTCGTTGTCCAAGGAAATTTGACGGGTATCAGGTACAGAGACGAAATTTTACAGCCTTTTGTCATCCCAAGTCTTCGTCAAATTGGAGCAGGTTTTGTTCTTTAAGATGACAATGCTAGACCGCATAGAGCACGAATTGTTAATGATTTTCTCACCCAAAATGATATTGAACGTATGGATTGGCCTGCATACTCTGATGAATTGGCACCAATTGGGCATGCGTGGGAATTGGGCAGGCGTGTGAGAGACAATCATAGGCAACCTGATAATCTTCAAGAATTGGTGCAATTCCTTCAGGCAGAGTGGCAGGCATGCCTCGTCGTTGTGTCGACTGCTTACGAGCATGTGGTGGTTTCACTCGTTATTAACAAAGTTATCGAATTTGGGACAGTTTTTTTGGACCTCATTCTGACCAAAATTGTGCTTAAAAGATTTGATTTACATGTTCCCTGTGTCTAATAAAGTGTCAAACAAAAATAATTGGTTGACCCTTAACTTCTTTTGAGTAGTATATTTTGTATACTCAACGTTAGCATGAACCAAACAAATTCTTAGTGGGTGGTTGACTCCCCAGACGACTTAGCTGCTGTGGGTGTATGTTTCGTTGCCTGGCAAGGTATATTAGAGCTTGTTCTTTGTCCATCTCATACAATATGTGGGTGTATATTGCATGGCAACTGCTTGTTAGATACATTGTAATCAGGATTTTATGTTACAAAGGGAAAAACAGGTGCCGTAACACGAGACCAAGTAAGTGCCCCTAAGGTTCACAAGAAAATAATAACAAAATCAAAACAGCAATCGGCAAACAACTATATAGGCAATACAATTTATGTTCTACCCGGTCGCTTAGTGTTATAGTCAGTATTTTGTTGTGGGGTGGGATTTTGAATGGTGCCCTAGATTTGCCCCCCTCCTCCCTCCCTCACATACACAGCTTTTAGATCCAATACTGGCCTGCTTGTGTGTATTTAATTTTTTTACTTATAGGTAGTGAATTGACAGGTCAACAGTTTCCAATTGAAGATGATGAAACATTAGAAAAAATAACTCAGACTTTCAACAACTCTTTACGTTTTGATTCCAGTGAGCCATATATGGCTTATACAATACGTGATCCTGTTGTAAATGGTAAAAAAAAAATATATATATAAAAAACGCCGTGGCTATTCTTACGACGAGGCGTAAGAATTATAAAGGGACTATTCTTACGACATGGTGGAAGTTAGGGTAGCGCATGCGCAATTTACACAATTTGGACTTGGATATTTTGCAGTTTGCAAGAGGGGGTGTCGTAAGAATAGGCAATGCTTTATTTTTACGACGAGATCGTCGTTGGAATAGGAGATAGGCTGTTTTACGACGACTACGTTGTCCAACTGCCATGCTTAGCCTAACATCAGTCGGGGTCATCTCAGTAACGTAATTATAATAGACCTATCTAGCCTATTTGAAATTCAGTTTTAATACCTTAAATTATAATTTTATTTTTTAAATAAAGCTCACATATCATAGCCTAAATAAGAGAAGCACACAGTGAGATGCTCCAGAAGATGAAACTATTTTTCTATGGGAAAAAAATAAATCATTCTAGGCCTAATTCTTATCAAGGTTTATGGAAATTACTTTTCAAATATAAGCATCAGAGCAATGAGTATTTGGTGAATTTGATTCAAAGTTAATTAAAAAAAAAATATAATATAAAAATCGACAATAATTTACAGCCTAGACGTCACAATTTAACTGCCTAGCTCTTTCACTGAACAGGACGTATATACGCTCTGTTTAGTTCAAATCATTTATGCATGTTTTAGAAATATAAATCATGTTTATAAATTCCCAAATCACACACAAACAGTCTATAGCCGTAAAATTTGGTAATTTGGAACCATTATCGAAAAGAGAACCCCGGTTGGTTTCTTTTGGACTCAAATTCCATGACATCTTTTTTGATAATCCAGTGCACAGATCGGTGACTACTAATATTTTGGTCTTTTTTTATGTTTAGCGTCTATTTAACTTTCATCTATAAAAGTGATTAAAATCCAATACTGAGTCATTCAAAGCTGAAAATGTATTCCGTTGTAATAAATCGCTCGTAGGATTTGGTGTTTCGTTTACCTATTGTATTTTCTATGTAAGGCAGTATTTAAAAGTTTAAATAATGCAAGAAATATGGAGTGTTTGGAAATATCCTTGACTTGGTATGATTGATCCATGAGCAAACAACAATATGACTAAGTGGGCTATAAACCATGTGAAGTTCATACACATTTAACATTCACAGGGTCAATACATAAGTTACGTAATAAATATGTAATCTCGCCAAATGAATAAATAAGAGGGGGTGCGATGTAAGAGTAGGCCGTCTGGGTAAAATTTCCCTCATCATAGCACTCTATGCATTTTTATGCTTTTAACACTTTAACTAAAAAACTATTTTTTAAAACACAACATACATGTAACTCTAACAGTTAGTGTTACATTACATGCCTGTCTTCATTAGCGTAGTCGGTGCACAGCAGTAAGGAATGGAATGGACAAGGCTAATGAAGGCTAATGAAGACAGGCATGTAAATGTAACACTAACTGTTAGAGTTACATGTATGTTGTGTTTTATAAAATAGTTAAAGTGTTAAAAGCATAAAAACTGTACTTTAGAAATTCTTTAATCATAAAAAGTCAACTAAGTGCGGATATTGAACAGGTTGGGAGGGCCTTGTTGTTCATGTAGGTCAGTCTGGATTTACTGGTTCTTCAAGTCTCATCTTTGAGATGACACTTCTTAATGACATGACCATTTCGGCCTTATAATATTACACTTCAGAAGCAGTGGAAGTTCTTTTCCTCGTGCCTTGAATGAGGAGGGACGATTTAAGATGTGATAAACGGCAAAGGAGTGATATATGATTGTGACAAGACCCCTTTATCCAGCTTACAAACTGGCCCCATTTTTATACGCCCACATAGAAATGTGGACGTATATTGCCATCGCCTGTCGGTCCGTCCGTCCGTCCATCGTCCACAATTTCTTGTGAACGCACTAGAGGCTAAAGTTAATATCCGATTAACTTTAAATTTATACACATGTTTAAGGTCATGAGACGAAGAAGCCTATTGATTTTCAGCAATATCTGATAATTATTGCCAGAGTTATGATCCTTGATCACTTTGAAAAATCTTGTGAACGCTGTAGAGGCTAAAGTTAATATCCGATTGACTTTAAATTTATACACAGTATTTAAAGTCATGAGACAAAGAATCTTATTGATTTTCAGCGATTTGCGATAATTACTGCCAGAGTTGTGGCCCATGATCACTTTGAAAAATCTTATGGATGGTCTAGAGATCAAAGTTAATATCCGATTGACTTTTTATACACAGTGTTTAAGGTCATGAGCCGTAGAATTCAATTGATTTCAGCGATTTGCGATAATTACTGCCAGAGTTGTGGCCCTTGATCACTTTGAAAAATCTTGTGGATGCTCTAGAGGCCAGAGTTAATATCCGATTGACTTTGAATTTATACACAGCGTTTAAGGTCATGAAGAGAAGAATCCTATTGATTTTCAGAGATTTCTGATAATTACTGCCAGAGTTATGGCCCTTGATCACTTCAAAAAATCTTGTGGACGCGCTAGAGGTCAAAGTTAATATCCGATTGACTTTAAATTGATACACAGTATTTAAGGTCATGAGACGAAGAAGCCTATTGATTTTCAGCGATTTCCCATAATAACTACCAAAGTTATCTCCCTTGATCACTTTGAAAAATCTTGTGACGCTCTAGAGACCAAACTTTTTATCCGATTAATTTTCAATGAATTTTGATAACTGAACAGCTACTGTCTGTTCCAGGTAATACTACAACTCGAAAATCGTGTGTCATTTATTCAAATTTTAATTAAAATGGCTAAAACTTTGTGTAATACCTGGAATGGTCATCCCATTGCTTTCTGTCTTGTGAGAACTAAGTTCAGGTCATGCTTTATGTCCTTTCTCCTATGAAAAATCGTTATTTGTTTACATCTTACTAATTGAACCTGCCATGTTTGGCCTAGTTATCTGGACGAGCCTAACTGGACAAGGGGTGCTTTAAGTCGTTTCACCCTACTTTGATTAGCAGTTGGTTGTTTCGTTCCAGTAGAATATAACTCTTTTGAAAGAGCTATTTACTGAATCCCAGACCACGGCTGTTTGTCCCACTAACTTGAATATTTAGTCGCCAACCGTCCGAAGGTTGTAATTTTTTATATCGATATAGATATAAGCTACATGTAAATTTTAACCCGCTATCAACGAAATTGTGGAAGGAGGCTGCAAAACATACTCAAAAGTAGTTACGAGAACATAGCTAAAAACGTTGAGATATCCTGATGTGTTTGTTTTTAGCTACGGTTGGATGCCTGCCTTTAGTTCCAAGTGGCAAACTCAGTTTCTTTATCAATGCACGTAACATCTTAAAAATAAGATAATTTTACACTATTATATCCAGTTAAACAGAGCTATAAAGTCGCAGAAAACAAATTTCGGAATCATTTTACCAGACATATTTATTCAAACTTTAAATAAGGCTATAACCTTTTACACCAATTTACTTATTTCTGAGAGTTCGCATGGTTATGGCATGTGCCGACTTTTCAAAATAGTTTTAATCTTTAAGTCACTCCAAATTTTCCAATGAGAATTTTTGTGCGAAAAAATCAAGGTGGAAACAGAAAAAAAAAACATATCAATCTGAACAAAAACAATATTGTTTCACACAAGCTTCAAAGTGTGAAACCCTAACAAGTATTATTGTCGCGAAAAAGACGGCCGAATTCTCCTTCACTGTGTCACATTTCTAACCGAATGCACCAAATTGTAAAGTACCTGTCTACCCTAATGCGAAATGCATGTGCTCCATTTAACGCACGCGCATTCGTAATGTTGATGTTATGAGAAAGTGACAATGTCTAAATATGTGAAATTTACAAGAGAATACTGGATTTTATCTGACTTCTAGTCATTTGGGCTAAGGGAAGAAATCAAAGGGACGTCAATTCCAGGTATGTCACAAAGTTTTAGCCATTTAAATTAAAAAATGAAGGCATGGTAAGCATTTTTCGAGTTGGAGTATCTCCTGGAACAGACAGTAGATGTTTTGTATACTGTACTGAATGTTAGCATGGGCCAGAACTTTATAAAAACCAAACAAATTCTAATGATTTTCTGATAATTACTTTATGAGTTGTTACTCTTAATCAGATTTTAGTGTAATATAAATGTTTCATTATCGAAAAAAAGTAAAAGTATGCGACAACTCTTGTTGACTGCCCGGACGATTTAGCTGCTGTGGGCGTTCACCCTTAAATTTAATGGACTCTTCTAAAAAAGGCAACAGTGATTGGATAATTGCTCGGTAGTTTCCGCCAAATAGCGAGAATTACCGATGTAATCTTGCGCGTGTTTTTGTTTTTACGTCGCCATTTTGGGGAAATTGAATTGAAAGCAAGAACAAAATGGATAATTAAACGAAGTCAGACGAATAATCAATACTTAGTCATCATATTGACGATGGAATAGATGTGGATGCAAATATGATGGGTGACGTGAAGTTAGCTTGTTGTTCGTTGTATACCGAACAACAAACTAGCTCGTTGTTCGGTATTCGCCCACATGAAAAAGCTCTTTCTTCGGATAGAAAGAGAGTTAGTTAAATTCTGTTTCCCAAGACTTTGAAGTTTTATAACCTAATTGGGCGTAAAAACCCACTCCCGGCGTATTCCCTACAAACGTTTCTTTATTATATTACTAATTCAATATCTGGTGAATAACGAACAACAAACCAGTCTGGGACATGCTTGGACAGAGGTTACGTCAACGTCAACAACGTCCTGCCAATGTCCAGGAACTTGCTGCTGCGTTGCAACAGGAATGGGACAATCTGGACCAAAATGACCTTAGACGTCTCATTAGGAGTATGCCACGTCGGATCAATGCTTGTTTGGCAAACAGAGGAGGATTTACCCGTTACTGACTTTGTTGTGATGCTGTGGTAACTTGGCTGTTTGACCCCGGGTATCATTTTACCCTTATAATGGTCAGTCAGTGCCTTACTTAGTCTAACGATCATTTGGAATAAATCGATGAATGTGAACTTCATTTTATTTTGTCATTTGTTTCTTCGTCAGTTTCATTAGGTGACTTTAATAACATTTAAAAATCAAATATCCCCTACTTTTTTTGAATAGTATATAATCGATGACACGTGACGATGAATATGAAAGCTTTCATATCTGCATGGGACAGTAGCAGATCTAGTTAAGCTTTCATATGTATTACATATGAAAGCTTATTGTTTCTGTTAAAGTTATTAAGCTTTCATATTTCATATGAAAGCTTATTGTTTCTGTTAAGATTATTATTATTTTTTTTTGTGTGTTTCTCCTGCAAATCGGATTTCACAGAATCTAACCATAGGATGTTTCTGAAACTTTGACCTACCCCCCCAAAAATGGGTGGTGGCTGTTGATTAAATATATTTTCAAAACGTTTTGCGAATTCGAAATCACCGAATTTTATGAACGAAAAAATTAACAATGCATAGTCGTAACTTTGTTATTGATAGCCCTTTTTTATTAAAAAAAATTTCTTTGAAAACCTTGACGAAAACCAATTTCACCTGCTATTTCAAATTTTCGAATTTCGAAAATTCGTCGCTGTGATTTCGTTCCGGAAGTCATGACCAATTTGACAACTTCTTTAATAGATACACGATTTTTATGAAATTTGGAATGTAAGTAGATCTTACCGATGCGACTTTAAAAATGATTTTAAAAATTTTCTAAATTATCTCCCCTTGGAGAAATTGAGGATTCTAAATTTTCAAAAAAATCGACGAAATATAGGTCAGATCATCTTGAATTTATTTGTAGGTACTAGCTACGAGACCACTGATTCGTACACAAAAAATGGAGATTGTAGCTCAATCCGGAAGTGCCACCATCTTGAAATGTAAAAACCTCAAACGCCATTTTACTATTTTACATACAGACACGGGGGTTATATTTTCTGAATCCTTGAAGGGATGGCTATAAAATGTTGGCAGTAGAATTTTGATTTAAGTCAATGGATAGTCACCATATTGAATTGAATATCAGAAATAGTGAAGAATGGCATGTAAATTATCAGAATAGACCGTAGTTTGTTGAATTCGTTTCCTATCTTTGAAATTAATACATTTTGGGATAGCCTGACTCATTGTCGAATTTTCGGTATTTGCAAATTTCCAAATTTCAAATTTCGCCTTTGATGTTTTCCGTGCCGACAAAGTTGTTTTCGCGTGAATAACTCCGATTAACAGCTTGAAAATAATCAAATAGATCGCAGTTTCGCGATTTCGTCTCAAATCTGGGAAATCAATACATTTCTGGTTAGCCTCCTTTCAAAAATGGGTGGTGGCCTTGGAATCAATATATTTTCAAAACGTTTTGCGAATCCAAAATCACCGAAAATAACTGATGAAAAAAATGAGCTTGGATGGAAACTATATAGAAAAATAAAAGGAAACATCAACATTATATAGGTCTTGCACACATAGGCTTAGAACTTTGCAGCCAGTCCTCATATTAATTGAAATTGAATAGGTTTGATTTGATATAATTATTTGTTTTCTATTTTAAAACTATCTAAAAAAAAATTTGTAATCATTTATGTTATTGATGTAGATTAATACTGTGTATATTTTGTACATTTTAACACATTCATCAATTAATAATGGTTTGCATAGTCATCCTATAGAGCTTATTCAACAGTATCGAATTCCAACTGCTTAGGGATATTTTACGTGCACTCCAATGTGTACACGGGACCTTGGTTTTTCGTCCCATCCAAACGACTAGACAGATGTGCTTGTCAGGCCCTCCGTTCTGCCTCACTGACAAGGGGAACCACGCCGGGAAATCGAGATGAACTTTCTCCGTGCAGAACTTTCAATTTAGGCAAATGTTTATTGCGTACGATTAAGCTGGTCAGTTGGAGCTTATTTTCAAAAGTTTTGTAATAATCGGTTGGTAATTAAAGTACCGTGCACATTAAACTGTTAAAACAGAAAATTTCGCCCGGTTGAAATGTTTCTTGCTATAAGTCAGCAATTTTCCGAATTCAGGGAGGCTTAATGGCTGAATGGTTAGCATGTGCGCGCTGTATCGTAACGTCTGTCATTGAGTCAACGGGCGTCGTTTCGATCTCCAGGTTGCACGTGACATGGTGTATGATGTCCAACCTCGTGGGTTTTCTCCGTGTTCTTCGGTTTCCTCCCAAGGGCTAAAGACCAGTACGCGCAAGGGGAGTTTTTAAATAAAATTAAAAAACATATGTTAGTCCCGAAATGACCTAGTTTGTGTCGAATGGACGTTAGGCCGTATTTCTCTCTTTCTCTTTTATTTTTAAAGTTTTGTAATATTCGGTTGGTAATCAAAGGTACCGTGCAAATTAAACTGTTAAAATAGAAAATTTGGCCCGGTTGAAATGTTTCTCGCTGTAGGTCAGCAATTTGCCGATTTTAGGGAGGTTGCGTGGCTGAATGGTTAGCACGTGCGCTCTGTATCATAACGTCTGTCATTGAGTGAACTGGCGTTGTTTCGATTTCTTGGTTGTACATGACAAGGAGTCTGGTCGCCTGTCCAACCTCGTAGGCCGTAACGCCGCTGCCCGGGTAAAATTTCCCTCATTGCACACTTTATGGCGTATGCACGTCTTCATTTGCTCATTTTAGGAGCAGAACATTCAATTTCATTTCATTTTCTCTATGTTGCTTATTTATTATAGTGGATAAATATTTTTCTGGTTCTAGCAATTATTTAATTTCTGCATAGAAATCTTGCTTTGGCCAGTTTTTTTATTGCAGAGTGCCATTCTTGTATATTGCAGTCTATGATCCTTTGTTTAAAACATGCTTAAGAAGTCACGATTTCCTACTTATAACCAAACATATTGGAAACCATAATTATATAACATATCTCTAATTTTGGAAGCCCGATTACAGCTATACAAGTTTCCCTTTAGTTTAAAGATTATTTTTTTGCCCGGGTGCAATGTTTCTCAATACATTTAAATTGGTAACTTTGTGAGTTTTTGACCGATTTTGATAATTATGTCTTTATAATTTTCCAAATCTACATATTTAACGTACATATTCAAACAGTTGAGTTCAACCTGATTCAAAAAGTTTTAGTTTTGTTCAAAGTTATCTCATTTAATTTTTCTATGTTTTCTTACCATTTTCATTTCATTTTTCTGAAAGTTTTGAAGTAGGAAGTCATCCCGATTACAGCAACACAAGTATCAGTTATTTCCCTTTAGTTTTCAGATTATGCAATGTTTAATACTATATTTAGACTTGTAACTTCGTGAGTTTTTGACCAATTTTGATAGTCTGTTATTCGTATCCTTTTATTTGAGATACTTGATATAATCGATGACACGTGACGATGAATATGAAAGCTTTCATATCTGCATGGGACAGGAGCAGATCTAGTTATTATTATTTTTTTTGTGTGTGTTTTCTGCAAATCGGATTTCTCAGAATCTATCCACGGGATCTTTCTGAAATTTTGACCTACCCCCCCGAAAATGGGGTGCGAACCTTGATTAAATATATTTTCAAAACGTTTTACGAATCCGAAATCACCGAATTTTACGAACGAATGCATTTGACCTACAATGCTGTAACTTTGTGACTATTTGACCTATTTTACTAAATCTTTTTTCTTTGAGTACCTTGAGACAATTACTTTAAATCTGCGGTTTCAGATTTTCGAATTTCGAAAATTCGTCGCTGTGATTTCGACCGGAAGTTATGACCAATTTGACAACTTCTTAAATAGTTGTAGGATTTTCATAAAATTTACCATGTAAGTAGATCTTGCTGATGCGACTTCAAAAATACGATTAGAAATTTTTTTAAATTATCTCCCCCTTGATGAAATTAAGGATCAAAATTTTCAAAAAAATCATCGAAATATAGGTCAGAATGACCTTATTTTTTGGGGGGATACTAGAGAAGTAATTACTGATTTGTACACAAAATATGAAGTTTGTCGATAGAACCGGAAGTGCCACCATCTTGAAACGTAAATGTAAAGAAGGCTTTTTTTATATTTTACTTACAGACATGGGAGTTATATTTTCTGAAACCTTCAAAGAATGTCTAAAAAAAGTTCTGAGCAGAATTTTGATTTAGGTCAACTGATGGTCGCCATTTTGAAGTGAATATGAAACATAGTGAAAAATCGACATTTATGAACTTGTAAACAAACACAATAGGGCATAGTATGTTCAATGCGTCTCGCTATGTCTGAAATTAATACATTTCAGGATAGCCGGGATAGGTTTCGAATTTTTGGTATTTGAATATTTCAAAAATACGAATTTTGCCTTTGATGTTTTTCGTGCCGACAAAGTTGTTTACGAGTGAAAAATCACATTAATTTCATTAGATTGTGACCGATCTTAATGATTTATTTTTTTTTGTTCGGATTATTTATATCACCCATGACATGTGACAGGAAGTGACTGTGAATATGAAAGCTTTACTATCTGCTTAGCAGATCTAGTTATTGTTATTTTTTTTTATTTTTTGTGTTCTATCCACAAATCGGATTTCTCAGAATCTAACCATAGGATCTGTCTGAAACTTTTACCTACCCCCCGCCAAAAAAAAATGTGTGGTGGCTGTTGATTAAATATATTTTCAAAACATTTTACGAATCGGAAATCACCCAATTTTACGAACGAAAAAACTGACAATGCGTAGTCGTAACTTTGTTATTTTTTGACCGATTTTGCTAATTCTTTTTTCTTTGAATACCTTGAAAAAATCATTTGCATCTGCAGTTTCACATTTTCGAATTTCGAAAATTCGTACCTGTGATTTCGAACCGGAAGTTTAGACCAATTTGACAACTTCTTTGATAGTTGTACGATTTTCATGAAATTTAGTATATAAGTAGATCTTACCGATGTGACTTCAAAAATATAATTAGAAATTTTCTAAATTATCCCCCCTTGACGAAATTAAGGATCAAATTTTTCAAAAAAATCAAAGAAATATAGGTCAGAATGACGTAATTTTTTTTTTCGATACTAGACAAGTAATTACTGATTCGTACACAAAATATGAAGTTTGTGACTTGAACCGGAAGTGCCGTGATCTTGAAACATGAAAAATCATTAAGGCTTTTGCGACATTTTACTTACAGACATGGGAGTTACATTTTCGGAATCCTTGAAGGAATGCCTAAAAATCTATCGGATCAGAATTTTAATTTCGGTCACGTCATGGTCACCATTTGGAACTGAATATGAGAAAAGGTGAAAAATCGACATTAACGAGCACGTAATTGAAAACAATAGGCCGTAGTTTGGAGAATATGTCTCCTATTTTCAAAATGAATACATTTCTGGATACATATGAAAGCTTATTGTTTCTGTTAAGATTATTATTGTTATTTTGTTTTTTTGTGTGTTTTATCCACAAATCGGATTTCTCAGAATCTAACCACAGTATCTTTATGAAACTTTTACCTATCCCCCCAAAAATGGGTGGTGGCTGTTGATTAAATATATTTTCAAAACGTTTTACGAATCCGAAATCACCGAAATTTACGAACGACAAAATGGACAATGCATAGTCGTAACTTTATTGTTTTTTGATCGATTTTACTAAATCTTTTTTCTTTGAATACCTTGAAAAAAATCATTTTCATCACCATTTCACATTTTCGAATTTCGAAAATTCGTCGCTGTGATTTCGAACCGGAAGTTTAGACCAATTTGACAACTTCTTTAATAGTTGTGCGATTTTCATGAAATTTAAAATGTAAGTAGAACTTGCCAATGCCACTTCAATGATGTCTTCAGAAATTTTCTAAATTATCTCCCCTTGGTGAAATTAAGGGTCAAATTTTTCAAAAAAATCGCCGAAATATAGGTCAGAATGACCTGATTTTTTTTTGATACTAGATAAGTAATTACTGATTTTTACACAAAATATGGAGCTTGTTGATCGAACCGGAAGTGCCACCATCTTGAAACATAAAGTGCAATAAAACTTTTGCGATATTGTACTTACAGACACGGGAGTTATATTTTCTAAATCCTTGAAGGAATGGCTAAAAAACGTTCAGAGTAGAATTTTGATTTAGGTCAATTGATGGTCGCTATTTTGAAGTGAATATGAAACATAGTGAAAAATCGATATTTACGGACTTGTAAACAAACACAATAGGGCATAGTATGTTCAATGTGTCTCCTTTTTCTGAAATGAATACATTTTAGGATAGCTGGGATACGGGTCGAATTTTTGGTATTTGAATATTTCAAAAATTCGAATTTTGCCTTTGATGGTTTTCGTGCCGTCAAAGTTGTTCACGAGTGAAAAATCACATTAACTTCACTAGATTGTGACCGATTTTAATGATTTTTTTTTGTCCCCCGCCTTTCGAAGAAAGTTGGGGGACTAATAATTGTCCCCCACCTTTCGAAGAAAGTTGGGGGACTATTAAAATGGGTTCGTCCGTCTGTCTGTCTGTCCGTCTGTCTGTCTGTCTGTCTGTCCGTCACACTTTTTGGGACACAATAACTCTCTTCCTAATTGAGCTAGAATGTTCAAACTTGGTGTATGTGTTTATTAGGTCAATGCCTTGATGGAGTTCGAAGATGAGCATTTTCCGCTTAGGGTAAGCAGAGATAAGCAATTTGATTGGTTGATGCTTTGGGACACGATAACTTTAGTTCTAATTAAGTGAGATTGATGAAACTTGGTGTATAGTTTCATTATAGTAGTACCTTGACTAAGTTCGATAATGAGCATTTTCTGCTCAGGGTAAGCAGAGCTATACGCAATTTGATTGGTCGAGAATTTGGAACACAATAACTCTCCTTCTAATTGAGTTAAAATGTTCAAACTTGGTGTATATGCTTATTAGGTCAATGCCTTGATGGAGTTCGAAGATGAGCATTTTCCGCTTAGGGTAAGCAGAGATAAGCAATTTGATTGGTTGATGCTTTGGGACACGATAACTTTAGTTCTAATTAAGTGAGAGTGATGAAACTTGGTGTATAGTATCGTTATACCAATACCTTGACCAAGTTCGATAATGAGCATTTTCTGCTCAGGGTGAGCAGAGCGATATGCAAATTTGATTGGTCGAGACTTTGGAACACAATAACTCTCCTTCTAATTGAGTTAAAATTTTCCAACTTGGTGTATATGCTTATTAGGTCAATGCCTTGATGGAGTTCGAAGATGAGCATTTTCCGCTTAGGGTAAGCAGAGATAAGCAATTTGATTGGTTGATGCTTTGGGACACGATAACTTTAGTTCTAATTAAGTGAGAGTGATGAAACTTGGTGTATAGTTTCATTACAGTAATACCTTGACTAAGTTCGATAATGAGCATTTTCTGCTCAGGGTAAGCAGAGCGATACACAATTTGATTGGTCGAGACTTTGGAACACAATAACTGTCCTTCTAATTGAGTTAAAATGTTCCAAGTTGGTGTATATGCTTATTAGGTCAATGCCTTGATGGAGTTCGATGATGAGCATTTTCCGCTTAGGGTAGGCAGAGATAAGCAATTTGATTGGTTGATGCTTTGAGACACGATAACTTTAGTTCTAATTAAGTGAGAGTGATGAAACTTGGTGTATAGTTTCATTACAGTAATACCTTGACTAAGATCGATAATGAGCATTTTCTGCTTGGGGTAAGCAGAGCGATAAGCAATTTGATTTGCCGAGACTTTGGAACACAATAACTCTCCTTCGAATTGAGTTAAAATGTTCAAAATTGTTGTGTATGCTTTGTCAATGCCTTGATGGAGTTCGAAGATGAGCATTTTCTTCTTACGGTAGGCAGAGATAAGCAATTTTTGGATGACACTTCGTGTTCAGTTTGATTGGTCGATACGTTTGAAAAAAATAAATGTGCGATTAATTAATATGTGTCATCTATTTATTTTGGGATTTCGGCGGGGGACATCAGCCTCACTGTTGGCTTGTTGGATTATTTATATGACCTATGACATGTGACAGGAATGACTGTGAATACGAAAGCTTTAATATCTGCTTAGCAGATCTAGTTATTGTTATTATTATTTTTTTTTTTTGTATACTTTCTGCAAATCGGATTTCTCAGAATCCAAACATGGGATCTTTCTGAAATTTTGACCTACCGCCCAAAACTGGGTGGCAGCTTTTGATTAAATGTATTTTCAAAACGTTTTACGAATGCGAAATCACCGAATTTTACGAACGAGTGAATTTGACCTGCATTACTGTAACTCTGTGACTATTTGACCTATTTTACTAATTCTTTTTTCTTTGAGTACTTTGACAAAAATCATTTTCAGCTGCAGTTTCAGATTTTTGAATTTCGAAAATTCGTCGCTGTGATTTCGAACCGGAAGTTGAGACCAACTTGACAACTTCTTTAATAGGTGTACGATTTTCATGAAATTTAGTATGTAAGTAGATCTTACCGATGCAACATTAAGGATGTCCTTAGAAATTTTCTAAATTATCCCCCCTTGGTGAAATTAAGGATCAAATTTTTCAAAAAGATAGGCTGGCACTGCCAGGCAGGATACACCCACATTTTCGAGAGATGGATAGAGAACAAGCAATACCGAAAGTGATTTTTCCTACATCATTAAGTTAGAATTTGATATGTGCAAATATCGAAATGAATTAAGATCTTTGGGTTATAAAGGTGCATTTCAGTAGGCTTCAAATTCGACTGGGGATCATGTTGCTAAGTGGGTAAGATGATGGCTCGGTAGCCTTGAGGTTAGGTGTTTGATCCCTGCATTGGGTGACAAAGTTCATCTAGATTTTGTGGCGTGGTTTCCCCTTGTTAGTGATGAAGGATGGATGGCCTGACAAGAACAGCTGTCAATTTTGGTCCGATTTTCACAAAATTCGACCTCAACCTTCATTACGATGAAACGGTCATATAATCAAACAATTTTAAATGATATAATAATTCTGACCCCAGAGGGACCACAAGCTAAAAAAAAGGTCATTTTTCGTACAATCAGGGGCCATAATTCAGGAAATTACAATCCGATATGCACAAATATCGAAAGAAACTAAGATTGTTAAGTTGTAAACATGTGTTTCAAGTTTCATCAAAATTGAATGAAGATTGTGACCTCTACAGGGTTCACAACCTTGATATACCATATTTTTACACTCTTCGCGTACAAGCAGCAGCCATGTTTTCAGTCAATTTTGGTCCGATTTTCACGAAATTCGACCTCAACATTCATTACGATGTAACGGTGATATAATCAAACGGTTTTTTAAATGGGATAATAATTCTGACTCCACAGGGACCACAAGCTAAAAAAGGTCATTTTTCGGACAATCAGGGGCCATAATTCAGGAAATTACGATCCAATGGGCGCAAATATCGAAAAGAACCAAGATCTTTGGGTTATAAACATTCATGTCAAGTTTCATCAAAATCGGTTCCAAATTGTGACCTCTATAGGGTCCACAACCTTAATATAACGTATTTTTTCACTAATCGCGTACAAACGGCGGCCATTTTGTCTGTCAATTTTTGTCTGATTTTCACCAAATTTTACCTCAATCTTCATTACCATGTAACGGTGATATAATCAAACGTTTTTTTAAATCGGATAATAATTTTGACCTCCAGTGGGACCACAAGCTAAAAAGGGTGATTTTTCGTACAATCAGGGGCCATAATTCAGGAAGTTACGAATCAATGAGCGCCAATATCGAAAGGAACCGAGATCTTCGGTTTATAAACATGCATGTCAAGTTTCATCAAAATCGGTTCAAAATTGTGACCTCTATAGGGTCCACAACCTTAATATAACGTATTTTTTCACTAATCGCGTACAAACGGCGGCCATTTTGTCTGTCAATTTTGGTCTGTTTTTTACGAAATTTTACCTCAATCTTCATTACCATGTAACGGTGATATAATCAAACGTTTTTTTAAATCGGATAATAATTTTGACCTCCAGAGGGACCACAAGCTAAAAAGGTCAATTTTTCGGACAATCAGGGGCCATAATTCAGGAAGTTACGTTCCGATGGGTGCAAATATCGAAAGGAACCAAGATCTTTGGGTTATAAACATACATGTCAAGTTTCATCAAAATCGGTTTAAAATTGTGACCTCTATAGGGTCCACAACCTTGATATAACATATTTTCACACTATTCGCGTACAAAAGGCGGCCATTTTGTTTGTCAATTTTGGTCCGATTTTCACGAAATTTGAACTCAACCTTCATTACCATGTAACGGTGATATAATCAAACGTTTTTTTAAATCGGATAATAATTTTGACCTCCAGAGGGACCACAAGCTGAAAAAAGCGATTTTTCGGACAATCAGGGGCCATAATTCAGGAAGTTACGATCCGATGGGCGCAAATATCAAAAGGAACGAAGATTTTGGGGTTATAAACATGCATGTCAAGTTTCATCACAATCGGTTCAAAATTGTGACCTCTATAGGGTCCACAAGCTAAAAACATGATATTTCGTACAATCAGGGGCCATAATCCATGAAGTTCCGATCCGATACATGCCAATATCGAGAGGAACCGAGATCTTATGGGGATAAACCTATATTTCAAGTTTCGTCAAAATCGGATAAGAATTGTGACCTGTAGAGAGTCCACAAACAAATTGTGGACGGACGGACGTCCGGACGGACAGGGGCGACGACATAATACGTCCACATGAAAATGTGGGCGTATAAAAATTGAAGAAATATAGGTCAGAATGATCTGATGTTTTTTTTGGATACTAGATAAGTAAATACTGATTCGTACACAAAATATTGAGTTTGTGGATCGAACAGGAAGTGCTGCCATCTTGAAACGTGAAAAATCACAAAGGCTTTTGCGATATTTTACTTACAGACATGGGAGTTACATTTTCGAAATCCTTGAAGGAATGCCTAAAAATCTATCGGATCAGAATTTTGATTTCGGTCACGTGATGGTCACCATTTCGAACTGAATATCAGAAAAGGTGAAAAATCGACATTAACGAGCACGTAAATGAAAGCAATAGGCCGTAGTTTGGAGAATATGTCTCCTATTTCCGAAATGAATACATTTCTGGATAGCCGGGATGAGGGTCGAAATATTGTTATTTGAAAATGTCACATTTTCGAATTTTGTCTTTGATGTTTTTCGTGCCGATAAAGTTGTTTACGAGTGAAAAATCATAAAAACTTCGCTATATTTTGACCGATTTTAATGATTTTTTCTTTTGTTGATATCTCAGAATCTAACCATGAGATTTTTCTGAAACTTTGACCTACGAGATCGTCGTAAGAATAAGAATAAAGCATTGCCTATTCTTACGACACCCCCCTCTTGCAAAGGAAACAGGCTATTTTACGACGATCTCGTCGTAAAAATAAAGCATTGCCTATTCTTACGACCCCCCCCTCTTGCAAACTGCCACTTGTGTAACTTGCGCATGCGCTACCGGAACTTCTTTTCCAAAGAATAGTCCATCAATAATTATTACGCCTCGTCGTAAGAATAGCCACGGCGTATAAAAAAACCCCAACATGGTAATGTCTGAATATAACTATGTGAACTATGTTTTTTAAGACCCTCTTGTTTACACTTTTGTCAGAAGTAGATTACTAAAACAGTAGGCTATCATGGTAGAGAATGATAAAAATCACACTAAATTTGAAAAAAAAACCCAACCCTGACTGTAGGTTTTTGGAAAAGTGAAGTAATTTAAAGTCGCAACCGTTGAACACCAATAGGGTGAGTCCCGGGGATGTTGTTTCAGGCGTATAAACTATCCTCCTAAGTTGTCTTCTCAAAAGGAGTAAGGTTTTACGCGTATGAAATTTTAGATGCGATAAGATCGTTTTTGTGATACACCCGAGACTGTTAACAGACTTTTGATTTTTACTGCTTGTGCACTTTCAAGTTGTTATGGATTGATGTTGATTTTCTGTGTTGGTAAATTCCAGATTACGAATACGATTATGACATCATACTTACGCTTCTGTATGTGTCTCGGTAGCAGTTGCGTCTCAGTATATTAAAGCTTATCAAAAAGTATTGAAAATCATCATCACTTTTAAAGTTATACTCGAATCAGAGATATTGTTTACAAACACAGGGGCAATTCCAGGAATTTTTGCAGGAGGGTGTTTGCCAGATTCCGGGTAAGGAAATCTGTCATCATCGTCTCTAAATTACATAGGCATACTTACAAAATGAGCTTTTTATACGCCCACATTTTCATGTGGACGTATTATGTCGTCGCCCCCGTCCGTCCGTCCATCCACAATTTGTTTGTGGACTCTCTACAGGTCACAATTCTTATCTGATTTTGACGAAACTTGAAATATAGGTTTATCCCCATAAGATCTCGGCTGCTTTCGATATTGGCATGTATCGGATCAAAACTTCATGGATTATGGCCCCTGATTGTACGAAAAATCACGTTTTTAGCTTGTGGACCCTATAGAGGTCATAATTTTGAACCGATTTTGATGAAACTTGACATGCATGTTTATAACCCAAAGATCTTGGTTCCTTTCGATATTTGCGCCTATCGGAACGTAATTTCCTGAATTATGGCCCCTGATTGTCCGAAAAATCACCTTTTTATACGCCCACATTTTCATGTGGACGTATTATGTCGTCGCCCCTGTCCGTCCGTCCGTCCGTCTGGACGTCCGTCCGTCCACAATTGTTTGTGGACTCTCTACAGGTCACAATTCTTACCCGATTTTGACGAAACTTGAAATATATGTTTATCCCCAAAAGATCTCGGCTGCTTTCGATATTGGCATGTATCGGATGAAAACTTCATGGATTATGGCCCCTGATTGTGCGAAAAATCATGTTTTTGGCTTGTGGACCCTATAGAGGTCACAATTTTGAACCGATTTTGATGAAACTTGACATGCATGTTTATAACCCAAAGATCTTGGTTCCTTTCGATATTTGCGCCTATCAGAACGTAATTTCCTGAATTATGGCCCCTGGATGTCCGAAAAATCACCCTTTTTAGCTTGTGGTCCCTCTGGAGATCACAATTATTATCCGATTTAAAAAACCTTTTGATTATATCACCGTTACACCCTAAGGAAGGCTAAGTTCGACTTTCGGGAAAATCGGACCAAAATTGCCATACAAAATGGCCGTTGTTTGTACGCAAATACTGTTAAAAAATGGTATATCAAGGTTGTGGACCCTGTAGAGGTCACAATTTTAATTCGATTTTGATGAAACTTGAAATTCATGGTTATAACCCAAAGATCTTGGTTCCTTTCGATATTTGCGCATATCGGATCGTCACTTCCTGAATTATGGCCCCTGATTATACGCAAAATTGCCTTTTTTTAGCTTGTGGTTCCTCTGGAGGTCACAATTATTATCCGATTGAAAAAAACGTTTGATTATATTTCCGTTACACCGTAAAGAAGGTTGAGTTCGAATTTCGGGAAAATCGGACCACAATTGCCATACAAAATGGCCACCGTTTTGTACGCGAATACTGTTAAAAAATTGTATATCATGGTTGTGGACCCTGTAGAGGTCACAATTTTAATTCGATTTTGATGAAACTTGAAATGCATGGTTATAACCCAAAGATCTTGGTTCCTTTCGTTATTTGCGCATATCGGATCGTAACTTCCTGAATTATGGCCCCTGATTGTCCGAAAAATCGCCTATGGTCCCTCTGGAGGTCACAATTATTATCCGATTTAAAAAAACGTTTGACTCAATCACCGTTACACCCTACGGAAGTTTTGAGTTCGAATTTCGAGAAAATCGGACCATAATTGCCTGAAAAAATGGCCGCCGTTTGTACGCGAACAGTGTAAAAATATGGTACTGGTATATCAAAGTTGTGGACCCGGTAGAGTTCACAATTTTAATTCAATTTTGATGAAACCTGAAATGCTTGTTTATAACCTAAGGATCTTTATTCTTTTCGATATTTGCGCATATCAAATTGTAACTTAATGAATTATGGCCTTTGATTGTAGGAAAAATCACTTTCGGTATTGCTTGTTTTAGCTTGTGGTCCCTCTGGAGGTCACAATTATTTTCCTATTTAAAAAAATGTTTGATTATATCACCGTTACACCTTAAGAAAGGCTTGAGTTTGAATTTCGGGAAAATCGGACCAGAATTGACAGAAAAAATGGCCGCCATTTGTACGCAAATACTGTTAAAAATAGATATATCATGGTTGTGGACCCTGTATAGGTCACAATTTTAATTCGATTTTGATGAAACATGAAATGCATGGTTATAACCCAAAGATCTTGGTTCCTTTCGTTATTTGCGCATATCGGATTGTAACTTCCTGAATTATGGCCCCTGATTGTCCGAAAAATTGCCTATGGTCCCTCTGGAGGTCACAATTATTATCCGATTTAAAAAAACGTTTGACTCTATCACTGTTACACCCTACGGAAGGTTGAGTTCAAATTTCGAGAAAATCGGACCATAGTGTAAAAATATGGTATATCATGGTTGTGGACTCTCTACAGGTCACAATTCTTATTCGATTTTGATGAAAAGTCACATTTCTAGGTTGTGTACCGTCAACCCATAATCATTGTCGGCTTCGAATTTCATGAATATCAGACTGGAACTGACCAACAAAATGGCTGCTCCCAATACAGTATGAAATATATGACTTAATGATGTAGGAAAAATCACTTTCGGTATTGCTTGTTCTCTATCCATCTCTCAAAAATGTGGGCGTATCCTGCCTGGCAGTGCCAGCCTATCTTTTAGCTTATGGTTCCTCTGGAGGTCACAATTATTATCCGATTTAAAAAAAGCGTTCGATTATATCACCGTTACACCCTAAGGAAGGTTGAGTTCAAATTTCGGGAAAATCGGACCAAAATTGCCATACAAAATGGCCGCCGTTTGTACGCCAATACTGTTAAAAAATGGTATATCAATGTTGTGGACCCTGTAGAGGTCACAATTTTAATTCAATTTTGATGAAACTTGAAATTCATGGTTATAACCCAAAGATCTTGGTTCCTTTCGATATTTGCGCATATCGGATCGTAACTTCCTGAATTATGGCCCCTGATTATACGCAAAATCGCCTTTTTATACGCCCACATTTTCATGTGGACGTATTATGTCGTCGCCCCTGTCCGTCTGTCCGTCCGTCCACAATTTGTTTGTGGACTCTCTACAGGTCACAATTTTTATCCGATTTTGACGAAACTTTAAATATAGGTTTATCCCCATTAGATCTCGGCTGCTTTCGATATTGGCATGTATCGGATGGAAACTTCATGGATTATGGCCCCTGATTGTACGAAATATCATGTTTTTAGCTTGTGGACCCTATAGAGGTCACAATTTTGAACCGATTGTGATGAAACTTGACATGCATGTTTATAACCCCAAGATCTTGGTTCCTTTCGATATTTGCGCCCATCAGATCGTAACTTCCTGAATTAGGGCCCTGATTGTCCGAAAAATCGCCCTTTTTAGCTTGTGGTCCGTCTGGAGGTCCAAATTATTATCAGATTTAAAAAACCATTCGAATATATCACCGTTACATGGTAATGAAGCTTGAGTTCGAATTTCGTGAAAATCAGACCAAAATTGACATACAAAATGGCTGCCGTTTGTACGCGAATAGTGTTAAAAAATGGTATATCATGGTTGTGGACCCTGTATAGGTCATAATTTTAATTCAATTTTGATGAAACTTGAAATGCATGGTTATAACCCAAAGGTCTTGGTTCCTTTCAATATTTGCGCATATCGGATCGTAACTTCCAGAATTATGGCCCCTGAGTGTACGCAAAATTGCCTATGGTCCCTCTGGACGTTTGACTCTATCACCGTTACACCCTACGGAAGGTTGAGTTCGAATTTAGAGAAAATCGGACCATAATTGCCATACAAAATGGCCACCGTTTGTACGTGAATAGTGTAAAAATATGGTATATCAAAGTTGTGGACACTGTAGAGGTCACAATTTTAATTCAATTTTGATGAAACCTGAAATGCATGTTTATAACCTAAAGATCTTTATTCTTTTCGATATTTGCGCATATCAAATTGTAACTTAATGAATTATGGCCTTTGATTGTAGGAAAAATCACTTTCGATATTGCTTGTTCTCTATCTCTCGAACAATTATTATCCGATTTAAAACAAAAACTCTGATTATATTACTGTTGCACCGTAAGGAAGGTTGAGTTCGAATTTCATGAAAATCTTACCAAAATTACCGGACGAAATGGTCGCCGTTTGTACGTGAATAGTGTAAAAATATGGTATATCAAAGTTGTGGACACTGTAGAGGTCACAATTTTAATTCAATTTTGATGAAACCTGAAATGCATGTTTATAACCTAAAGATCTTTATTCTTTTCGATATTTGCGCATATCAAATTGTAACTCTGATTATATTACTGTTGCACCGTAAGGAAGGTTGAGTTCGAATTTCGTGAAAATTGCCGGACAAAATGGTCGCCGTTTGTACGCGAATAGTGGAAAAATATGGTATATCATGGTTGTGGACTCTCTACAGGTCACAATTCTTATCCGATTTTGACGAAAAGTCACATTTCTAGGTTGTGTACCGTCACACCATTATCATTGTCGGCTTCGAATTTCATGAATATCAGACTGGAACTGACCAACAAAATGGCTGCTCTCAATACAGTATGAAATACAGGACTTAATGATGTAGGAAAAATCACTTTCGGTATTGCTTGTTCTCTATCCATCTCTCGAAAATGTGGGCGTATCCTGCCTGGCAGTGCCAGCCTATCTTTAAAGAGAAATCATTTTTGTAATGGTGTAGAATCATATTGTGATTTAATTTCACTGATGCAAGGCATTCATTTTTTTATGTTGCTAAGCAGGATAGGGTTTGGACCCCCCCCCCCTTCCCCTTCCCCTTCCCCTCTGGATCTACCGCAGAAACATTTCCATTTTTTCCTATTGATTAAATGAGTCAAATTAGTGCTATAATTTTGGCTGTATTCTTAAGAATATTTAGTTTTAATTTCCAATCAAGATGCAATTATATTCTTATGTGTGTTCTTTCATTTACAGCTGTCTATAAAGTTGACAAACCGAGGGATTTTGCTAAAAGGTAAAAACAGATTATATACATCTATCAATAAGTTTATATCCTCTGTATATCATCCAAATTTGAATTCTCACCTCAATAATAAGTCAATCAGAGATTAATAGCATTGTTTCTATAGGCCCACATTTTCATGTGGGCAAAATATTGTCGTCGCCCCTGTCCATCCGGACGTCCACAATTGTATGTGGACTCTCTACGGGTCACAATTCTTATCTGAATTTGGTTGCTTTCGATATTGGAATGTATCGGATCAAAACTTCATTGATTATGGCGTCTGATTGTACGAGAAATATCATTTTTAGCTTGTGAACCCTGTAGCCGTTAAAATTTTTATCCAATTTTGATGAAACTTGAAATGCATGTTTATAACCCAAAGATCTTGGTTGCTTCCTATATTCATGCATATTGGATGTTAACTTCCTGAATGATGACCCGTAATTGTACTGGAAATCTCGTTTTTAGTTTGTTGTCCCTCAAGAAGTCACAATTATTATCCGATTTAAAAAAACATTTGAATATATCACCGTAATGTTAATGGCCAGACCAAATTAATAGCCGCCCCTCATATGCAAATAGTGTAAATATATCGTATGTCTCGGCTGTTGAACCTCTACAGGTCACAATTTTGATCTGATTTTATGAAACTTTAAATACATGTTTATAACCCAAAGATCCTGGTTCCTCTGGATATTCGTGCATATAGGATTGTAACTTCCTGAATTATGACACTTGATTGTATGAAAAAGTTGACCCGCTAGAGGCCACAATTTATATCCGCTTTTGATGGAACTTTCAATTTATGTTTATATCACAAAGATCTTGGTTCCTTTTGATAATCACGCATATCCGAACGTAACTGCTGGGATTATGGCCCCTGATTGTTCGAAAAATCACACTTATAGCTTGTGGACCCGCTAGAAGTCACAATTTGTATTCAATTTTTAAAAAAAAACATTTAAATATATCTATGTAATACGAAGGGTGTGGACCCTCAATCGAGGTCACAGTTTTTATCCATTTTGATTAAATTTAAAATATATGTTTATGTCCCAAAGATCTCAGTCCCTTCCAATATTTGCGCACTTCAGACCATAACTATCTGGATTATTACCCCTGAATGTACGAAAAATCGCTTTTCATTTAATTTGTTCATTATCCATCTCTTTGAAAATGTTGGCGTATCCTGCCTGGCAGTCGCTGGTTACACATAAAGGATACATGTATATTGTATTGTGTTTGATATCTTTATTACAGAATAAAAATTCGTTCACGAATGTGGGATTCTTCATTAGTTATAGATGGTGGACTCTCTTTTAAATTTAATGATGGTGCTGTAGCAACTTTAGAAATTTTTGAAGAAGATGCATTGCGTACTGTATCATTTGACTGAGACCTCTATTTGTTGCCTTTTTAAAAGGCCACATTTTCATGTGGACGTATATTATTGTCCTCGCAACTGTTTGTCCGTCCTCAATATGTTTGTGGACACTCTACAGGTCACATTTTTTATCCGATTTTGACGAAACGATATTGGACTATGGCCCCTGTTTGTACAAATAGTTTGTACAGGTCACAATTTTGATCTGATTTTGATGAAACATAAAATGCATGTTTATAACCCAAATACATGTATCTTGTTTCCTTTCGATATTTGCGCATATCTGATCATAACTGAATTATGGCCCCTGATTGTAAGAAAAATCACGCTTTTAGCTTCTGTTCCCTTTAGAGGTCACAATTTTTTGTCCAATTTAAAAAAAAAAAACCCGTTTTACTATTTCACTGTTACACCCTGAAATTGGTTTAGTTTGATGAAACTCAATCCAAAACTGTCGGACAAAATGCGCGCCCTTTGTATGAAAATAGTGTAAAATATGGTATATCAAGGTTGTGGACCCTTTTGATGTCACAATTTTATCAAATTTTGATGAAACTCGGAATGCATGTTAATATCACAATGATCTTGGTTAATTTTGATATTCGCACAAATCGGATCGTAACAGCCTAAATTATGGCCGGTAATTGTATGAAAATCACGCTTCTAGCTGGTGTACCCTCTAGAGGTCACAATTTTTTTTAAATATTTGACCGTTACACCCTGATGATGGTTGAGTTCAAATTTTGTGAACATCAAACCCAAAACTGTCAGACAAAAAAGCCGCCCATTGTACGCGTATAGTGTAAAATATCACATATCAAGGTTGTGACCGTCTAGAGGTCATAATTCTCATCAGATTTTGACGAAATTTTGAATGTATGTTTATATCACAAAGATCTTGGTTCCCTTCGTATCGTAACTTCCTGAATTACGGCACTTGATCGTGTTTTGAGCTTATGGTCCCTATAAATGTCAAAAATTT
The DNA here is from genome assembly GCA_963678685.1 of Patella ulyssiponensis. Classification (NCBI taxonomy): domain Eukaryota; kingdom Metazoa; phylum Mollusca; class Gastropoda; family Patellidae; genus Patella; species Patella ulyssiponensis. Next base: position 58,311,364 of record OY783228.1, on the reverse strand, counting down.
TTTTTCCAATTAAAAAAAAAACTGTGAATATATCATAGTCATACATTAATGATGGTTGAGTTCGAATTTCGTCAAAATTGAACAAAAACTGAGGGACATAATGGCCGCCCATGTACGCAAATAGTGTAAAAATATAGTATATCGGAATTGGTTGAAACTTTGAATATATGTTTTTATCATACAGATCTTGGTTTCTTTTGATAATCACATATATCCGAACGTAACTTCCTGGAATATGGGCCCTGATCGGTCGAAAAATCGCACTTTTAGCTTGTGGATTCTCTAGAGGTCACAATTTATTTTCCGATTGTAAAAACCGTTAAGATGTGTCACCATTCCACCTTAACGAATGTTGAATTGGAATTTCGAGAAAATCGAAATGAAAGTGCGCAACGAAATGGCCGTTCTTTGTGCGCAAATTTTGTATAAGTTTGTAATACAAAGGTTATTTTAAAACATATCTTTATATTCAAAAACTTGGAGTCCCTTTTGATATTTGCGCATTTAAGATCATAAACTTTCTAGATTATGGCCTCTCATTGCACAAAAAATATCGTTTTTATACGCCCACATTTCCATGTGGACGTATATTGTCGTCGCCCCTGTTTGTCCTTCCGTCCGTTTGTCTGGACGTCCGCCCACAATTTGATTGTGGACACTCGACAGGTCACAATTTTTATCCGATTTCAATGAAACTTAAAATATAGGTTTATCTCCCTAAGATCTCGGTTCCTTTCGATATTGGCATGTATCGGACCGTAACTTCATGGATTATGGCCCCTGATTGTACGAAAAATCGTGTTTTTGGCTTGTGTTCTCTCCAGAGGTCACAATTTTTATCCGATTGTAAAAACCGTTTGATTATATCACCATTACACCGTACTGAAGGTTGAAGTCGAATTTCGTGAAAACCGGACCAAAACTGCGGGACAAAATGGCGCAGCTTGTACGCGAATAGTGTAAAAAATATGGTATATCAAGGTAGTGGACCCTGTAGAGGTCTCGATTTTAATCCGATTTTGATGAAACTTAAATTACGTTTTTATAACACACACATCTTGGTTCCTTTCGATATTTGGGCATATCGAATCATAACTTCCTGAATTATGACCCCTGATTGTCCGAAAAATCGCCTTTTTGAGCTTGTGGTCCCTCTGGAGGTCACAATTTTTATCTGATTTTAAAAACCGTCTGATTATATCACCATTACATCGTAATGAAGCTTGAGTTCGAATTTCCTGAAAATCGGACCAAAATTGTTGAACAAAATGGCCACCGCTTGTACGCGAATGGTCTAAAAATATGGTATATTAAGGCTATGGGCCCAGTTTTGGATGAAACTTGAAATGCATGTTTATAACCCAAAGATCTTGGTTCCTTTCAATATTTGCGCATATCAGATTGTAATTTCATGAATTATGGCCCCATGATTGTAGGAAAAATCACTTTCTTTTTAGCTTGTTCTCTATCCATCTCTCGAAACTGTGGGCGTATCCTGCCTGGCAGTCGCTGGTTGTTTTAAGTTTGTTCTCTATCCATCTCTTGCAAAATGTGTGCGTATCCTGCCTGGCAGCCGCTGGTTTTAGGTTGGTGGTTGGGCAAATTACATTTTATGACGTGTAAGTTTGTAACACAATATGCATTTGCAGTACTGTAATAAGCTTGTTGTACAATGAAAATGTATAGTCCGATTTGGCTTGTTACATAATTCCCATCCGTCGCTTTTCGGTTAGAAACGTGGAATAAGCTTTATTTTAAAGGTTTTGATATTTGATGACATTTTTTCGAAGTAGGTATTCATGGTATGGGAGGCCATTTTTTGAGGGTAGCCATTTGGCGATAATATTCCTCGGATGAGAAATTTTCATGGTTGGATTATATACCAAATCGGTACCGACTTTCCGGAATGTGCTACGTAGCAGAATTGGACTCAGAAACCTGTAAATAACAACAAGTAAATAAAGATAATAATATTATGTTTAGAAACGTTCCGCCATCCTGGAAGTAAGCTAAATGAGTGAACATACGATCATTTTATGCAATTGTGTATGGCAGATATCTAATTTGCGCACCCGAAAACATATATCTTGACACCAAAGACAACTGTTTAAACGAAATGAGCACGTCCGATTTTCAAGCCACAAGTTGACGGTACAAGTGGCAACAATATAGAAAATTAGGTAAATATGTGAACACCGGATCATTTTTATACGCCCACATTTTCATGTGGACGTATTATGTCGTCGCCCCTGTCCGTCCGGACGTCCGTCCGTCCGTCTGTCCGTCCGTCCACAATTTGTTTGTGGACTCTCTACAGGTCACAATTCTTATCTGATTTTAACGAAACTTGAAATATAGGTTTATCCCCATAAGATCTCGGTTCCTTTCGATATTGGCATGTATCGGATCGGAACTTCATGGATTATGGCCCCTGATTGTACGAAATATCATGTTTTTAGCTTGTGGACCCTATAGAGGTCACAATTTTGAACCGATTGTGATGAAACTTGACATGCATGTTTATAACCCCAAAATCTTGGTGCCTTTCGATATTTGCGGCCATCGGATTGTAACTTCCTGAATTATGGCCCCTGATTGTCCGAAAAATCGCCCTTTTTAGCTTGTGGTCCCTCTGGAGGTCAAAATTATTATCCGATTTAAAAAACCGTTCGATTATATCACCGTTACATGGTAATGAAGGTTGAGGTCAAATTTCGTGAAAATCGGACCAAAATTGACAAACAAAATGGCCGCCGTTTGTACGAGAATAGTGTGAAAATATGTTATATCAAGGTTGTGGACCCTATAGAGGTCACAATTTTGAACCGATTTTGATGAAACTTGACATGTATGTTTATAACCCAAAGATCTTGGTTCCTTTCGATGTTTGCGCTCATTGATTCGTAACTTCCTGAATTATGGCCCCTGATTGTACGAAAAATCACCCTTTTTAGCTTGTGGTCCCACTGGAGGTCAAAATTATCATCCGATTTAAAAAAACGTTTGATTATATCACCGTTACATGGTAATGAAGATTGTGGTAAAATTTTGTGAAAATCGGACCAAAATTGACAGACAAAATGGCCACCGTTTGTACGCGATTAGTGTGAAAATACGTTATATTAAGGTTGTGAACCCTATAGAGGTCACAATTTTGAACCGATTTTGATGAAACTTGACATGCATGTTTATAACCCAAAGATCCTAGTTCCTTTCGATATTTGTGCATATCGGATTGTAACTTCCTGAATTATGGCCCCTGATTGTACGAAAAATGACCCTTTTTTTTTAGCTTTTGGCCCCTCTGGGGGTCAGAATTATTATCCCATTTAAAAAAACGTTTGATTATATCATAGTAGGGTCAAAGTAATGAAAAAAATGGGCTAACCTCAAAAAAATTGCAAGAAAACGTTTTATGGTTATTTCCTGAAGTATATGGTCTAGACAACAACATATCAAAAGTTTTCTGAAATTGAGCTACCGCAAAGGGTCTTAATATGACGTCAAACAAAATGGCCACCATTGGACCAAAATCCCCTTTTTTCTGCTCATATTCTATCAAAGCCGTTGTTTGAGAAGGCTCAGGTGTAAGACAATGCTATTATAAAAGCAATGTCTTAGTAATTCATCACTTTGTGGGTGTTGTACGGTGTTTCCAAGTGATGTCATGGTGTTATAAGGGGTCGTTATGACGTCACGACGAAAATTGTTCCTTTCTGATGGTTTCTTAGCCATTATATTTGATGTTGTAGATGGATTGATAGGATAAATGTGGGCAATTGCTGCAATAGAAATGCCAACGACGATTTATGTTCGGTCTAGACCTATATTTTAACTTTTAAAAAGTCCCAGTCCAAAATCCATGCCAAATTTGGTCAACGTGTCCGAAATTCAAAATGGCCGCCTGTTATGGCCGGTAAATTTCATTTTCCACCTATAATTATCACAATATGATCGGATCTGGTATCAACCTATACGTTTTCGGGGTAACTGAATCCATTTCCATAAAAACTTTTGTGATAAGTGTGACCGTTGAATCAATATTGGGGGCTATACAACACTATAAACCTCAGAATGCCTCGTTCGGCATTTCTGTCCAAACGAGGTTTTTTAAATTGCCCTTTTTTTGGAACGAGGTATTTTGTTCAGAACGAGGCTTGGTAAAATGCCTCGTTTACTAAACGTGTTTTTTTCAAGATAGTTATTAGCGGTATATCGGCAAATTTATACAAAATAAAATTTATGTTATTTAATACGAAAATAAAACAAGTTCAAACTATATTATTATCAGAGAAATTGACAAGACAACAATACACGCCATCGGTGGAGGTGTAAAACTATTGCAGACACATAGCTACCTTGATTGATTTATTGCCCCAATCAGGTATAGGTGTTAAGAAACAACTGTGGTGTTGTGACATTTTATTGGGGGCAATCAATTAAACAAGGTATAGCTGTGTGTCTGCTATTGTTTTACAACCCCACCTAACTGATATCGCAGATAATAAATTAGTGTTTATCTAATCTAAGTACAACAAATAAATAATCCATTCTTATTAATCAAAAAAGCATAAAATTTCATTTCATATTTCTAATACGCCTGTTTATTTTTTATATATTAAAATTTAATTAAAACGTTTAATTAGGAACACATATGGATATTAATAATGATTATATTATCATATCATGATTATAATATCATTGTTTAGACTGGTTTATTTTCGTATTAAATAACAAATTTTAATTTTTACAAATTCGCTGATAGCAAATAAGGTTGACAACTATCTTGAAAAAAAACACGTTTAGTAAACGAAGCATTTTTACCAAGCCTCGTTCTGAACAAAATACCTCGTTCTAATTTAAAAAAACCTCGTTTCGGAACTGCAGACAACGAGGCATTTTCTTTACCTCGTTTGGACAGAAATGCCGAACGAGGCATTCTGAGGTTTATAGTGCAATATGGCGGGAAAGTTCGTATTTTACATAAAGATCAAGTTTGGTGTGAAAATATACGTTTTCGAGGTAGCTGAATCCATTTTTGTACATATTTTAGTGATTAAATGATTCCCTAGATGGGTGGATAGCAAAAGAGCAGACAATTGCTGCAATAGGCATGTCGACTACGATTTATGGTTGGTCTACAGTATATTATCACGAAATAAAGTCCCAGCCCGAAATCAGTGCCAAAATGGGTCAAATTTGCCAAAATTCAAAATGGCCGCCGGTTTTGACTGAAAAATGTAAATTTGTATCCAAATATTATATGATCGAGCTTGGTATCAAAATGTATCCTTTCTGAATCCATTTCCATACACATTTGGGTTAATAATTATACCGCGGAGTCAACATTGGGAAATAATTCCAGATGGCGACCAGTTTTGGCGGGGAAATTCGAATTTTACAAAATGACCACATTTGGTGTCAAAATATACGTTTTGGAGGCAGCTGATTCTATTTTTGACTCTCTTTCTCGTGTTGGTTTTTCCCCTGGGTCAAAATATGTAGACATCCCATTGGAGACTTGGGGATTATGCGAGGTTGAGTCTGCCTCAGATTTATTACTTTTGCATTCATCAAGCATCATCTAAATTCCATTTAGACTATCAGGTCGAACGATGCTAATTGCGGAAGCTGGCATGATGAAAGAGGCCTCTCTCAACTCACTGTGTCCGATTTCGAGCACCAAAATCTACAGTGGAGCCAAACTTATTGAAGCACACAACGAATGTATTTAACAAAATGTATGATCAATACGAGAGCAACACAAAACAAACTCATCTCCCCTATTAGACCTGTAGGAGCTAGGCCAATCTGTAACACTATAGGGGCTATATACTGTAGATGTTACTTAAGTTCTGTAAGGTCCTTGTTTAATAACAAGAATATGTCTGGAAGTTTGATATAATCGGGCAATGATATCATAGTCTGATAATCCAAATATGGTAATCCCATGCGTTAGAAACGTGGTTAGCTACCCTCCTAGGTGCCCATATAAATACACTGTGTTGAAATCTAGGGTAGCGTCTTCGCAGCTGACCGATCCGATAAAAGAACTACCTGGTCAATTTCCCGGGGCTCAGTACTGACTCTTGCACGTAACCTCTTTATAAAGAACATTCACTGTTTAAGTTTCTCCGGATTTCATTGAGAGGCTTCCCAGGGTAAGATCATACCACCAGCCACCTAGGCTGAGAGGCTGGGACACAAAGAAAATCATTCGGACATCGATTATACACCACTTTGATTAGACTACCCGGTTTAGTCGTTGGAGAGCCATATGATGTTGAGGGGAATCGACAGTAAACTTGTCCTACGAAATGGTGGGGTAAAGAGAATCAAGCTGGGGAAAGAGAACTTATATTTAACTCATATTTAATGCCATAGCTGTGTGTAGCTTCCTGTATCTTGGATGTTATAAAGATGTATATGGCACAGTTAACGTAATAAGTCAAGAGAGACCTAGACGATAAGTGACCAGGATAGTCACAATCCATCCCCATAGTGTCACAAATCTCCAAGGAGAGGCTTGGTGTGATCAAGTTTATTTGTGTCTGCAAGATTTCAAGACCGTTGCCAGTGGTCATATGGTTGATACAAGCTTGAAATTCTGTGACGGGTAAAAGATCTAAAGCAGACTTTGCATGACTGGGGAGTCAGCAAAGCCTAAAGATATCAACATGATTTACATGAACATAGCTGCAGGGACTGACATTCCTTACAAAGGGTAGGGGTTCAGAATTGAAAGTAGACTGACAACCCCAAGAACGAAAAGACGATCAAGTTACTGGTTACAGATTAGAGTTCATGGTGACAGTTAGCGTATTAGTCTAGACCGTGATACAGGCTCCTCGACTCCAGAAGTGTTACAACATTGTGCAGTAGTGAAAGTTGTGACATTTCACATAGTATTTTTCACCGAAATAATGTTGGGTAGATCATTATCAAATTAGTTTGTGAGTTAAATCAGCAACGTGCTTCAATAGGCATGATCAGTTTCCGCAATGACCTGGAAGTGTTCCCAGTCGACATGCCCATGCCCATACGCCGCTACTGCAGTGAGCTGGGCGACACTCCAAATAAAACTTAGTTGATACTCGATGAATGTCATTGTATAAGCTTTAAGGTAAGAGTATCATTAACTTCCTAATCTGTAATCTAAATCCCTAATTGGAATTTCTTCTATATTGAAATAGGTAATCACTTAATCACTAAAATATGTACAAAAATGGATTCAGCTACCTCGAAAACGTATATTTTCACACCAAACTTGATCATTATGTAAAATACGAACTTTCCCGCCAAAAACTGCCCGCCATATTGTATAGCCCCCAATATTGATTCAACGGTCACACTTATCACAAAAGTTTTTATGGAAATGGATTCAGTTAGCCCGAAAACGTATAGGTTGATACCAGATCCGATCATATTATGATAATTAGGTGGAAAATGGAATTTACCGGCCATAACAGGCGGCCATTTTGAATTTCGGACACGTTGACCCAATTTGGCATGGATTTTGGACTGGGACTATTTTAAAGTTAAAATATAGGTCTAGACCGAACATAAATCGTCGTTGGCATTTCTATTGCAGCAATTGCCCGCATTTATCCTATCAATCCATCTACAACATCAAATATAATGGCTAAGAAACCATCAGAAAGGAACAATTTTCGTTGTGACGTCATAACGACCCCTTATAACACCATAACGTCACCTGGAAACACTGTACAACACTCACAAAGTGATGAATTACTAAGATATTGCTTTTATAATAGCATTGCCTTACACCTGAGCCTTCTCAAACAACGGCTTTGATAGAATATGAGCAGAAAAAAGGGGATTTTGGTCCAATGGCGGCCATTTTGTTTGACGTCATATTTAGACCCTTTGCGGTAGCTCAATTTCAGAAAACTTTTGATATGTTGTTCTCTGGACCAAATACTATACGAAAATGCAATAAAACGTTTTCTTGCAATTTTTTTAGGGTTATTCTACAATTTGACTCTACTATCACCGTTACATCGTAATGAAGGTTGAGGTCGAATTTCGTGAAAATCGGACCAAAATTGACAGCTGTTCTTGTCAGGCCATCCATCCTTCATCACTAACAAGGGGAAACCACGCCAGAAAATCTAGATGAACTTTGTCACCCAATGCAGGGATCAAACACCTAACCTCAAGGCTACCGAGCCAGCATCTTACCCACTTAGCAACATGATCCCCAGTCGAATTTGAAGCCTACTGAAATGAACCTTTATAACCCAAAGATCTTAATTCATTTCGATATTTGAACATAGGAAAAATCACTTTCGGTATTGCTTGTTCTCTATCCATCTCTCGAAAATGTGGGCGTATCCTGCCTGGCAGTGCCAGCCTATCTTTCAATGTTGTAAATGTCAGAAATGGGTTCTATGCCTCCGTAAATATATATATTGACACCAAACACTGCTACTTAAACAAAATCTGCACATCGTCTCATTTTCCTGCTATCGTTAACATGTGATCATTTTACAATTTTGTAAATGTCAGAAATGGATTCTGCGCCCCTGTAAACATATATATTGACACTAAACACTACTACTTATTCAAAATCTGCACATCTGTTCATTTTCCCGCCAAAAAAGGCCGCCATGAGAACATGAGGTCATCTTACAAGGATATAAATGTCAGGAATGGAATCTGCGCCCCAAAAAACATATATATTGACACCAAACACTACTACTTTGAAATCTGCACGTCGTCCGATTTTCCCACCAAAAATGTTAGCCATCTTACTAATACAGTTGATATGCCGATGAAATTATAAATAAGTTGAAAACAAAATATAAGTTGGAATATTATCTTAAAATGGCTGCCTTTTAAATAATGGCGTCCCATACTATGGAGACCTACCTAGAAAAATTGTCAACATTGTTTTTATACGCCCACATTGAAATGTGGTCGTATATTGTCGTCACCCCCGTCCGTCGGACCGGCGTCCACAATTGCTTGTGGACGCTCCACAGGCTAAAGTTAATATCCGATTGACTTTAAATGTATACACAGTGTTTAAGGTCATGAGACGAAGAAGCCTTTTGATTTTCAGCGATTTCCCATAATAACTACCAGAGTTATGGCCCTTGATCACTTCAAAAAATCTTGTGGACGCTCTAGAGGCCAAAGTTAATATCCGATTGACTTTAAATTTGTACATAGTGTTTAAGGTCACGAGACGAAGAAGACTGTTGATTTTCAGTGAATTCCGATAATTACTGTCAGAGTAATCTCCCTTGATCACTTTTGTAATGCTCTACAGGCCAAACTTATCATCCAATTGACTTCAGATTGATACACAGAGTTTAAGGTCTTGAGACGAACAAGTATATTGATTTTCAATGAATTTTGATAACTGAACAGCTAAATCCATGATTTTAAATGTTTTGTATACTAAGCGTTAGCATGGGGCAGAAATTTATAAAAAACAAACAAATTCTAATGATTTTCTGATAATTATTTTATGGGTTGTTCCTGGCAACCTATCTTTTCAACGATTTCTACCCAAAAAGCTGACGGGTTTATATTGAGGATCAGACTGTGTATCTGGATTTTAAAGTGTTGTCATATTATTTTCCACAATCAATGAATTTGTTACATTCCTAGTCCTGAATATTTTGATTAGCCCTTTTATGGGGCATATGCGTGTAGCTAATACCAATGTATGCTGATATCTAGTGAAATGTTTTGTTTAAAGATAAAAATGTAATAAAACTTGTGACACAAATAGATGAATTTATTTCTCATCAACTAAGTGACTAGTCTGCGCATCATCAATTTTTTTATTAAACAGATATTTTAATGCTGGATAACATTGGATTTTCATGTTATATAAACAATTAAGCTGATTGGATAACTCGTAGTCACATTGAGTTTGATTGACAGCTATGGCAAAGCTTATAGGCTTGGTAATCAACAGTGAAACTCTAAAACAACAAGTGTTGATACCTGTTAAGCTTAAATCGTGCATCATGTAATTTGTATACAACAAAGACTAGACACTATGGCATCACTTCCGTTATCAACAAAATATTTAAATTGAATTACAGAAATAACCACTTGGTCATTTTTATACGTCCACATTCATAATGTGAACGTATTATGCCGTCGCCCCTGTCTGTGTGTGTGTGTGGGTGTGTATGTATGTGTGTGTGTCTGTGGTTCGCCTACAGGGCGCAATTCTTCATGGATTTTCTTCAAACTTGGTATGCTTATTCCTTATACCCCAAGGAAGATCCCTATTGTTTTTGGTGCATGCCCGACCCGCAGGGGCAGAGCCACGCCCATTTCTAGTATTTGTTTGTTTGTCGTCTACAGGCCACATTTCTTAACTTGTAATCTTGAAACTTTGCATACACATTCTTTGTACCCTAAGGAACATCCCTATCGTTTGGGGTGCATGCCCAACCCCCAGGGGCAGAGCCACGCCCATTTTCTTTTTGTGTGTCTGTGTATCGCCTACAGGCCGCAATTCTAACTGGATTTTCTTAAAACTTTGTATACTTACTCTTTACACCCTAAGGATGATCCCTATTGTTTTTTGGTGCATGCCCGACCCCCAATGGCAGAGCCAGGCCCATTCCTTGTATTCATTTGTTTGTCGTCTACAAGCCACATTTCTTAAAGTATCATCTTGAAACTTTGAATGCTTATTCTTTGTACCCTAAGGAACATTCCTATCATTTGGGGTGCATGCCCAACCCCCAGGGGCAGAGTCACGCCCATTTTCTTTTTGTGTGTCGCCTACAGGCCACAATTCTTAATCGGTCATCTTGAAACTTAAAATACTTATTACTTATACCCTAAGGATGATCCCTTTTGTTTTGGGTGCATGCCCGACCCCCGTGGGACAGCAACACACATTTCTTGTATTTGTTTGTCTGTCGTCTACAGGCTGCATTTCTTAATGTATCATCTTGAAACTTTGAATACTTATTCTTGGTACCTTAAGGAAGATCCCTATTGTTTTTGGTGCATGCCCGACCCCCAGGGACAGTGCCACGGCCATTCTCTTTTTGTCTGTCTGTGTGTCACCTACAGGCCACAATTCTTAATCAATCGTCTTGAAAACTTTTTTTATACTTATTCCTTATACCCTAAGGCTGACCACTATTATTTTTGGTGCATGCCGGACCCCCTGGGACAGAGCCACGCCCAATGCTTTTGTGTCTTGTGTTCGCCTACAGGATGCAATTCTTAACAGATCCTTTTAAAACTTTACATACCTATTCCTTATACCCTAAAGATGATCCCTATTGTTTTTGGTGATTTCCTAACCCCCAGGGGCAGCGCCATGCCCATTTTTACTTCGTGTCTGTGTGTGTTGTCTACAGGCCACGATTCTTAATGGATCGTCTTTAAACTTGGGATATGTATTCCTTATAGCCTAAGGACGTCAACTGCATGTCCCAACTCCCACAGGCAAGACACGCCCAATTTTTGCGTTTGTCGTTTACAGGCCGCAATTCTGAATGAAGCAGCTTGGTACTTGGCTTATGTATTCCTTATAGCCTGAGGGCGTCCACTATTGATTTTGATGAATGTCCCGAACCCAGGGGCAGGGCCACGCCCACTTTTTGCCTTTAGCGTTAGGAAGGCACAATTCTGAATGGATTATCTTGGTATACTTATTCCTTATACTCTAAGGACGGCAACTATTGATGTTAAAGGACAATATTGGTGCCAGTCATTATCACATATGTGATAGAACTGATTAAACACTTTCCAAATATAATATTAACACAGAGATCATCGCTACGATAGAGGAGTAATAAAGGATTCATAAATCGGAAGTGACGAACGTCAAAGGAAAACACGGGTTATTCCTCTATATAACTAACTGAAGTGACTAGTGATAACAGATACATGGGCGAATATCTGCTCACTAATAATTCCCTCGAAGACCTAAAGTTGCTGTGTGACACTATGAGAGAATATCTTACAATTCATAAAAAGAATTGACTGCCACTACATAAGAGAACACGAAAGAAAAACAGAAAAAAGTTCGTGCATTACCATGTTTTTATAAGGTAGGGGAGACCGGGGCATATTGAACCACCATGGATATATCCTTTATAAATAATACTATACAACCCAACACTATACGGTGTTCAATGTGCCCCGGTCTCCCCTATGGAATGAATAAAAACAAGGGGCTGTACGGAGTATTTCTATTTTTCCCGTGTTCTCTTATCTTATGACACTTAATTACTTTATTGAATCGTCAGGTATCCTCTTGCGGTCCCATATAACAACTTTTTGTCTTCGAAGGAATTATTAGTGAGCAGAAATTCGGCCGTTTATCTGTCATCACTCGTCACTTTCAGTCATTCACATAGAGAGATTACTCGTATTTTCCTTTGGCGTTCGTCACTTCCGATTTATGAATCCTTTATTACTCCTCCATGGTAGCGATGATCTCTGTGTTAATATTATATTTGGAAAGTGTTTAATCAGTTCTATCACATATGTGATAATGACTGGCACCAATATTGTCCTTTAAGGCACGACCCTCAACGCTAAACAAACCAAACGCCTAGCCTTCTTGACAAAGTACCATATCAATCAAAGCAGGAATGTGGACGTATATTGTAGCGTTACCGTTATGTTTAAAGTCTTATTAAAATGCGAAAAATCTTAAAAAGTGATACTGACACAATCGATTATTACTCACCATGGGAAGGTATTAGAAACACTTTTTTATACGCCCACATTGAAATGTGGTCGTATATTGTCGTCGACCCCGTCCGTCCGTCCGGCGTCCACAATTGCTTGTGGACGCTCTACAGGCTAAAGTTAATATCCGATTGACTTTAGATTTATACACAGTGTTTAAGGTCATGAGACGAAGAAGCCTATTGATTTTCAGCGATTTCCAATAATTACTGCCAGAGTTATGGCCCTTGATCACTTCAAAAAATATTGAGGACGCTCTAGAGACCAAAGTTGATATCCGATTGACTTTAAATTTATACACAGTGTTTAAGGTCATGAGACGAAAAATCCTATTGATTTTCAGCGATTTACTATAATTACTGTCAGAGTTATAGTCCACAGGCTAAAGTTAATATCCTACTTACTTCAAATGTATACACAGTGTTTAAGGTCATGAGACGAAGAAGCCTTTTGATTTTCAGCGATTTCCCATAATAACTACCAGAGTTATGGCCCTTGATCACTTCAAAAAATCTTGTGGACGCTCTAGAGGCCAAAGTTAATATCCAATTGACCTTAAATTCATACACTATGTTTAAGGTCACGAGACAAAGAAGCCTATTGATTTTCAGCGATTTCCAATGATTACTGCCAGAGTTATGGCCCTTGATCACCTCAGAAAATCTTGTGGACGCTCTAGAGGACAAAGTTGATATCCGATTGACTTTAAATTTATACACAGTGTTTAAGGTCATGAGACGAAGAATCCTATTGATTTTTAGCGAATTCCTATAATTATTTCCAGAGTTATCACCCTTGATCACTTTGGGAAATCTTTTGTAACGCTCTAGAGGCCAAACTTATTTTCCAATTGACTTCAGATTGATACACAGAGTTTAAGGTCTTGAGACGAACAAGTATTTTGATTTTCAATGAATTTTGATAACTGAACAGCTAAATCCATGATTCTAATGATTTTCTGATAATTACTTCATGAGTTGTTAATATTAATCAGATTTCAGAGTATTATAGATGTTTCATTACCGAAAAAAGTAGGAATATGCGACAACTCTTGTTGAGGGTAAAGTAAATGGCATTAGGCATTACATAATGGAAATTCTTAACTTACGAAATTCGTAACTTTCATCGTAAAGTCAACGGCAACTCTTACCTTGTCGTAAGTTGGAAATTTTTACGTATCTTTTACAAAATTGCCGCCTTGTTACTTTATGCGGATCGGCAACTTCGGCGAGAGAGAAATTCAGGGATGTATTAAACCCTCTCGACATCCATATAGACGAAGAGTTAATTTCGCGGTGCAGACTTGATGAGAATAGTATATTACATGTTATTAACTGTATTAATGATGATATCGAAACTGCAATTTACCGATCGAAATCCTTGTCATCTGTACAAGTCCCTGTTGCATTATAATAAGCTACTATGCCACAGGTAGCTTTCAAAAACTCAATGCTGATGGCACAAGGGGTTAGCGTACCATCAATGCCAAGAGTAATTGCCTTTGAAGTTTTATGGTCAGGGTCGGATTTACCAAAGTTACAACTATGTTACCGGTATGCCTATATATAGGCTATAGGCTTGACAGGCTCAGACTGAAGCCTAAGGCCTCGTGGGTCTTAGGTTGTAAACCAGCATTTACGTACAACATAGTAGTAAATTTAATTTATCACAAACAAAATAATCTCAGTAGACTAGTTTTCATTAAACATGGTTTACTAACGCCCGGTATTACTGTTAGGCCTAGTATTACTAGGTCTACTAACAAGAGTAAACCTATCGCGGCAAAGACCGACACCTTATTCTCCCAAACTCTGTCTTTCAATGACTTGGTCATTCCGGCTTTTTGGCAGACTGACAGACGACGTATGCTAAGTACTATGTCACACGCTATGACGTAGCCAACAAAATCAAGTAAACAAAATACATAAAAATAGCATTTTATTCATAAATATACAGCTAAATCTTAGCGTATATAAAAAGAAAATATCATTTCGTCGTTTATGTTTCAAAAGGTAAGGATCAAATCAAGGGTTATCAACTGAGACAGAGGGGTTCAAGTTAGATGAACACCCGAGCTCGTGCAAAGTTGTACACTGAGAACGCGAGGTCAAGGTTGATAACTGACTTACACACTGGATTCTTTGTGTAAGAAGTTGAACGAGTGAATGAAAATGGACGAATACGAGAGACACGCATTATTATCACAGACCCTTTATCACACACAACTGTTTTACCAATTCGTCTATAACAGGTACCAATATGCTTTATTTTGCACGTCATATATTGTTGTTTACTCAGCAAATTTGGGAGTGGGTAAATAACTGAATATGTGTATACCAGTTTATTTACGATGCATAGAAATCAGATTATTCAAATGTCAGGTTTTTGAAAATCTATTTTAAGAAAGTTGGATTGGTATATGGATAAATGTCCGAATGGTTAGCGCTTGCGCGTTGTGTCATAAGGTCTGCCATTCAGTCAACTGGTGTGGTTTCGATTCCTCGGTGGTACGTGACAAGGTGTAGGGCCTCCGGCTGCTAAAGACCCCTACGTCGAGTGAACGTTAAATCCCATTTCTCTCTCTCCTTATCGACAAAAGAAAAAATATGCAACACCCCTTATTCACTGTAATATTTATTTTGTGCGAATGGGGTATGCTGCATTGGCTGGAATACGTTTTACATTTGCGAATTGTCAGCCACAAACTATCCATGTGCGAAAAAAAAAATCATGTGTGATGATGTAGGATTGGTATTTTACAAGCTCACAATTATCTAAAAACAAATGTTCAAACAGAAATTTATCCCAATTCGCTAGGTTTCGCGTATTTGTTTCTTATACTGTTGGTTGCGTTTTCTAGCTAATGATATTATTTCACAATCTACTGTGAAAAAATATTTATTTGTCGTTTTAACTACATGTACATGTATTTATCTTTTTAAAATTAACACGGTGTTTCTTGTTATTGCTAATGCACAGTGCACGCACGAAAATGCGCGGTTGTCTGTTTTGACAATCACCGGGTTAGTATGTTGGGGTGTTCATTTATATGAACACCCACTTTTCCTCAAATGATCACCTGTGTACGTGCTAAAACAACACAATACAGGTTGATCAGTAACTTGAACACCCGAGTGGGAACAAAGGGTCCAGTGTGTAAGTTTAAAGATAAACTTGAGACTAGAATATTTTTCTTTAAACAAATGGGCGATTTTCGTCATTTTTTTTATTTTGGGGTTTTAGAATTATTCGTATTTGTTTAAAGAAAAATATTCTAGTCTCAAGTTTATCTTTAAACAAACTTGTTATTTAGATTGGAAAACTCCCTTTGCACCTGCCTGGTGAAATCCAATCAGCGTACGAGTCGAACTTCCGGTAATTCCCTGAAATATGTTATGACGTCACAAGTGTGAGACGAATGTAAACAAAATGGCGACAACATGTGTTCATTCGTATATGGCATCAATTAAAAAGGAGTTCTAGGCGAGTTAAATTTATCATATAAATAATCTTCGTTTGAGGATTCCGAAAGAGGTGTCATTGGGGACGACGGCAGAGTTAATCCACATAAATTTGAGCCTTATGCAGACTCGTATGAGTCAGACAAAGACAACCGTATCAACTATTTGAACAACCACGGAACTACGATCGCCTGGATTCCACGGCAATGAATGGTTAGTTTTATTATTGTCTACTTTACAATTTATATTTTAACCTTCCTGAATTATTGTGTTGGTATCAAATTGAAATTCAAACGTTCTTTTGACTTAGATATCGATTTTTTTAAACAATCATTAACCAAACACGAGTATAGATTTAATAGGCCGCTAGCATCGATCTATTCTGTGAGGTGAGCTAGGCCTAGTAAAGGGTATCTACTAAGACAAAGGATTTCTCTTCTAAATCATAAAATACACATATCTAGGCCTAATTGTTAAATTGTATGCGTAACACACAATTATTAGCCTATATTATATATATATTTCTAGATCAGTTATTACTAAGGCCTAGGCCTATATTCTTATTGTCAAAATAATTTTTTTTTATTATTATCTTTGGAGTTAGCCAGATTGGGAAAAAAGTCATGTTTTGATTTTGTTTATAATAACATTTTTAAAATTGAATCACATTTTTTTTTCAAATAAACAAATTATTTAATTAAAATTGTACCATATTAGGTTATTCATAAAATAAAATTACCTAATGACCCTAAACATAATATTAAAGATACATTATGAACCGAAAATTAAGCAATCGCAATTTACGCCTAGCCTCGATCATCATAACTGAATTCGGTACGGAAAAAAGCATAGTCTTGATTATCAATTTTAATAATTAAATCGAGAAGGACAGTTATGCAGTAAATCGGATAATAATTCACCAAAGATCGCAGGCTAGCGATGTTATCGAGAGTTGATTATGGTCTGGATGTGTTTATTATTAATGTCTAATTAATAAGAAAACATTTCAGGCCGAAAGAAAGACCAACGATAGGCAGATTTAGAAAAGACAATTAAACAATGTATAAAATACCTACATGTAGTTTAATGAATAAATTGTGAAACACACAAATACACAATTATATATCAGTTTTTCCGGCGTGGTTCCCCCATGTCAGTGATGCAGGACGGATAGTTGTCTATTAGTTGTTGTCTGATTTCTATTATTTTGGGTAAACATCAGTTGTAACATGTCCAGAGGGATATTGTGATTATTGTACTAACAAATAAGAAATGGAATGGGGTTTAACTTCCTACTGTTCTGCTCCGACTTGGCTAATGAAGACAGACTTACACCATACATTATGCTATGAGGGGAATTTTGCATTGACAACGGCGCTACAGCCTTCTCGTATATCAAACTGCCATAGGATCTTTTACGTGCATGCGAATGTGTAATCTCAGTTTTTCGTCCCATCCTGCATCGCTGACAAGAGGAAACCACCCCAGAAAAACCTAGTGAACTTTTTCGGCAAACACCAGGATCGAACTAGCTATGTCCAGGCTAGCAAACTAGCGTTTTACTCTTTTATCAACCTCGTTTGTTTCCTAAAAAATAACTTAGCAACAAAAATCTTGGTGATATACATTTGATCCCACGCTTCAACGTGACTACGTATGGTTACCTGCCTATCCTTATGGGTTTGCATTACCATATGTCATAGATAGGGTGCCCCACGTGCCAACTGAAAAGCTGTTCTTGACACGTTGATCCTGCACGTTTTAGTTGAATCACTTACTACTGATTTCTAACAGTCTCGCACACTCGTTGAAGCTATAAATAGCAACAGCATGCGGAAATGTTCAAAACACCAAACACTACTACAGCTGTAAAAAATCTATTGTTGACGATTCTGAATAGCAATAATATTTAACTTTTTGGTTATTACGACAACCTTAGAAATTACGCTCGTTTTATTTTTTAAATTGCCTTATAATTAGCTGTACCATTAGAAGCTGCATATTTTGGTTAAGTACAAATAATATCTCTGACTCAACATCCGTACGGCGTACAGCAAGAATATGATACTAGCAGTAGTTTCATTTTACTTTTACAAGGTTCTTAAAAATATTGTTGAGTTGCCTGATGTTGGTGCTTCTAAATTCAATTTCTTGTTCCATGTTTCGTAAAAAAAGTAGTCTTGATTATCCCGACCCGTCAATTAGACGTAGAATGATTGGTAGACTAGTTAAGCGAGACTAATTTCAAAACAAGGGCACGTAACCTATCTTTTACTCAAAAGTGTCTGGATGTTATGGACGCCACTCCAAACCATTTTTCAGTATTACTTATGTATGGTTTAATGATCATAGCTTATGAAGTACAGCATGGTCGTTTATTTAGTGACTATAAATGTGTGAAACAGATTTAAGGCTTTCTAAATATATTAGTATTGTGGTGTAATTGTCGAGATATTTGGAGATATTCATTTAGGGTGGGGCACCCTATCATAGATGTATGTTATTCCTGAACAGATTCAATTTGTGCAGTGGATATTAAACATAATGAGTGAAAATAATATACCAATATGTATATTAAAGTTACATTATGGGAGATAAGATAAAGAGATGGCAGTTCTCACTATAATAGTTAAAAACTAGATAGTGTAAAGGTAATTTGCTGAAAATTTCAGTTAAAATTGATCCACTATTAGCCGAGAAAAAAGTGTTTGAAATATTCACATAGCCTCGGTCATCATTACTCAAATCATTAATATAAACAGCATAGTCACGATTATCCACTTGATTGATTTAATTATCAACGGCCATTAAGCGGCATATAGGATTTTAATCCGCCAACATCGAAGGCTAGTCTTGACATCAAGAGTTTATTATGGTCTGGATATGTTAATTAATGTCTAATTGATTATTTAGATAACATTTCAGGCCTAAAGAAAGACCTGTAATAAGCAGATTTTGCTCTTGCATAATGCTATTTTAATATTTTATTAATTATATTTTCAGGAGACATTAATACCGAACATGGGTTAATGACAGTTTGTCAGGAGGTATTGGGGCTGGTTGGGAAGACAAAATGCTGACATTGTACCAATGGTAAAAATTTATCAGAGAGACCTTTGTATAAAAAAAAGCCATGTAGGATTTAAGTGGAAATAAAAACAATATATATTCAGACATTTTTTTATTATTTTTCTGCAGGATTCTCAAATGATAACTACATCAATCAACCACATGCAAGTACTACTTAGTACCATATTGAGCTAAATGGTTTTTATGTCAGTGATGGGCTGGCACAAATATGTCACTTTTAATAGAACCTCAGCAAATGTTCTTTCTTCACTACTATTCCTGCAAATGAATTTGACAGTTATGCATTTAAAATATTATAAGTTTAATCTAGCTATAGAAGAGAACATAATGAATCATTGTCTAGTCACGACTCACAAAAATCCACAATATAGTTTATGACCTTCACTGGGAATGAAATAAATGTATGACTGGCAATGAAAATCGAAGTGTACTTAAAATTGTAAATCAAATGGGGTTTAACGTCCTACTTTCCTGCTCCATCAAGGCTAATGAAGACAGTCAAATACATGGATGATGAAAACCACGCAGGAAAACCCTGGTCGTAATTATGTATTGTATCTACCTTGCATCATCACTATGGATAGGCCTGCTTTCTGAATCTTTATGAAGGCCTCGAATACTGAAAAATCAAAATGTTCATCGGCACTGTCATAACATTGTCTTCAATAGTGTCTGGTGATGGAGTCTTGGGAGGCTGGGACTTAAGTTTTATTTCTCTTCATTGGCATATTAAAATGGTCTGCAAAAGAAAACAATTTTTGTCCCCCGCCTTTCGAAGAAAGTTGGGGGACTATTAAAATGGGTTCGTCCGTCTGTCTGTCTGTCTGTCTGTCTGTCCGTCTGTCTGTCCGTCACACTTTTTGGGACACAATAACTCTCTTCCTAATTGAGCTAGAATGTTCAATTTTGGTGTATGTGTTTATTAGGTCAATGCCTTGATGGAGTTCGAAGATGAGCATTTTCCGCTTAGGGTAAGCAGAGATAAGCAATTTGATTGGTTGATGCTTTGGGACACAATAACTCTCCTTCTAAGTGAGTTAAAATGTTCAAACTTGGTGTATATGCTTATTAGGTCAATGCCTTGATGGAGTTCGAAGATGAGCATTTTCCGCTTAGGGTAAGCAGAAATAAGCAATTTGATTGGTTGATGCTTTGGGACACGATAACTTTAGTTCTAATTAAGTGAGAGTGATGAAACTTGGTGTATAGTTTCATTACAGTAATGCCTTGACTAAGATCGATAATGATCATTTTCTGCTCAGGGTAAGCAGAGCGATAAGCAATTTGATTTGCCGAGACTTTGGAACACAATAACTCTCCTTCTAATTGAGTTAAAATGTTCAAAATTGGTGTGTATGTTTATTAGGTCAATGCGTTGATGGAGTTCGAAGATGAGCATTTTCTGCTTAGGGTAGGCAGAGATAAGCAATTTGATTGGTTGATACTTTGGGACAAGATAACTTAGGTTCATCTTGATTGATGATTTTTATGCCAATACAATGACTGCATTCTCATTCAGTAATGGATTCGACAGTAACAGTGTATAGAAACGATTGACTCGGACACGAGGGCCCTTTCCCTTGGCCAGAGGGGCCCTTTTGTCAAGCGTTGGGAAACTTGTCTCCCTTTAGGGGCCCCCTAACTAGGGTACATTTTCATTTTTCTCGTCGGTTTTAGCATTACCGTACATTTATATAGAGCCCTTTTCATAAAATGTTCAAGGGCGCTTTACAATAAAATGATTAATAGCATAAAATACATAAATATAATGTTTAAAAGTAACCGTATATCGAACATAAATTAAAAAACATTCAACTAAAAGTGAGCATAGGCCTAAAAGAAGTCTAAATAAATATGATATATAAATATAAAACAAGATACAAAACAATTATTTAAAAGCAATATTAAATAAATACGTCTTTAAGCGAGTTTTAAAAAATAGATAATGAAGTGCTGCTTCTGATAAAATAGGGGATCTTATTCCACAACTTAGGAGAAGCCACTGAGAAAGCCTTTTCTCCATATGACACCATATTGGCACTTTTTTCGACTAAAAGATATAAATCCGCTGCAGACCGTAAGTTTCTACATGGGATATAAAAGCGTAAAAGACTAGAGAGATATGATGGCGCTAGATTATGGATACATTTAAAAGTTAATAGTAAAATCTTACACTGAATTCTGAAATGGACAGGCAACCAGTGCAAATTAAAAAGAATGGGAGTAATGTGATCGCTAAAAGAGGCTCCTGTTATCATTCTAGCAGCACCATTCTGAAGTTTTTGAAGTTTACTAATGTGTTTTAAAGGCAAACCATATAAAAGCGAATTAAAATTATCAAGACGAGAAATGAAAAGGCAACTGATTAGTGTTCTAGTAGCATCTGTGGTTATATATTTCCTGATTTCACTAATATTACGAAGATTTACATAACCTAATTTGCAAATATTATTGACATGATTTTCCAAAGACATATTAGAATCAAATATTGCACCTATATTTCTAACTGTATGTACAGAATTGATTGAGCTACTATCAACATTGATAGATAGATTATTACAAATAGGTAAATTAGTTTTTGAACCGATAACTATGAATTCATTTTATTCGTCAGTTTTAAAAAGTTATTTGTCATCCAGGATTTAATTTCTAAAATACATTTCTCTAACTTCAACTTCGTTGTATCAATGTCATTATTTACAGGTTTAAATGAAATATAAAGTTGGGTATCATCCGCATGTAAGTGGAATGATAGACCATATTTTCTGACGATAACACCCAGTGGTTTAGTGTATAAACTAAATAGCAGAGGACCGAGGGCGGAACCTTGGGGAACACCATATGTCAGGGATCTTTGTGACGATGCTATGCCATTCACAGAAACACTCTGTTTCCTATCAGTGATGTAAGATTCTAATACTTTCAATGCATTGCCGGTTATGCCAATCGTTTGAGTAGAATATTGTGGTCTACAGTATCGAATGCAGCTGAGAGGTCGAGAAGGATCAGAAGAACACATTCACGATTGTCTAGACACAGATTTATATCATTGTGAACACGCACAAGTCCCGTTTATAAAACACTTTTGGATGACACTTCGTGTACAGTTTGATTGCTCGATACGTTTGAAAAAAATAAATGTGCGATTAATTAATATGTGTCATCTATTTATTTTGGGATTTCGGCGGGGGACATCAGCCTCACTGTTGGCTTGTTTTTCTTTTAACATATTTTATAATACAAGTCTCTTCAATTATTACTGCTTGTACCTGTAATCCTGGGGCTGGATACCAAACTAAACCAAAAGAGGCTAATATTGTTGTAGAGGGGATCTGGGGTCGTTAAAATAAGCAATCCAGAACGGGTTCAAAACTTTATTACGGTATAAACCAGGCAAGTAAATAAAACCCTGCAAATATACAATACAAAATAATAATATAAAGCTCATAAATAAAAGGGAAAAAACAGAAATACAAACATCATTAACACATATCAACTAATATACAATTACTACAGTACAGATATTATCTGTTCCACAAAGCAAATCACTGTTTACAACAAATAGCAAACATTGTACCGGTACTTTAAACTACTCTATATCTAAACTAACTTACCCGAAGTGGGGTTTTAAATATACTCTGTTAGCTTTAGTTATTAATCTAACAACCTGAAATAGGATGATATATAATGTGTGAATGTATGTATGTATGCAAATTAACTTTATAAACTTTATCCATAAAAACTAAGAACTTCAGTATTAAAATATAAAACTACAGAGCTAAACTTATACATCTTATACCATCAGTAAAATATAATACAACATACCTGGTAAATAGCTACAATCCTTTATTCCAAAACTTCAAGAAATCAATCACAAAAACTAAACTTATGCACAGCTTTTCTCAAACACCCCTTTGACTGAAAGATGGCTAGCAACTGAATGTATCCACCAACAAATACATCACATGACATAGAAACAAATGAAACTCAGTTAAATGTACTCACTATTGTTAAAGTAACAACAGCTTAAAGAAATTGACCAATGAAGTCTAGAACTTTAAAGTGAGGATCTAAAAGTGCTTACTAACATGTGCTACACTAAAAACATTAAAATTACTATATACAGAAATTGTAAAATATTTTCTATCTTACTTTTACCATCTATAACATACTCCCTCCCCATCGGAAATGTTGTCCCTAACATTTACCAGTAAATACATCTGGAAACAAAGCTTGACATAAAACTGGTAGCATCTCTAGGACCACTCTCAGTCTATCTGCAGGAAGAGACATAAAATCTGGTGGTAATAACGACTGAGCTATCTCCGCACGTTTTTTCCATGGTGGTACAGCTTCTACCTGATTAGACATGACATACTCCCCACCCTGAATCCATTGAGGAGCTGCTCTATTCCGCCTAGATCTTCTTGGCTGTGGTGACTCTTCAACAGACGAATCTGACTCCGAAACTGGTGTTGCAGGCCTTACTTCACCATTATGAACTTCTTGTTCAACTTCGGCCACATCGTCTTCTCCTCCAGTCATATCTGCGGTGTTAACCTGGGGCAGGAAGTCTGCTCCCTCCACAACATATACTGGTTCGTCCTCTTCACCACTACTACTGGATTCCTTTCTTAGATGGTCATCAGGAATAGGTTTGCCAGCACCTGAAACAGAACTTCTACCTTTTCCTTTGGAATCGCTTGCTGTAAAAACCGGAATGGAACCTATTGGAAGCAAATGGTTGCGATGTAACGTTCTGCTTTTCTTGGATCCTTCCTCTGATGTAACTTGATAGACGGGTATATCAGGGTTTGGTTTTCTCACTACGGTGTATGGTGTCTCTTCCCACTTATCAGCAATCTTATGTCTACCTTCTTTAAAAGCGAGTCTTTTTACCAGAACACGATCTCCTTCTTCTAACTGGTTGTTTCTTGCTCTCAAATTCAACTTACCCTTGTGGTGTTTGTGGGCCTTCTCCAATTCAGCGGAAGCAGTCTGGTATGCATAATCTAATTTTTGTCTTAAACTCTCCACATAGGTCCTATAATCCTTGGCATCCTCTTCGTTGTTGACAAGACCAAGAAGAACATCAATTGTAAGAATGGGCTTCCTGCCGAACATAAGATGAAAAGGTGAAAATCCTGTGGCAGTATGTCTTATACAATTATACGCATGCACTAAAGATGGTACATAGGCCTTCCAGTCCGTTTTCTGACTCGGATCTAACGTTCCTAACATATTCAACAAACTACGGTTGAAACGTTCACATTGCCCGTTCCCCTGAGGATGGTATGGGGTTGTTCTGGACTTATCCATGCCGGTTAGTTGACACAGCTCCTTTATAAGTTTTCCTTCAAACTGTGCCCCTTGATCACTGTGGATTCTCCTCGGAATTCCATAATGTACAATAAAATTTTCGAAAAATATCTTTGCTGTTAATTTTGCTGTTGTATTGCGGACTGGGTAAGCTTGGGCGTAACGAGTAAAATGATCTGTCATTACCAAAATGTTCTCAAATCCACCCTTTGATTCCTCCACGCAAAGATAATCCATGCAAACTAACTCCATCGGTTGTGATGTTACTATATTCATAAGTGGACTTGTTGATGGTGATGACTTACGCATTAAACATCTGGGACAATTAGATATATATTCTTCAACATCCTTACTCATCTTAGGCCAGTAAAATCGATCTCTGATTAGGCTCAACGTCCTATCTCTGCCTGGATGACCAACATCATCATGAGTCCCCTTAAGCACACAGCTTCTATAATTCTTCGGCACAACTAACTGATACTGTAGTACCCCATCCAACTCAACACGTCTGAACAGAACTCCTGATCGTAGAACGAAGCGTTCATACTCTCTATTCAGCAATGTCTCCTCTAAAGATGTTGCTTTTCTGGGTTTCCTGCCTTCCTCGAGATTATTGATCACTTTTCGAAGGATAGTATCATCAAGCTGCTTATCTCGCCATTGACTAGAACTTACAATAGGAGATACCACAGAAGACATATCTAAAATAACTTGACTTGACATGCTTACTGTAGTAACAAATCCATCATCGACATCGATATTTTGAAGAGCTTTAATAACGTCAGCTTTAATTTCTGTTGCATCTGTATCTGGCTTCAAAGGTAAACGACTCAGCGCATCCGCATCTACATTTCGCTTCCCCGCTCTATACCGTATATTAAAGTTGTAATCTGCTAATGACGCTAACCATCGGTGTCCTGTAGCATCAAGCTTAGCTGTGGTGAGCACATACGTTAAAGGGTTATTATCTGTGTAAACTGTAAAACTGCTGCTGTATAAATACTGGTGAAACTTTTCTGTAATTGCCCACTTGAGAGCTAGAAACTCAAGTTTGTGCGCAGGATAATTTCTTTCTGACTTGGATAATGACCGACTAGCATATGCTACAACCCGCTCTTTACCATCATGTTCTTGATACAGCACAGCACCAAGTCCGTAACCACTTGCATCGGAATGAAGTATAAACGGTTTGCTAAAATCTGCATACGCCAAAACAGGAGGATTTACCAATAATTTCTTTAATTTACTAAATGCTTCTTCTTGTCTTTCTTCCCATTTCCACTCCTTACTAACTAGATCACTTACCTTCCTCCCCCTCTTCTTAGTCGTTGGTCCACCAATCAGCAAATCGTTCATAGGTTTAGCAATCTTTGAAAAATCCTTAATAAACCGTCTATAATAACCCACGAAGCCAAGAAAACGTCTCAACTCATCCATGTTGGTTGGTCTTGGCCAATCAGCAACCTTCTCTGTTTTCTGCGGATCTGTTTCGACACCTTCTGATGAAACAATGTGCCCTAAATACTTAACCTTTTCCTGAAAAAACTTGCACTTCTTTGGCGCTAACTTCAATCCATGTGTCTTTAACTTATTAAATACCTTTGACATTCTATCCAGATGTTCTTCATATGTCCTGCTATAAATAATTAAATCATCTATAAAAATAGCGCATATTGACAAATTCAAATCTCCTAGACAATCCTCCATGAGACGTTGGTAAGATGCTGCGGAATTGGATAAACCAAAAGGAAGTCTGTTGAACTCATAAAATCCTAACGGACCTACTGTAAAAGCTGTTTTATGTTTATCTTCTTCCTTGATGCCAACCTGATGGTACCCACTCTTCATGTCTAATACAGAAAAATACTTCGCTCCTGCAAGATTATCCAGCATCTCCTCTATTCTAGGCAAAGCATACGCATCCTTTATGGTACGTTTATTCAGCATGCGATAATCAACACACATTCTTATCGAGTTGTCTTTCTTACGGACTAATACAATCGGTGATGAATACGGACTATGACTTCTCCTAATAACGTCTGCTTCTAACAATTCCTGAAGATGATTCTTAACCTCATTATACATAGCTGGTGGGATACGGCGATAAGGTTGTTTAAATGGAATATTATCCAACAAGTTAATTTCATGCTCCACTAAATTAACAAAACCGATGTCAGCACTGTGTTTGGAGAACACACACTCCCAATCTGACAGAAATTTTTTAAAACCCGTTAACTGATCTGGCTTTAGTATAGATGTTGTGAAATCTATGTTACCTATAAAACTCTCTTGGTCAACTGCTTCCACAGGCGTTGTTGCTTTCTGAACCAAACTTTCTTTAACTGCCTCAACTGGATGTAACTCACAAAGTATTGCTTGAGGGAATATCCTAATAGGTGATAATGACAAGTTTGACAGACGAATTATGACATCTTTAGATCCTTCAGTATCATAATCTAACACTGTTGGGGTAACTTCAACATGACTAGGTAACTTGGAACAGTCTGATCTTTCAAATAAAACCTTTTGTTTTCCACATAGCGCATAATCAGTAACTTCCCCTGACACACAAATAGATTTATTTGCACCAACAACAATTGATTTTTGCTCTGAACACTTTACTAAACCGACCTTACCATGTAATTTCTGTTCCTGAAGACGCATACATCTAAAAGCCATTTTCCATGCATCAGGTACATCTGTTGATATTGAATAATCTTTACCATGTTTCTGAACAACATTATTCAATACAACACGAAGAATATTTGTTCCAATAAGTGCTGGTGTAGTACGATTATAAGGCGTGTCTGGTACAACTAAAAATAAACAAGGCACTTCAACACATTTAAAACTCGGTATTCGAAGTGAAATACATACATATCCTAGATATGGCAACCGATGACCACCGGCACTTTCTATATGTATCATCTGCTCCAACGGTAAAATATTACACTCTTCACTATGCAAAACATCTTTATAAAATGACTCACTGATTGTTGACACTGTAGAACCAGTATTTAACAAACCAGAACAGACATTACCATTTGCAATAATAGCTGTCTCATTACTACCTCCTATAATACTCATGGGACTAGATAAAAGCATGTCTACTGATTGTCCCTCATCAGTGACATTTAACGGTTTAAATTACGCTGATCCTTCTGTGGTAATGGCATCCTACAACCACGAGCTACATGCCCTACTTGTCCACAACGGTAACATGTTATAGCAGGTCTGGATCTACCCAAAGGCAACTGCGGAAACCCTGGTTCTTTATCAACTTTAATTGATCTAACTTCTTTCTGCAAAGCTTGCACACTTGCAGTCAACGATGACACCATAGCTTTCAACTCATCGTCCTGCGCCGTTTGAGCCATCCTAGTCATGCCTCTAGCACCAGTACTCTTAGATCCTATCACAGGAATGCAGTCATGCTCAATTCTTCTAACTTCCTTGAGAAGATCTTCAAAGTTTGTCAACCGATCAAATTTATGAGCCGACTTATCCTTTAAGTCACTCCTCAGTCCACTCCAAAACTTTGTCCTGAGTTTGGCATCAAAAGTTTTACTTTCCACCTCTCCTTCAATCCTGGCTTTATCAAGTAAATCCTCTAACCGGCAAGCCCACTTCGATACTGTCTCGTCTGGAGCTTGAGTGGTGGAATAAAACTGTGACAAAAGACTTTGCCCTTGTTCCACAATACCAAATCTGCTCTGCAGTTTCACTAACAGCTTATCAACTGTAACATCTTGGCCTAATCGCATAGCTACTCTTGCCGCTTCTCCACGCAATGACTTTAAAACAGATAATCTCACAGAATCCTTACTATGTAGACCATCTTTCATAAGGCTTAAAACTTCAAACTTCCATAAGTCAAACGAAGTATTTCCTTTACAACCAGGATCACCAGAGAATGTTGATATTCTTGGTAACTGCGGTATAAACTTAAACTTATCTGTTGATGGATTGGGTTGCTCTTCTTTAACCTTAGGCTGATATTCTGCTTCATCATCCTGATGTCTTGAGTGATCTGTCACACTAAAACTTTCTTCCATAGGCGGAATTCTACCCTGAGATTTCAAATAATCAAACATCCATTCTATAAAATCTTCAGACGATTCAAGCTTGGGTTTTACCTCTAAAGTAGAGAACATGTCTAACAAATGCTTCTCCTCCTCTGAGGAAAACTCTGATCTGCTACCACTTGTCGCCATTACAGAATATAAGACAAACAAAATAATAAAAGAATGAATTAATAACAACAAGCGTATATATATCATTCAAATATTCCTGTAAAATAAAATACGGATTCGGCACAAACCAACAAAATGAATAATTGACGAACGGACAGATTAGATAACTTAAAATGTAATTAAGTTCGCATCATATAATCATAAACATATGTAATTCTATTCAATATGCAAATGCTGAAATAGAATAAATAATATTTCTATACCGTATCGGCTATGTTGTAAATACAACTGCTGAAATAGAACATATATTCCCCACAGATTATATACTGTGTTACGTCACAACGTAAAGTCATGAAACGTGAGTGCAGTGATAAATCATACAAACAGCTTATATGCTGACCTAATTTCAGAGTATCAACAAAAAATAAACCTGAAAATAAAAAATGAACTTTCCTAAAAATGAATTCCAATTCTAGTAATGAACAAACTCAAAACCAAAATACCAAAGGAACAAATTCAAAATCGGCAAACTACAAAACATACCAATCAAAGCATCCAAAATTCCTGATCAATCAAATCTCAAAGTCCAGCAATAAACTTTCAAAGTCCAACTATAAACTTCCAAAGTCCAATCTAAACTATAAACAAACACCAAAATACACAAAAACCAAAATACACAAACTTCCAAAACTATCAACCTGGGTAATATGTGTAAGTGTAAATGATCAATGTAAATATGAGCTGTAAAATGTATATTGTCTTGTAAAGTTTCACTGAAAACTACCTAAATATCTCAGCTATAAACAGACTGTATAGTGATATCATAGCAAAACTATAACTAATAAAAAATACTTTCGCTTATAAATGTATCATCTAAAATATCAGCTTAAGCTATGACAGTAAAACAATGTCAACACATTATTATTTTATACAAAAAAAATAATATAATATAAATAATCTAAATCAATGACTATATTAAAAGGAGAAATAAATAAATCAGGGTAGATGAAGTGGTAGGTGGGGTGGGGTAGGGTAGGTGGGGTGGGGTAGGGTAGGGTAGGGTAGGAAGGGGTGGGGTGGGGCTCGAATTAACAAAAGAAAACAAAAAATGCTTCCAATGTAATTCCCAGCTGTGAAGACTAAAGGGAGACAACTTAAAGTACAAAAATCTGAAAAGATTTGAAGACTAAAGGGAGATAATAAATAATTCAAATAACTTAATTACAAAATATATATAAACTTAACTGAAATATACGTAGGCCTACCCCGAACATCTGCACAGATAGCTATCTTTGTAGATTAAAAAGTTCGCACACGCACACACAATTCACGTTTTAAGTTGATTGATTCTACCGCTGAAGACGAATTTCCACCAATAATAATCCACCATAAGCTGATTGACTCTGACGGATGTTCTCTTCAGCAAACTTTATCGGGCTCCAATGTTGTAGAGGGGATCTGGGGTCATTAAAATAAGCAATCCAGAACGGGTTCAAAACTTTATTACGGTATAAACCAGGCAAGTAAATAAAACCCTGCAAATATACAATACAAAATAATAATATAAAGCTCATAAATAAAAGGGAAAAAACAGAAATACAAACATCATTATATCAACTAATATACAATTACTACAGTACAGATATTATCTGTTCCACAAAGCAAATCACTGTTTACAACAAATAGCAAACATTGTACCGGTACTTTAAACTACTCTATATCTAAACTAACTTACCCGAAGTGGGGTTTTAAATATACTCTGTTAGCTTAAGTTATTAATCTAACAACCTGAAATAGGATGATATATAATGTGTGAATGTATGTATGTATGCAAATTAACTTTATAAACTTTATCCATAAAAACTAAGAACTTCAGTATTAAAATATAAAACTACAGAGCTAAACTTATACATCTTATACCATCAGTAAAATATAATACAACATACCTGGTAAATAGCTACAATCCTTTATTCCAAAACTTCAAGAAATCAATCACAAAAACTAAACTTATGCACAACTTTTCTCAAACACCCCTTTGACTGAAAGATGGCTAGCAACTGAATGTATCCACCAACAAATACATCACATGACATAGAAACAAATGAAACTCAGTTAAATGTACTCACTATTGTTAAAGTAACAACAGCTTAAAGAAATTGACCAATGAAGTCTAGAACTTTAAAGTGAGGATCTAAAAGTGCTTACTAACATGTGCTATACTAAAAACATTAAAATTACTATATACAGAAATTGTAAAATATTTTCTATCTTACTTTTACCATCTATAACAATATCATTACATGATTAATTCAAGATGGCTGCCTAGTGGTTTGCACTGTGTCTTGTCTGCTGAAAACTAGTTATTTTTTTTAAACTTGTGATTATTTTATGGGGCTATAACTTGGCATATTACTTCTTAAATAGTGTATCTTTTATTTTACAAAATTGGATTTTAGAAATTCTGTGTAGTTTTTGTGTTATTAACATTTTTAGTTTTTAAATTTGGTGAAGTGAGTACTGGTGAGCTAAACATTGATCATGATCACTTATACCAAACATCAACTTTTAGCCTTGAATTGTACTATAAACTGTGAAAACAATAGAGTGTCTACTGAGTTGTGCTTGTTTCCTGAGATAATCTCTGACTATAAACCTGTGTATTTTACCACCTTTAAACCTAAAATAAAAGTTTCAAACAAGCCAAGAAAGACTAAAACAGGTAGAGGAGTAAATGTGGCAAATTTAATTCAAGTAAGTAAGTTATCCTCCAATCCCTGTCCTATGGATTCCAATTTCAATTTCTGTCTTTTAAACTGTCAGTCCATTAGAAACAAAGCCAGTGAAATTCAAGAATTTATTTTGGATAATGACCTCGATATTTTTGTCTCTATTGAAACCTGGCTAAAAGATGATTGCAACATTACTCTAAACCAACTTCTTCCAACTAACTACTCTGCATTGATGACCAACCGTACTAGTAAGAGGGGAGGGGGTATAGCAGTCTTTTTCAAGTCCACCATTAAAGCATATAAGATTAAAATAGGTCCTTTTGTTAGCTGGGAAATACAACACACCAACATTAAACACCATAACGAATTATTTCATCTCATCTCATTGTATCGGCCTCCTAATTCTGCCTCTGTTGAGACTTTTTTCAACGATTTATCGGACATACTTCACGAAATTACATCATGTGCTGGAAAACTTTTGATATGTGGTGATATAAATCTACACCTAGATGTTGATTCCAAAACTACAACACAGTTTAACGATATTCTCGAATCTTTCGACCTAGTTCAACATGTCACTAAACCTACTCACAATAAAGGTCACATACTTGATGTCGTTATTACCCGCAAATCTGACTCTTTGGTGTTCAACTTATCAGTAGACAACCATCTCATTTCTGATCATTTTTCAATCATGGCTGTTCTTACACTTCCAAAACCCAAATCACTGCAGAAGACTGTATCATATCGTAAACTGAGAGATATCAACTTAACCAACTTGAAATCTGATATCTTAAATGACGGTGCCCTTAATAAGATTGGCAATTTCTGTGATATTTCGGATCAACTTCAAATCTATAATACAGAGCTTCAAAACATTATTGATAGCCATGCACCAATTGTCAGAAAAACACTCACCATCAGACCAAATCACGAAAGCAAACAGGCACGTCGGAAGGCGGAAAAGGTCTGGCGCAAGAGTAAGCTTGAAATTGACAGACAAATATATGTAAAGGCTTGTAATGATACAAACATCCTCATCAATCGGACGAAACAGACTTTTGTTTTAAACCGTATACAAGAAAATAACAAAAACCCTAAAGAACTTAATAAAATTTTGAACACTATGATTAAAACTAGTGACAGTACTGTTCTACCAGAGCATCGTGACCCTAAGCTACTCGCTGAATCTTTCAGTCAGTTCTTCAACAATAAAATTGTTACCATACGTAGGGCACTTTATCGGTATCTGATAATGATATTGATGTAAACTTCACTGGTTCACCACTATCAACCTTTCCAATAGCTGCTGTAGATGAAATCAAATCAATTATTTCTACATCCTCTTCCTCTTCTTGTGAGCTAGATGTATTCCCAACCCATCTTGTTAAAAGCTGTTCTACAGAACTTTGTCCTATTCTTTGTAGCATTGTGAATACATCCTTATCTACTGGAAACTTTCCTGATGTGTTGAAAGAAGCATTGGTCTTTCCACTTCTCAAGAAGAGTACATTAGATCACAATGTCTTGAAAAACTACAGACCTGTCTCAAACCTGTCGTTCATCTCCAAACTTATTGAAAAGGTTGTAGCAGCACGTTTCAAAGCCCATCTGAAGTTACATAATCTTAACGAACCCTACCAATCAGCATACAGAAGCAAACATAGTACAGAAACAGCATTAACTCGTGTGAATAATGATATCCTTACTAGCCTTGACGATAAAAATGTTGTGTTACTGGTTCTTCTTGATTTAAGTGCCGCCTTCGACACAATCGACCAGTCTCTCCTGTTAGAACGGCTTCACGACGTTTTCGGACTTGAGGGTAATGTACTGAATTGGTTCCGGTCATATCTCACATCCCGTCACCAATCTGTTGTCATCAATAATTTTAAGTCTGCATCTGTAGAACTTAAATTCGGCGTGCCACAGGGATCGGTACTCGGACCATTGCTCTTTACCGCTTATACCACTCCTCTGGGGCGTATTTTTGAAATCATTCAATCTGAATTATCATATCTATGCTGATGATACTCAACTCTACATTTCAATTAAACCCGAAAATGAATCCCTGCGAGTGTCTAAACTTGAATCGTGCATTGATGCTATTAAGTGCTGGATGAAAAAGAACTTCTTAAAGCTCAATGATGAAAAAACAGAGTTCGTGCAAATCGGTTCTAATCATCTTTTATCCAAAATATCTGTTAGTAATATCTCTATCGGTAATTTTGTTGTTAACCCAGTCAATAGCGTTCGAAATCTTGGTGTAATTTTGGATAAGAATATGAACATGAATGCTCACATCTCCTCAATCTGTAAAGCTTGCAACTTCCAACTTCACAAAATTGGATGGATCCGCAATTGACTCTACAAAACTTTTAATCAACTCTTTGGTGACCTCACGTCTCGACTACTGCAACTCGTTACTCTACAACTTACCAGCATATCAAATTAATCGACTACAGAAGATTCAAAACAAAGCTGCAAGAATTGTTACAAGAACTAAATTATACACCAATATTACTCCCGTTTTGAAAGAACTCCACTGGCTACCGATTAAGACCAGAATTGATTTTAAAATTCTCATGCTGACTTTCTGTGCTTTGTCATGTGATGACTCTCCTCTGTATATTAAAGAATTAATTCAACCCTACCACCCTAAGAGAAATCTTCGTTCTGAATCTAAGTACCTTATTAGGGTTTCACACTGCGTAGCTTGTGTGAAACACTATTGTTTTTGTTAAAATTATTCTTATTATTATTCTTCTTATTATTATTATTTTTTTTTTTCCAATTTGCTTATATCTCAGCAACTTCTTGTCGGATCGATACAATGTCTCCAGTTTTACTGGGAAAGTGGGTGTGACTTAGAGATTAAAGCTATTCCCGGCATTCTGCGACATTGCGAAACGTCCGAAATCACCGAAAATGTCGTTTTTTGAAATATTGCTGTAATATTAACAATAATCATTGTATTTTAGCATATGATGCATTTTGACATAGCCAGAAACAGGGGACATAGCTATGTTACTTTTGATTTTTGATTTTCGACGAATCTTGGAAGATATTAGGTGCCAAATTTTGAAAATTTAAATTTTTACAAAAAACTTTTAATTTTGAAAATTTAAATTTTTACAAAAAACTTTTTTATTTATTAATATTTTTATATGACATTGTAACCAAGGTTAAAGAGTCATCTGATTTGAGCAAAAATGTCAACATTTTTTGTTTCCGTAATTTTCCTTGGCCGCTATTGGCTAATTCAGTCCTACATTAATTATTTATAGTTCGATTTGTATAAAACCATGTTCATATGTTGCGTGGTTCAAAAAGTCATTTTTTTTGTTACCGGTAAAGTTTCCTGAAGGCACCGGAAGTGGCGTAAATTCAGCAAAAACTGCAATATTGACAGTTCGGTACAACTTTTTGAAAGCAAATACTATTTTCTACAAATCTGATCTTACTCAAAAGATGCGCCCTGTGAAGGTGCACAAAATCTCGGACTCAGTTTTTTTAATTTCGATTTTGTTTTCGGGCCATTTCGATTAAAAGGTAAAAAAAGGGGTAAAAATAAGCTATTTACAACCTATCCAGTGTCTTCAAATATTAAAATATTTCTTCGATACTTTCATAAACTTGTAGCAATAATCCATACAAAGAGAATGTATGTGAAATTTAGTTTGTAATATGAGCAGTTGCCAAGAAATGGGCAGTTTTGCATGAGTCACTTGTCACGTTATTTTGGCTGTAAAAGAATCAATTATTATTCGATTTTCAATTTTTTTTCACTATCTGTTGGCTATTGCCACAGTCGACTATTCCAAACCATTTTAACACTTTTACTGTCACCGGAAGTGACGTCATTTAGGCAATAACTGAATTTTTAGCCTTAAAAATACATTTTTTATTCAAAGGAGTATTATTTGTAATATTTTTAGAATTATGAAATTTTGTTCCCATCAACAAATATAACGAACCCATACGATCATATAGATACCACAAAATGGTTTCTAACTTGTACGGTTGCAGAGAAATAGACGATTTTCCACAAGTCACTTTTTACTTTATTTTGGCTCTAAAAGAATCAGTTATTATTCGATTTTCATAAAATGTTCACCATATGATGTCTTATGCCATTTACGATTTCATAGAACTAATTTAAATTTTTTGGTATCACCGGAAGTGATGCCATTTTGGCAAAAACTGAATTTTTAGCCTTCAAAACAGATATTTTATTCAAATGAGTCTGATTTGTAATGTTTTCAAAATTATGATATATGATTCCAATCAACAAATAGATTGAACCCATACGATCATACAGATACCACAAAATGGTTTCTAACTTGTGCAGTTGCGGAGAAATAGGCGATTGTCTACAAGTCACTTTTCAAGGTTTTTGGTCTATAAAAATGACAATTATTATTCTATTTACATAACATTTTCGTTATATGATATCAAAAGGCAATTCGGATTTTATAAAACTAATTGAACGTTTTCATTATCACCGGAAGTAATGTATTTTTGTCAGGATCACTTACAAGTAACAAATGTATAAAATGAATTGATATTGCTGGATTTGGTTGATTCTGCGTCCAATTTATTTGAAGTGTTCAATGCTTATGGGGAAACCTGTTTAATGGTTTCATTGATACCGGAAGTGACATTTGTTCAAAGGTAACGTGGCACCGGAAGTGACATGTTAAAGGGTAACGTGGCACCTGTGAAACCCGTCATTCCTGCATGCAGGTCTAGTTAAATCAGTAACTGCAAACTCTTCTTTCGGTAGACGCTCCTTTGCTTTTGCGGCAACAGAACTGTGGAATTCAAATGATTTTCCCATAGAACTCAAGTACTGTGCATCAATTGACAGTTTTAAACGGAATCTTAAAACCCATCTTTTTAGAAACGTTTTCTTTTAATTGTTGATCGCATACTCCTTTTAACTAGTGTTTTCTTTTAACTGACCATAATGTTACCAAAGAGCAGCTTCGGTTGGATTTTTGGACATTATTATTATTATTATTATTATAAATATCTTTTCTACAAAAGGAATCGGAGAGATATCAATATAAAAAGAATTTGACTCACCCTAATATTTTCTCTCGTTGCTGAGTCAGACCAGTACTTTTGTACCTTGTCTACGTACGTAGGCCTATACCATCTCGGGTGATTTGCTTGGGTTTCTACGACCGAATCATAAATAAAATCCACAGTGAGAACATTTGATAATACACGTGTGACTGGCGATTGTCCAGATGCTTCCAAAATTAAATGGTTGAAAGGGGTAGTAGTCTAGTACTCGTATGTGTCACCTAGAAGATGCTGTCCATTCGTCTCGATTGGTCGCCACAAAACTAGCAATACACCTCTTGTCCGATCTTTTGGCATTAATATTGGTCCCGTCAACAGCGTCCGCCATTGTCTTCGGGATTCCCTTGTTTACGTCTGTAAATTGCACACTTCTGACGTCAACCGGTCAAAGGTCACGAGAGGTTCCACTCGGCTTATCGCTTCAGGTGAGAATTTTAGTTTTCCCTCTATATCGTGAGAACGAGTAATTGGATTTCGTTAAAACTTTCAGGAACATTTAATGGAGGCATTTCAGATATAATAATAACTAGATCTGCTAGGAGAGTTATTGTGTTCCAAAGTCCCGGCCCTTCAAATTGCTTCTATTTTTCATTTTCAATTCAAAATGGTGACCATCACGTGACCGAAATCAAAATTCTGATCCGATAGATTTTTAGGCATTCCTTCAAGGATTCTGAAAATATAACTCCCGAGTCTGTAAGTAAAATAGCAAAAAAACCTTATTGATTTTTCACGTTTAAAGATGGTGGCACTTCCGGTTCGATCGACAAACTCCATATTTTGTGTACGAATCAGTAATTACTTGTCTAGTATCAAAAAAAAATTAGGTCATTCTGACCTATATTTCGACGATTTTTTTGAAAACTTTGATCCTTAATTTCGTCAAGGGGAGATAATTTAGAAAATTTATAATTATATTTTTAAAGTCACATCGGTAACATCTACTTATACACTAAATTTCATGAAAATCGTACAACTATTAAAGAAGTTGTCAAATTGGTCTAAACTTCCGGTTCGAAATCACAGCGACGAATTTTCGAAATTGGAAAATGCGAAACTGCAGATGAAAATGATTTTTTTCAAGGTATTCAAAGAAAAAAGAATTAGTAAAATCGGTCAAAAAAAAATAAAGTTACGACTATGCATTGTCAGTTTTTTCGTTCGTAAAATTCGGTGATTTCGGATTCGTAAAACATTTTGAAAATATATTTAATCAACAGCCACCACCCATTTTTGGGGGGATAGGTAAAAGTTTCAGAACGATCCTATGGTTAGATTCTGAGAAATCCGATTTGTGGACAAAACACAAAAAAAAACTAGATCTGCTACTGTCCCATGCAGATATGAAAGCTTTCATATTCATCGCCACGTGTCATTGATTGTATCAAGTATCCTAAATAAAAGGATAAGAAGAAAAAATTATCAAAATTGGTCAAAAACTCGCAAAATTACAAGTCTAAATATAGCATGAAACATTGCACCCAGGCATAACAATAATCTGAAAACTAAAGGGAAATAACCGAAACTTGTATTACTGTAATGAGACGGATGAGAAAATAAAATGAAAATTGCCGGAAAAAAAATGGCAGGTTGGACAGGCGACCTTACTCCTTGTCACGTACAACCGGGCATTCGAAAACACGCTAGTTAACTCAATGACAGGCGCGCGTGCTAACCATTCAGCCGCCCAACCCCCCTTTGAAATCAGACACGTGAAATATGTCATATATGGAGAATAACAAGCCGCTCACAACAAAATGGTAAATTAATGAGTTTAGGGCAAAAAGGCGTCTACAGCACCCGGTGTTCCCAGGCGGTCACCCATCCAAGTACTGACCGGGCCCGACGTTGCTTAACTTCAGTGATCGGACGAGAACTGGTGTTTTCATCGTGGTGTGGCCGTAGACGAGAGAAGGTGGACAGAACCCGTAGTTATACTTACTTGAATTGACCCGCTTATTGATTTTTTGGGGAGTTTTAAAAAGGCGTCTACAGCACCCGGTGTTCCCAGGCGGTCACCCATCCAAGTACTGACCGGGCCCAACGTTGCTTAACTTCAGTGATCGGACGAGAACTGGTGTTTTCAACGTGGTGTGGCCGTAGACGAGAGAAGGTGGACAGAACCCGTAGTTATACTTACCGGTACTTGAATTGACCCGCTTATTGATTTTTTTTTTTGTTTTTTGTCGGTTTTAAAAAGGCGTCTACAGCACCCGGTGTTCCCAGGTACCCCCCCCCACCATAATCGGCGCTATTGCACTTTCGTACCAGTTCCTGTGGTCCTAGAAACTTGAAATTTTCAGGGGATGTTAAGGGGGACTAGCGATGACCTCATGCCAAATTTCAACCGAATCGATCAATAACTTTTCATTTCACCGACCTTTTACGTTCTGCTTCACAGATAATCTTATCCGTTCGACGCCATTTTCTTTGTTGACTATTTAGACTCGAATAACAAGACACTCAGACGGACCCTGACACTCTGCACTACACGCCTAACGATGCAGTTAATAATAATAATAATAATTTTGGTATATTTTAATTTTTGCGCTAAGCTACCGACCTTTTACGTTCTGCTTCACAGATAATCTTATCTGTTCGACGCCATTTTCTTTGTTGACTATTTAGACTCGAATAACAAGACACTCAGACGGATCCTGACACTCTGCACTACACGCCTAACGATGCAGTTCATAATAATAATAATAATTTTGGTATATTTTAATTTTTGCGCTAAGCCACCATTTTCTGTAAATGACTATTTGGCGTTGACCATTTGGATTGTCGTTTACGTGTGAAAACTGAACTTAAACTTTTCAAAGTCAGTTTTTGGACATTTGACCTTGGGGCACGACCTTCACCCAATACTATATTTTGAAGTTCACAATCTGGACTTGGACCACCGACCTTGACCTTGGTCCTGTCACACACTGCTTGGTCAGAAAACTGTCAAATGCCGAGGGTCCGTGACGAAAAGGAAGTCAATGGGCGTGGTCAATGTAGACGGTCGTGGTGACCAGCACTAGTCAAGGCTAACCAGCCGTGACCTTGACTTTGACCTTGAGTCCAAACTTTGCGTTTATGCTTGCCATGACCCTATTTCTCGCTGTATTATCAAAGTCAATGTTCGAGGTGAAAGCAGAGACAACGTCCTTCAAAAAAGGTAAGTGGGTCAAAGCCGTGGATCAAGATCATGTTACAGAAAACTGAACTCAGACTTTTCAAACTCAGTTTTTGGACACTTGACCTTGACTTACGACCTTCATCCAGTAACCATTTTCAAAGGCCACAATCTGGACTTGGATCACCGACCTTGACCTTGGTCCTGTCACACACTGCTTGGTCAGAAAACTGTCAAATGCCGAGGGTCCGTGGCGAAAAGGAAGTCAATGGACGTGGTCAATGTAGACGGTCGTGGTGACTTGCACTAGTCAAGGCTAACCATCCGTGACCTTGACTTTGACCTTGAGTCCAAACTCCCCATCGTTCTCGGGGCCTTTGCGTTTATGCTTGCCATGACCCTATTTTTCGCTGTATGATCAAAGTCAATGTTCGAGGTGAAAGCAGAGACAACGTCCTTCAAAAACGGTAACTGGGTCAAAGCCGTGGATCAAGGTCATGTTACAGAAAACTGAATTCAGACTTTTCAAACTCAGTTTTTGGACATTTGACCTTGACTCACGACCTTCATCCAGTAACCATTTTCAAAGGCCACAATCTTAGCTTGAACCACTTGACCTTGGTCCTGTCACACACTGCTCAATCAGAAAATGGTCAAACGCAGAGGGTCCGTGACGAAAAGGAAGTCAATGGGCGTGGCCAATGTAGACGGTCGTGGTGACTTGCACTAGTCAAGGCTTACGAACCGTGACCTTGACTTTGACCTTGAGTCCAAACTTCCCATCGATCTCGGGGCCTTTCCGTTTATGCTTGCCATGGCCCTATTTCTCGCTGTATTATCAAGTTCATTGTTCGAGGTGAAAGCAGAGACGATAGCCTTCAAAAAAGGTTATTAGGTCAAAGCCGTGGGTCAAGGTCATGTTACAGTAAACTGAACTGAAACTTTTCAAAGTCAGTTTTTGGACATTTGACCTTGACTTACGACCTTTACCCAGCAACCTTTTTCAAAGGCCACAATCTTGGCTTGAACCACCGACCTTGACCTTGGTCCTGTCGCACACCGTTTGATCAGAAAACGATCGAACGCTGAGGGTACGTGTCGGAAAGGAAGTCAATGGGTGTGGTCAATGTGAAAGGTGCATGTGACCTCCACAGGCCACGATATTTTTATTAGATGACTGTGACATGCCGGAGCCTTTGTTTTTAAAAGCATTAAGATCATAGGAATGTTACTGGAAAAATGTTATAGGCCAAGAAATATCGATTTTCCGCTAAAGTAAAACTGTAGAGAATTACCTGTCTTCTCCCTAATATGTTAAACAGGAGTTACTTCCCTTAGACCTAAACCTAAAATGTTAAACAAAGAAAATGGCGTCGACCGGATAAGACTATCTGGAAATCTGAACGTATAAGGTCGGTAAAATGACAAGTTATTGCTCGATTCGGCTGAAATTTGGTGTGGGGTCATCACTAGTCCTCCTGAACATCCCCTGCAAATTTCAAGTCGCTACGACCATGGGAACTGGTAGAGGTGCGAAAGTGCAATTGCGCCCCGTAATCATAGTAATATAGTTAAGTACCACCCAACTTTGATCGCTTATTAAGGTAAGTAAATATAAATATGCCAGAAAATTATTTATATATGTAAAGAGAGCAATAAACAGGCTTTTCATTGATATGTAAAATAATGGCTGGAATTTTGTACTAAGAACCGTATTTTGGCATTGGATACCCCCCACCCCTTCATAATCATAGCAAGAGAGTTACGTACCATCCACATTTGATCGCTTATTAAGGTAAGTAAATATGAATGTGCCAGAAAATTATTTATATATTTGAAGAGAGCAATAAACAGGCTTTTCAATGATATGTAACATAATGGCTGGAATTTCGTACTAAGAACCGTATTTTGGCATTGAATACCCCCCCTTTATAATCATAGTAATAGAGTTACGTACGAGTGATGTATGGAAGCCTATTGCGGCCATTTCAGAATCTCGTCTTCTCGCCGCGAGAAGTCGAGGTCGAGGTCGAGAGCGAGAACACGAGGAAACAGGGCGAGAATACGAGGATCTCGCCCAGAGAACACGAGATTACTTTCACCTGGACTTCCCGCCTTTTAAAAACCTTGTGTTCTCGCACTCTTGCCCTCAACTCCTCGCCTTTGAGTCAATCTCATGTTCTCGCTCCGTATGTTGGCATTTAATACCCCCCCCCCCTTCATAATCATAGTATTAAAGGTTAAGTACCACCCAACTTTGATCGGTTAATA
The DNA here is from genome assembly GCA_963678685.1 of Patella ulyssiponensis. Classification (NCBI taxonomy): domain Eukaryota; kingdom Metazoa; phylum Mollusca; class Gastropoda; family Patellidae; genus Patella; species Patella ulyssiponensis. The sequence continues at coordinate 58,269,381 of OY783228.1, read as the reverse complement.
TTAAAGGTATGTAAATATGAATGTGCCAGAAAATTATTTATATATTTGAAGAGAGCAATAAACAGGCTTTTCAATGATATGTAACATAATGGCTGGAATTATATTCAGTGCTAAAATATGGTTCTTAGTACGAAATTCCAGCCATTATGTTACATATCATTGTAAAGCCTGTTTATTGCTCTCTTCAAATAAATAAATAATTTTCTGGCACATTCATATTTACTTACCTTAAAGTTACATTATGGGAGATAAGATAAAGAGATGGCAGTTCTCACTAGAATAGTTAAAAACTAGATAGTGTAAAGGTAATTTGCTGAAAATTTCAGTCAAATTGAGCCATTATTAGCCGAGAAAAAAGCGTTTGAAATATTCACATAGCATCGGTCATCATTACTCAAATCATTAATGTAAACAGCATAGTCTCGATTATCAACTTGATTGATTTAATTATCAACGGCCATTAAGCGGCATTTAGGATTTTAATCCGCCAACATCGAGGGCTAGCCTTGACATCAAGAGTTTATTATGGTCTGGATATGTTAATTAATGTCTAATTGATTATTTAGATAACATTTCAGGCCTAAAGAAAGACCTGTAATAAGCAGATTTTGCTCTTGCATAATGCTATTTTAATAAGCGATCAATTTTGGGTGGTAAAAAACTATTAAGAGGAGTGGGGTAGGTATTCAATGCCAAGATTAGGTTCTTAGTGTGAAATTCCAGCCATGATGTTATAGATCACTGAAAAGATTGTTGAATGCTCTCTTCAAATATATAAATAATTTTCTGGCACATTCATATTTACTTACCTTAAAAAACGATCAAAGTTGGGTCGTACGTAACTGTATTACTATTACTATGATTATAAAGGGGGTGGGTGTATTCCTTGCCAAAATACGGTTCTTAGTACGAAATTCCAGCCATGATGTTACATACCATTGTAAAGCTAGTAGAGGGCTCTCTTCAATTATGTAAATAATTTTCTGGCACATTCATATTTACTTATTTTGATGGATGATCAAAGTCGAGTGAAACAAAATTCTTTTAAATGATGGGGATATTCATAGTAATAAAATACGGGTCTTAATACGAAATTCCAGATATCATGTTACATATCACTGAAAAGCACATTCATTTCTCTTTTCAAATATATAAAAAAGATTAATGGTAATGTGAAAGTAAAGTTAATCCTCTATTGAAATGAATTTGTTTTATTTTCGGCTGAATGCATATATACTTTTTGAATTAAAATTAATTTAATACTTGTTTGGTTGCCTTCACTAGCTGAATTAAAGAGAGTGGTGTATGGAAGCCTATTGCGGCCATTTCAGAATCTCGGCTTCTCGCTGCGAGAAGTCGAGGACAAGGTAGCAAGAAGTCGAGAGCGAGGAAACAGGGCGAGAATACGAGGATCTCGCCCAGAGAACACGAGATTATTTTCACCTCGACTTCTCGCCTTTGAAAAACCTCGTGTTCTCGCACTCTCGGCCTCAACTTCTCGCTCCTTCGCCTTTGAATCAATCTCATGATCTCGCTCCCTCGCTTCGTCACAACCTCGTGTTCTCGCCTCGGAAGTGCAGTTTATACGCATGTCCACTCACTACCATATCGGCATTTGTATTTGGAAATGGATTATAATAAACGGAAATGTTTGAAGTTCTAGACAATTAAATAGTCCAAAACAATTTTAATCTCTTCTTGCACAGATAGTATTGTATTCTGTAATCGATTTTAAGTCTTCAGTCGAATCTTTCTTTGCTCTCTAACTTAATCAGCCTTCATCGGGTGTTTTCACTTGATGTGTGGTTTTGTCAGTGCTGCAGGATGGAGAGCCTGACAAGGGACAATGTATAGTCGTCTGAATGGGATTTAAAAAACCAGGTCCCGTGCCCGGAATCGAAATGAAGTTGGTTTTACGGTGTTCCAGTGAGTAGGCGGTTTGCTCTCTAACTTAATCAAAGTTCATCGTGATTTTTTTGGCTATGTCCACCCTTGTCAGTGGCGTAGGATGGAGAGCCTGGCAAGAGACAACGTATAATCGTTCGAATGAAATAAAAATAACCGAGGTGACGTGTTCGGAATCTAAATGAAATGAAACAAAATGTGGTTTAACGTCCTACTGTTCTGTTCCTAAGTTGGGCTAATGAAGACAGCCATAGGGGCGGATCCAGAGGGGGATTTGGGGGTCCAAACCCCACCCTGCTCAGCTACATAAAAAAAAAATAATGCCTTGCATCAATGAAATTACATCACAAAGTGATCCTACATCAGTATAAAAAAGATTTCTCTGTTTAAAAAGCTCAATTTGTATGTATGCCTATGTAGTTTAGAGACGATGATGGCAGATTTCCGTAACAGAAACCTGGCAAACCCCCTCCTGCAAAAATTCCTGGATCCGTCCCTGTGGCATACGATATACAGTGTGCTATCAAGGAAATTTTGCCGGGCAGCGGCGCTACGGCCTACTCTGATATCGAATTTAAACTGCCAAGGGATCTTTTATGTGCACGCCAATATCTGTTCTTGACAGACCCTACGTCCTGCATCACTGACAAGGAGAAACCATGCCCAAAAATCTGGATGAACTTTCTCGGGTCAATGCAGGGATCGAACACCCAGTGGTGTAGGACAGGGGACCTGAGAAGAGACAATGTATAGTTGAGAGATTTTTCGGTCGGGGTTCCTGCTTGTCAGTGGTAAAGGGCGGAAGGCCTGGCAAAGGACAACGTATAATCGTTCGAATGGTATTTAAAAAACGAGGTTCCTTGTCCGTATTCGCAATGAAGTGGTGGCTACAGTGGCTCAGTGTGTAGGACGTTTGGTCCCTAGCTTCATCGAAGTGCATCGGGCTAAATTTCTGGAGATGTCCTCCCATGTCAGTTGTGTAGGATGGAGGACCTGGCAAGGGATAACGTGTAGTCGTTCGGTTTTGATTCCCCGTGTGGGGTTTTTCCGGTTTCTCCCACTTAGACTGCGATTTAGCCCCGAAAATCATTTCATCTCGTCCCTGCAAATTCCAGGTGAAAATCTGACGTTTTGTTGCATAAGTTAACCAGATAGCCGTCACTGTCGCATACATTTATTTTACGATGCATTGCACAATACGTCTAGCACTAGAATTACCCCTCAAACTATATTTGTCAAGTATAGCCATAATGGGGTGAAAAAATCAAATTCTAAGCCAATCAGAAACCATTAAAGCAATCAACATCATAGGATCACGGGTCATTAGCCATAAATAGACCATGGAATACCTTTTACGAGACGGAACACGTTGTTTTGTTTACAATTGTCAGAGAGAATTTATCTGCAAATATGCCTCAATTACTGTATAATACCACATGTTAAATGTTGGATTGATACCATGAAAACGACGAATCCCTGATCTGTGGAATAAATATGGCCAGTAGTAGAGAAATAGCACCAATGATTGAAAGAATCTGTTATTTACTGGGAAACAAGTATTTTTTCAAAACTATTTCAGTAAAACAATATCCAAGAGAAATATATACTAAATATATATGAAAATGATTTTGGCATGATTGAAATACTGGTTAAGAAAAAACAAAAATAATAATACCATGTGACTGACCTTAACGATACAATTAACAATAATTCACCTTCATCAATTATACCATTTTTTTAAAAGAAAACAAGAGAGTATATAGAGAGAGAAATGGAGGTTTAACCTCCACGCGACATAAACTAGGTAATTTCGGGACTAACACATGGTTCAATTTTATTCCAATAATTTGCTTGTGCGTAGTGGTCTTTCAGTGGGAGGAAACCGGAGGACCCGGAGAAAACCAACGAGGTTGGGAGAGAAATGGGATTTAACGCCCACTCAACACAAAATAGGTCATTTCGGGACTTAAATACGGTTTAGCAGTTGGAGGAACCGGAGAAAATCCATGAGGTCGGACAGACGACCCTACTCCTTGTCACGTACCACTGGGGATTCGAATCCACGTCAGTTGAATTAATGACAGGGGACTCTAAACCGCATCAGTGGACTCAATGACCAGTGCGGGACTGGGCCCACCTGTCCACATGCCTAAGCTCATTTTAAAAAAGTGGGCCTAAGCCTATAAGGAAAAAAGAAAAGAGAAAGAAATAAGAAAAAAAGAAAGAAATGAGAGGAAAGAAAAGAAAGAAGGAAGGACAGGACAGGAGAAAGAAAAGATAGGAAGCTTTGTTCTGAAATGCTTGGAAAATGGGTTTGCAGTTGTCAATTTTCAAAATTTTCCTGGAGGGAGCCCCCCCCCATCCTCAGACCACCCTTGGATGCTCACGAGCCTTCGGCGCGTAATTGTGTGGACCTTGGTCAATGACCTGACAGGTGGGTCTATGGCCTACCAGTCCGGCACTGTCAATGACTGGCCTTATGATACAACGTGCACATGCTAACCATTCGGCTACCCAACCCCCCTATAAGAGAGTATAAGATATGTACTCTATTTGAAGAAAGAAAAAAAATAAACAAATGCAGTGATATAAATTTCCTCATACACAACAATACCATACACTACTAGTAAATGAAATGAAATGGGGTTTAACGTCCTACTCTTCTGCACCTAACCTGGGCTAATGTAAGATGGGCATACGCTATACAAAGTGCTATGAGGGAAATTTTGCCCGGGCAGCACCACTATGGCCTACTCTTATATCGAATACCAACTGCCAAGGGATCTTTTACGTGCACGCCAATGTGTACACAGGACCTCGGTTTTCCATACCATCCGAACGACTAGACAGCTGTCCTTGTAAGGCCCTCAGTTCTGCATCACTGACAAGAAAAAACCACACCGGTAAATCGAGATGAACTTTCTCGGCCAATGAAGGGATCGAACACACCACTAGTATTGATGAAAAATGTATATAATAATATCATCATTTATAAAGTGTGTTAATACTGGAGAACGGTTTCTAATCTGCTGTTCATATTCTCATATTCACAGAATACATGTATTTACACACAGATCAGGTCTTGTGCCCATTTACACTGTACAAAATTAAAAGATATATACCAGTAAATAAAAATACATATAAGAGAAAAACAAATAGTTATCTAAATAAAATGGTTCCAGTAAAATGAATTAGAAATGAAATGGAGTTTAACGTCCTACTGTTCTGTTCCTATACATGTACTGGGCTAACAAAAACAGGCATACACCATACACTGTGCTATGAGGGAAATTTGGCCGGGTACAGCACTATTCCCTACTCTTATATCGAATTCCAACTGCCAAGGGATCTTTTTACGTGCACACCAATATGTATACAACGGAGAGGCTTAGTTGTTTTAAACATATTGTCGTTATTATTATTGAAAGGTAGCTGACATAGTCGTACGGAATTTTATTTTAATGCAATTTCAATTATGGTTGTCACATGATCACTGTGCCGTACGTATGTCTATATGGACGAATGAATAAAAACATTTGAAAGTTATGTGACAGACAAAGATAGGTTGCCAGGCAACGAAACATACGCCCACAGCAACTAAATCGTCCGGGCAGTCAACAAAGGTTGTCGCATATTTTTACTTTTTTTGGTAATGAAACATTTTGTAATACACTAAAATCTGATTAAGAGTAACAACTCATTATGTAATTATCTGAAAATCATTAGAATTTGTTTGCTTTTTATAAAGTTTTGCCCCACGCTAACAATTAGTATAGGAAACATTTAACATCATGGATTTAGCTGTTCAGTTATCAAAATTCATTGAAAATCAAAATACTTGTTCGTTTCAACACCTTAAACTCTGTGTATCAATCTGAAGTCAATAGCGTCACAAGGTTTTTTGAAGTGATCAAGGGAGATAACTCTGGAAGTAATTATTTGAAATCGCTGAAAATCAGTAGGCTTCTTCGTCTCATGACCTTAAACAGTGTGTGTAAATTTAATGTCAATCGGATATTAACTTTGGCCTCTAGAGCGTCCACAGGATTTTTTGAAGTGATCAAGGGCCATAACTCTGGCACTAATTATCAGAAATCGCTGAAAATCAATAGGCTTCTTCGTCTTATGACCTTAAACACTCTGTATAAATTTAAAGTCAATCGGATATTAACTTTGACTTTTAGAGCGTCCACAAGATTTTTTGAAGTGATCAAGGGCCATACCTCTCTGGCACTAAAATCAATAGGCTTCTTCGTCTTATGACCTTAAACACTGTGTATAAATTTAAAGCCAATCGGATATTAACTTTAGCCTGTGGACTATAACTCTGACAGTAATTATAATAAATCGCTGAAAATCAATAGGATTTTTCGTCTCATGACCTTAAACACTGTGTATAAATTTAAAGTCAATCGGATATCAACTTTGGTCTCTAGAGCGTCCTCAATATTTTTTGAAGTGATCAAGGGCCATAACTCTGGCAGTAATTATTGGAAATCGCTGAAAATCAATAGGCTTCTTCCTCTCAAGACCTTAAACACTGTGTATAAATCTAAAGTCAATCGGATATTAACTTTAGCCTGTAACGGACGGACGGGGGCGACGACAATATACGACCACATTTCAATGTGGGCGTATAAAAACTAAAAATTGTGTTATGAAAAAATAAATGTATTGTTAAAATAAATAAATGTATTATTAAAATTAATAAATGTATTTTTAAAATTAATAAATGTATTGTTAAAATAAATAAATGTATTTATAAGACTCGTACACAATTTAATCATATGGAAGAAATAGTTAGTACTCGTTCTCTTTGTGACTATTTTGTTATTTGATTTCAGATCGAATCACCAATGTTTTTATAATAAAGTTAATGTTAATCGTATTGTTTGTATGATCGTATGATCATTGTTTTGTTGTTCACCGATGTTTTTTTTTAATGAAGTATTCTTGTATTGTTTGTTAATTGGCGTTATGATTTTAGCAATTTTGATTGTTTGATTAGTGTTTATTTAGTGTAAATTTATCCGCGTTTAGACGGTCCTAATCAATGAAAAATTATCGTTGTTTGGTGCACGTAGTAATACTTCAGCCATTTTTATAAAATTTCCTCTCGATGGATTATGAATAACAGAAAGAATAAAACGATGACCAAGTTGAATCAGTGAATATTTTTAAAATCTTTTTTTCTATTTATTGTAACCACATAAATCGTAACCACATGCAGTTACGTCAAACTACAGCAAATATTTTTTTACATTCAGTCAAGTGGTCAGCACCGATTATGAGATACCGCTGACAGAATTAAAAATAAAATCTTATTTTCTAAGCACACACGCTAATTATGTTGTGATTTTAAAAAAAATATTTCACTACAAGGCCGATGGTTCGTTCGTAACTGGGAGTTTAACGTCCACTTCCACCTAAGGTGATATCGTAGACTAATTGTTTCCTAGCAAACGAGCCTGTACCAGCCACAAGAAAGAGGGCTGGGTTGGCTGTTTGGGTAAGACATAGTGTCTTTGCTGGGTAGCAGTCATGGTTGGTTTCATCTGGGTGGGAGGTTCCAGTGGGTGGAGGGGTAGGAGATGGAACGCGGACGCGGTCTGGTCCACTTTGCCATGTATGCTAGGGTACTTTGAAATAAAGGGGGTTTGGTACTACTGTCAGGTGGGCTCGGGGCCGACCGTGGGTCAAACCTGGGTTTGTGGGTGCAGCAATGTTCTCCGGACTGGGCGTTGACTCGCCGTTTGCCCTCATCCAAAACAAAAAAAAACGGCCCCCAGGGTCCCCGACGTCCCTTCACATAGGGTCGTCCGTCCAGCGGTGTCCCTCAGGGTGATCGCTAATGGACCCCGCCCGTCGGGTCTTGGGGTATGTCGATCCTCAAGTCTTCACAGAGTAGAACACTCTTTTTCGAGCCCTCAGGGTCACTTTATCATATCTAGAATACCAATCTCACACACGAAGTCGTAGATTAATTCGTAGATCTCGTGTTTGTTTCCCTTTAGGTTGATATGCGAGGGGACCCACGACAGGACCACTTGGTTGCCTTTAGCCAGCGACTCCTCGTATGCTAGGTAAATCTGGGTTAGCAGTTCGGGACGGGCGTCCGATCTCTGATTTCTAATAGATTCCAGGCTACTTAGCGAGTCGCCGAGGACAGGCGCGTCGAATTACCCAATAACACCCAATATAACTCCAAAATAACACCCAATAACTCCAAAATAACAACCAATAAATATTGCCACGAAATATACCATCAAATACACCAGATATTGTTGAGCAATAACTATAGATACATAATATTACATTACACTATCTAGCACACACCACAAGACACCTCCCATGTATATTAGCTTTATATGGGTTTAAAGTACTTACATTGTGATCCATTAACTATCATACAATGGTCTGAAAAGTTGTGCTCTATTAGTTGACCACAAAGTATTAACCTACCTCCATCATCATATATGGATCTGTTACATTTCATTCTATTCAAATATTGGTCTTGGGCGTTTGACTCTATTCTATGGTATAGTAAAGGAATCATCTATAGTCGATCACAAACTGGAGTCTACGTGTAGTTAGTTACTTTATGTATTTAGTTGGAGACCTGACACTCCATTCTATGATATGACCATACACTGTGTACTTTGTGTATAGTTGATCATAAACCATAAACTACGTACTTTACCATATATTGGCTTGAACTACGACATTCTACTCTATGATTTTATCATAAACTATAAATCACGTCCATTACCATTTATTGGTTCGAGATATCTCACTCTGTACTAAGATTAAATTCTACATAATACTTTTTTGTACACAAACTATAGACTTATCATATATTGGTTAAACAGCCCACTCTGCTCAGTGATATCAACATACACAACCATAGATTACCTAACTTTATCACATTATATTCTTTCAAATATTTCATTGTATTGCTATGATCCTATATTACACATCACCACATTCTGGCTGCAGAGTAATACTTATACCATCCTTATATCTCAAAATCACAACACCACCTCGCCCCCCCCCCTTCCAAATCACTCTCAAAGTCCAAAACCAACATAGAAGTATCATTTAAAACTTCTATAATTCTTGTATATATGTTCTTGTTCCTACCTAAATTGTTTGTATATATCGTTTGCGTCTTAAACATTGTTTACATACACATGTACTTAACTTCATCTAATCTCCTTCTCACAATTGACACGCACAGTAAAAACACAAGAAAAATGGATATAATCGTACTAATACTGTTGTTATATATTTTATTAAACTCTATTCATTTCGTGGTTAGCGAATTCACTACGTCAATTTCAGGTTTCAGTTGATCTTTTTGGGTGTGCGAACTTCAAAATGTAGAACTCTCTCTTTCTCCATTTCCTCTCTGAACTTACTCCTACTTGTCTTAGGCGGTGACGTCCATCAGAATCCAGGGCCAAGAAACATTAAGATTATTCACTTAAATATACGTAGTCTTGAAAATAAAGTTGACAATCTCCTGGTTGAATTTCAAGATGCTGACATCATCGCACTATCAGAAACATGGCTTGGGGTAAACACTAATATGGAAAACCTAACATTGCAAGGGTTTCATTCACCTGTTGTTCTAAACAGGGATGACGGTTATGGTGGCGTCGCCATCTACATTAGATCTTTCATACACTTCATCCCAAGACATGATCTTCATGTTAATGGCGTCGAAGCAATCTGGGCAGAAATTAGACTAAATACTGGAAATTTTCTTATTAGTTCCTTCTACCGTAAGCCCAACTCTCCGGTGGCACATTGGGCTGCTATAGAAGAAAGCTTTTCTTTAGCCAAGGAAGATAACAAACTCTGTATTATTCTTGGTGACTTTAACTACGATACATTACGTTATCCTACTGGTAAGATATTTGATTTGGCCAATAAATTAAACCTACAACAACTCATCGCAAGCCCAACACGTATAACGCCCTACTCATCAAGTCTTCTTGATCTGTGTCTCGTTTCCTGTCCAGATCACATCGTTTCCTCAAATGTTCTTGACGCCGGTTTGAGTGATCACTGCCCAATAGAAATTGAAATAATGTAGAGAAAAACCGCACGATCATGCGTATTCTCGTACAATCTGGAACTATGAATCTATGGACATTGAAAATATTAATCGGTTTTATAACAATTTTAACTGGAATCAATTATACGTTGAAAAGACGTACTTCCAAATGTTTTAGTAAACAACATTTCTAATATCATCTCAAAAGGTATTGATTTGTATGTACCACACAAAAAAATCATCGTACGTCCCCAGGATAGCCCTTGGATGAACGGTTATATTTGCCGAATTATTCGTAAGCGTAATCGTCTTCACAAGAAAGCAAAGCGCTCAAATCTTCCAGAAGACTGGGCTAAGTTTAGATATCAGCGAAATCATGTAACTGGCGAAGTAAGGAGGGTAAAAACTGAGTTCTATCAACAAATCGATCACGAAATCAATGAAAACAATTTTACTGAAAAGAAATGGTGGAAACTGGTAAAAACAAATATTCTAAATTCTAAGCAGAATAAAAGTCTTATTCCCCCACTTGTAGATGAACAATGCAAAATATTATATGATGCTATTGATAAAGCAAATGCACTGAATAATTATTTTACTGCGCAATCCCATTTAGAAAACTCAGACGAAGATCCACCATTTATTCCGGCAAATGACTTTGAATTGGAAACTCCGCGTTTCAAGGAATCTGAAATCCGAGATATTATCACATCACTCACAGTAGGTAAAGCTTCAGGGCCAGACTGTATTAATCACAAAATCCTTAAATCATGTTGCACCAGTCTGGCAAACCCATTTACAAATCTATTTAACTTCCTATTAGAAAACTCAGTATTTCCAGATCAATGGAAAGAGGCCCATGTAACACCTATATTAAAAAAGGGTACACCATCGTCAATCAACAACTACCGCCCAATATCTCTATTAAGCTGCATTGGTAAAATCTTCGAAAGATGTCTTTACAAATACATATACAACTTTTTTCTCGATCACAAAATACTAACACCACTCCAATCTGGTTTTATTAAGAACGATTCCACAGTTTACCAACTTCTAGATCTATATGATCAAATCTGTAAAGCCCTTGATGAAGGCAAAGAAGTACGATCAGTATATTTCGATATAAGTAAAGCATTTGACAGGGTTTGGCATCGAGGTCTTCTGTCTAAGCTTCACGCTGTTGGGATCCGTGGAAATATTCATAGGCTTTTAGAGAGTTACCTATCAAATAGACAACAGTGTGTTGTGATCGACGGAGTATCTTCAAATTCGTCAACGATCCATGCAGGAGTACCACAGGGATCAGTACTAGGCCCTCTACTCTTTGTCGCCTACATAAATGATCTTGTAAATGATATAACATCAAACATACGACTTTTTGCAGACGATACGTCGCTCTATCTGGTCATTGAAGACCCCGCTTCATCTCAACGAATTCTGAATTCGGACCTTTGTACCATTAGCAAATGGGCTTCTACATGGAAGGTCGCTTTTAACCCCAATAAAACCACCAGTATCACTTTCTCCAGAAAACAAAACCCCTGAGAACAGTAACCGGACTCATTCGAGGAACATCACATAAAGTCATATATGCAGAATCTGGATTTATCCCATTAAAAGAGAGACGGCATAGACACAAACTCATTGTATTTTACAAGATGATACACAAACACACGCCCATCTACCTATCATTACTCGTTCCACCTAGAGTTGCAGCCCTGAATCCACACGCTACACGTAACCAATCACATTACCGAAACATATATGCATCAACAACTACATATAAAATGTCTTTTCTCCCTTCTACTATCTCTTTCTGGAATAACCTCCCCGAAGATGTAAAGCAAAGTTCAACTTTGCAAGAGTTCAAAGGTCACCTAAACAAAAACGACCAAAGGACTCCTAAACACTATCAAGGAGATCGAAGACTCCAAATTATTCACACTAGACTTAGATGTCAGAAAAGTGGTCTGAACTACCACAAGTTCTTAATGAATATTTCCGACGATCCATCGTGTACATGCGGTCACACTATGGAGGACAGCGAACATTATTTATTATACTGCTCCAACTTTACTAGACAAAGACAAGAAACTATATTACTATTACCATATACACACCGGGAGATTAGAACGTTGTTATATGGAAACAACCTCTTGACGTCTTCAACCAATATAGTAATCTTTACCGCAGTTCAGTTATTCATAAACCGATCCAATAGATTTAAGTAAAAATTAAACACAGTACTTACCGCCTACTTATTTTTGATACTTATCGCTTCCAACTGTGTTTGCTTACTGTCTCTTGGTTGATGATACTTATCACTTCAGACTGCCTCTACTTACCATCTCTAGATTGATGTTACATATCGTATCCCGATATTTCCTATCCCGATATCTTGCTGATTATCGTGTCCTACTGGTTTGATTTACAACCTTTTGATAGATGGCCTTTATGGTTGATGATATTTACCGTCTTTTTATTGATAATACCTATCGCGTTCTGGTGGGTTTAGTTACTGTTATATAACTGGTGATACATATCCTGTCCTGATACGTATTGTATGACGCTTGGTTTATTTTGGTCTCTAGATTGGTGACACTTATCGTGTCCTAATGATACTTTATCGTGTCCTGCTGGTTTAAATTGTCGTCTCCTCGTGTCATGTTGAGCTTTACTTACCGTCACCTGATTTTATTTTATTTCATTTTTTATTTATTGTTCCTTGATTGATGATCCGTCCATGTCTTGATACTTATCGACTGACGATACTCACTCTGTTCTGCTCGTCTTATGTACAGCACCCCGTTGTATTCACCTACTGTCTCTTGGCCGTTGATACTTATCCTGCTGATACTACTGACACCATCTTGCTCGAATGGTGATATTTAATATGTCCTGATGGTACTTCTACTAACCGCCTTTTGAATGATGATACTTATCGTTTTCATTTGGTTTTATCTACCGTCTAATGATTAATGTTTGTTATCGTATCATGCCGGTCTTTTCCTACCGTCTTTTGATTGCGGTGTTACCCTCGGGTGCTTTTCATTTCTCGTTTTAGATATTAGACTTCAAAATCTCTCTCTCTCTCCCCCATCCATAATTTTGGGTTCGCACACCTCCCCACTACTATCAACATCATCAAATAATTGCTTCGCTAACCACATTACACCACATCACATTACACTACATTATATTACAATACATTACTTTCTGTATATTAACCCCCTTTGTACTTAAACTACGATATGTCCTATATAATATTGCAACATTGAGAATATAAATTTTTCTTTGTAATTTAAACCGTTATATAATTTATGATTATAATTCCAAACACTGTATTTATATTGTTGTAAATAGGGAGATGAATTTATATAAGCCCCTGGCTTGTTTTCAGATCCCAGACTTATATATATTATATTTATATTATGTAAATTATTTACTGAATAAATAGTGTTAGAAAAAAACCCCAATAACTACAAAATGTTGACTTGTTGACTTTGGAAACACAAAATAACAATTTAGTTGAATTTAAGAACATCGCTGCTTTACGCTCACTCGCCTGAAGGGAGATAACTCGTGTATGTGATTTTTGTTTACAAGAAATTAATGTATGGTTTCGTTGCAATTCGTTTTAATTGTACATGGGCGTCAAATGTGGAATAACTATTTCAACCCCTCCATGGCTATCGTCAGGTGGTTGTAATAACAAAACGTTATTACAGATGTCCCCGCTATAGTTTTTCATGAAATTCAAATTAACTTCCAATAATTTAGCGCAAAAATGCGCTACCCGACGACATAACGATTAGTCTGTAAAGAAATTTTAATTAACTGCCAAACATTCTACGTACAAAGCTATATTTATTTATATTTACAAATTATATCAATTGTCATTTCCGGTCATCTTATGACTTCTTTTGAAATATATAAATGAAATCAATTTAAAGGACAATATTGGTGCCAGTCATTATCACATAATATGTGATAGAACTGATTAAACACTTTCCAAATATAATATTAACACAGGGATCATCGCTACCATAGAGGAGTAATAAAGAATTCATAAATCGGAAGTGACGAACGCCAAAGGAAAACACGAGTTATCTCTCTATGTGAATGACTGAAGTGACGAGTGATGACAGATAAACGGCCGAATTTCTGCTCACTAATAATTCCTTCGAAGACAAAAAGTTGTTATATGGGATCGTAAGAGGTTATCTGACGATTCAATAAAGTAATTAAGTGTCATAAGATAAGAGAACACGGGAAAAATAGAAATACTCCATACAGCCCCTTGTTTTTATTCATTCAATAGGGGAGACCGGGGCACATTTAACTACTTTGTTCACATACATGTTTGTCCTCATTTCATATCAAATGTTTTTATTAGAGGATCTCTTTATTTCATGATCAAAATTTAAAAAAAACCCAACCATATGCCCTCCTATATGGATCAAACCCCGGTTTATCTGGATTGTATAGATTAGACATATATGAACTTATTTTAAGTACAAGAATTTCCTAGGCTAAGAAGTTAACATGTATGGACAATTTTTCTCTTTTAAGCGCTTTTTTGAAAAATTCACTGCCATAAGAAAATAATTGACAGCATGTGGCTTATTGATGGAGAAATGGGTCTAAGAAGCTATCTCACTTCTGTATAGTGTTGGGTTGTATAGTATTATTTTATAAAGGATATATCCATGGTGGTTCAATGTGCCCCGGTCTCCCCTACCTTATAAAAACATGGTAATGCACGGACTTTTAATCTGTTTTTCTTTCGTGTTCTCTTATCTAGTGGCTGTCAATTCTTTTTATGAATTTTAAGATATTCTCTCACATTGTCACACAGCAACTTTAGGTCTTCGAGGGAATCATTAGTGAGCAGATATTAGCCCATGTATCTGTTATCATTAGTCACTTCAGTTAGTTATATAGAGGAATAACTCGTGTTTTCCTTTGGCGTACGTCACTTCCGATTCACGAATTCTTTATTACTCCTCTATGGTAGCGATGATCTCTGTGTTAATATTATATTTGGAAAGTGTTTAATCAGTTCTATCACATATGTGATAATGACTGGCACCAATATTGTCCTTTAAGTTAGTACCGCTGACAATTAATTGTCTCTGCTCAGAGTATTCTCATGTTATCATAGTTTATTATGTTTGTCCGAATGTGCTGGGGGTGTGATTTGTCAATATATAGTCTAGTGAAGTTAATCTAAAGAATGACAAGAATGACAATAGGCAATAATAGTTCCACTATTAAAGCATATTGCCATTCACATTTTTTGTCCCTGTCAACACACGGATAAGAAGTTTTTTTCACTAAAAAAGCATTGCCATTCATATCTTCTGTCCCCGTCAACACACAGACAAGAAGTTAATTGCCAAACAAACAGGTTACTTGATTACCTTATGCTCATACATTTAAATTAAAATGGGAAATTATTTGCATATTCTCACCCGAGAGAATTTCTCTTAGTAATTATCCAATGAGAATTAAGCTAATAAATGACTTCCATAAGAATCATCTCAGCTGCAAAAGTATTATAAAAGTCTGATATAAATATGTTTGGGCCTTTGTCTGCGATATCACATCGGTAGAGTGGTAGCTGAGCTGACAAGACGTGTCTTGATAGCTCTCTCTCTACTGGCGTTTATAAAGAGCTATTTATTTAGTGTTCGACAATGGCCATCTTATCCTTTATATAGATACGACCCAGATACCCTGTAATGGATTAATATCACAGAGTTGATAATTATATAAACTATTCGAGTTGTACTGTGAGAAGACATTTGAATTCTCAGTGTTTGTGTCAGCCATATTGTCATGGCCGGTCTATCATGGCCACCGTGATTCACCACCTTTAAAACTCTAAGACCACATACAAGCTGTTGAAGTGTTTTATTGACAATGAGTTACATAAAATCGACAAAGATGACAATTAACCCTAATGGGGAGATGAGTGTAACAAACCGTATAATTCGTGACAATACAGTTGAACTGATTCCCGACGATGATAACCCCTCCACTGGTATTGCCTCAGTAGACATATTATATTTCCTACAAGCTAAGGATTTTGACATCAGCAATGTAAAATGTCTACAAAATGTAGGTAAGGGCAAGTTTTGCCTAACTCTTAAGGATATACTTGCCAAGGAGCTATTTCTTGAGAATCTCAAGACCTTCTCAGTGAAGAATTGTAATTATACAGTAGAGTCAGCTGGAAACATCACATGGGACTACCCTGTTGATTCAATTCCTGTTGCGGTCTTCGGCCTACCATTCGAAATGGAAAATAAATATCTGGTGAACAAATTGACGACCTATTGTGAATTGGTGAAATGTGACAGATCCTGCTTCAAACCATTTCCAACTGTCGAAAGTGGTGTTAGAATTGTTTATGTAAAAAAAATGTTTAAACCTATTCCATCGCACATTTATATAAAAGGGATACATGTATCCATTAAATATGAGGGCCAAACTAGGGGCAAAATTTGTTACAACTGTGGCCTGCATGGGCATCTTGGCCGGGAATGTACAAAACCAGACAAAAGGTATAGTCTGCCAACCAACCCCAATGCACCAAATCCAGATGATCAAATGGAATTTCCTGCCCTTCAACCCCAAACTAGTCCAAACAGTGCTATAGTATCTGCTGATATAGCCACTGAACCCACCCATAATATTGATAATAATTATGAACCTAATCATGAGCACCTAAATATCAATAATCATGTCTTAGGTAATGACCCTAGTGAAGACAATAACCCTGGTGTCAATAATATTATCCCCTCAAAAAATAATACGACAAAAACAACTGTCTATAATTCTGGTCATGTCAAACCCGCAAACCCAGGAAGTCTAAACCAGGACTTAGCTACTCTAGACTCCATAAAAACAACAGTAGTCAACAATGACATTCCTATCACTAACGATACAACAAATGTTATCCTCAGCCCTGATAGCCATGCTATCAATGATATTAATAAGTCTATTATTGATACATCTAGTGGTCATGTTTTTTCCACCCCCATTAACACAGGATCCTCAGTGGGTCAAAGTTATTTAGAGGATAACAGTATCATTGACAACTCATCCCATGATATCCCTGAAACATCACAGTCAAATCTTAACTATGACGCTGATGTCTCATTATTAAATAACTCTACAGTCACTAAGTGTGACACAGTAAGTAAAAGGGAAAGAAGCCTTGACAGTTTATCCGAAACAGAAATAGATGATAAAAGGGCGCGAGCGGAATCCCCGCTTACCGAAACAGAAGTTTAGAGATCAAACAAATTAAGACGTTATAAGTTTTTGAAACCATATTAGTTAACAATGAAGCCTTCTATCCCTATTATTTACCTAATTATTATGTTAATTTACTCCATAAACGCTCTACAAGGAAATCTTCAAAAGATTAAACAAATTAGCAATATATTTAACAAACTAGATATTGTTTGTATACAAGAAATCCTAAAAGCCAATGTCCATCAAGTAAAAAATGTTGAAAAAGAAACTGGCTATAACCTATACACTGCATATAATGAAACAAAGATTGGCATTGCCCTATTATTAAGCCCAAACATTATACATAAACTCTACAATACACCTGATGAATTAGCAGGTAGGCTCCAACATCTGGAGGTAAATGCAAATAATGAAACTATTCAAATACTCAATATATATGGTCCCTGCAAGAGAGAATTGAAAACTTATTACTACAAGAGACTTCTTGACTATGTCAAAACTATTCATAATCCACAACATTCTTATATTATTACTGGTGATTTTAATCTTATTGAAAACAGTAAAGATAACAAACATGGCAACATGAACAACCATCCAAAAGATGCTATAAGATATCTACGTGATATACAAAATGTACTTAATATAAGTGATGGTTACAGAATTATCTCCCCTGACACTCCCCTTTTTACCTATCACAACTCACAAGGATATGCTAGCAGATTAGACCGCATTTACATAAGTAATAAATATGCAACTTACATCAAATCAATTAAACATATACCACTTCATTTCACTGACCATAAAGCAGTGGAACTAAATATCAACATTAACAAACTTAAATGGGGTAAAGGATATTGGAAACTTAACAATTCTACTCTAGATGACAAAAACTACCAAAATCAAATTAAAACATTCTGGTCAAGCTGGCAAAGCAAAAAATACCAAATCATTGACAACATACAATGGTGGGAAAAAGGTAAAGCTGCTATTAGAAATATTACACAAAATTACTGTCAAGCCTTAGCAGTTGAGAACAAACATATCCTCAGAAACCTTTATCAACAACTGGAATCTCTAGAAAATGAAATACCTAGTAAGAATAACTCCATAAACGAGATTAAATCAAAAATTGAGCTTCTAGAATATAATACCAAACAAGGCTATGTTATACGTTCAAAATTAGAAATACCCCAAATTGATGTATCTACTAATTCTAAAATATATAAATTAGCAGAAGTTAAAAAGGGTGCAAAAAAACAAATTAAACAACTGATCAATCAAAATAATACAATCTGTGACAATAAACAAGATATATTAGACACAATTCACCAATTCTACCAACAACTATATACTTCTCAAAATATTAATGATAAATTAATGAAGTCCTATATCGAAAATAGTGACATAAACACACTAACAAACACGGAAAGAGATTCAATATCACATTTTATATCTAGAGATGAAGTCCTTAAGGCGTTACAAAAATTTAGAACAAACCGTAGCCCGGGTATAGATGGTATTCCAGGAGATTTCTACATAAAATTCTTTGACATTATAGGAAACGATTTAACAGAAGTATTAAACAACATCTATCTACAGGGGGAATTATCTAACACAATGAGAACTGGTATCATAACAATTAACTACAAGAATAAAGGCGACCATCGATTACTCAAGAACTATAGACCGATAAGCCTGTTATGTGTGGACTATAAAATCATAACTAAAATTCTAAGCACAAGAATAAATTCTGTCATTAACAAATTAATCTCTAATACACAAACAGGAGCTGGACCAAATAAAAGCATTTTTGATAACCTATATTCAATAGATACAATACTAAATTATATAAACACAAATGAGTCCAGTGCCTATATATTATCATTTGACCAAGAAAAAGCCTTCGATCGCATTGAACACAACTATATCTTAAACCTACTTAAACATATTAATTTCCCAAATTACATCCTTAACTGGGTTACAATATTGTTTAAAAACTTGATTAGTAAAGTCCAAGTAAATGGATCCTTTTCCCAAAATATAAAAATTAACCGATCGATTCGTCAAGGATGTCCACTATCCATGATTCTATATTCTCTGTGTATCAACCCCCTTGCTTCATACATAAACAATAACATCCTCATAAAAGGCATCAGGATCCCTAACCACCCTTCAGAGATTAAGTTATTTCAGCATGCAGATGACTGTTCTGCTATAATATCTAGACTTTCTTCATACAGCACTCTCCTCGAACAATTCAAAACATTTGGTTCTATATCTGGCTCCAAACTAAACCATGATAAAACTGAAATCCTTTCTGTTGGAAAACCATCACACTACACCTATCCTGTAAATATAAATATTAATATTAAAACAGACGCTATAAAATTACTAGGCATTTGGTTTGGCTCAAATAAAATGGAAAAGAACTGGCTGCCCCTTGTTCAAATAATCAATTCAACCATCCAGACATGGGAAAATCACCCTCTTTCATATAAAGAAAAAGTATGCATCTTAAACACCTATATACTCAGCAAACTATGGTTTGTTGCTAGGATAGTTCCTCCCTCAAACTCAATTATTAAAAACATAAATAAAATAATCTACAATTTCATCTGGGAAAATAAAAGTGAAACAATTAATCGAAACACCTTGAACCTAGAGCATAAAAATGGTGGGCTTAAAGTGCCAAACATTCGACTAAAAATCCAAGCAATGCAACAACAACTTATAATAAATGCAATCAAAGACAACAACAGTCCCTGGGTAGGCCTATACATATACTGGCTAGGATTTACTACAAGGGATACTCTGCCAAGATATGCATCCAATAATTATACCCACTCGGAAAAACTCCCCCAATCATATATAGATATAAAAGAAACTTACCATAGACTCAAATCATCCATCAAATATACTTACAATACAAAACTTAAAGACATATACTGGTCCCTAATTGACTTATTACAGACACAACCAAAAATAAATAAACAATTACCTCATGTTGACTTTTCAAAAGTCTGGACAAACCTCTATAAATGTTCCTCCTTATCTGAAAAAGAAAAGGATTTCATGTATACAATCATCAATAATGCAGTACTAACAAAAGATATTATGCTACATAGAAATATACATACTATCAACTATAAATGCCACTATTGTAATCGAGCAACTGAATCTTACCATCATTTATTTCTGTATTGCCCAAAATTAAAATTCTATAAATGTTTCATTACTACACATATAAACAACATTCATCTCACCAGAGAGTTCAAAATCAACAACAATACAATCCATCTACACAATATAAAATCTAAATACATTCATGATATATACCTATATCTGTCGATCATATGGTCTAACCGAATACACCCTCTATCCACCAATATTTCACAAGAGCTTATATACCAATTTTATACAAAAAGAAAACAAAAATAAAGATTACACTCTTAAGCCCCAGTCTTCAATACCTTATGACCCTCCTTATGCCTAGTTCTCCCCTTTTTATATGATATATTAACTTTGCTACATAGTAAGTAGCTACAACCATAGACAGCTTCTTATATTTCCTTCGTATATGAGCACTCATTGCAAGTTTTAGTAAGAATGTACAGGCAAAAATAACCAAACACCTGTGTAGGCCTACCCCATATAAATTCTGGATAATTTTGGCTTAATTGATAAACCAATATTATACAAAAGGAAATAAAATCGAAATCATTAAGCTTCAGCCTACTCTGCCTTACCGAATTCTCCGGTATAAGGCAAGTTATCGTCCTGTATGAAGCTTCCACATTAATTACTCTACTATATGACTAAACAGACCGTGCTATTTACTTTAAGTTGTCACAACTTGACATCTTAGTCATCTTTCGTTTTCGTTAAATGGCACTATCTCACTCTGTCATATAAATAAAATACCCACTGAAATATGTCCATCAGTAAAATAGAAATCCATTAATACATTTAAACACTAACTCAAGTTTTACCCGTTTGTTTTACCGCTATTCATTCACTGTAATCAAAACTCACCTCTAACATGGCCATCATAACATCCCACAATTCCCTATGCACGTGCTTCTTGTGCTGGGAAACATCACACTCTCTTTCATCCAGACGCTATTCCAATGCACACTTCAAATATATTTTTAGCTGTATATAAGAAATTATCTATAATATATAGGAACTTTAATTGTATTTTGTATTATATTACCGTTTGTATATATTATCTCATATTGACTTTGTATATAATAATTGTAAAAAAAAAAAAAAAAAAAAAAAAAAAAAAAATAGAAGCGGACGTTATATAGAAGACTATTTCACACATTAATTTTGCTTGTCTGCGATATCACTAAATTTAAATTTAAATATCACTAAATTTAAATTTAAATATCACTAAATTTAAATATCACTAAATTTAAATATCACTAAATTTAAATTTAAATATCACTAAATTTAAATTTAAATATCACTAAATTTAAATTTAAATATCACTAAATTTAAATTTAAATATCACTAAATTTAATTTCATTTTGCTAAACGTTACCACGGGTCCTGATATTTAATTAAAATTGACTTGGGTGAATATTAAAAAAATCAAATTATATTATTTTTCATGTCCCTTATCAGCCACCGTAAATAATAACATTTTTATTTGTACTTAATTGCATTTTACACTTTGAAATTGAAAAAAAAAAAAAAAAAACGGATGCGGGTCAGTTCATCCCACAACCGTTTCACCCCGGACTGTTTCATCCCAACCTAATATTTTATCGGGCTGTTTCATCCCCCTTGTTATTATAATAGCAGTCAATTAACTGAGTTGTACTTATCGTAAAATAAACTGTTAAACACTTACTTATTGTTAAATAACCAATAATGTATTGAATAACTAAGTTTTACTCGTCGATTTTTGTTGATTACCGATCGCGACCGATTAGGTCAGTTCACCGACGTTGTTGTAGTAAAGTATATCCGTTTTGTTAGTTAATTGCCGTTATGATTTTCGATTAGTTCACCGAGTTTTTTGTAATAAAGTATAGTCGTATTGTTTGTTAGTTTATGATGTCTATACATACTTTTTACAAACTACAGTAGATACATGTAATTACAATTAAATATACATTATTTATGCAAATATCAAGCTTATCGGAATACCTAATTTATAATTTCTCTAACGTTAGTATCTTACTTTGAGTCTCTAACAGGCCCGTAGATAGCCAAAAATTGTTAAGTGTGGGGGAGGGGCCTAGGGGCGCCGATGTACCTACACCTGACGGTCTTCGGCGAACGGTAACGTGGACACGCCTCTCTTCAATAGGTTGCCCCCCCCCCCATCCGAATATTTTGGAAAATAGGGTTTGCACCTGAAAATGACGGACTAGGAATAGGCTACGACTTTAACGTACCTATAATAATTTATGAGATAAACGAAAAGTTCGGAAAGATAACGTCTATGTCGTTGTAAAAATGGAACGTAAAGAAGGACAGAAGGACGTTTTTCCAGATGACATGGGTGTGTGGGACTCGACTCAAGGGACAACTGCAAACCACGCGTATTCTATTGGTGAAAAGAATCAACTGTCCAGCGTTTTTATTAGAAATGGTATGATGTGTTACAAAAAAGTTGTGTGTGGAAGGACAACCTATGAAAAGTGTATTCCCCAGTCTGAGCGCTACATTATTTTTCATCGGTATTATTGCAAACTTAAAGGCGACCAAGAGTATAAAAAGAGAATCACCACTATAAAGACCGCACCGAAGGACTTGAGTCATTTTCAGAACATGGCACTCGTTGAATATTGTGGTACCAGAACCATACAGAATTTACAACACGGAAATTCTAAAAGTGATCGCGCTTATATTAGAACAGACCCGCGAATCGTACAAAGATGTGTTGACAATGGCAAACACAAATCCCCAGTGGACATCTACTTCAGCGCAGTTGCAGATGATAGCGTACTGGCACCCAGATCAACCAAACAAATAAGGGACAAAATATACAACGATAAACGTAAACAAACGCGTTGCGCTGACAGTAATTTGGACATAACCAGTAAACCTAACAACGTTGCGGATGAGGTATTCACAATTCTTAAAATGCAGAAAAACGGAAGTGTTATTAAGAGAGTCGAGCATACAGAAGGGAAACTACCGAACATTATTATCTATTCTAAAGAACAATTGCAAGATATGAAATCAAACTGTTTAGGTGAAGGGGGGAGTGTTGTTGGAATAGATCGAACCTTCAATTTGGGTAAATGTTTCGTCACTGCATTGTCTTATAAAAACCAAGCTGTTATTAATCGAGAAACGAATCAAAACCCTATAATGCTTGGCCCCATGATGCTCCATTGGGATGGCGAAGCACCAACTTATCACTATTTCTTTTCACATCTTCGTTCCCAGTTAGGTAGTGATAAAATAATATTTGGTACCGACGAAGAAAAATCGATGACTAAATCTTTGTATGAAGTATTCCAAAATTCTAATTTCTTACTTTGTACAAAACACATTAAGGAAAATTTATATCGATATTTAGAGAAATCGGGAACACCACATTGTCTTATAAAAACCAAGCTGTTATTAATCGAGAAACGAATCAAAACCCTATAATGCTTGGCCCCATGATGCTCCATTGGGATGGCGAAGCACCAACTTATCACTATTTCTTTTCACATCTTCGTTCCCAGTTAGGTAGTGATAAAATAATATTTGGTACCGACGAAGAAAAATCGATGACTAAATCTTTGTATGAAGTATTCCAAAATTCTAATTTCTTACTTTGTACAAAACACATTAAGGAAAATTTATATCGATATTTAGAGAAATCGGGAACACCACAAAAAGAACGCTCAATTATAAGAAATTTAATTTTTGGTAAGGAAGGAATTGTATATTCGAAAAATGACATGGATTTTGAAATGAAAAAAGATGATTTGTCTGTTTATTTTGAAAAATATCCGAGATTTGAACAATATTGGGACAGACATTTAAAACATAAATTGTTATTATATGTTATTAAGCCCCTCCAAAATAAACTCATCTCAGACTTATGGACTAATAACAAGGCAGAATCAATTAATAATAGACTGAAACAAGAAACGGATTGGCATATTCAGAATTTACCTGACCTTGTTACAAAATTGGCTAGAGTGTCAACATTTCAAATTCTCAACATACGTCGGGCTTTACACGGGACAGGCAATTGGCAACTTGTAGACCACAAATCGGAGATCCGTCCTGAAACACGGGCTTGTATGGAAGCGGACAAGAAAACTCGTATGTTGAATAAATATTTAATGAAGAAGAAAAATGTATATAATGTAAATATTGTTAATTCAAAAAATGTGGATTTCGGGTGCGTAAAGCCCAAAAAAACGTCGGGCAAAAAACCAGGGCAACGTAAACGAAGGCGCGCAGAAAAAACTCATTGAATGGCTATGTTAGTTTTAATAAAATATTTAAATTCAACTAAATTGTTATTTTGTATTTCCAAAGTCGACAATTTGGTGTTATTGGGCAGTTATTGGGTGTTATTAATTTCTTGTCAACAAAAATCACATATACGAGTTATCTCCCTTCAGGCGAGTGAGAGTGAAACTCCCATTTGGACACAAAGCAGCGATGCTTCTTAAATTCAACTAAATTGTTATTTTGTGTTTCCAAAGTCAACATTTTGTAGTTATTGGGTGTTATTTGGAGTTATTGGGTGTTATTGGGTATTTCGACGCGCCGCTGAGGACAACAAAGTTAGATTTCCTTTGGCAGGATGTCCACATTACGGCTTCGCATACATTTCCGACGTGTACACGGAGCACATGTTTGGCAGTCTATTTGCTGCCTGTAGCCCCTCCCCCGGGATGTGAATCCCGAAGCCCGTCGTACCATTTTCGAAGTTGTGCGATCCGTCCGTGTAAATGTGGGTCCAGTTTGACCAGTTATCCTCGATGTGAGCTAACGAGAGATGCTTGGCCGCCAGTGGGTTGTTCCCCTTATCCACCCTCGGGAGCACAAGGCCGATAGAGGGCAGGTCATATATATATTTACGTCTGACAGGCAACTAACACCCCTAAAAACATCGAGGGGTAATCAGTGCAAAGTGGGCAATCTGCGCCTCAGCTGCATTAGCGCAGATTGTAATCTGCGCGAAGGGTGAAGATTGCGCCTAACATGAACACTGCAAACGAAGAAATCAAAGCAGCTGTTAGTCGCTTCCTGGCTAATTCAAGGGGCAGGATGGTGGGAGATCCCAACGAATTTCAACTGTCTTACCGAAAAAGCATAATAATAAAACATGAAACCAAATAAACAGTTTTGTTATTTTATTAGACTGATTTGGGTACTTGTTGTTTAGCATGCTTGGAACTAGAGAATACATCAAAGTTACACGGAGCTCTGTAGCACACTTGATATTATCATTAAAATAGTGTTTAGCATGTAATATCAATTGATCATACATTAGAAGATAATTTCATACTTGTATTAAATTAGTCTTAGTTCGGCTATAATGTCTAGTCTGAATAGTTTACTGTCCATATATGTGTTGTCACCCCAAATAAGCTCAGTAGTCAGTACAGTATTTCTTAGAATCCCACAGGAAATCCATTTTGTGCCAAAATTAATATCCTGGCGTATCCACACAGATCCCATATGGTGCCCATATTACATTGATTTTTACTCCCACATGACATGAGTCCCATATAGTACCCATATTACATGTCTTTTCGAGACCATATAGGTCCCATATTACACACATATTATTTTAGATGATTTACCCATACAGAACCAAAACAAACCCCATTTAGTACCCATGGGATCCCATATTATGCCCATATATCATTTATTTTTACCCCACATGAGTCCCATATTATATTTCTTAACATGGCCATATAGGTCCCACACAGCACCCATATTATTTTTAATGACTTACCCATATAGGCCCCACACAAACCCCATTTAGTACCCATATGGATCACATATGGATGTTGGGTGCAAAAATGTCGGGGTGCGATATGGGCTCCCCATCATGGCCCCCATATTACATGACACATGGTACCCATATGATACTCATCAATGAATGTTATCAGGGGTATTCATTCGGAATCTGTCGAGGTTTACCGAGTGGTATTCATTTCATAGTTTCACGAGATTTCTACTTCCGTTTAAAACAAGGGCAACTTTGCTCTGAAAATTCTAAATACGCTTCGAACGACGCAATTTTGATAACTTCTTTTTAAAATCGGCAAGTTTACCCAATACGTAAACCCGTACCGCATCGCAATTGTATGGGCGTAGGTACATTACATATCACTTACCGTCATACAGGATGTGTGAAATATAGGACTAATTTCTACCTGCTGTCGCCCGACATCAAGGAGCTAGATTATAATACAGTGTAGTAATACATCCGACAATGGGTCAATCACGTAGATTAAGTTTATAATCACTGTTGTTGTATTGATACATATCCTGACAAAGGAGAAACAATGACTTCTGTTCAGGATTGGATTAATGAATTGTCCGATATAGGATTAAGGCAGATTAACTAGTTGATCAAGGTAGGTGTTGGGTGGTATAACACGATAAATATGTTGATCACTTTTTAACCTAATCAATCCAGCGTGTTATCAACGATAATCGGGTTGAGTGGTTGTTATACACTCAGTTAACTATATTAATTTTGGAATTTTAATATTATTCACCATGTCTTGATGTCCGATTGGGCATATTTCCGGTCGGACAATTTTGTGCGTTTGGAAATTGGCGGCGGACAAGTCCGGAATATACGGGCAAAATCCCATCCCTGATGACAACGCACACCAAGGACTACTCGGATCAAGACCACCCAGACCAATAGAG
The DNA here is from genome assembly GCA_963678685.1 of Patella ulyssiponensis. Lineage (NCBI taxonomy): Eukaryota > Metazoa > Mollusca > Gastropoda > Patellidae > Patella > Patella ulyssiponensis. Next base: position 58,242,290 of record OY783228.1, on the reverse strand, counting down.
GACTATTATGGTAAAGACTGTGTCACAATTGAGGTGAAACACCATGCTGTTTATATTAATGATTTGAGTAATGATGACCGAGGCTATGTGAATATTTCAAACGCTTTTTTCTCGGCTAATAATGGCTCAATTTGACTGAAATTTTCAGCAAATTACCTTTACACTATCTAGTTTTTAACTATTATAGTGAGAACTGCCATCTCTTTATCTTATCTCCCATAATGTAACTTTAAGGTAAGTAAATATGAATGTGCCAGAAAATTATTTATTTATTTGAAGAGAGCAATAAACAGGCTTTACAATGATATGTAACATAATGGCTGGAATTTCGTACTAAGAACCATATTTTAGCACTGAATATAATTCCAGCCATTATGTTACATATCATTGAAAAGCCTGTTTATTGCTCTCTTCAAATATATAAATAATTTTCTGGCACATTCATATTTACATACCTTTAATAACCGATCAAAGTTGGGTGGTACTTAACCTTTAATACTATGATTATGAAGGGGGGGGGGGTATTAAATGCCAACATACGGAGCGAGAACATGAGATTGACTCAAAGGCGAGAAGTTGAGGGCGAGAGTGCGAGAACACGAGGTTTTCAAAAGGCGAGAAGTCGAGGTGAAAGTAATCTCGTGTTCTCTGGGCGAGATCCTCGTATTCTCGCCCTGTTTCCTCGTGTTCTCGCTCTCGACCTCGACTTCTCGCGGCGAGAAGATGAGATTCTGAAATGGCCACAATAGGCTTCCATACATCACTCGTACGTGACTCTATTACTGTGATTATAAAGGGGGGGGGGCGTATTCAATGCCAAAATACGGTTCTTAGTACGAAATTCCAGCCATGATGTTACATATCATTAAAAAGCCTGTTTATTGCTCTCTTCAAATATATAAATAATTTTCTGGCACATTCATATTTACTTACCTTAATAACAGGGGCGTGGTGAGAGCAATTATTGATAAGAAATTATGAGTAACAAAAAAGATTTTGGCACAAAAACCATTTTACTGACCGCGGAGCTGTGGCCGGCGAAGCCGGCCACCGCGAGCGCCGAAAGCGCGAGCCCGCGGCGGGGGGTCCGGGGGGCCCTCCCCCGGGAAAATTTCGAAAATTAGAAGCCCAGAAACGCAATCTCCAGCAATCCGAGACAAGAAATACGGTAATAAAATATGATTAAATTTTCCAACTTGACTCTTTCAAAATTTTTTTAATTGGGTCAGATGAAACAATTTTTCCACTTACAAATGTTTTTCATTTTTTGAGTAATTTGATTGTGATTTTGGCGCAAAAACTTTTTGGCGCATGAGTATGGCTACTCATGAACTCATTCTCACCACGCCCCTGCTTAATAACCGATCAAAGTTGGGTGGTACTTAACTTTATTACTATGATTATGGGGGGGGGGGGGTATTCAATGCCAAAATACGGTTCTTAGTACGAAATTCCAGCCATTATGTTACATATCATTGAAAAGCCTGTTTATTGCTCTCTTCAAATACATAAATAATTTTCTGGCACATTCATATTTACTTACCTTAATAAGCGATCAAATGTGGATGGTAGTAACTCTATTGCTATGATTATGAAGGGGTGGGGGGTATTCAATGCCAAAATACGGTTCTTAGTACAAAATTCCAGCCATTATTTTACATATCAATGAAAAGCCTGTTTATTGCTCTCTTCAAATATATAAATAATTTTCTGGCATATTTACTTACCTTAATAAGCGATCAAAGTTGGGTGGTACTTAACTATATTACTATGATTATGGTGGGTACGTATTAAATGTTAAAATACAGTTCTTAGTACGAAATTCCAGCCATTATGTTACATATCATTGAAAAGTTTGTTTATTGCCCTCTTGAAATATATAAATAATTTTCTGGCACATTCATATTTACTTACCTTAATAAGTGATCAAAGTTGGTTCATACGTAACTCTATTACTATGATTATATGGGGGTGAGGTATTCAATGCCAAAATACGGTTCTTAGTACGAAATTCCAGCCATGATGTTACATACCACTGAAAAGCTAGTAGAGTGTTCTCTTCAATTATGTAAATAATTTTCTGGCACATTCATATTTACTTATTTTAATAGATGATCAAAGTCGAGTGAAACAAAATTCTTTTAAATGATGGGGATATTCAAAGTAAAAATACAGGTCTTAATACGAAATTCCAAATATCATGTTACATATCACTGTAAAGCACATTCATTTCTCTTTTCAAATATATAAAAAAATTTCTGGCACATTAATATTTACTTAATTTAAAAAACAAAAGAAGATTAATGGTAAAGTGAAGAGGGGGGGGGGGCTTAATCCAAAATTCCGTGTATCTATACCCAAAAGTAAATTTAATCCTCTATTGAAATGAATTTGTTTTATTTTCGGCTGAATGCATATATACTTTTTAAATTAAAATTTGTACATGTTTGGTTGCCTTCACTAGCTGAATTAAAGAGAGTGGTGGGGTGGGGCGAGTTATGTGTCTTAATACGAAATTCCAGTTATTGCTCCATACATCACCGGAAAGTAAGTTTCTATGGCTCTTTAAATCTACTTGTTATTTTCTGGCACATTCATGATTACATACTTTAGAAGAGATAAAAGCATTTTTATTTTTAACAAAGAAAAGGATTACTAAAAATAGACTACTTTCAATTCATTTTATTTATCGAAGGCTCGGATTAGCCCATATCGAGCACGTGATTTCACTGAAGTCTTGATCATCCAGCGAATTTGGGACTGAGGGCTGGCTTGATTCGCAGTTACTGAAGGGTGTTATCTCCTAAGTGAAAGCTGGGCAAGTGAGGGCTAGCTTGATCTCGGCCAAAAGACGACTATCCGTTAGGGATACCTGTGCCCGTGGCCGGTTCATTTCAAAATGGATTAAGAACCCTGGTACTGATGTAATGAAACTATACATTAAGTTCTATCACTTTGACTTAATTAGAACTAAAGGGTCATTCCATGTCAAGTGGGTCAATTTTCAGAAATTTCTGGAAAAAATATATGTTATTGTACATCTAAAATCTAGAAACTGTCCAAAATATGTGGTTTGTAGCATGAAAATTGACTGAGATACGGGCATTTAAGTTTCATGAGTTACCAATAAGTTTTCGAAACAAAATATATATCACTAATTTACTTGAGTTCCAGATATCTTGATTTTACCTTTATAGTGAAGATATACCGCTCAAATTTGGTAGTCTTGGAGATCTTTTTGTGTAGATTATGAATCTGCAATCAGATTACCGGTGAGTTGTAGGGTTCGCATGCTACTTGGCCACGAAAATGACAAAAATTTGGTGCAGTTGTATATTGTCTGGATTTTGAAGTGCTCCAGGTGCTACAAAGTAATAGATATAGACCCAAATATTGGTATATCCAGAGATTGCCAGTAGCACTACTAGACTGTCGTCTGTCAGTAGCTATATCGTTTCAAAAAATTTCTATAAAATGGGTTTAGTTGTAAAGTCACACATTAGTAAAATGTGAATTTATATGGATAAAAAGCCGCCTTCCCGCTTCTAGAATGTCCCAGTTTTTATAAACCAGTCGTCGCAAGTTTCTGTTCGCGCCATGAAGTTTATCAACCACTATTTACACCTGATGCATATCATTAAAACAAACAACCAATCAAAAATACTCTCGAGCCAATTTGACCTCAAGTTCACAGGTCAAAAGGTGAGTCTGAGTTAGCGTGTTTACTTTAAGACGATGAAGTGCCTTATCCACCTCGTAGACAAAGATTGTGGAAAGCTGATTAAATTTACAGATACCAGTTGGAATAAGGTTGTTTTAAGTTTTAAAGAATGGACAAATCTTGATGGAAACGAGCTAAAAGTGTGCCAACAATATAAAGATGTATTTGATGGTAAGTTTATCAACTAAATCAAACTAAAATTGAAAGTAGAGTCGCCATTTTATTTTTCAGCGAAACACAAAATGATAGGCGGATTAAATTTTATAGACACCTGTACTCATCACAAATGATCGGGACTGTACAACGCAACGAGAGCTTACGTCCTTATAATATTTCTTGTTTGTTGTCATTGCTGTGTGCTAGCGACCGGCGCCTCCGCTAGAGGGCTCAGACAGTGCTGTACACAGCTATGGCCGATTTTCAACCCCATTGCACCGGTTTTTGGGTCATATATTCGCGGAGCTGGTACAGACTTTTGCATCGGAATCCGAGTCGGAAAACACATGATTATTTTAGACAAGGGTCAAGCACGCCTGTAAATATGGTTTATGGCGGATGACATGCGGTAAGTTGCTTTTTATTTTATTGTTGAATTTTAAGTTTTCTTTTATTTTTAAATTGTCCCATACGCGCATATACGCTCAAAGTGTTGCTTACAATCGTGAATATAAACATTAAATTAGTGATAAAAAATATTGCTGGGGACGGAAACCCCCGTGGAAATTGGCAATTCCTGGAAATCTGCACCGTGTCGGGTTTCAAAGGGACGCGCTCCACCAAAATTATGCGTACAGACCACTGTTAATAGCTTGACTGACTTTGACAAGAGAAATGTCATCGAGTGACTAGTGTGCATTATTAGACTTATAAGTGTAATTTTAAATGCAGATGCTATTTTTGAAAGTATAATTAATACAGTCCACTTTAATTGAGAGCATTACAGTTCCATTATGAATGCTAATTCATCAGATTCTGAAGATGATAGCTTTCATCTAACCATTGGTTCAGAAACTGAAGTAAGTACATGCATGCTATACACAGAAGTGTTTTTGAAGCCTGAAGTATTATCCAGTTGTTTTAAAAAAAATCTGATTACACTACCGTGGTTGTACTTCTACTCAAATATATCTATTTGTTTCAGAAAGAGTTTTAGAGTAAACTAAAAGGAGCACAAATTGACAAAGAGTTATTAGTATGGTAGACCTATATTTTGGTATTCAGGAGAGTGCTGGTTTGGAGAAAAATCTGTTTTTGTTTACATTATTTATTGATAAATAATTTTCTTTCAATTCTTATTTATTTAATTTTTTTTAATATATATTTTTTTTGCTTATTTATTTATTTTATTTTATTTTTTATTTATTTATCTATTTATTTATTATTTTTTTTGGGGGGGGGGGGGGTATTATTAATATTATTATATAATGTTATGACACTGTTAGTTAACTACATAAATGGTTGATAAATAGTTTTATTTTAATAGTTCAAGTTTATTTAAATTATTCTTATTTTATGGGGTGGCAGTATTATAAATTAGGAGGAGAGTATTATAAATTTTATGATATAGAAATATGGGTATGTGGATAAATAATTGTATTTCATGTATTTATTTATATCTTTCTTTTTTTTTTAAATATTTTGTTAACATGTACTTATCTGTTATTTTTAGTATTTGAATACTCAGAAAGAAAGTCTTGTTTAATATGTTGATTCCATTGTATAATTGTTAATGATTTATACCCTAAAGTTAAAGTTTACGTAATTTTTTAATCTTTTGTACCGTTATTACAAACATTATAAAATAAACTTCTAGACCTATATGTAAAGTGTTTGCCTGTTTGTGTTGGTGAGTACATAAGCTTAATTTTGGTGAAATAATTATGTCTGTAGGACTTTTGGTTTCTGAGGTATGGAGTGGGGTTGAAAATTGAAGCAAAATGGCCAATTTCGCAAACAAGGGGTGTGCCAGTTCGCGTTACTAAACGGACTGTAACTCAGCCAATTCTGTGCCGATTTTGATAAACTTGGTGTTGTTACAATACTGAGATGTACAGCTTTCAGAAAATATCAAGCGTCTAGAGAAAAAAATAATATTTCAAAATAGCTGCCGGTCGCTAGTGCAAGTTACGATAAATAATAATAATGTTTGTTGACATTCACATTGTGTAGTCTCGTATAGTTCATAGAGATAGGTTTGTTTTAAAATCGATAGCATTCACGCTAGCCTTTGGTTTTATTTTATTAACCCCAGATTGTCTAAGTGTCTTTTCACAAATCAAGTGCAAACAGGTGGCAGTGTCTTATTGTTTTTCATAAAAGAAAAGTAATTTTTATTATGGATATTTGTTGCCACCTAAATTCTTCTCTCAGGTTAGAATTTGCTTATTTTGTTTATGTGTGCAATAAAATTAGGAGTCAGTATGTTTGTATTTATAGGGAATAAAGATGATGCACTATGGGTTTATGGCTATCATTCCAAGTGTTATTCGAGATTCACAGACAGAACAAAGATTGCACGAGCTACTAAAAGAGTTGCATTAGGCTACAGTCTGGTGAGAAGCAAACGAGTGATGAGAGTCAATCCACCTCTAGACAAGGTTTGCGATCAGCCTCCACTAAATCATCAACCACCCAAGCTGTCCACCTGCGAGGAAATGTCTTTCCTCCTGTATTTCCTCCTGTGTGCATTATCTGCAAAAAAGTACCTTTGTTCAACAGGTGTCAGAAATGAATAAGACTGTCTCTGATAAGCTGGTTTTAGCAGAAATTAAAGATGGGGGTAAGTTTTTATTATTTGTTCAACCGTTGTGATTTAATATTGTCCCCCCCACCCTCCTTTCCTGGCTATGCCCAGTGTTACCTAGTGGAATAGGCCCATCGACCCTCCTCAGCGTGTCGTAAAAGGCGTTTATTGGGGAGAGTGGTCAGGTGGCCGATAGGTGTTATCTATCAGTCTGTCATCAATAGTTGAGGGTACAATTCTCATTCTCTGCGATCTCAGTGAAAACATGTGGGAGTAGCCTATCCAAACACGCAGGGTTATGTACATGTATTTACCAGGTCTGCCAAAAGTTGTCTAGTTCATTGTTAAAAGTAGGCTGCTCCATACAAAGCCTATTATACACATAAAAACTGTTGCATAAAGAATTTTATGGGGTTTTTTTATTTATGCATATGTAACCAGAAAACGAATATGCATTCTACTTCTAGTTGGTTTATGATATCCATGATATTTACAATTTTCCATATCTTTTTAGGGCGACTTAGAGAAGCAGCAATTAAGAAAGAAGATGACCATTCTCAGGCACATCAGAGATAAAGACTGTGTTGCTGTTGAAGTTAGGTACCATCTACGATGCTACAAGGATTATGTTCGATTCCTAACAAGAAAACCCACAGTTCAGTCGTCAGGGTAAATTTATTTCATACTTGTAGTAGTTGTTGTGTCCTTGTGGCTTGTTGTTATATCTATTTTATATCATAGGCCTACATAGGCAACTAGTGGGTGGGAAGGGATTTATATAGCCAAGTGGTTACAAAAAGGTCTGTCATCAATGGACTTGAGTTCGAATCCCATTATCAGCGACCTCAATGACAAGGTGTGGGAGTAGCCGATTTATTCTATACTCTATAGTATAAGTAGTGCTGGTATATTTGATGGCAAGTGAATTGGCACAAAATGACTAGATTGTGGTGTCCAAATGCACTAAAACATCCGTTCTAAGAATGTGTCAACATTTTTTACTAGCACTTTTACTAGTTTTGAAATGTTTTAAATTACAATACACAGACATGATTTATATCTATTTTAACCTTTAAAAAAAATATATCACTAGATAAAGATGAATAAATATGTACATACTTTTCCATTTTTTGATTTTAGTATTTTGTTTAACCTGTATTTTACATACTAACTACATGTATAATATTCAACTACTTAATGTCCAGATTTAATTGAATTATTATTTTAACAAAACAAGGGTTTTCTGTATTTTAAACTAGTTTTGAAATGTTGTTTTTAATTATAATACACAGGCATGATTCATATCTTTAAAAGATAACCAAACAATATATCGAAAGATAAATAAATGTGTAAATACTTTTCCATTTGTTGATTTTAGTACTCTGTTTAACTGTTTTTATATTTTTTTATATTTTATATTTTAAGCATTAATTATTGCACAAATGTTACAGCAACATTTAAAAAAATTATTGATATAACAGTTATTAAAAATGAAAAAAATGTTTTCTGTATTTTAAAAAAATATTGATATTGTAATGTTGTTGTAAATTGCAATACAAAGGCCTAATTTATATCTATTTAAACCTTTAATACTAGTCATTACATAAAAGATTAATGTTTTAAATTTGTTTTCATTCTTTGTTTGGTGATAGGGTGGGTTGCCAAGGAGAAATTTAGTCTTTGTTCAATATTTATAGGTCATTTATGATATGAGTTACCTCCCCTTATACCTTTTTACCTGGGACCCCTCTTTGAAATATCACGTTTATGTATTGTTTTTTTGGTTAAAATCAAATATGTCTATGCAATTATCAAATTTATGTATGATTTCTGATAATAAATTAAATTCAATATCAATACAATGACGCTGTATTTTCATAAATAGACAAAAACATGCTACGATGTACACACGAAAAAAATTATTCACCTGCAGTAATTTTATCATCCAAAATCACGACGTCAAAGTCATGTTAGACAAGCATGATAAAGTGACCGAGACCCTGGGTAAATGGGTAATATTTTAAAAACTGGCAATATCTGAAGGTGGGAATATGGATTTTCCATCACTAGAAACCTTGTATTATAAGAAAATGGCAACATTTTTTAGACCCAGGGGGGGCAACAAAAATCGATTTTTAAGCACATTTTCCCTATACAGACGACAGTCTATACATACGAAACGAATGAAAACGCACCAGTCTTGAATAGATTCTCAGAAAATTGACCGCGAAAATGGTTTCAGACACAAATTTTCGAAAATTGTCTCATATTTTTGAACCGATATAACCCGTTAGATGAGCACCTAAAATCTGATTATAGTTTGTAAATATAGTTTGTGCTTATGTTTTCAACATATGTAAAAGCCATTCTTGTTCCGGACCATTTTGATATTTTTTCAATTTTTTGAAAATACGTGATTTGGGTCATTCCATGTCAATTATCACCCAACGAGGTAAACAGTACCCGATTCGATTTTGCCGAATTTTATTTTATATGTCTTTTAGGGCTGAAAAAGCTTATATTCCTAATCTTAACTTTGTCCGACTAACAGTTCCTAAGATACTGTCCACCAAATTTTGGAGATTTTCAGCTAAAATGGGTTTCATCGACATTATTCAAATGACCATAACCCAGTAACCAAAATGTTAAAATTGCTGGAATAAGTGTTTTTGGAATGGGAAAGATAATGACGTGCTGTTTGAATCATAGATATTCTTCTTTAGGAAAGTCTGCTGAAGGTTACTATGTATCCTCACAGCTTATCCATGAAGACAATCCTGCTTTAAGTGTGAAGACACTGATTTTAAGTCTCACGTGTGAATATTTAACTTGATTTTACATGCTTATAAAAGATATTATACCTCCAGTTGTTTAACGGTGTGTAGAAAACATGTTGAGCTAAACTTTTCATGCAAGTTCATCCCAAGGTCACATGGTCTATAAGGTCAATTCAAATTCAAAAGGTCTTCACTCTTTTAAAACACACCCGGATGTCAAAAATAAGTGTAGATTTAGAATTCTTGTGGAATTCCCATCCCTGGAAGACATATTCCAGCAATTTTGACCAATCAGTTACTGGGTATGGTCATTTGAATAATGGCAGCCACGCCCACTTTTGCCGAAATCCCCCAAATTTGGTGGACCGTATCTCAGGAACTGTTGGTCGGATCAAGCTAAAATTGGGAATATTAGCTTTTTCAGCCAAAATAAATGTCTAAACCAAATTTCAGCAAAATCGAAGGTGATTCGGTTTAAGTCATTGGGTGATAATTGACAAGGAATGGCCCATAACGCAGATTTTGAAAAAATCTTAAAAATATTGAGATGACATGGGACAAGAACGGTTTTAACATGTGTTAGAGACATTAGTATTAGTACAAACTATAATTCCACCAAGTTTCAGATTTTTAGGTGCCCATCAAACAGGGTTCAATCGGCTCCAAAATACGATTGTTGACAAAGATTAACACAAAACACAGATTTTCAAAAAATAGGTTGCCAGGCAACGAAACATACGCCCACACAGCAGCCAAATCGTCCGGGCAGTCAACAAGAGTTGTCGCATATTAAGGAATTATCAGAAAATCATTAGAATTTGTTTGGTTTTTATAATCAAACGTTTTTTTTTAAATCAGATAATAATTGTGACCTCCAGAGGCACCACAAGCTAAAAAGGGTGATTTTTCGTACAAACAGGGGACATAATTCAGGAAGTAATGACCCGATGGGCACAAATATCGAAAGGAACCAAGATCTTTGGGTTATAAACATACCTGTCAAGTTTCATCAAAATCGATTCAAAATTGTGACCTCTATAGGGTCCACAACCTTGATATAACATATTTTCACACTATTCGTGTACAAACGACGGCCATTTTGTCCATCAATTCTAGTCCGGTTTTCACGTAATTCGAACTCTCTCTTCATTACCATATAACGGTGATATAGTCAAATGTTTTTTTAAATCGGACCTCCAGAGGGACCAAAAGCGAACAAAAGCGATTTTTCGGACAATCCGGGGACATAATTCAGGAAGTTATGATCCAATGGGCGCAAATATCGAAAGGAACCAAGATCTTTGGGTTATAAACATACATGTCAAGTTTCATCAAAATCGGTTCAAAATTGTGACCTCTATAAGGTCCACAACCTTTATATAACATATTTTCACAATGTTCGCGTACAAACGACGGCCATTTTGTCCGTCAATTTTGGTCCGATTTTCACAAAATTCATACTCAACCTTCATAACTATGGAACGGTGATATAATCAAACGGTTTTTTAAATCGGATAACAATTTTGACCTCCAGAGGGACCACACGCTAAAAAGGGCAATTTTTCGGACAATCAGGGGCCATAATTCAGGAAGTTACGATCCGATTGACGCAAATATCAAATGGAACCAAGATCTTTGGGTTATAAACATGCATTTCAAGTTTCATCCAAATCGGTTCAAAATTGTGTCCTCTACACTGTTCACAACCTTGATATAACATATTTTCACACTATTCGCGCACAAATGGCGGCCATTTTGTCCGTCAATTTTGTTCCGATTTTCACGAAATTCGAACTCGACCTTCATAACCATGGAACAATGATATAATCAAACGTTTTTTTAAATCGGATTACAATTTTGATCTCCAGAGGGACCACAAGCTAAAAAGGGCAATTTTTCGGACAATCAGGGGCCACAATTCAGGAAGTTACGATCCGATTGGCGCATATATCGAAAGGAACCAAGATCTTTGGGTTATAAACATGCATTTCAAGTTTCATCCAAATCGGTTCAAAATTGTGTCCTCTACACTGTTCACAACCTTGATATAACATATTTTCACACTATTCGCGTACAAATGGCGGCCATTTTGTCCGTCAATTTTGGTCCGATTTTCACGAAATTCGAACTCAACCTTCATAACCATGGAACGGTGATATAATCAAACGGTTTTTTAAATCCGATAACAATTTTGACCTCCAGAGGGACCACAAGCTAAAAAGGGCGATTTTTCGGACAATCAGGGGCCATAATTCAGGAAGTTACGATCCGATTGACGCAAATATCGAAAGGAACCAAGATCTTTGGGTTATAAACATGCATTTAAAGTTTCATCCAAATCGGTTCAAAATTGTGACCTCTACACTGTTCACAAGCTAAAAAACGTGATTTTTCGTACAATCAGGGGCCATAACCCATGAAGTTACAGTCCGATACATGCCAATATCGAAAGGAACCGAGATCTTAGGGTGATAAACCTATATTTTAAGTTTCATTGAAATCGGATAAAAATTGTGACCTGTAGACTGTTCACAAACAATTGTGGACGTCCGGACGGACGAACAGGGGCGACGACAATATACGTCCACATGAAAATGTGGGCGTATAAAAATTGAAAAAATATCAAAATGGCCCGGGACAAGAATGGCTTTTACATATGTTGAAAACATAAGCACAAACTATATTTACAAACTATAATCAGATTTTTAGGTGCTCATCTACCGGGTTATATTGGCTCGAAAATATGAGACAATTTTCGAAATTTTGTGTCTGAAACCATATTCGCTATCAATTTTTGGGGAATCAATTCAAGACTGATGCGTTTCAATGCGTTTCCTATGTAGTACTACTGACAATCTCTGAATATACCAATATTTGGGTCTATATCTATTACTTTGTAGCACCTGGAGCTCTACAAAATCCAGACAATATACAATTGCACCAAATTTTTGTCAGTTTTCATGGCTAAGTAGCATGCGAACCCTACAACTCACCGGTAATCTGATTGCAGATTCATAATCTACACACAAAGTTCTCCAAGACTACCAAATTTGAGCGGTATATCTTCACTGTAAAGGAAAAATCAAGATATCTGAAACTCGAGTAAATTAGTAATACATATTTTGTTTCGAAAACTTATTAGTCACTCATGAAACTTAAATGCCCGTATCTCAGTCAATTTTCATGCTACACACCACATATTTTGCAGTTTCTAGAGTGTAGATGTACAATAACATATATTTTTTCCAGATTTTTAGAGGGGGTCAATTTCCCACCACTGGCCCACTTGACATGGAATGACCCTAAAGTTATAGGGGGTTGGGATGGCCTAGTGGTCTAGAGTGCCGCGCTTCGACCTCTAGCTGGCCGATCACCTCTGGCTTGCAGCTGTGGTTTCGATCCCTGTTGTGAGCGTATGTGGCATGGAGATAGGGACGCCTTCTCAACCTCCTGGGTTTCCTCCCACTGCTAAAGACCCCTACACGCAAGCAAATTATTGAAATAAAATTGAAACCATGTGTTAGTCCCAGAATGACCTGGTTTGTGTCGAGTGGACGTTAAACCCCATTTCTCTCTCTCTCACTAAAGTTATAGTGTCCCAACATCAACCAATCAAATTGCTTATCTCTGCTTACCCTATGCGAAATCCACTAAGGTATTGACCAAATAAACACCTACACCAAGTTTAATTAGAAAGAGAGTTATTGTGTCCCAAAAAGTGTGACAGAGGGACAGACAGGGCGGCAGCAATATATGACCACATTTCCCTGTGGGCGTATAAAAATTAATTTCTATCCCCATGCAAATTACTTGGAGGAAAACAATTATATCCGTTGATTTAGTTTGAGCAGCAATATAGACAGAACTGATGACATAACTAACAAAGTTTGAGGGAAAAAAAGGTCCAGGTATCTTTCAAGGCATGGGCAGTAATCTGTACTAAAACTGTGCTCAGACCAGATAGCTAAAATGTGATTTTTTGTTCAATCAGGGGCCATAATCCAGGAAGTTACGGTCTGATCTGCGCAAATATCGAAAGGAACCAAGTTCTTTGGGTCATGAACATGCTTTCAAGTTTCATCAAAATCGGATAAAAATTGCGAGTTCTAGAGTGTCAACTCCTTTTGTATTACATATTTTTACAATACACGTACATGTATGTGCTTACAATGAGCGTTCATTTTGTTTGGCAGTTTCGGTCAGGGGCACTGACAATATACGACCACATTTCAATGTGGGTGTATAATAATAATTGCGACCTGTAGTGTCCACAGACAAATTGTGGGTGGACGGACGGACAGGAGTGCCAACAACATCAAAATATGGGTGTATAAAAAGTTTTTTTTATTCACTCTACACATACAAGTAATTTTAATATTTTGGATTAACCACTGGCGTCACTGGCTTCAATCGTGATTATAGTAAAATGACGTCATGTCCTCTCCAGTTCATTAAAGCCTCTTAGTTGGGACCCAAAACGGTAGGTGGAAACGAGCTGTCATAACTTTCACTATATAGAGCTTTGATGAATCTATATCTATGACGTGATCATTCTTATGACGTGGTCGTTCCTAAGAATAAGATGTCATAAGTTGCCATGATGTCATAACTGACTTAAAAGACATTGAGTATTTAACTCTTCATCCCTGAAGAGGTTAGTATTTTTACTGACTAAACAATCTTTTTTTTTGTGCTATATTCTATTTATTAATGTATATCACATAACAATATGTGCGTTTAAACATACCTGTTAGTATATTAAAAGTTTCCTTGTAATAAATCCATAAAGTTGTTATTATGAAGAAAATAGAATATACACCAAGTCTACATATTATAAAAGATAACATTATATTATAATACACATTGATGAAAATATAGTTTGCAACTAAATATCTACAAAGCTTCTTTTCTTTGTTTGACAGCTATTTCTTCCTCTGTATGAAGTGACATATGTGTTCTAGAATTCATGGTTTGTTGTATATGCCGACTTACTGTTGATACCCCATCAACAAATTTAGTTTTAAATAGAATATTGGCATTAGTAAACATACCATCCTTTAATGAAACCACAATAAACTGAAAAAGTAAAATGAGTATTTATTACAGATCATGACTTATAATAAACAATCTTAGTAAACCTTCATCCCATCGCCTCATTAACAGATATAATTAGCAGGGTGTTCACTTTTCAAATTTTTGGGGTAATCCAACCTGGCTATGTTATACGTTTCCATTAGGGCCTCATCAGATCACTACAAAGTTTCAAAATTTTTCTGCCATAATTGGAGAAGTGCTGCCATTTTGCATTTTCCAATCCAAATTTTATTTATTGTAAAGTTTATTGTATGGGATCACAATTTAGGGTAGTTCACTAGTTGATTCAATTTGCATGGGGATCACTCTCAAATATTTTCAAATTGTCCTGCTTAAATTCAGGACGTTGATATTTTGAAATTTATGGAAAAATAAGCTTTTAGGCTAAGTTTGACGTTTAAAATTTGTATTGAAGTTAAAAAGTGAAACAATCTACTACTCAGTGTCAAATTAAGACGCATGGATTCCCTGGCACACTTAAGTAAAGGGGGGCCTCTTCACAAAAGTAGCGTCTATATCTATGCTCACAATTTGCAAGAGGAAAAATCAATATGGCTCATTCTCTCCTTGATGTTGAAAACAAGCCAAAAGTGAGGCTGATGTCCCAGCCAAAATTTCAACATCAAATATTATTTGACACTTTTATGGACCAAAAACCTTGAAAAATGACCTGTTGAAAATCTCCTATTTCTCTGCAACTGACCAAGTTAAAGATAGGTTGCCAGGCAACGAAACATACGCCCACAGCAGCTAAATCGTCTGGGCAGTCAACAAGGGTTGTCGCATATTTTTACTTTTTTTTGGTAATGAAACATTTGTAATACACTAAAAACTGATTAAGAGTAACAACTCATTATGTAATTATCAGAAAATCATTAGAATTTGATTGCTTTTTATAAAGTTTTACCCCATGCTAACAATTAGTATGTACATGAAACATTTAATATCATGGATTTAGCAGTTCAGTTATTAAAATTCACTGAAAATCAATAGACGTCTTCGTCTCATGACTGTAAACACTATGTATAAATTTGAAGTCAATCGGATATTAACTTTGGCCTCTAGAGCATCCACAAGATTTTTTGAAGTTATCAAGGGAGATAACTCTGGCAGTAATTATTTGAAATCGCTGAAAATCAATAGGCTTCTTCGTCTCAGGACCTTAAACACTGTGTGTAAATCTTAAGTCAATCGAATATTAACTTTGGACTCTAGAGCTTCCACAGGATTTTTTGAAGGGATCAAGGGCCATAACTCTGGCAGTAATTATCGGAAATCGCTGAAAAAACATAGGCTTCTTCACCTCATGACCTTAAACACTGGGTATAAATTTAAAGTCAATCGGATATTAACTTTGGACTCTAGAGCGTCCACAGGATTTTTTGAAGTGATCAAGGGCCATAACTCTGGCACTAATTATCGCAAATAGCTGAAAAACAATAGGCTTCTTCGTCTCATGACCTTAAACACTGTGTATAAATTTAAAGTCAATTGGATAATAACTTTGGCCTCTAGAGCGTCCACAAGATTTTTTGAAGTGATCAAGGGCCATAACTCTGGCACTAATTATCGGAAAACGCTGAAAATTAATAGGCTTCTTCGTCCTATGACCTTAAACGTTGTGTATAAATTTAAAGTCAATCCGATATTAACTTTGGCCTCTAGAGCGTCCACAAGATTTTTTGAAGTGATCAAGGGCCATAACTCTGGTAGTCATAATCGGAAATCGCTGAAAAACAATAGGATTCTTCGTCTCATGACCTTAAACACTGTATATAAATTTAAAGTCAATTGGATATTAACTTTGGCCTCTAGAGCGTCCACAAGATTTTCTGAAGTGATCAAGGGCCATAAATCTGGCACTAATTATCGGAAATCGCTGAAAATCAATAGGCTTCTTCGTCTTATGACCTTAAACACTGTGTATAAATTTAAAGACAATCGGATGTTAACTTTGGCCTCTAGAGCGTCCACAAGATTTTTTGAAGTGATCAAGGGCCATAACTCTGGTAGTTATCGGAAATCGCTGAAAAACAATAGGCTTCTTCGTCTCATGACCTTAAACACTGTGTATAAATTTAAAGTCAATCGGATATTAACTTTAGCCTCTAGAGCGTCCACAAGCAATTGTGGACGCCGGACGGACCGACGGACGGACTGACCGACGGACGGACGGGGGCGACGACAATATACGACCACATTTCAATGTGGGCGTATAAAAACCATTTTGTGATATCTATATGATCGTATGGGTTCATTCTATTAGTTGACTGCAATCAAATATCAAAATTTTAAACAAATAACTTGTATAAATTATTTGTTTCAACGACCATAGATACAGTTTTTACCAGAACTACGTCATTTCCGGTGACATTTAAAATGTTAAATTGGTTTGATGCATCAAATGGTGTCACTTTCATGAAAATCCAATAACAATTGACTCTTTTACAGTCAAAGTAGCATAAAAAGGGACTCATGCAAAATTGAACATTTTGTCCGGCAGCAGGTCAACAAAGCTAGAAATATAGTCCATTTCGAGACATATTCTTCTGACTTTGCATGTTTATTCATGAGTTTCATACGTTTGCATGTCTTTGCAATGTAAGGGGTTAAGTGTTAGAGGTAGTACCTTTGTTTCAGCAGTCAGCCACATCCATTTGATTGACTACTGACACTGGTCCTCACCACTGGCCCAACTCCTCACCGCTTTGGCTGGCGGGCTAATCTAGATGAGGGCAGCACACAGACGGTCCCTGTGTGCGATGGAGTACTTTTGCCTGACAATTCGAATAGCACATTGGTGATGGTCTTGAACTTCTCAGGAGTGATTGTCGGGCACTGCTAAGGTACATCGGTGACATAACTGCTGTTAAACCCAGCATGGGGGTTCAGTGTCAGCTAAGTAGGAAATATATGTTGGCAGCAACCTACTAGTAATAGTATCCAAAATGCTGCCTAATCAACCCCAGATCAGTTGACCGATCAGATTGCTTATCGCTCCTTAGCCGAGGTAGATATTCACTCGTCAAACCTCAGCAGATTCCAGTACCCTACATCTAGCCCCGGCTGTATGACGAAGTTCGCCATTAGAACTACTTTCAAGATCCCCGATTACCAACGGCGTAGCCCATGAAGACTCCTTTGAAGAACATTTTATCTTACAAAGTTTTCAAAGTTTGAAGCTGTTTTTCTTTCTAGTTTATCCGATTTTCTGAAGACAAGGAGAAGTTTGCACTGAAAATTCTACACACCCTTTGAACGACGCAATTTTGAGAACTTCTTTCTAAAAGCGGCAAGTTTTCCTAATAAGTAAACCGGCACTGCAATTGTATAGGCGTAGGTACATATTACTTACTGTCATACAGCCGAGGCGAGATGTAGGTTCCGGAATCTGCCGAGTGGGTAGATATTATGAAATTATATTCGAAGTTTCATCGCTCTCACTTCTATAACTAAAGTTATCTTGCCACAAGGCATCAACCAATCAGATAGTTTATTTCAGCTTACCCTAAGCAAACAATGTTCTCATCACCGAAGTCCAAGTCACTCACCTAATGAATGCCTACACCAAATTTAAACATTCAACCTCAATTAGAAGGAGAGTTATTGTGCTCCAAAGTCTTGACCAATCAAACTGTTCATTATCGAACTTAAGTCAAGGTATTGGTGTGATAAAGCTATACATCAAGTGTCCTCACTCTCACTTAATTAAAACTAAAGTTATCGTCCCCTAAAGCATCAATCAATCAAATTGCTCATCTCTGCTTACCCTAAGCAGAAAATTCTCATTCACCTAGTAGACACCTACCCCAAGTGTGAACATTCTAACTCAATTAGAACAAGCCAACAGTGAGGCTGATGTCCCCCGCCGAAATCCCAAAATAAATAGATGACACATATTAATTAATCGCACATTTATTTTTTTCAAACGTATCGACCAATCAAACTGAACACGAAGTGTCATACAAAAATTGCTTATCTCTGCCTACCGTAAGAAAAACTCCATCAAGGCATTGACCTAATAAGCATACACACCAATTTTGAACATTTTAACTCAATTCGAAGGAGAGTTATTGTGTTCCAAAGTCTCGGCAAATCAAATTGCTTATCGCTCTGCTTACCCTGAGCAGAAAATGCTCATTATCGATCTTAGTCAAGGTATTACTGTAATGAAACTATACACCAAGTTTCATCACTCTCACTTAATTAGAACTAAAGTTATCGTGTCTCAAAGCATCAACCAATCAAATTGCTTATCTCTGCCTACCCTAAGCGGAAAATGCTCATCTTCGAACTCCATCAAGGCATTGACCTAATAAGCATATACACAAAGTTTGAACATTTTAACTCAATTAGAAGGAGAGTTATTGTGTTCCAAAGTCTCGACCAATCAAATTGCGTATCGCTCTGCTTACCCTGAGCAGAAAATGCTCATTATCGAACTTAGTCAAGGTATTACTGTAATGAAACTATACACCAAGTTTCATCACTCTCACTTAATTAGAACTAAAGTTATCGTGTCCCAAAGCATCAACCAATCAAATTGCTTATCTCTGCTTACCCTAAGCGGAAAATGCTCATCTTCGAACTCCATCAAGGCATTGACCTAATAAGCATATACACCAAGTTTGAACATTTTAACTCAATTAGAAGGAGAGTTATTGTGTTCCAAAGTCTCGACCAATCAAATTGCGTATCGCTCTGCTTACCCTGAGCAGAAAATGCTCATTATCGAACTTAGTCAAGGTATTACTATAATGAAACTATACACCAAGTTTCATCACTCTCACTTAATTAGAACTATAGTTATCGTGTCCCAAAGCATCAACCAATCAAATTGCTTATCTCTGCTTACCCTAAGCGGAAAATGCTCATCTTCGAACTCCATCAAGGCATTGACCTAATAAGCATATACACCAAGTTCGAACATTTTAACTCAATTAGAAGGAGAGTTATTGTGTTCCAAATTCTCGACCAATCAAATTGCGTATAGCTCTGCTTACCCCGAGCAGAAAATGCTCATTATCGAACTTAGTCAAGGTATTACTATAACGAAACTATACACCAAGTTTCATCAATCTCACTTAATTAGAACTAAAGTTATCGTGTCTCAAAGCATCAACCAATCAAATTGCTTATCTCTGCTTACCCTAAGCGGAAAATGCTCATCTTCGAACTCCATCAAGGCATTGACCTAATAAACACATACACCAAGTTTGAACATTCTAGCTCAATTAGGAAGAGAGTTATTGTGTCCCAAAAAGTGTGACGGACGGACAGACAGACGGACAGACAGACGGACAGACAGACAGACAGACAGACAGACAGACGGACGAACCCATTTTAATAGTCCCCCAACTTTCTTCGAAAGGCGGGGGACAATAAGAGTTATTGTGTTCCAAAGTCTCGGACAACCAAATTGCTTATCACTCTGCTTACCCTGAGCAAAAAATACTCATTATCGAACTTAGTCAAGGTATTGATGTAATGAAACTATATATATACCAAGTTTGATCAATCTCACTTAATTAGAACTGAAATTATCGTGTCCCAAAGCATCAACCAATTAAATTGCTTATCTCTGCTTACCCTAAGCAGAAAATGCTCATCAAGGTATCGACCTAATGAAAACATACACCAAGTTTGAACATTCTACCTTAATTAGAAGAAGAGTTATTTTGTCCCAAAAAGTGTGACGGACAGCTTGTATAAATTTAAAGTCAATCGAATATTAACTTTCACCTCTAGAGCGTCCATACGCCACTGAACTACCAAGTAAATGAGCTATGCCACTGAACTATGAAGTAATGTGGAGAATTTTTTACCTGGATGTATTTTTTATTTATTTATGCATTTATCTA
The DNA here is from genome assembly GCA_963678685.1 of Patella ulyssiponensis. Lineage (NCBI taxonomy): Eukaryota > Metazoa > Mollusca > Gastropoda > Patellidae > Patella > Patella ulyssiponensis. The sequence continues at coordinate 58,222,094 of OY783228.1, read as the reverse complement.
CCGTAAACAAAGAAGTACTTGTACTTTATCTACTTTAAATCATATATATATATATATGAAGTGCACAGAGGAAGAACGATCTAAGTCACTTTTTCAACGAACCCCAGTTAATGGCGCCATCTTGAAGCAAATTGTATAAGCTTTCTGTGGAAGAATCAATTTCGGGTAAAAACAACCAAGGCCTTTCTGAAATGACCTTCCACTCAAAAGTGGAAGTCAGTTGTTGTACTGGTATTATGACTTGTATAAACATCATTTTCAAGTTGTAATTAAACCCACTTGTTGTTCTGTTCGCGTAAAGCATTTCGTCCAAAAGTTTGTTTTGCCTTTTATGTGAAAAGACAAAAATGTGAGTTAGACCGTTCTTCACCTGGACTCTTAATATGTAATGTATAGCTGTTTGTATTGTTACAAAGTTTTGAGTCAATCCATGAAAGAATAGTACAATTGCAAATACCCAAATAACCTAGAACAGGCATCATATACTATAATTTATGCAAAGTATCATTAGACATTTAAGCTAGCATGTATATGATTAAGTACAATCCATACATTTTCTCATGTTTCCGCCTCTCTACATGTTTGTAGATAATATTTTAAAGGCAAAATTTTAAAATATTAATGATGAATAATTGAATGAGCTTTATGAAGCACAACTACAGTAATAGGTCAATGAATGTACAAAGTTTCATGAAGATATTGTGCATGGTTTATGAAATATGCTACGGAAACAAAATTGTACACCAAAGCTAAAAACTAACACATAAAATATAAATCCCAGGAAATCCTAAATAGCAAAAGGCACAATTACTGGAATAGGTTGATGTGTTTACAAAGTTTCAAAAAAATATCTTTAACCGTTTAGGAGATATGCTCCGGAAACAAAATTATACACCAAAAACAAAGTCAAACTTGTTTCCTTGGAAACACAACCAGCGGCTACCAGGCAGGATACGCCCACATTTTCAAGAGATGGATAGGAAACCAGCTAAAAAGAAAGTGATTTTTCCTACAATCAAGAGCCATATTTCATAGAACGGTTATGATTCGGAATGCTCAAATATCGAAAGGAACCATGATCTTTGGGTTATAAACATTAATTTCAAGTTTCATCAACATCTGATTAAAATTGTGACCTCTACTGGGTCCACAACCTTGATATACCATATTTTTACACTATCTGCGTACAAGCGGCAGCCATTTTGTCCGAAGTGTGACGGTGATATAATCAAACGTTTTTCTAAAACTGTTAATAATTGTGACCGCTAGAGGAACAACAAGTTAAAAAAGGTGATTTTTCGTACAATCAGGGGCCATAATTCAGGATGTTACGATCCGATATGCAATATCGAAAGGAACCAAGATCTTTGAGTTATAAACATGCATTTCAAGATACATCAAAATTGTGACCTGTACAGGGTCCACAACCTTGATATACCATATTTTTACACCATTCGCGTACAAGCGGCGGCCATTTTATCAGGCAATTTTGGTACAATTTTCACAAAATTCAAACTCAACCTTCATTACCGTGTAACAGTGATATAATCAGACCAGGGATCTTAATCGGCTGTTTTTTGTCGGCTTTAGCCGATTGATCTTTAATCTAGCCGGTTTGTAAAACAATGAACCGGCCACTATGGTATCATTAATCAATCAACTTTCGGCCGATAACAAAGAGTTAATTATTACTCGTCGATTAAGAAACCCATCAAAGAATCAGTCAATACAATATGAATACCTTCAGCTTCAATCCGTAGCGGCTCATTTCCTAAATAAACAACTTAATTAGTTGAGTCAATCAAGTAAAAGAATGTGTATATATTCCAATGTCGGTTCATTCATTTCTATCTAACACAATGTTGAAGTACTTGAACACCTCACAGAATGACAATAGAAAACGAAATTGAGTTTTAGCCGACGATAATGATGGCGGCATTGACCTTGAACTTCAAGCATGCACGTCGTCATTGGAAGTTCCAAAAGTCAGAGAAACTCCCACGTCAAATATAGGTCAACCAAAGTCGAAGTCCGGGAGATATTTTAATTCCGAATGGTTAACTACTTTCAAATGGCTTTCGTTTGACAAAATTTCACAGAAAATGTTTTGTCTCGTAAGTTATTAATTTAGTCTTCTTTTTTAAGTCACGTAATAACCTACTGATCTCGTATATTAATAATTATTATTATTATGTTAGCGTTGAGTAAATCTGGTAATAACCTACTGACCCGTATATAATTATTATGTCAAGTAATAGCCTATCATGACAATTGGCCACGTGACTTTTCGCACGTCGGCATATTTCCGAGTTCCGACTATACACAGAAACTAATTTGTGCTAATTTGTTATTATTGATATGTGCTTAAATTCTTTTTATTTTTATATATTGACAAGTGATCACAATAATACAATTGTAAAAAAAACATATATTTATATTTACTGGTAGTTTTTCTTTTTACTAAATTATAACTTCCGTTTGGTTGGATGAAAGCGAAAGTAGGAATATGCATTATGCAAGTTGCTGAAATTTGACTATAAATTTCGATATTATTATCGATGTATGAATACAGGTATGCAATTACAACAAAGGTTTTGTTTATTCGAAGTTTAAGCTATTATTATTCGGAATACGTTATGCAATTATTAACGTGAATAAAGTATGCATAAACCGACATGTCTGTTGTTGAAAATACGACTCCGTTAGGCTTACCCTTGGCCGGTTCATTTCAAAATGGATTAAGAACCCTGAATCAGACGTTTTTTTAAATCAGATAATAATATGTGACCTCCAGAGGGACCAGAAGCTAAAAAAAAGCAATTTTTCGGCCAATCATGGGCCATCATTCAGAAAGTTACGATCAGATAGTCGAAAGGAATCAAGTTCTTTATGTTATAAACATGCATGTCAAGTTTCATCGTAATCAATTCAAAATTCTGACCTCTATTGGGTCCACAAGCTAATAACATATTTTTCATACAATCAGGGGCAATAATCCATGACGTTTTGATCCGATACATGCAAATATCGAAAGCAGCCAAGATTTTATGGGGATAATCCAATATTTCAAGTTTCGTCAAAATCTAACAAGAATTGTGACCTTGAGAGAGTCCACAAACAAATTGTGGACAGATGGACAGGGGCGACGGCATATATGTCAACATGAAAATGTGGGCATATAAAAATAAAGTAAGATACCTTGTATTTTCCAAGATAAGTATTCATATTAATAATGGCGCCCTTTCCCACTCTGTTGAACTTGAACACTGTCCAAAAGATCGCAGGTAAGTAGTTCGAAAGATAACGTAACGTTAATAACTCACAATTGTGATTCTTCACTTCAAGACAATGACAATATACGTCCACATGAAAATGTGGGCGTGTAATATAAAGCCCAGAAATTCCTAAATAGGAAAGGCACAACTACAATAATAAGTTGATGTGTGTACAAACTTTCACAAAGATATCTTTAACAGTTTATGAGGTATGCTCTGAACAAAATTATACACCAAAAGCTAAGTCAAACTTGTTTCAATAGAAACAAAACAAAAATAAAAACAGATTGCCAGGCAATGAAACATACGCCCACACAGCAGCTAAATCGTCCAGGCATCAACAAGAGATGTCGCATGTTAAGTAATTATCAGAAAATCATTAGAATTTGTTTGGTTTTTATAAAATTCTGACCCATGCTAACGTTAAGGATACGAAACATTTAATATTATTTCTAAAATTGGATAATAATTGAGACCTCTAGAGGGACCACAAGCTAAAAGATAGGTTGCCAGGCAACGAAACATACGCCCACAGCAGCTAAATCATTTAATATTATTTCTAAAATTGGATAATAATTGAGACCTCTAGAGGGACCACAAGCTAAAAGATAGGTTGCCAGGCAACGAAACATACGCCCACAGCAGCTAAATCGTCCGGGCAGTCAACAAGGGTTGTCGCATATTTTTACTTTTTTCGGTAATGAAACATTCGTAATACACTAAAATCTGATTAGAATTTGTTTGCTTTTTATAAAGTTTTGCCCCACGCTAACAATTGGTATACGAAACATTTAATATCATGGATTTAGCTGTTCAGTTATCAAAATTCATTGAAAATCAAAATACTTGTTCGTTTCAACACCTTAAACTTTGTGTATCAATCTGAAGTCAATCGGATGATAAGTTTGGCCTCTATAGCGTCACAAGATTTTTTGAAGTGATCAAGGGAGATAACTCTGGTAGTCATTAGGCTTCTTCGTCTCATGACCGTATACACTGTGTATAAATTTAAAATTTAAAGTCAATCGGATATTAACTTTGGCCTCTAGAGCGTCCACAGGATTTTTTGAAGTGATCAAGGGCCATAACTCTTGCAGTAATTATTGGAAATCGCTGAAAATAAATAGACATCTTTGTCTCAGGACTGTAAACATTGTGTAGAAGTCAATCGGATATTAACTTTGGCCTCTAGAGCATCCACAAGATTTTTTGAAGTGATCAAGGTCCATAACTCTGGTAGTAATTATCAGAAATTGCTGAAAATCAAAAGGCTTCTTCGTCTCATGACCTTAAACACTGTGTATAAATTTAAAGTCAATCGGATATTAATAGGGGGGGTGTGATAATAGTCGATTCCTTTGGTACAGTGTTAAAAACATGTGGAGAGGTATAAAAATTAATAATATGAAAAAAATTTCGACCCTCAACAACCCTAACCCCCGTGTACATACCCTCTGAATATGGGTGCCCCTTAATGAGCCAAATCATCAGTTTTTCTGTCATTTCACCACTTAAAAGTTTCTTTAGAAAACCTTTGACAGATTCCTATGTAGGATTTCATGGTCTGTGAGTCTCAATATGACATTAAAAATGACCTGCAGCAATCCAATGTGGCGGCAATCCAATATGGCAACCAAAATCGCGCTGCAAATATGCATTTTGTTGTAATATGTCGACTACTATGTTTTTGAGGTTGTAGAATCCGAATTTGTGGTTATTTCAAACACAGAAGGCACCCCTTACAACATATTTATCATGTGGTGAAATATTCATCAATCTGAATGTGGTTACATAGAATCATTATTTTGGCAAAGTGAAGCTATCTCGGACTGAATTCAAATCCCTCATCATTACATCTGCCTTACAGCTAAGATTGCTTAGGTACACCTCCAAATTGGCCCTATAAACAGATGCTGGCAACTTTTTATGGTCCTTTAATAAACAGAAAATGTCAGTTTGTTCAGGTACTGATAAGGCTGCACATCTCTTACTTCGATATATAATCGAATGATTATTTCGCATTTTGTAAAGGAATACAATTGCTATTCCCTTGCACAAAAGCTTCTGTTTCTCGTCCTAGGCATTCATTACTGCAGGAATTTCATACTTAATGATAATATTAATACTATATCCTCGGAATGTACCAGAAGATTGTTAATCGATCTAATCCTGGGATCTGGCTTTCACATGCACAGTGGGTGCACATTTTAAATATTTAGCACCTTGTTGCAATATCTTACTCATAATCATTGTGCTTGATAACGATAAGAGGATACTTGTCGAAACGTCGTGCTTTTAGAATAAAAACTAGTGATTGTAACTCATAAAAACTGTGTTCTGTTAATATCTTACTCACTGCTACAAGACCCAAATCCAAATATTTCGCCCTTCTTGCGTTGAAAACCGACAGTTAGTTTAGGTAGTAGCATAGCGAAGAGTCCGGGGACCTTGATCACCCCTTAGCGTGTATCTTCAATTGCTTTGCCAATTGACTCATGTGTATCATTTTGATCGAAACATTCTTGAGAAAAAAAGCTAAATGCAGGCTCTTTGAATTCGATATTACTGTCAGGAATGGATTCTGAAATCCTAGAAAGTGCTTCAACAATACACCATCTAGATTCGGAATAGACAGTGGGTTTCATAAACTATGAGCTCAAGCAAAGAGGCGCTAAAAATTTGAAATGAGCATCAACTGTGCAAGTGAAAGCCAACTCCCAGGACTTCATCAATTCCCAATCTTCCGGTACCTTCCGGGGATATAATAATATCGCTACATATGAAATTCCTGCTGTAATGAAAACGTGGAAGAGAAGCAAAAGCTTTTGCAGCAACAGGTGAAAGCCAAATCATAGCACTTTATTGAATCACAATCTTCTGGTGCATTCTGAGGATATAGTATTATAGCTAAGTATGATATTCCTGCTGTAATGAAAACCCGTGACGAGAAACAGAAGCTTTTGTAAGAAGGAAATAGCAATCTTATTTCTTGACAAAAAGGGGAAAAATTAATTGATTATATTGAAGTAAGATATGCTCGAGGTGCAGCCTTGTTAGTACCTAAACAAACTGACAATTTCTGTTTATTAAAGGACCATAAAAAGTTGCCAGCATCTGTTTATAAATTATAGGGCCAATTTAGAGGTGTACCTAAGCAATCTCAGCTGTAAAGCAGATGTAATAATGAGAGATTTGAATTCAGTCCGAGATAGCTTCACTTTGCCAAAATAATGATACTATGTAACCGTATTCGAATTGATGAATATTTCACCCCATGATGAATAAGTTGTAAGGGGTTCCTTCTGTGTTTGAAATAACCACAAATTTGGATTCTACAACCTCAAAAACATAGTAGTCGACATATTAAAACACTATTTTTCTTCCAAAAGCACTAAAAACATATTTGCGGCGCTATTTTGCTCGCCATGTTGGATTGCCGCCATATTGGATTGCTGTGGGTCATTTTCAATGTCATATTGAGACTCACAGACCATGAAAACCTTCATATGAATCTGTCAAAGGTATTCTAAACAAACTTTTTAGTGGTGAAATGACAGAAAAACTGATATTTTGGCTAATTTGGGGTACCCCATTTTCAGGGGGTATGTACATGGGGGTCAGGGGTCAAATTTTGTTCCATATTATGGATTTTGATACTCCTCCACATATTTTAAGCACCGTACGGCTTGCCTTCCACAATATTTGTTAAATAACACCCCCCCCCTAATATTAACTTTGGCCTCTAGAGCATCCACAAGATTTTTTGAAGTGATCAAGGGCCATAACTCTGGGAGCAATTATCAGAAATCGCTGAAAATCGATAGGCTTCTTCGTCTCATGACCTTAAATACTGTGTATAAATTCTAAAGTCAATCGGATATTAACTTTGGCCTCTAGAGCGTCCACAAGATTTTTTTGAAGTGATCAAGGGCCATAACTCTGGCATTAATTATCAGAAATCGTTGAAAATCAATAGGCTTCTTCGTCTCATCACCTTAAACACTGTGTATAAATTTAAAGTCAATCGGATATTAACTTTGGCCGCGAGAGCGTCCACAAGATTTTTTGAAGTGATCAAGGGCAATAACTCTGGTAGTTATTATCGGAAATCTCTGAAAATCAATAGGCTCCTTCGTCAAATGACCTTAAACACTGTGTATAAATTTAAAGTCAATCGGATGTTAACTTTGGCCGCTAGAGCGTCCACAACATTTTTTGAAGTGATCAAGGGCCATAGCTCTGGCACTAATTATCGGAAATCGCTGAAAAACAAATACGCATCTTCGTCTTATGACCTTAAACACTGTGTATAAATTTAAAGTCAATCGGATATTAACTTTGGCCTCTAGAGCATCCACAAGATTTTTTGAAGTGATCAAGGGCCATAACTCTGGTAGTTATTATGGGAAATCGCTGAAAAACAATAGGCTTCTTCGTCTCATGACTGTAAACACTGTGTATAAATTTAAAGTCAATCGGATATCAACTTTGGCCTCTAGAGCGTCCACAAGCAATTGTGGACGCGGACCGATGACAATATACGACCACATTTCAATGTGGGCGTATAAAAAGTCAATTTTGCATACAATCAGGGGCTATAATTCAGGAAGTTACAATACGATATTATCCGTTGAATATCAAAAGGAACCAAGATCTTTGGGTTATAAACATGCATTTCAAGTTTCATTAACATCAGATTAAAATTGTGACCTCTACAGGATCCAGAACCTTGATATACCATATTTTTATAGTATTCGTGTACAAGCGGTGGCCATTTTGTCTGTCAGTTTTGGTCTGATTTTCAGGAAATTCGAACTCAACATTAAGGTTGCAGCGATAACCCGGGATGGCGATATATCGCGATAATTAGGTCAGACGATAAAATTATCGTCTGAAATCTCAAATATTGGCATATCGTGATATACGCGATAATTTAAAAAAATATCGCGATATTGAAATTTTAAGTCATAATTCACGTAAAATCCGTTCAAAATACTCGAAAAAAGGAGAAGAAATCAAACTTCAACAAGTGCCGATATAATATACGAACGAGATCTTTTCCATTTTGCTCAACAGACGTCAGTTTTTAATGCAGGGGTTGACTGTCACTAGTTCACCTCATGTTTCAAGTAGGCAATATTTCACGGAATAATAGTTTATTAGTAATTATAATTTTCCACGTGTAGGCAACAGCATCCACAATATTTATAACGCCGGCGTATTTATAATTGTGACAGACATTATTACCGTGTAAGGAAGGATTCTCGAATCGGAATGATGCACGCAACAATATACGTTGCCATAGTAACGAAGTGGTGGTTTATCATTGATTACCCAGTCCGTTGAAAATTACATTGATAACGTACATAGAAAAGCCGTCTGGATAATATTTCCTTTATTCTTTGAATAACATGGCTTCTGAGGCATCCGAGATCGAAAATGCACATGTTCCCGGTGATAGTTCAACACCGCAGGTGTTAACAACAAAAAAGAACACATCTTCAGTGGTGTGGGAATATTTCAGTTTGAAAAACACAAATGACAAGGACGTGGCAACATGTAAAGTGTGTGAGAAGGAAATTTAAACGTCCAGCGGAAATACGTCAAACCTTTGGCATCATTTGCGAACTAAGCAAGCTGATTATAAGAATAGAATTGAGGTCACGATACCTGCATGAATATACTTAATCCAGGATATACCTCTATCAATGCAACTCGAATACATTGCTAAATAGCAAACAGATATATACTTGATACATTTATCCATTTATATACACCACACTTACGTCAATTTTACATCAGTAATCATCACGATAATGAATTTTTGAACCACGATAATTCTAATTATCGCGATAAATTACTCCAGATGATAATCCATGATATCGCGATATTTTTTTTAAACAATATCGTGATATATCGCGATACTTTTTTTCAGTATCATTGCAACCTTACTCAACATTCATTACATTGGAACGGTGATATAATCAAACAGTTTTTTTAAATCGGGTAATAATTTTGACTTCCAGAGGGACCACAATCTAATAAAGGCGATTTTTCGTATACAATCAGGGGCCATAATTCAGGAAGTTATGATCCGATATGCGCAAATATCCAAAGGAACCAAGATCTTTAGGTTATAAACATGTATTTCAAGATATTGATGTATTAAACTATACACTAAGTTTCATCACCCTAACTTAATTAGAACTAAAGTTATCGTGTCCCAAAGCATCAACTAATAAAACTGCTTAACACCACTTACCCTCATCAGAAAGTGCTCATCTTCGAAGACCTAATAAACACCTACACCAAGTTTGAACATTCAAGGCTCATTAGAAAGGAGAGTTATTGTGTCCCAAAAAGTGTGACAGACAGACGGACGAACCCATTTTATAAAATAATGGCAACATATTCAACTACAATAACATGTTACCAGCAATATAGATAATATAATCACAATACCTGCGAATGTTGAAAATGGCTTTTAATCATTTGGCCAATATTTTGAGTATGAGAGAGATCTAGAGCAGCATCAACCTCATCTAAGATATATATTGGTGCTGGATTAAATAATAGTAGTGACAATATCAATGATAAAGCTACCAAAGATCTGTAAAATACAACCATTAATATTATTTGGAAATGTGCATATTACGAATATGAAAGCTGAGCCTGTAGTCAGGCAGTGAGATGATAATTTCAGAGTGAACCTTGAAGTTGAGTACCTACAAAGTTTTTTGCAGTTTATTTGAGTGCTTTTCAGAATATGGAAATGAAGTCCGCCATTACGGAAATACAAATTATGGTACATAATGACATTTGTGTGATTCAGTCAATCAGAATCTTAATAAGAGAGAGAGAGAGAGAGAGAAATGGGGTTTAACGTCCACTCGACACAACTAGGTCATTTCGGGACTAACAGATGTTTTTTTTAAAATTTTATTTCAATAATTCGCTTGCGCGTAGGGGTCTTTAGCAGTGGGAGGAAACCGGAGTACCCGGAGGAAACCCACGAGGTTGAGAAGGCACCCCTATCTCCATGCCACATACGCTCACACCAAGGCTTGAAACCACAGCCGCAAGCCAGAGGTGACCGGCCAGCTAGAGGTCGAAGCGCGGCACTCTAGACCACTAGGCCATCCCAACCCCCCGAATCTTCATAATCATTTGTCTCAGTCTAATGACGCTATTAATTAGGTCATGAGATTTACATACTTGAGACAACGGAAACTGTTTGGGAAAGAATTGTGCTTGTATTAGTAATCTTGTCTGCAGTGCTTAATTTCAACTTCTTGGCTTTGCTTACTTCAGAGGTAACTTTATTATAACACGTTTGGCGCAAGCTTTTATTTTACATAATTATTACTCTGTGGTGCTTCGTGGTGCTTTCTCGTTCCCTTTCCACAGCACTGGCATGATTCCTCTGTTCTGTTCCAAATGGCCACAGATCACTATTCATTTCCCCATTGACTGTTAATCCTCGTCTCTTAGACAGACTCAAACTTTTTCCCCAACTTTTCGTAGGATAGAACGCTTTCTGCCACAGAAGGAGCAACATGTGGCAAACTCTTGCCCAAAAGCATGTATGAGGTTTACCAAGAAAAACTTGAGATACACAAGCTTGGAGGTAGAGACAAGTAAACATGCAATTTCCGGCCCTACATTTCAACGTAACCAACCTCATAAAACCTGGCAGAAACTATATTTTCAAACCCTTTACACCAAAAAGTCAACAAAAATCGCCATGCAAAAGGGGGAAAAGGGGAAAGGGAGAGAAAGACTAAAAATAACTTTGGCCCTACATTCGTGGGTGATGGCGTAGAAATATTTTTTGATCTGTATCCAAATGGCGACTTTATGATATGGCAGCATAGATCGCAGTTTCGACTTTCATGTGTTTACTCCAGAGGTAACTTGGATAGAGTGTCAGTTTCACAACTTTGATTACGTAATTAGGGTTTCACACTGCGAAGCTTGTGTGAAACACTATTGTTTTTTTTAAATTATTAGGCTTTCAGACTTTCGTCTGAAAGCCTATTGAGATTACTAAAATTATTTTTTTTTTATTATTATTATTTACCGCGGGAGCCTATTTCTCCATGATCGAAAAGAGAAACCGACCTGCGGTTCATTTCATATTGGGAAACTATGTGGTGGTTACTTGATAAAGCTATTTTGACACTTCTGCGCAGACCGGAAGTGGCCGAATTTTGAACGTTTGTAAGAAATTAAAAATCGGCCGTAATTTCGTCAATTATTTACCTATTTTCAAACAAATGACATTTTCTGAAACCCTGAATCTTTTCCGAGTTAATAGCAGTCTCGGATTTTGCAATTCCAAAACTTCGTCGTTGACTTTTCGCGATCGAAAAATGAAAAAAAAAAATTTTTCGAGACAATTTTGTTAATTTTCAAAATTTTCAAATATGACCTATATTTTTGGATTCCTGAAGTCAATCCGATTCTAGTAATATAAGTTTCATTCAGAGTTACTGCCCTTTATTTTTCGATTTTTTTCGAATTTTCTTGCCATTTTGTGAGCTCGGCTTTCATTTTACGGCTGAATTGACGTTTCTGAAACTTCTGGAACATGAAGTTATAGTCCAATACCAACTGATAAAGCAATTTCAACAAAGATCCTTAAACCGGAAATGGTTGAAACAGAGCCTTATATAAAGAGAGTCTGGCCAACCCGTGTCCCGATTATGATTGGCTAATGGTGGTCACGTGACACATGGACGCCATTACGTTACCCATCTGAAAAGAATCGTCTGTATAGTAGCCTATAATTTGACGTGTTTTAAATGACATTTTATCCGCGTTTTTTTTATATTATTGGTCTGTTTTGAGGCTGTGATTTGCACAGGTTCCCAAAAAATGCGAAAAGGCGTCGATTGTGGCAAAAATTACATCTTGCGTAGTGTTAGTAGTAGCCTAGGCCTACCGGTAATTATTATCCTGTCATTCGCGTTTTTAATGATTTCAAGCGACCATAGATTCTCATTGTAGTTTGAAGAAATTCCGAACCTAATGGCATATTCACGTCATAGGTTATTATTTTTTAATGAATGAATTTTCAAAGATTTGTTATGAATTGAAAAAGACGCTTTGACAGTGTAGGCCCAAATAGGCCTATAGGCCTAGCCTTTTAGTAGATGTTTTTTCGATTTAAATTTCGTCTATATGACATAAAGTGTTGCGGTTTGCGTTACTTTGTATATGTTTAATGAATTCATCCACGAGTGAATTTTCGAAAAAGATTTATGTAGGCCTACTTGGGAATAACACTTTGAGTTTAATAGCCTACCGTGTAGGGCCAGGCCTCAATCTGATTAAAACACAGATCCAATTTCGTTTCGTTTTTTATAGTTCAAAATTTCGTTTTTACTTGTCTTCACTACTCTTGGATCTGGAGGACTTGTTATTTAACTGGTGTTCTGCCTGAAATGAGGGGTCAGCCAATCAAATGGTCTGTCGAATCGACCGTTTGACCTTTTCATGCGTGGAACTGTGGGTAGATATTACCAGCCAACGACGTCTATACACTAACACCAGCGGATAGAAATCATAACAAAACAAAAGTGGATTTTGAAAAGCATGGCGATCGCTAATTGGTTAATCGAATGACTGACGTTATCGGGTCAAATGTCCCGTGCTTGATACCTGACGTCATAGAACGTGAGCGTCCACTATAACTAGTTAGATCTACATGAGTGTAGGCCATCGAAAGTATAAAAAACGAAACGAAATATAGATCTATATTTTAATTAGATTGGGCCAGGCCTGGTCTGGCCTAGTTAGTAGATGTTTTTCGAATTTTAACTTCATCTATATGGTCATTTTTATTTTCATTTTTTTATAAGTGATTATGTTTGATATCTTCATCCAGTGGTGAATCTTCAACAATTTATGAGCTTGAGACACACCGTGTAGGCCTAGCAAAGTTCCCGCTTGACTGAAGTCATCAATATTATTAGTTATTCGGATTAAGCCGTTCAGCTAAATAAAAATTATTCATATTCAGATTATTATTTTTTTTTTCTGGTCTTTGTAGGGAGTCGAAGTTTGAATTTTGTTTTCCGGCAATTTTGAATAAAAGGTTAAATCATTTATTTTTGCTCCTCTGAATAAAAATTGTAGCCTACACCAAAATCTACCTCGAATTTGTTCCCATGGTGGGAGAGAGAGAGAGAGAGAGAGAGAGAGGGGCAGGGTAACGTCCACTCAACACAAACTAGATCATATGGTTTAATTTTATTTCAATTATTCGCTTGCGCGTAGGGATCTTTAGCAGTGGGAGGAAACCGGAGGACCCGGAGAAAACCCACGAGACTGGACAGGCCACCCTACCCCTAATACTTGTCAATTACAACCGGAGATTCGAAAGAGAGCTAGCGTATGGTACACCTTTAATAATTCGCTTGCGCGTGGGGGGTCTTTAGTAATGGAAGGAAATTGAAGAACAAGTATAAAACCCACAAGGTTGGACTGGCGACCTACTCCCTGTCACGTAGAATCTTTAGGTCGAAACATCACACGACCACCTAAAGTCTCCATGGAAACACACAAATGATTAAATCCTAAAGATTTCTAATTAGCAAAAGGCACAACCTGGCACAACTACTATAATGATGTGTTTACAAATAAAGTTTCATAAAGATACTGGGATGGACAGAGCCCGTTTCAAGATCTCCCCCTTACTTCCTTCGATGCGGGATAATAACATACGATAAGAATTAAATAAAAAATTATATTGGATCATTGCGGTATTTTTAATGTTAATTTTAAAAAAAAATCAGAAACGACATCGGAATCAATGGAACCCGTTTCAATATTTCACCCTTAAAATATAATAAAAAAAATTTGTTTCTAATTTCAAAGGTAATCTTTGAATCATTATTCGATACTTTCAATTTAACCTTTAGATAAACGATATATTGGATTATTATAATTGTGGTGTTTTTAAATGTTTAAAAGGTAAAAAAAATAAATATCGTCAATAAAATTTACATATTGTGATTGATTTATTAAAATTATTGTCTACCCCTACACACGAGTGAACATAAAAATACATTTGCACAAATCTAAAACATATAAATCGGTCACAAGCTGTACTGCGGCTCTATGTGCAACGTAAAAATGGGTAACAAAATGGCGCCCACGACGTCAGTTGGCCAGACTCTCTATATATAAGGCTCTGGGTCGAGACAAAAAATGGGTGCTTTTGGGAAAAACGTGATTTCTTCGCCGGATATGAACGGATTAAAGGTATTAAGGTATAGTTGGGTTGTACGGGAATTGGAGTATCGTATGATACCCAATTCATACAGATACGATGACCCGGAAGTAAATTATGGCACGCTGAAAATCAAGTATTTTCTGATTTGGAGCATTTTTGGACGTCTGTATCTCGAAAACTGCTCCAACGATTTTTCTTAAACATTCTCTATCGATAGTCCCTTCGATAGTCTTTACCATGGAACCATCCAATAACACCTTCCAATAATGCGAATAGGACAAAAAAGGGACTGAAAATCAATAAAAGTCGAAAAATCATGAAATTTTTGAAAATGCTCTATTTTTTTATTTTAAGAGATTTTCAAAAAAAGGAAATATATTCAGAAAGCTGACCCAATTACGGTTCTAACGATGTATTATATGCATGCAGTTATTGAAATTTAATTTTCAATATTTTGACATTTTGACCTCTTTTGAAAATAGGATTTCTCAGAAGTATTTTATCTGATCGTATAGTGTAGTATATCATTAGAGAGCCCTGTTCCCATGCAAACTCCAAAACTGGATGTGAAAACTACTTGACAATGAATCGTATACCGGAAGTAGTTCAAGAAACGAAGAAAAATGTAAAAAAGATAAAAAAAAATTGGAGCTCTTGCCAAAAGTTCGAATTCTCCGTCACATATTAACGGACCAAAACAATTAAAGTATCGTTGGATAGTTCCATTAATAGACGATCGTATAACATCTAAATAACACCAATTTGATTCTTAGGAAATAAATTATGGTACGCCGAAAACTAAGTATTTTCCGGTTTGGAGCATTCTGAGACGCCTTTTTCTCGAAAACGACGCCTACGATTTTTCTTAAACATTTTTTACTCAGAGACCTATCGGTCGCCTAGCGTGTGCATCTAATAATAAAAGCGTTGCAATATTATAGGTGGTCTAAAAATGACCTCAATCTTTGAAAAAAGTTGAAAAAAGTTGAAAATATTTTGACATTTTTATCTCTTTTGAAAATAGGATTTTTCAGAAGTATTTTATCTGATCGTATAGTGTAGTATATCATTAGAGAGCCCTGTTCCCATGCAAACTCCAAAACTGGATGTGAAAACTACTCAACAATGATTCGTATACCGGAAGTAGTTAAAAAAACGAAGAAAATTGTAAAAAAGATAAAAAAAAAATTGGAGCTCTTGCCAAAAGTTCGAATTCTCTGTCACATGACCAAAACAATTAAAGTATCGTTGGATAGTTCCATTAATAGACGATCGTATAACATCTAAATAACACGAATTTGATTCTTAGGAAATAAATTATGGTACACCAAAAACTAAGTATTTTCCGGTTTGGAGCATTTTGAGACGCCTTTTTCTCAAAAACAACGCCTACTATTTTTCTTAAACATTTTTTACTCAGAGACCTATCGGTCGCCTAGCGTGTGCATCTAATAATAAAAGCGTTGCAATATTGTAGGTGGTCTAAAAATGACCTCAATCTTTGAAAAAAGTTGAAAAATCATTAAATTATTGAAAATGCTCTTTTATTTATCTTTTTTTCGAAAATTACTCAATGAATGTTTCTGACATTTCTGGTACAGGAAGTTAAGTATCTAATCAACTTGTTAAAGCTATTCCGACAATGATCGAAAAACTGGAAGAAGTCGAAAAAATATCCGATATTTTGAATTTTATTTACATTTTTACAGAAAACTTTTTTATTTATGAATATTTTTTGATGGTAGTTTACACAGAGTTAAAGTATCACACTACTTGAGCAGAAGTGAGAAAGAATTTTGTCTCAGTAATTTTCTTTAGTCGCCATTGGCTAATTTAGTTTTTCGTACCTAGATTAATTATTTATTGTTCGATTTGTATAAAACAAAGTGCATATGCTCCGTGGTCTCAATTGTAATCTTTTTTGTTACCGTGAAATATTTCTGCAGGCAACGGAAGTGGCGTAATATTAACAAAAACTACAATTTTGACAGTTCAGTACCACTTTTTGAAAGTAAATATTATTTTTTTCGAAATCTGATATAGCAAAAAGGATGCCCGCTGTAAAGGGGCACAAATCATTAGCTCTGATTTTTTAATTTCAATTTCATTTTTGGACAATTTTGAAAAAATGTAAAAAAAAGTGTAACAATCAGTTATTTACAACCCATTCAACGTCTTCATATTTTGAACTATGTATTCGTAACTTTCATAAACTCGTAGTAATAATCAGACGAAGAGAATGTGTGCAAAAAATAGTTCGTAATATGAGCAATTGCCGAGAAATATGCAATTTGCATGCATCACTTTTCACGTTATTTTGTCTATAAAAGAGTAAATTATTATCCGATTTTCAATATGGTTTTTTCATTCGATGCCTAATGCCAATTTGAGATAGGTTAAGCCAATATTACAGTTTCACTGTGACCGGAAATGACGTCATTTTGGCAAAAACTGTATTTTTAACCTAAAAATGAAATATTTTATTCAAATGAGTCTTTTTTATAATATTTTTAAAATTATGATATTTGAATCCTATCACCGAATAGCATGAACCCATACGATCATACAGATACCACAAAAAAGTTTCTAACTTGTACGGTTGCCGAGAAATAAGACGATTTTCTACAAGTCACTTTTCAAGCTTTTTTGGTCTATAAAAGTGTCAATTATTATTCAATTTTCACCATGTGATGCCTTATGCCATTTATGATTGCGATGATCTGATTTAACATTTCCTTTATCACCGGAAGTAATGTCATATTTGCAAAAAATGTATTTTTAAACTTCAAAACAAATATTTTTTTGAAGTGAGTTATATTTAATTTTCGTTTAACATTATAACGTTTGATTCTAATGGCCATTTAGATTGGATCAATATAATTATACTGATATCAAAAAATTGCTTCTAGCATATTCCCTTGTCGAGATATAACCAATTTTCTAAGGATCACTTTTTAAGTTTTTTACCTTTTTAATTTCAGTTTATGGGTTCTATGTTTATTATTTATTGACTAATATGTTTAAAACAATTCTCAATTGCGAATTCTCAACTTATTTGTTACCGATAATGATTTCTTTTGGCACCGGAAGTGAAGTAATTTTGCCAGATTTTACAATTTTGACCGGTGTATTCGAAAGCAAATATTACTTACAAATCTGATAGAGGGTGTCACTGAATCATAACAACTACAGTATCGTTTGGTAGCTCGATGGATCGGCTATTGTATGACGCACTTCCTGTCTGATTCCTGAAAGCCGATTCAGCACTGCAGGTCTAGTTATTCTTATTATTATTATTCTTCTTTTGTTTTGAGTAGATCTCAGCATTACTGCTTGTCGCATCGTTACGATTTCTTCCGTTTTACTGGGAAAGTGGGTGTGACTTAGAGGATAAAGCTATTTTGAACATTCTGCGACAATGCGAAATGTCCGAAATCACCGAAGTTATCGTTTTTAAAAATATTGCAGTAATTTTAACAATAATCAGTGGATTTTAACTTTCGATACATTTTGGCATAGCCGGAGACAGGGCACATAGCTACGCTACTTTCGATTTTTAATTTTCGGCAAATCTTCGAAGATATTAGGCGCCAAATTTCGAAAATTTAAAATTTTACAAAATTTTTTTTTATTTATGAATATTTTTTAGTCGTGTTGTGCACAGATTTAAAGAGTCATCTGACTAGCGCAAAAATGTTAAAAAATTTTGTCTCAGTAATTTTCCTTGGCCGCCATTGGCTAATTCAGTTTTTCAGTCCTAGATTAATTTTTTATTGTTCGATTTGTATAAAACAAAGTTCATATGCTTCGTTGTCTCAATTGTCATTTTTTTTATTACCGAAAGTGTTATCTGTCGGCACCGGAAGTGGCATAATTTTACCAAAAACTACAATTTTGACAGTTAGGTACCATTTTTCGAAAACAAATATTATTATTATTATTTTTAAACAGTGTGTCCTTTAAAGGCGCAAAAAATTTCGGAAGCAGTTTTTTTAATTTTGATTTCATTTTCTAGCAAATTGGATTAAGAGGTGAAAAAGGGCGTAAAATTGACCTATTTACAACCCATTCAGGCTTTTCTGATTTTAAAATATTTCTACGTAACTTTTGTAAAATTGTAGCTATAATCCATACGAAGAGAATGTATGTGAAAATTAGTTTGTAATATAAGCAGTTGCCGAGAAATGGGCAGTTTTGCATACGTCACTGTTTTCTTAATTTTGCCTGTAAAATAGTCAATTATTAAAGGATATTCACAATAGTGACATCATTTGATTCAAAAAGCAAGTATGCGTCATATCAAATTGATTATAATTTAAAATTGACACCGGAAGTGACGCCATTTGGTTAAAAACTGCATTTTTAACTTTTAAAATCGATATTTTTTTCAACCAAGAATTATTTAATATGTAATATTAAAATTAACTTTTGGTTTAAATTCACATATTAACAAATCTCATACGGTCATTTAATATCATAAAATTGTTTCTAACGTGTTTGGTTGCCGAGATGAAGGCGGTTTTCTAAATGTCACTTTTGAAGGTTTTTGGCCCATAAAAGTGTCAATTATTATTTGATTTTCATAAAATTTTCACCCTTTGAGGCCTAATGTAATGGACGATGTTATAGAACTAATTTAACGTTTTCATTATCACCGGAAGTAATGTCATTTTGGCAAAAACTGTATTTTTAGCCTTCAAAACAGATATTTTATTCAAATGAGTGATTTGTAATGTTTTTAAAATAGAATGGACCCATACGATCATACAGATGCCACAAAATCGTTTCTAACTTGTACCGTTGCCGAGAAATAGCCGATTTTCTACAAGTCACTTTTCAAGGTTTTGGGTCTATAAAAGTGGCATTTATTATTCGATTTGCATAAAATTTTCACCAAATCTGTTTATCGGTTCCATTTGTACTGGAAGTGAGATGAGTTCAAGGGTAACGTGACACCGAAAGTGACACAAGTTCAAAGGTAACATGGTACCAGTGAAACCCGTCATTCCTGCATGCAGGTCTAGTTAATTTTGTGATTTCTCGTGTCATTTAACCTTTGTTTGCATACCACTTGACCTTTGTTTTGTTTTTAAAATGGCGGCTCTGTGAAAAGGCAGTAGGTGCTTCGCATGGCGCGACTTTTGCGTCATTAGATTTGGATACAGACACATTTCCTGTGGTTCCTATCAAGGTAACTTTGTTTGGTTTGTCGTATATAAAATGTTTAATTCCGCAATTACGCAGTGTGCATTCTAATTTACATTTGAAACTCAATCTGTGATCTATTTCCGCTATGGTGGGTTGTGCATTTTAAACGACAGATTCCAACGATTGTATAAGGGCTTTGACCTTTTTTTTAAATACATGTACCGATATAGTATTTCTTCATTTTGGTCGAATGATATATGTGATTCGGCAGTGTCACCGGACATTCCAGAAGAAAGGTATGGTGGTTAAACAGACAGCCAAAAAAGGGTAAGTCCACTAAGCATCTGTCACATAGCAGGCAACTAAGGCACTACCCCTCCCCCTTTCCGACAAATGTGGTATATTTCGGAAGGGGATGACAGTTCCACGTTTCAGATCTCGTCATCGAACAATGACGTAGAGCGTATCAATTTTATGACCACCAATTTCCTACGCTCCCGCTACATATCACATTTGAAACAATGTCCATAAATAAAGACTATAAATAATTTACTTGCAAATTTGACAATATCAATAATTAGGTGGGAAAAAATTTCATCTATAAATATAATTTGTAGCGTAAATATAGACATGGATGTGATAAAGGAATTTCAGGGGGCGTTACCTGTCCTCCGCACACGGTACACGTAAATATGCAGCCAGGGTGTCAAGTCGTGTTTTTGTTATTAAATTTATTACAGATATTTTAGAATCTAAATTCTACACCTCAATGGCGAAGTATTCAATTTAGCACAGAAGTTTGGCACCATGATACTTGGAGAAATATACGTGGATACAGATTATAGAATTGCATGAATCTTAGGGTTGCCGACGCAAAGCAATTTCACGGACTTTCAAGAATTTTTAGGCATTCCCATAGGTTTCATGTACATGTACCTACATGTATGGATATGTGTGATGTGACAGGTCTTTGATAATTTAGGGTGACAGGTTAGTTACTGAAGCGACCTATGTGAAGAAAAGCTTCCTGTGCAACTAATGTTTTATCGTTTGGTGGAGCCTTTTAATAACCAATTGTTTTGCGTTAATATTTTCTTTCGTGTTTTGAATTGGCCCATTTCTAATAAATTCATCTGCTACTTTTTTTTATACATATTCCAGATATAAAGAACTAAAACATTCTTTTCATAAACATTCAAATTTGGAAATTTTGTTGTTCCTTAATAAGACTCCACTTGCTGTACTTGATGGTGAGCGGTAAATTTTACCTGCATGCTATTTTTATAAAATCGTTTTTGACTTATTATAAATTGATTTGACAGTTGTATTGAACCTTTCTTTCAACATATTCTCGAGTCCAAAACGTCTCCTACCCGTATCCAAGATGTCACCAGTCCTAAACGTGGAGGCCATATTTTTTTGAGTCTGAAATGACACGGAATCTTACTTTCCAGGCCTGATCAGCAAAAGATTTTTTGAAATTTTTACTATGTGAAGAAAAGCTTCCTGTGCAACTAATGTTTTATCGTTTGGTGGAGCCTTTTAATAACCAATTGTTTTGCGTTAATATTTTCTTTCGTGTTTTGAATTGGCCCATTTCTAATAAATTCATCTGCTACTTTTTTTTATACATATTCCAGATATAAAGAACTAAAACATTCTTTTCATAAACATTCAAATTTGGAAATTTTGTTGTTCCTTAATAAGACTCCACTTGCTGTACTTGATGGTGAGCGGTAAATTTTACCTGCATGCTATTTTTATAAAATCGTTTTTGACTTATTATAAATTGATTTGACAGTTGTATTGAACCTTTCTTTCAACATATTCTCGAGTCCAAAACGTCTCCTACCCGTATCCAAGATGTCACCAGTCCTAAACGTGGAGGCCATATTTTTTTGAGTCTGAAATGACATGGAATCTTACTTTCCAGGCCTGATCAGCAAAAGATTTTTTGAAATTTTTACGAGTCATCTCTTCATTAAGGAGATTCGAAAAATAAACATGAAAATCCATTATATTTGTATTCAAGAGAATAAAGTATTTAAAACAAAAGTTGTATTACTATTTTTGAATTTTTGGGCCAGTGAAATTGGGTCTGGGCTTGTAATAAATTGTAATCTACTGGCCCGAATGGCTTGTGATTTCACATTTGAAAGTTATTGACTGCCAAAGGGTTTGCATATTCTTGGCCTGATGCTATAAAACATTTGTCTGAATTAAATGACAAGTGATAACAGATACATGGGCGATTTTCTGCTCACTAATAATTCCCTCAAAGACAAAAAGATATTGTGTGAGACTGTGAGAGGGTATCTGACAATTAATAAAAAGAATTTTCTGCTACTAGTTAAGAGAGCACGAAAGAAAAACAGAAAGATAGGTTGCCAGGCAACGAAACATACGCACACAGCAGCTAAATCGCTAGGGCAGTCAACAAGAGTTGTTGCATATTTTTACTTTTTTTCGGTAATGAAACATTTGTAATACACTAAAATCTGATTAAGAGTAACAACTCATTAATTAATTACCAGAAAATCATTAGAATTTGTTTGGTTTTTATTAAATTCTGCCCATGCTAACATTTAGTAAACGAAACATATAATGTCATCAGTTATCAAAATTCATTGAAAATCAAAATACTTGTTTGTTTCAAGACCTTAAACTCTATATATTAATCTGAAGTCGATCGGATGATAAGTTTGGCCTCTAGAGTGTCACAAGATTTTTCAAAATAATCGAGGGAGATTATTATTGGAAATCGCTGAAAATCAAAAGCCTTCTCCCTCTCATGACCTTAAACATTGGGTATGAATTTAAAGTCATTCGGATATTAATTTTGGCCTCTTGACCATCCACAAGATTTTTTAAAGTGATCAAGGGCCATACCTCTGGCAGTAATTTTTGGAAAATCGCTGAAAATCAATAGGATTCTTCCTCTCATGACCTTAATCATTGGGTATCAATTTAAAGTCATTC
This sequence comes from Patella ulyssiponensis, assembly GCA_963678685.1. Taxonomy (NCBI): domain Eukaryota; kingdom Metazoa; phylum Mollusca; class Gastropoda; family Patellidae; genus Patella; species Patella ulyssiponensis. The sequence goes on along the minus strand of OY783228.1, from coordinate 58,199,453 downwards.
GGATATTAATTTTGGCCTCTAGACCGTCCAAAAGATTTTTTAAAGTGATCAAGGCTATAGGCTTCTTCGTCTCATGATCTTAAACACTGTGTATAAATTTAAAGTCAATCGGATATTAACTTTGACCTCGAGAGCGTCCACAAGATTTTTCAAAGTGATCAAGGGCCGTAACTCTGGCAGTAATTATCGAAAATCAATAGGATTCTTCGTCTTATGACCTTAAACACTGCGTATAAATTTAAAGTCAATCGGATATTAACTTTGGCCTCTATAGTGTCCACAAGATTTTCTGAGGTGATCAAGGGCCATAACTCTGGCAGTAATTCTGCAAGAAGATTCGTAAATTGTATAATTAGGGTTTCACACTGAGTAGCTTGTGTGGAACACTATTGTTTTTGTTCGGATTATTATTAGGGTTTCAAACTGAGTAGCTTGTGTGAAACACTATTGTTTTTGTTAAAATTATTATTAGGGTTTCACACTGTGTATCTTATGTGTACCACTATTGTTTTTGTTAAAATTATTATTCTTATTAGGCTTTCAGACTTTTGTCTGAAAGGCTATTGAGATTACTAAAATTATTATTCTTTTTATTATTATTATTCTTTACCACGAGAGCCTATTTCTCTATGATCGAAAAGAGATACCGATCTGCGGTTCATCTTTCTATCGGGAAACCATGTGGTGGTTACTCAATAAAGCAATTTTTAAACTTCTGCACAGACCGGAAGTGGCCGAATTTTGAACATTGGTAAGGAATTAAAAATTAGCCTTGGTTTCATCAATTCTTTACCTATATTCGAACAAATCATATTTTTGGAGAGCCTTAGACTTTTCCCGGAACAAAAGCAATCTCACATTTTGCAATTTCAAAACTTCGTCGTTGACTTTTATCGTTCAAAAATTGAAAACACGTCGCCTACGAGACAATTTTTGTTATTTTTCAATATTTTCAAATTTGACCTACATTTTTGGTTACCTTAAGTCAATCTGATTCCAGTAATATAAGTTTCATTCAGAGTTTTCGCCCCTTTATTTTTCGAATTTTCTTCCCATTTTGTGAGCTATTGTTTCGTTTTACGGCCAAATTGATGTTTCTGAAACTTATGGAACATGATTTAGACACCACCTTTCGCATTGGCATTTTAAAACGGACAATCAGAAGCTCAAATCAGACTGTTTGGGCGGTGGCATAGTAACAGAGTACTTCAGCCATAAAATCTCTGGTAAATCCGGACTCTGTATGTTCCGGATTACGACATCAATCAACCGTCCCATCACATGATTTCCATTGAATCGACACCATATAATACGGCTTTCAATCGATAGGTGTGAAGCAAGCAATTATTACCAATTAATTATCAGTGAGATTAAAACTCGATAGGTGTGAAGCCACAACAGATTAACAAGCAAACACCAATCAATTATCGGTGACATTAAAACTCGCTGCCGTACGTAGGTCTATGTTGATTACTTTGACAAATGTGACAAATACTCAAGTATATCCACGAATTTCTCAACAAATTCACAGTCATAAAAATATTCCTTGCACCTGTTAGAAATACTCGTTGCGCATGCCGATTGCACGCATGTTAAATGAAATACAAATTAAAGGGCTAATCCCAATAATTTTTTTGAGGATAAAACTGCTTAATTTTGTGCTAAAATCCTCTACCTAAATGCAGAGAAACTAACTGGTATTTGTAATAGGTTTTCAAATAATTTAAACCCGTCAATATTCATCTGGAACTTGAGACCAGTGTCCCAAGCTGTATTCTGTGGTGTCTACGTAAAACCAGGCTTCTTTTATGAAAAATAATGTGTAGGTGAAATTTACCTTTTGATATCAAGTACAGTACATGGGTCATTCACTATATAGAAGACCCTCAATAAACGGGAGTCGATTATCAGGTCATCAGCAAAAAAATAACCCTGAATTCTTAAAAGGGTTACGTGTCTGGATAAGCAGTTTAGACGTTCACGGCCAAACGACTCAATATTTTGAGCTGAAATTTTGAGACAAGGTAAATACACCATTCTTCGATATTTTGGCACTTAAATTTCATACGTACTTGGACTTTTATTTTTAAGAATCTGTTTAAAATGGGATAGTCCTTTTAATGTAAGAAAATTTTGAATGTACAAAAAAGTTTATCATTTTAAAGGGAATAATGCTCTGGTGATTCGAAGCTACATTATAATAATACTTCCGGTTTTCGAAGTTACAATATTTCCGGTTTGACAAAAATGTGTATTCTGACACTCTGCGTGATTCGACATATTATTGTAACGATCCCGTACGATGTCTGATTTGACAGAGTCCATTGTATGGATTATTTTTATATTGTGTTCTTGTATACCACTTTGCATTAATATTTGTTGGATCTCATTGTAGTTCACTTCAGTCTGTTACATAATTCCCATCCGTCGGCTCTTCGGGTAGAAATCATGGAATACGCTTTATTTTTAAGGTTTTGATGTTTAATGACAAAAAACCAATGTTGACATTTTTGCTGATAAGCTCTTCAACTTTTTTTTTTCACCATATTTATAATGTTATCAACATATCAGCGTAGTGATACATCATTTTTTGACAGCAGTTTACCTATGGCAAAGTCCTATATTCACCCAGTGTTTCCTTCAAGGTCAATAAAATTAAAACAGTTTCATTTTAACAAAAAAAGAAGTGAGTCTTTATTTAAAATAAGTGGTTTCTTTAAAATAAAAGAAAGAAGTTCTTTTTTAATTGACCAATCAAATTCATGCAAAGCGGTATCTCCTAGGTTATGTAATTTATCACACAAGGGATATCTACTGTCGAATGTGTTTTTTGATGATAAATGTTTTCAGGGGCAAAGATTCTATTTCAGGAAGTAACAACTGTGTAAATTGATCAAAAGTTGACCAATTTTGCATATTTACATTATGGTGGCCATTTTTGGTGGGAAAATGGGACAATGTACTGATATTAATTAAGTAGTCGTCTGTTGTATCAGAATATATTTTTACAGGGCACAGATTCCATTTCTGCCATTTACATGTTCACATATTTAGTATATTTCATGGTCATCCGAGTTGACGACTGTGTCATCGAGACTTGCAGTTTATGTTGTCTGTCAGTTATAGATACAAAATTAACAATGGTTAAAGTTGGGTTCTCAGATAAGTATTTATCGGGTGGTTATTGCCTATAAAAGTGTGACAATTTTGATATATATGGAAAGTAGAGATATCCAATATTACAAGAAAAATACTGGATTCCTTGAAAAACACTCATGGAGCGTATACAGGACAAAAATGTAAGGGGTTCCCTTAATAGTCAACCCGACGAATAAGGATACCTGCACGCTTGGCGTTGAAGGCTGAACGCGAACTTGAGCGATTTGTGTGCATGTTGAAAAACTTTATGAAGAGTTAGACGTACAACAATTTCTGGGATAAAAATCACGGAAAAAGACGCAGGCAGTGGATAATCCGAGAATTTAATTAGGATTCGATATTTGTAGTAATTAGTCAGCGCTTACAGACAACATCGTCTTGTGTATGCAATGCATTCTCCCCTGTCCTCCGCCGCCGTTGCCATTGGTTACGGAGAGGTGTACTCACCTGACACAAACATGGTCTCTTTCGATAGATTTTGATAGCAGGCTATACTCGTCAATTACAATGTTTTGAGAACGATTTGAAGCAAAATTATTATAAAATAATTAGTTTGAATATGTTTTTAGTTCTAATATATCATCAAATCACCCAGTTTGTACCCGGGAATATAACTTTAAAAATGTGAATCTTACGACTTTTGAAAAGGTAATTAATAATTCAAAGATAGGTTGCCAGGCAATGAAACATACGCCCACAGCAGCTAAATCGTCCGGGCAGTCAACAAGGGTTGTCGCATATTTTTACTTTTTTTGGTAATGAAACATTTGTAATACACTAAAATCTGATTAAGAGTAATAACTCATTATGTAATTATCTGAAAATCATTAGAATTTGTTTGCTTTTTATAAAGTTTTACCCCACGGTAACAATTAGTATAGGAAATATTTAACATCATGGATTTAGCTGTTCAGTTATCAAAATTCACTGAAAATCAAAATACTGTGTATCACTCTGCAGTCTATCAGATATTAACTTTGTCCTCTACAGCATCGATCGATAAGAATTAACCACCACTACCACTCGGGACTATTCGTTTAAATCGTAATTTGCTATCTAACAAAATCTGCTCCATGTATCGATTGGATTTCAGATCTCCAAGCATGCGCAATATGGCTCAGTGTTTGGATCGGCCATTCCTGTGTAATTTATATGTGTGCAGCCCTATTTACATTTGTTTAAGTTTTTGTTGATACAATGGACCGATCTATGTATAGTTTCTATACCCATAGATGTGAACGTGCCTTTGTAAATTTATATTTGATGTACCATTTAACCCTTGTGCGTACACGTCGCGCGAAAAATGTCGGCAACAAGGGGTAACCTAAGATGAATAATCGTATTCAAATACGATCAAACTACAGCTTCACATCAAGACTGAACAATAATCAATCAGACTAAAACAAATTATTTCAGGTATTGTCACTGACGATAGGAATTATAAGATTTTTTTTGAAACCATACAAATCTAAAAATATCGTAATTGTCATGTTCCATGTAGAATCGTCTATTGGTGGGGTTGGTAGGGTACCTTGATTTGCTTTCAGATCTGGATTACTAACCAAAACAATATCATCAGTAAGAAAGATTCCTAATACAAAGCTAGCACCGATTACAGAACAGATCAGACACCTGTAAAAAGCAAAATATTGAAAGGAAGGGGGAGGGGGGTCCACAAGACCCCTGGTGTCCGATTATGTAAGTTTCTTGTCAAATGATGAATGTTGCCACTGCCTTACATAGTTAGCGATCCAATAATATTGAAAGACAAACGCGTGATGAAAATAATTTTAATGTGTCTTTATTTACAATTTTATGTTGTGACAATACCACGTGCATGGCTGTATACGGTGAATATTTGGTCCGTGCACGTGCTCCCATTGTGCCCGAGCCTGTATTGTCATCATTGAGAAATTTGTCTTGGCACAGTAAACACCTCTCGAGGTAAGACAAACTTTCTTACAGGCTATATTGGACAGCTCGGGGCACCCTAACAAGTGAACCACTTCCGAAGTGATACACAAAAACACATACTTATGGAATAACAGCTACTTAATTTATTTAGGCGACGTTTCGAAGAGTATTCTTTTTTTTTTTTTTTTTTTTTAAACCTTTTTTTAACATGTTTATTCACTGAATTTAAATACATCATCAAATTTACATCCCAAGACAATATTTACATTTATATAGAACAAAAAGCATTTCTTCAGTTGGTTAAAACTCTATACAGTGAAATAAAAGAATTTTTTTTTTTTTTAAAGTTAAAAATCGATGCTTATCTCATCACTTAACCAGGGAGGCTAAATAAATTTTTTTTTTTTTTTTCTTTCTTTTCCAAATATGCATTATCTATTGTCAGTTATATACTATATACACTTCATTACAGATTAATTAATTTGTATTTTAAAACACTATATACATAGTTAGCGCTTTGAGCATGCATTTATGGATGGATAATATGCGCTTTATAAATATATAAAGAAAAATTTATTGAGGAAGACCAAAATTTGACGAAAGGAAAACAGTTGTCTTTTCTTAAGTATACTAGATTTTTTAAATTATATGTATAATAAATACTGTGGCAGTGAAATCCACGACAAGCTTGTATAAGTTACAAGATAGACACATAAATCTATCATACATTTGATAAAAAAATATATTATACAAAAATATACACCCTGAAAATACATATTTCACCAATCACAGCATTTTTACGTATGTAGGGATAATAATAATAATAATTAGAAAATCTAGTCTAGTATTACGAAATACTGTCATGGTAAAATTGAAATATTAGGTCATCCGAATCCAGAAGTTTGTCTTTATTTTCCCACACAATATAAAAATAATAGAAAAGAAATAATATAGTTTGATTATTATAAGATGTCAAGTTAAAATATGGTTTAGGTAATTGGAAAGATTTATTACCGGAGATGTTTTGTATATGTGTTGTAGTGAACTTACGATAATAATATAGATACGGACAGTTTTCAAACAGGTGAGTGTTTCTTCTTTAATTTTGCAATAATTGCAAGTGATATCAGTTCTATGGAAAGTACGTGATTGTAACAGTGTCTTAGTTTTAAGTGCAGAATGAACAATAAAATACAGAAAATCGCGTTGTCTGCTTAGTAGAAATTTGTTTTGTTGGAAGTGAAATATGTTTTGAAGATTTAGCCCCTTGTTGTTGGAAATTACATTAGGTTTATGATTTATCTTTAATAAAAGTTCTGTATAGATTGTCTTTGTATCGTTTTTTGATTTCCAGTTAATGAGGGTCGAGTGATTAAAATAAGTATCTTTTATTTCAGAGATAGTTGATGGTGAATTGATGTTATATAGTATGGATGGGTGGTATGGAATATAGTTCCTTAGAGTAATGCCAAACCAGTACAACCCTAGAGCTATCCAGGCATGTTGAGGATTAGAGTGTCTCAATATTAACTGGTTAATGATCTTAATGTGGAAACATTGAATTTTTAACTTTATGTCCAGAATTTTTAAACCACCTGTCTAAATCTAGCATAAGCGTTTGACGTTTAATTAACTCTATGTTATCTGGCCAAATGAATTTAAAAATTATTGTGTTAATAATATATTGGTAATATTTATCAGTAGGCCCGAAACGATACGCTGTGCCACGATATGATACAGCATGATGTCGTAGCCCAACGATACGGGTGCATCACGATACACACGCCATTAATGTGAAATTGACTAAAGTATTCTTGAAATAAAGAAAAAATACACAATGTTTTATAATAATAGGATTCTTATAGGATTCTTATATCGCGCTAAACTCCAGACAATAAAGTCTGCTCAAAGCGCACACAAAGTCAATTCTAAGTTAATTTTCAAACATTAAAGTCTGCTCAAAGAGCACACCAAGTCAAATTCTATGTTAATTTAGAGTGAGTTTGTTTTTAATATTTAGAAAACAGGAATGTTTTTAATTTAGATTTAAATATCGAAAATGTTGGAGCAGATTTTAAAGCTAACGGAAGAGCATTCCACTTCAAGGCCGCTGAAACTTCAAAAGATTTAAAATCAAAATTTTCAGTTTCCACTTTGACACTGTAATATAATGTTGAGATTGGGATCGCAGAGATCGTGTTGACTGGTAGGGATTAACAAGTTCCCTTAAGTACGAAGGAGCATTCCCATGAAGGCACTGATACACAATTGTTAAAATTTTGAATTCTATCCTTTCACTTATGCGCAGCCAATGCAGAGAGTTTAGTACTGGAGATATACTAGAACATTTTGGTGACTTGGAAACTAATCTGGCTGCTGAATTTTGTATTTTTTGTAGTTTTTGTAGTAATTCAGATGAAATTCCAGTAAGAAGACTGTTACGGTAATCTAATTTTGATAAAATTAATGATCGGACAAGGGTTGCTGTGGATTCTGTCGTTAACATATGACAATGCTACTGATGTTTCTGAGATGGTAGTAGCATATCTTGGTTAGATGGTTTACATGACTGGACATACTGTTGTTGGAGTCCAAATACACACCAAGATTTTTTACTTTATCGCAGAAGGCAATCTGTACTTCACCAACCTGAACGTGGTCTACTGACAGCTTGGAAATTCGTGCTGGTGGACCGATGAGAATGGCCTCTGTCTTGTCATCATTCAGTTTTAATTTATTGCATGACATCCAGGACTTTACATCAGCAACGCATGCTTGGATGTTGTTCAGGCTTTGATGATGCGAAAGTACAGGCAAGCTCTCAATTAGCTGGGTGTCATCAGCATATAAGTGTTGTGATAGCTGAAAACCATTTATAATCTGGCCTAACTGACTAGTATACATGGTAAAAAGAATTGGGCCCAATACGGATCCTTGCGGCACACCACAATTCAGGGAGACAGACGAAGAATGTGAGTCTCTGATAATAACAGATTGGCTTCTGTCTGATAGATATGATGAAAACCAGTTTAATACCGCACCGTCCAAACCACACTCATCACGGAGACGGGTGATAAGAACATAGTTTGAGTTTCGTCGAAAAGAGAAGAAAGATCTTCATAACACATTGAATCTGTTAGTTTATTAGTCTTAGATGGTGGAGGACGATAAACACATATAAATTTAATTGAGTGGTTGCCGTGAATGAGATTAAGATTTAATAATTCCAAGGATGGGAATGTAGATGAAATGGTGTTTAAAAATTCCACTTCTAGACTCTTCTTATACAGAACAGCTATGCCCCCACCTGAAGAATGTAAACGTGGAACATGTCGAAACTTGTAAGATGATGGTATAAGATCGGCTATTTTTGCTTCATCGCCACAGTCACGTAACCAAGACTCAGTGATAAAGAATAAGTCAATATCATCTTCGATAATGTTATCAGAGATTTCAGTAGTTTTGTTTCTAACTGACTGAGTGTTTAATTATTTTAATTTCTACAGGTTTGGGTTTAGGATGAACATTAATCAGATTTGATTTAACAACACCTTTCTTTAATTGATTAACAGAGTTTTTATCAAAGATATCAGTGATCACTGATATTGGTCTTTGTTTTCTTCTGCCACCCCTTTTACCTCTCTTAGATTTAACATGAGCACTAATATGTAGATCATTTAATCTATTGAAAACATCTTGAGTGAGAAGATGAGGTGAGTTGAAATCCAACAACTGTTCTCTAGAGTAAAATAGATGCATTGATTCACTGATAGATAGTAAGCTTTAGACTGACAAACACAAGTAGGATGAGTAGAATTCACTAACTAAACATAAAGGAAATATGTTTTCTACAGAATATGCATAATCCAAACATTGAAATGTTAATTACTACATAACAAACTGATAATAGTCACTTAAAGCAATATGTTACAAATTCCCATATGCAGTAATCCACTTATTTCCAAGAAATAACACATTCATTGCAGAGCACAAAATTTCATGGCTGCCTATGAGGCGCATTAAATATATATTTTAAATTTATATTGTTTATTATTAGATAAATTAAAATTTATATTTAACTTTTAACCAATATTTTTGGCACATTTTTCATTTTGTGCGAAACAGGAAAACCAATATTCTCCCACACCTTCGATCGCAATCTGTTTGACAGAGAATTACTTACGAATTAACTCTGCAACGCATGCTTGGATGTTGTTCAGGCTTTGATGATGCGAAAGTACAGGCAAGCTCTCAATTAGCTGGGTGTCATCAGCATATAAGTGGTGTGATAGCTGAAAACCATTTATAATCTGGCCTAACTGACTAGTATACATGGTAAAATTAACTCTGCAACAAATGACTGTCCACAACATGTGCGTTGACTGCAGGCGGCGTCAGTCATTGGCTCAACGGCTCGTGCAATGTTTACTTAACACCTAACTTAGGAAATATTTTTTTAACTACAAGTAATTCAAACGTCTTTATTTATTTTTCTTTTACCTCAAAAAAATGTTTGAGAATTTAATTTGTCGGAGTAAAAAAGATAATATGCCGAACTCGTTAAGCCTCGTTGATGTCATGCTTATCAGTGATTGTATCGAACAGGTGGGTGGCTTTTCTATTTCAACTTCATCAAGTGTAACACTGCTACCACCAGTACTGGGCGTGAACATAATAGTCGAAAGACTAAGAGAGACTGTTAATCAAAATTTCAACACGCTTTTCATTCATTCGAATAAGAGCCACCGGCATCGCGAGGAAGAAATGACTGTTAAATAAAATGCGATTTCATTGGTGTAAAATGCATGGCTTCCGGTATTTTGTCCAATGGAAAAAATTGTCTTATCCAGTTTCCAAGTCGTATTTTGCACGCGATTAGTAGGTCAGTTTTGCAATGATTGTGAAGTCTGGATGCCCGGGCCTATAGAAGACGCGTGCTGTTCCTAGTCTATTTATAGCTACCGAGGGTTTCTTTACATTTAGGCCTTGTATACGTACGTACTGAACTGATAGGTAATTTCTAAGGGTCCTATATGTCTCATTTATTGAACAAATATCGCGATATAGTATGAAATTAATCGTGAACCTTAAATTGAAAAAAAAAATAAATCTCGATTATTGATATTCTTAAAAAAAAATATCGTTCATTGTTTTCATGGAAAAAATCGCGGAATACCGGTTCACTGGTGAATCCTTTCGGTCTTATTTATCAGGTGGGATTATATAACTGGTGTACCAGATTTTACTTAGGATGTAGGTATTGAGTACAGTTACTTTTTCTTTAAGAGACAGATTTTTTGACCGTTCTTTACAAAACTTCAGTTGACCTAACAAAGAATCAGTTAATTTTTTCCAGTTATTGTATTTCATATCCTTTCCATAATAAATTCCTAAAACTTTAATACTGTCTTTAGGTATTAAGTGTGTTGTATTGTTAAAATAGTTTATTTCCAGAAGTTCAGTTTTATTAGTGTTCAAACTTGATCCCGATATAGCCCCAAAGTATTCTCTCAACGTTATCAAGCTAATACAGTAAAACAAGAATTATGAGATCAATATATACAGAAAACTATAACAACAAGTCATGAAACCATACAGGACAACAACAAGATCAAAGGAGTTATTCAAAACAAACTAATTAACACTAAGCTTAATTGTAGCCATGAGTGGATTTAAGTAATTAATAACTATGATGATATGTACAATACTACCCACAGAATAGGGATATACCTACATTACAGTTATGATATAGCTTGTTGAGTTTATAGATAAGGGTAATTAACTTGTAATAACTATGACCTCTTTGTGATTAAATGTACAATAGACTAAACTAAGTAATTCTCAATGTTTAATTTGAAGATGTAACAGATAAAGTTGATAATGATATTAGGAAAATGAAATTAATAAATACTAATATAAATTTAAAGAAGGAATGATGGAGAAACACAACTATTTGTTATTTGATAAGTTCATCATAAGCACTGGGCAGGAATATCCCTGTGTCGCGGTTGAGGTCTGGACTTTTTCTTTTAATGTGTATGGCCTCAATAAGTTTGCGGGTTTTCTCTAACGGTAGATGGGCTGCCAGAGTTTTATATGTTTTAATTCTGTGTCCTGGGTTGGATAGCATGTGTTGGGCCACAGCTGAATTGGTGGTGGAGGATTTTGATTTATGCTGACAAATTCTCTTATCCAATGGTTGTCTTGTTTTTCCCACGTGTTTACTGTCACATAGGAGATCTTTAAGGGTTCTTCCTTTAGAAGAGCTTTTTACAATGCTGGTAATTTGGCGACGACCAGTATCTCGTCAGCTCTATTTATCGACCACGATCAGTGTCTGAAATACTGTCAGTCTATTTCTCTATATATTGTGGCGAAATAATTCATTCACTTTGACTCACTTTCCTCTGTTGAGTAGGATAAACTAGTGATCAGGCTACAGACGGTATCTGATCTAGGTCATTCCATGTCAAGTGGGTCAATTTACAAAAATTTGGGAAATCGACATCCTCAAAAAAATCTGGAATAGATAGGTTTCCAGGCAACAAAACATACGCCCACAGCAGCTAAATCGTTCGGGCAGTCAACAAGAGTTGTTGCATATTTTTCCTTTTTTCGGTAATGAAACATTTATAATACACTAAAATCTGATTGAAGTAACAACTCATTGAAGATACATCATGGGAGATTAGATAACGAGTTGGCACTTCTCACTACAATAGTTAAAGATAGGTTGCCAGGCAACGAAACATACGCCCACAGCAGCTAAATCGTCCGGGCAGTCAACAAGGGTTGTCGCATATTTTTACTTTTTTTTGGTAATGAAACATTTGTAATACACTAAAATCTGAGTAACAACTCATGTAATTATCAGAAAATCATTAGAATTTGTTTGCTTTTTATAAAGTTTTGCCCCACGCTAACAATTAGTATAGGAAACATTTAATATCATGGATTTAGCTGTTCAATTATCAAAATTCATTGAAAATCAAAACACTTGTTCGTTTCAACACCTTAAACTTTGTGTATCAATTTGAAGTGTGGATGATAAGTTTGGCATCTACAGCGCCACAAGGTTTTTTGAAGTGATCAAGGGAGATAACTCTGGAAGTAATTATTTGAAATTGATGAAAATCAGTAGGATTCTTCCTCTCAGGACCTTAAACAGTGTGTGTAAATTTAAAGTCAATCGGATATTAACTTTGGCTTTTAGAGCGTCCACAAGATTTTTTGAAGTGATCAAGTTAGATAACTCTGGCACTAATTATCGGAAATCGCTGAAAATCAATAGGCTTCTTCGTCTTATGATCTTAAACACTGCGTATAAATTTAAAGTCAATCGGATATTAACTTTGGGTTTTAGAGCGTCCACAAGATTTTTTGAAGTGATCAAGGGCCATAACTCTGACACTAATTATCGGAAATGGTTGAAAATCAAGAAGCTCCTTCGTCTTATGACCTTAAACACTGTGTATAAATTTAAAGTCAATCGGATATTAACTTTGGCTTTTAGAGCGTCCACAAGATTTTTTGAAGTGATCAAGGGCCATAACTCTGGCACTAATAATCGGAAATCGCTGAAAATCAATAGGCTTCTTCGTCTTATGACCTTAAATGCTGTGTATAAATTTAAAGCCAATCGGATATTAACTGTGGCTTTTAGAGCGTCCACAAGATTTTTTGAAGTGATCAAGTTAGATAACTCTGGCACTAATTATCGGAAATCGCTGAAAATCAATAGGCTTCTTCGTCTTATGATCTTAAACACTGCATATAAATTTAAAGTCAATCGGATATTAACTTTGGGTTTTAGAGCGTCCACAAGATTTTTTGAAGTGATCAAGGGCCATAACTCTGGCACTAATTATCGGAAATGGTTGAAAATCAAGAAGCTCCTTCGTCTTATGACCTTAAACACTGTGTATAAATTTAAAGTCAATCGGATATTAACTTTGGCTTTTAGAGCGTCCACAAGATTTTTTGAAGTGATCAAGGGCCATAACTCTGGCACTAATAATCGGAAATCGCTGAAAATCAATAGGCTTCTTCGTCTTATGACCTTAAATGCTGTGTATAAATTTAAAGCCAATCGGATATTAACTGTGGCCTCTAGAGCGTACACAAGATTTTTTGAAGTCGTCAAGGGCCATAACTCTGGTAGTTATTATCGGAAATCGCTGAAAAACAATAGGCTTCTTCGTCTCATGACCTTAAACACTGTGTATAAATTTAAAGTCAATCGGATATTAACTTTAGCCTCTAGTGTGGACGCCGGACCGCCGGCCGGACGGCCGGACGGCCGGACGGGGGCGACAACAATATACGACCACATTTCAATGTGGGCGTATAAAAACTAGCTATTGTAAAGGCAATTTGCTGAAAATTTCAGTCAAACTGATTCACTATTAACTTTGAACTGAACAAATGAAATTTCCGCTTAACCTCCGTCATCATTACTAAAGTCCGTACTTTAAGACAAAGCCAGTAGTCTCGGTAATCCATTTTTATTGGTAAATCACGAAGGAAAATATTTCAGCGAATCGAACTACAATCCAACAAAAATCTCATGCTAGCCTTGACATCGAGAGTTGGTTATGGTCTGAATAGCTTAATTAATGTCTAATTAATATTTTTTATAACATTTCGGGCCTAAAGCAAGACCTACAATAGGCAGATTTTGCTCTTGCATAATGCATGTTTAAGTAATTATCAGAAAATCATTAGAATGTGTTGGGTATTTAAAAATTTCCGCCCCATGCTGTTTAGTATACGAAACATTTAATATCTCACATTTAGCTGTTAAAGTGATCAAGGGCCATAACTCTGGCAGTAATTATCGGAAATTGCTGAAAATCAATAGGCTTCTTCGTCTAAGAAGTCTTAAAACACTGTGTATAAATTTAAAGTCAATCGGATATTAACTCAGATTCTAGAGTGTCCACCAGATTTTTAAAAGTGTTCAAGGGCCATAACTCTATTAATGGGGGTGGGGGGGGGGTGGGAGGGACTATAATTAATGGCAGTAGTATAATGTGTATTTTCATATAATTATTCTGATTCATATGTGTAATTTTATATAATTTATGTTTCAATTATAATGTTTTCTGGTCACTTTTTTGTTGTCAGTGATAAATGACATTTTACACTTGATCAATCTGAAAACTTCAATTTGAAGAGCTAAATTATCTTGTGATAGATATGGATACCATACTAACCTTTGACCTCCACTTAATTCACTCAAGGACTCTTTCCATACATCACCAAATGCTACTTTAACTTCAAGTCCATCTAAAACTGTTTTACTGTCTGGAGGAGATAACTTAGCCTGTGTACCAGGAAGTAGCGAAGAAAAGATCGAGTTAAAATCCTGTCAATGAAATATACCGGATACTACAATTAATGATGCAACATTTCAGAGCTAAATCTGTCTATGGCTCCAAATCTTATATAAATTATTATTGAGACTAAAAGACTGAAGGAAATAAACCAGGGTTTTTCTGAGGGACAGACAGACGAACCCATTTTAAAAGATAGGTTGCCAGGCAATGAAACAAACGCCCACAGAAGCTAAGTCATCTGTGTTGTCAACAAAAGTTGTCGCATATTTTTTCTATTGTCGGTAATGAAACATTTAGGAGATAAACACTTCCTGTTACGTATTTAGAGGGGGTTTATTGTCCATTTAACCATGCTTTAATCATTAGAACACGAGACGCGATAGCGTCGAGTTGTTCTAATGGATAATTCAAGCATGGTTAAATGGACAATAAACCCCCGATAAATACGTAACAGGGACGTGTTTATCGATATTGTACTAGCTCAAATATTTAGGGATTTTCTTAGGAACTATTTAGGAAACATTTTTACACCTATTTTAAAAAGCCGTTATTTGCCCACATGCTTGCGTTCATTTTTCAAAATATTCTCAATACAGATTTAGGTCGTCCTGGCTTTCCTTCAAATTTAAAATTCTGGATTCTCGAGCGGCTAGTAAATGAATTATGAAAGAAAATGTTATTCGGATATTGATACAAAATTTTTTTTAACGTTTGAAGATTTTTTAAAAGAACGGGAAATTAGTCTTACTGTGGCATATAAAGAGACAGGTGTTAGCGTGATAGAAATAATTCCGGCCTGCTATCCGAGACTAAAGCAGGGTAACTCTTGGCAACAAAGATGGCTTCGCTTCGTGAGTTTCATGTAAGTTTTCAGTCTTTATTATTTTATTTGCAGACTGTTATCACAACCCTGCAGCTATTTCTTGTTCAAACAATTGCATTTTGTACTTACATCCTCAAAAATACCGTATAAACTATGACAGTGATGGCTAGCCTAAGATTTCAAGTGGTTGCTATCAGGGTTCTTACTTCATTTTGAAATGAACCGGCCACGGGTCGCTCTAACAGATAGTCGTCTTTATGCATATTCTATTCACGACCATAATTGCATATCGTATTAAGAATAATATTACCTTAAACCCTGAATATAAACCCTTAATAAACAAAACCTTTGTTTTAATAGCATACTTGTATTCATAAGTCGATATATTCACACTTTTACAGTCAAATTTCAGTACTTTGCAAAATGCATATTCCTAGTCCTACTTTTGCTTTCATCGTTTCGTCCAACCAAACGGAAGTTATAATTTAATAATAAAAAAAAAATACGAGTAAATACAAATATTTTTTTTAAAACTATTTTTATTCTTAAAGGGGAAGACCAACGATTTTCAACAAGGTTTCTATAAATCTGAAATATATATTCAGAAAGAATCCCCTCTGTAAAAAAAGTAAAAAAGTTTTTGTAAACGAGAAATTAATTTTGATTAAAACCGGAAGTGACATAGTTGGTTCAACATGCTCACTGGGCTCTATAGAAAGCATACAGATTTGGCATAAGTTTACTGATGCATTGTATTCACGTCCCGTCCTTGGGCCAAAAATCTTATGAAATGGACTGTTTGTTAGGATATTATAAACACGAATTTATGTTTTCTTAACGTTTAGAACACAAAGCAGTCGCGTAAATTCACTCACACTGAACAGTACGCTGTGGCCCAATTCACACCGCGTGTCTAATTATTTACATCACGTGGTTTGATTGTCAGCTTACAATAGGTGGGCTATACGGGGGCAAAAAAAGTGAAGGTTTTCAAATACCATCTCTGCAGAGCTAAATTTGTGCAGAATTCATTTCTGATCATTTTGGTACCAATTATATTAAAATCGGATGAAAATTGAGAAGGTGCAGGCAAATTTAGTGACCTAGGGGCGGGGATCACGGTTTTTCGCTATAATATAGCATATTATGTGTTTTTTTTTCATATCTTGGTCAATTTTCAACATATTTTGATAATTTTTGTGGCTATTTTAATGTATTTTATGTCAGAGAATACAATGAGAGTGTTAATTTTTACTTTTGGGTGCAATTTATCTCTGTAATTTGTCAAAATTGTAATTTTTAGGATCGAAATGAACATTTTTCAAAGCTACACACCCCTCGATTGAATAATTAATTTAATGATATTATGAAGAATTATTATCGAACATAGAAAACCGGTGAACATAAATATTTGGTTAAGGTAACATTCAAGCTGAAAAGGCACAATTAGTAAAATGAACGAAAAAGAACATCAATCATCTCGCAGTTCTCAAGGTCAAATGTCATTGCTCTTTTTCTCAAATACCTTGATCCAATAATATTACATGGCAGAATCTGAATTACGTCTACAATCTGAATATCAGTATGTAAAGGATGTCTCCATAGCTTGCTTTCATTGGAAATGCAACGTTCTAAATGTTTTACCGTGTATGTTCCATCAGTATCTTCAGATATACAAATCCCAACATACCATTCATTGCCTACTGGTACAGGTGTCCCAAATAACTACACACGACTCGTTGATGGTCACTTCTGGCTCAGATATTTTTTCTCTTTCAGGACTCTGCTTATTAATTGTATGGACACCAAAAAATATGAGACTCATATCATCCTCAGTAGGCATGTCAAGAAAATTTATATCGGCCATATCCGTTTCAGTTGTCAGAATTATTGTCAGGTTTATTTTCATTTCGGCTGTGGACAGTTGATTCAATTTGTATAAGTGTGGGCGTGTCTTTGAGTCGTGCGACGTTTGTTTTCGATAAGAAATTTCACTTTTCAAAATAGACTTCAGACTTTGCTCGTCATCAGCGTTTTGTACAATTTTTTCAAGTTCATTGACATCTGTAATGGGACCACCCCAAGTTTTACACTTTTTGAGTAGTATATGAACATACTTAGTGGCTTTTAGGGCAGCATTACAGTCTTTCTTTAATTTTTCAATATTCAGAAGTTTTTGTTTCTCCATCCATTGCTGTTCTTGTTTATCAAGTATTTTCGACAAAGTCTTGGTTATTTTTTCAACATTGACTGGTGGAGATTTGTAAACTGTCATCTCATCCCGAATGCCTCTGCCAGTGAATCTTTTATTTGAGCAAGCTGCTGATCTCTGGACAAGCTTATCACCCACACTTATACAAATTGAATCAACTGTCTACAGCCGAAATGAAAATAAACCTGACATTAATTCTGACAACCGAAACGGATATTGCCGATATAAATTTTCCTGACATGCCTACTGAAGATGATATGAGTCTCATATTTTTTAGTGTCCATACAATTAATAAGCAGAGTCCTGAAAGAGAAAAAATATCTGAGCCAGAAGTGACCATCAACGAGCCGTGTGTAGTTATTCGGGACACCTCTACCAGTAGGCAATGGTATGTTGGCTGAAGATACTGATGGAACATACACTGTAGATTTAGAACGTTGCATTTCCAATGAAAGCAAGCTATGGAGACATCCTTTACATACTGATATTCAGACTGTAGACGTAATTCAGATTCTGCCATGTAATATTATTGGATCATGGGATTTGAGAAAAAGAGCAATGACATTTGATCTTGAGAACTGGGAGATGATTGATGTTCTTTTTCGTTCATTTTACTAATTGTGCCTTTTCAGCTTGAATGTTACCTTAACCAAATATTTATGTTCACCTGTTTTCTATGTTCGATAATAATTGTTCATGATATCATTAAATTAATCATTCAATCGAGGGGTGTGTAGCTTTGAAAAATTTTCATTTCGATCCTAAAAATTACAATTTTGACAAATTACAGAGATAAATTGCACCCAAAAGTAAAATTTAACACTCTCATTGTATTCTCTGACATAAAATACATTAAAATAGCCACAAAAATTATCAAAATATGTTGAAAATTGACCAAGATATGAAAAAAAACACACAATATGCTATATTATACCGAAAAACTGCGATCCCCGACCCTAGGTCACTAAATTTGCCTGCACCTTCTCAATTTTCATCCGATTTCAATATAATTGGTACCAAAATGATCAGAAATGAATTCTGCACAAATTTAGCTCTGCAGAGATGGTATTTGAAAACCTTCACTTTTATAGCCCACCCCTACTTACAAGTGACATATATATCGTCTGCTTCGGTGTTTTTGTGCTTGTTGACAGCGTTTATCAACATAAACAGACCAAAATTATGGGCATGTGAGACATATAATATAGTGCATTTTGGCACACAATGTCGACATGAGCTGCTTTTCCTTTATTCTTCTATTTCCTCTTGAGAATGAGTGGGCTCGAATGTTTATACGACATTACTGTAGACCCATAGAAGAGATATTTCATATTCCAATACGTTGGTGTCAGACGTTGACAAACGTTTGGAAATTAATATATATATTTGAATATGCATGTGTCACAAGTCCGTTAAAATAAATACAAACACTGTCAGCAGACTCAGCACGCATAAAAACATCGAAGCAGACGACATACATCTCTCACGTGTAAGCTGTCAATCAAACCACGTGATGTAAATAATTAGCCAAGCGGTGTGAATTGGGCGACAGCGTACTGTTTTGTACGAGTGATTTTACGCGACGGCTTTGTGTACTAAACGTTAAAACACCATAAATTCGTGTTTATAATATCCTAACAAACAGCCCATTCGATAAGATTTTTGGCCCAAGGATGAGGCGTGAACAGAATACAGCAGTAAACTTATACCAAATCTGTATGCTTTCTATAGAGCCCAGTGAGCGTGTTGAACCAACTATGTCACTTCCGGTTTTAATAAAAATTAATTTCTCTTTTACAAAAAGTTTTTTACTTGTGTTACAGAGGGGATTATTTCTGAATATATATTTAAGATTTATGGAAACCTTGTTGAAAATCGTTGGTCTTCCCCTTTAATCACTGGTAAATATATAAAAACAACAAAATATATAAGCACATATCAATAGTATAACAAGTTAACAACGTAGCACAAATTTATTTCCGTGTATAGTCGGAAAGATGCCGATCACGTGACCAATTTATTTTTAGTGTCACCTGCATACAGTCGCCAGGATCTAATGCCTTGCCACTTTAATAAACAATTATGTGGATCGAAGGAAGATAATTTTTTTGTCATTTCGTGTCCTTGATGGCAATGTTTCTTTTTGCTATGAAATAAGCATTTCGGATTAACGCAATCATTGTACTATCAGCCCGACTTGACGCAATTTCTATAGATTTGGGAATTAAACTCTTTGTTCTGTCACCGTCTTTCTTTAATGCGCAGGTATGATCGTCGGATTTAATATGGTCCTTTATTGCCGATAATTTGAAGTTAACAGAGCCACTTACAAATTTATTTTTATGGTTGTGCTTCTGGCAGATCTGAAATTAGTAAAATAATATAAGATACGTGAAAATAATAGGCTATTACTTGACATGAATTTAATAAGATACGAGCCAGTAGGTTATTACCAAATTTACTTTACGTTAACATAATATAATAATATACGAGATCGGTTACAGGATTTTAAAAAAAGGCTATTAATTAATAACTTACTAGACAAAACATTTTCTGTGAATTTTTGTCAAACGAAAGCCATTTGAAAGTAGTTAACCATTCGGATTTAAAATATCTTCCTGACTTCGACTTTGGTTGACCTATATTGGACGTGGGGGGATCTGCAGCTTTTGGAATTTCCAATGACGACGTGCATGCTTGAAGTTCAAGGTCAGCGCCGCCATCACTATCTTCGGCTATATCTCGTTTACGTTTTCTATTGTCATTCTGCGAGGTGTTCAAGTACTTCAACATTGTGTTAGATATAAATGATTGAACCGACATTGGATTTTCCCTTTTTTTACTTGGCATGATTAACTCAACTAAATTGTTTATTTAGGAAACAAGCCGATAAGGATTGAAGCTGAAGGTAATCAGATTGTATTGACGGACTCTGTGATGGGTTTCTTAATCGACGAGTAATAATTAACTCTTTGTAATCGCCCGTGATCGGTTTCTTAATCGACGAGTAATAATTAACTCTTTGTAATCGGGCGAAAGTTGATTGATTAATGATACCATAGTGGCCGATTCATGATAATTAACTCTTTGTAAATCGGCCGACGTAGATTGATATATGATACCATAGTGGCCGATTCATTGTTTTATCAATCGGCTAGATTAAAGATCAATCGGCTAAAGCTGACAAAAAACAGCCAAATAAGATCCCTGGTTGCTATGTATACTATAAGATCCCTGTTGCTATCAAACCGTGATTTTAAAAAAAAAATCCACCTTATTAAGTAAACTAAACATTGATTGGTGAGTGAAGCTATATCCTACAAAAAAAGAAAATAAATTTTTCCATACTGTGACTGCCTAGTTACGAATATATTTAGATACCTGAAAACGGTTTTAATTAATTTATGACTGATTTTCTACTGTTTTATGTATTCCAGAAATGTGTTTTCATAAAAGATGTTTGAAAATGGTGTGAAGATATTTGCCAATAAAGATTTGAGTTGAGGAAGATCATTGAGCACAAAAATGAAAAAGATAGGTTGCCAGGCAACGAAACATACGCCCACAGCAGCTAAATCGTCCGGGCAGTCAACAAGGGTTGTCGCATATTTTTACTTTTTTTTGGTAATGAAACATTTGTAATACACTAAAATCTGAGTAACAACTCATTATGTAATTATCAGAAAATCATTAGAATTTGTTTGCTTTTTATAAAGTTTTGCCCCACGCTAACAATTAGTATAGGAAACATTTAATATTATGGATTTAGCTGTTCAGTTATCAAAATTCATTGAAAATCAAAATACTTGTTCGTTTCAACACCTTAAACTCTGTGTATCAATCTGAAGTCAATCGGATGATAAGTTTGGCATCTACAGCGCCACAAGGTTTTTTGAAGTGATCAAGGGAGATAACTCTGGGAGTAATTATTTGAAATTGATAAAATTAGTAGGCTTCTTCCTCTCGGGACCTTTAACAGTGTGTGTAAATTTAAAGTCAATCGGATATTAACTTTGGCCTCTAGAGCGTCCACAGGATTTTTTGATGTGATCAAGGGCCATAACTCTGGCACTAATTATCTGAAATTGATGCAAATCAATAGGCTTCTTCGTCTTATGACCTTAAACACTGTGTATAAATTTAAAGTCAATCGGATATTAACTTTGGCTTTTAGGGCGTTCACAAGATTTTTCGAAGTGATCAAGGGACATAACTCTGGCACTAATTATTGGAAATCGCTGAAAATCAATAGGTTTCTTCGTCTTATGACCTTAAACACTGTGTATAAATTTAAAGTCAATCGGATATTAACTTTGGCTTTTAGAGCGTCCACAAGATTTTTTGAAGTGATCAAGGGCCATAACTCTGGCACTAATTATCGGAAATGGCTGAAAATCAATAAGCTTCTTCGTCTTATGACCTTAAACACTGTGTGTAAATTTAAAGTCAATCGGATATTAACTTTGGCTTTTAGGGCGTTCACAAGATTTTTTGAAGTGATCAAGGGACATAACTCTGGCACTAATTATTGGAAATCGCTGAAAATCTATAGGCTTATTCGTATAATGACCTTAAACACTGTGTATAAATTTAAAGTCAATCGGATATTAACTTTGGCTTTTAGAGCGTCCACAAGATTTTTTGAAGTGATCAAGGCCCATAACTCTGGCACTAATTATCGGAAATGGCTGAAAATCAATAAGCTTCTTCGTCTTATGACCTTAAACACTGTGTATAAATCTAAAGTCAATCGGATATTAACTTTGGCTTTTAGGGCGTTCACAAGATTTCAATGTGGGCGTATAAAAAGTACACTGTAATATACGCAGTAATTCGCCTTGATAATTCAGAGGGGGTTTATTGTCCATTTGACCACACTTTTCAACCAATCAGAATCAAGGAAATTTCTAATTTGTGCTACAATTATAATTGTTGTGTGAAGCCAGTATTCTGTATGTTCTATATTTAGCAGACGCTTAATTGTACTGGTCACGTGATATTCATTTATTTTATTACCATGGTGTCAGAAGTCAGTTTCTTGGTATTTATTTATTGAAATGAACGGATGATTTCATAGACACTGGCTTATTAGTCATTATTACTTATCTTGTCCGAAAATCCACGAACAAATGATTACATTTTGGTAATAGAAAATATCAAAGTGAAAGTGTCATGGCTACAGGCGGTAACCAAGAAAAACGACCTGCAGAGCTTCGCAATACTTTGTTTGTACAACCTCCAAAACAATTTGATTTTGACAATGTTCAGAGTTGGCCCATGTGGATCAGGCGTTTCGATAGAGACAGAGTGGCGTCGGGTCTTGCCACACAGCCTAATAATCAGCAAGTAAATATGCTAATCTACAGCATGGGACCAAAAGCAGAAGATATATTCCAAAGTTTTGTCTTTGCCAATCAAGCCAACAGTTCAGTTTATGCAATTGTAAAAACCGCACTCCAGAATCATTTTGTCATCCATAAGAATGTCATATTTGAACGAGCCAAATTTAACCAAAGATGTCAACATGAGTAGACCAGAGGGAGAAGGGGGTATTATCCGAAAGGTGGGCAAAAAGTGGGAGTTGACTTTTCTAGAAGCATTTTTCCTCAGGAATCTGAAAATGGTGGGTGATCAGTCAGGTGAGGGAGCGTTCTGGAGTTATCGAGGTCAAAAGGTCACCAGAGGTCAAAGGGGGCTGGCTTATGAATTTAGCCACTTCTGATGCTGTCTGTCGCAGATTTCTTGTTGGAACGCAGCTGAATCATTGAATAAGTGACGAAGGATAATTTGTGAAACCAATTAATCAAATTATGACTTAATTGAAAAAGTCAAAAGGTCAAATAAGCAAGAAATAAGGATGCACTGAGATTAGGGGCAAAACTAATGTTATTTTCAATATGCAGTACAATTCTGCATGGTCTGGCAAAGTAATTTCATCCAAAATTAACGATTATGTTAAACGAGTGATATGTCACACCATAAGTATATAATCTATAAGTATATAATCGCGAACATTTTCACAAACTGGAAGTAAGAAATCCACGTTCCAACCATGTAGGGTTGGTGACTCCAGTTCAAGCCTTGACGAAGACACACATCGCCACATCCTCGCCACATAGTTGGTTCGACAAAATGAAGTTTGAAGGACTTGGCACAGGGTGGAAGCAAGGTCAGGTCTACGATGCGTCCTTTCTTATAATTTGCCCAGGAAATATCGTATCGAGCCTGATCTACATTCGTAAGGCGAAGATGGCCGTAGAAAACACAAACAATTTTACTCAAGGCACTGAACGTGCGTTCCCCCAACACAGGTTCAACTCCTAAAGTTGCGAACGTAGCCGGGGCCTCTTCGTCTATTTTCACTTTGCGGAAAGTCAGTCAGTACTGGGCTGTCATACCTAGGGTTCCTTTGAGTCCTTCAGTTTTGATTTGGACATACTTTTCATGTAGCGCACCAAGCTGTTCACTAGTGAGTTCCATGTCGCCTTCACTTCCCCACAAGTCAGTGAGTTCATCCGATAGGTAGGACAGGAGGAATAAGCGATGCAGAGCCTCGGCTACACACTCATGAACCGCCCAAATGTAGTTGTAAATGCTTCCCGGTAAGGATCCCCCGGATTGTACCGGAATACGCTATACCCGCCTGGAACTCGATTTCTTCAAAGCCGGACTCCTGCACGAACTTTCCAGCTACAGCGAAGTTTTCCATCATCCCATGCATGTCGCCGAGGTGGATGATAACGTTCCCGAATTCTTCTTGTTTGTTCCACATAACGTGATAAAACTTAGCTGCCGTCCCAACATAACGCAGATTCGAATGTTCTGCCATTCTCTGCGACTGTACCAAACACTCCAGTACTGTACTATAGTCCGTGAATTCCAGTGGCACGCTCAAGGATGATACCATCATTGTCGCTGATGAATTGACACCGACGTTACTCAGTGATCTACTGCTCAAAACGATCTGTGCGCTGTGGTATTCCACTGTGACAAATACAAGCTGGTCTCCAAACATTTCAATCAGTTTTTGCTTCACTTCGTGCCGCCTCCTAACATCATCAAAGTTTGAACCGTAAATCTCTGCGAGCATTCGCATAGATACTGACTGACAGCCATTGATGACATAAGTCTGGACGAAATAACGCAGGTTCTGTTTTCGGTCTTCTCGGCAGTTTCAGCAGATGGAAAGGGTGAAGGCGTATTTCCTTCGCAGGGGAAAACAGTGTGGTCGTAGTTCTGAATATGATACGTATCAGGGTATCACAAGCAGTGGCGGTCAGAAGTTTGGTGGGCTTTTGTTTTTCCTTGGTACTGGTACCATATGGATTGCGACAGTTCGGATCCAGGCATTTTTCTGGTTGGGACACACCGACCGGACTCTCTAGGCTTCCTATAACCCTTTTTGGTCGATATGGTGTTGGAGCTGGCGACGATTGACGTTTCTTGTTTGTGATTGAAATTTCTTTTGTGAAATTCTTGCAGCACAATGTGTGGGCACCGCAGTTTGGCTGCAGTATATCAGGAACACCGTCACACTGCTATTTGTGGCAGGACTCGCCAGATAGCTCAATTCGAGACGACTTTGCGAGAAGAATCCGCGCATGTTTGTGACCATCGATCGGAAGTACGTTCTCCGATTCAGTAAAGAGGTGCGAATAATGTATAACACAACGCTTTTCATGCTTTGAAACAAAAGCCGTACATTGCCTTAATTTTGACGATTGTATATCAAATGCGTTCTGAATATATCCACAATGCTCTCAAAACACGTCCTATTGTCTTAGATCACTACAGGATCAAGACTGCGCGCAATAGTACGGAAGCATAGCCTTATAGTAGAATTAAAGGCATAGGCAGTCACCTAGTTTAAACCACTTGAAAAAGCCGGCGCTGACTTGGTATACTCGGGAATATTGACTGAACATGGACATTTAACTGTCCGGATAGATAGAAAATATGGAAGGGGAGGCATCAGAAGTGGCGGAATTCATATGCCAGCCTCAAGTGACCTCCAATCTCTTATTCTATTTTTCAGCTGCAATTCCAACAAGAAATTTGCGACAGACAGCATCAGAAGTGGCTAAATTCATAAGCCAGCCACCTTTGACCTCTGGTGACCCTTTGACCTCAATAACTCCTGAACGCTCCCTCACCCACCATTTTCGGATTCCTGAAGAAAAATGCTTCTCAAAAAGTCAACTCCCGCTTTTTGCCCACCTTTCGGATAATACTCCCCCTTCTCCCTCCGGGCTAGAGGGAGTGTCTGCTGATTCTTTTATCTTTTATTATATGGTTACATCCTCTCACTGAGCATTGTGAATTTGGTTTTCTTCGTGATGAACTTATTCGCGATCGGATTGCGGTTGGCATAACGGATGTTAGTTTGTCAAAGAAACTACAGTTAAATCCAGCCGTAACATTACAAGTCGCAATTGATACTGTTAGACAACACGAAGCAGTTATTTCAAGCTGATAAGAAGACTTCCAGTTGCCATCGTTGTGGTGGGTTTGTCTCATAAACGTGAAGATTGTCCAGCTCATCCAGTGTGTCATACTAAGCTCTTCATTGGTTTTGCCTCATATTCCAATGATAATCCTTTCAAAGTTAATGTTAAGGATAATTAATGGTTAATGCAGAAGTCACATTGATATCGCAGAATGATTTTGATTCAATTAAAAGTAGAAATCCTAACCTAAAGTTACAACCTACTGAGAAAATCTTGTATGGTCCTTGTAATAATCGGTTACATGTTATAGCAACATTTAGAGGTATATGCTCAATTAATGATGTAAGCAAAGTGCAAGATATTCATTT
The DNA here is from genome assembly GCA_963678685.1 of Patella ulyssiponensis. Taxonomy (NCBI): domain Eukaryota; kingdom Metazoa; phylum Mollusca; class Gastropoda; family Patellidae; genus Patella; species Patella ulyssiponensis. The sequence goes on along the minus strand of OY783228.1, from coordinate 58,173,192 downwards.
TGTTGATAATCTAAGTTGTCAATCATTAGGCAAACCTGCAATTTTAGATTTTAATTTGTTACAGTTGGTTGATATAACTTGATACGGTAGTGTAAATTGTTATCAGAAGTTATCCTAAATTATATTCCACTATAGCCCTTCGGGCTTCTCCGATTTATGATTGCATGTTTCTTGTGACGTCACTAGAATATGCACTAAATTCAACGTTTAAAGTAAACAAAACTCACACGTGCGTGTGTATATAACCATCACGTGTCCCCAGATCAGGGTATATAAACAGTAATCTATCCATCATCAATGTCTTTTTTCTTGTTGATCCTAGACCATTGCACTACGTACGTTCCGTTGGTTCATATTTCAGAATCGCTGATTCGTTTACCTTTTAGTTTTATTATCCATATTCTAGCTTTTTATCATTGTTGTAAGCGATCGTGGACTTATCGTTGATTTGTCCCTCATTTTTGTATTTATCGCTATCAATCCGTTGGGTTGATAATTACAAGCAGATATGGATAATTTTGAGGATGGTCACATACCATCTAATAACAACGATCTAATAATTGATTATGATCCTTTGGATCTTAATAATTTTGGTTTTGGTGACGACCTTAACCATCAATCGTCCAATGAAAACACGGCTGTCGTCAGCAATGTTTCGATCGGATTCCCCGGAAGTAGTATTACCAAGAAAGAATGTAAACAAACTCCGGTGAATACCAGAAAACGAAAGGAAGGTAAAATTACATCTATAAAGACGATCAAAAACCCCAAAAGTCGCAAAATTGAAGGTGATTTAGTTAGTGTGATTGATCCGACTGTTGTCGAGTCGGCTGAGAAGATCGCACCCAGAATAACTATTAAAAAAGCTCCCAATATTGCCAAGGTCACTCAGCGTAATACCAAGCAATCTAATTCTAACACTAGTAGTTGTCATACTAATGTTTTGCATTCTACTTTTAGAAAAAATAATCTTAGGCCTGCACCTAGTGCTACTGTCACAAGCAATCCTAATCAGCATATTGATATTCCTGTACCTATTTCTAATAATAGTTTTGGTTATAATTATGATGCACCGAATAATAATAATAATGTTCTCATTGATAGGACCGAATTTGATCAAATAAAACAGAGTCTGGCAGCCGTAAATGAGTTTTTACAATTCAATATGGGGGAACAAGAGGTTTATGTCAATAAATCAGATACAGGCCCATCTACTTCTTGTAATGCAACTGAAATGTATGATGGTGATGATTATAATGAACCAGTATTAGATATTGTTGACCCGCAATCCATGTATGACGAATTCCAAGAGGAACCGACTGAATCAGATTCTTTTGATGTGCCTAAAATTTTTCAGGGCGATGACTTTTATGGCAAGCCCGTTGGTGACAATTTGGTTAATTTAGTCAATATTGCGACTTCAAAAAAAATAGAGGTTAACAAATTGGTAACAAAATATCCAATCCCTGAGAATTGTAAGAGGTTACAACCTCCTCTGGTTGAACCTGATATTTGGCAGGTATTGCCCAGACCTGCTCAAGCGCAGGATAATTCACTACAGGAAGTGCAAAAATTAATAGGCCTGGGCATTGCCCCCTTACTAGGTTTACTACCCAAGTCTAATAACCAGGAATTTAAAAATACCCTGGTGGATTCAATTATCACTTTAGGCAATAGCATATTAGAACTTTCCCTTAGACGTCGGATATTTCTTAAGAAATTTATGAGTAGATGTTATCACCCTCTTTGCTCAACAACAAGACCTGTAGGAGAAACACTTTTTGGGCCTGATGTTGCCAACAGAATGAAGGAGATTGATCAATCTAATAGGCTTTCATCCTCTCTCAATTTGTCAGGACGTTTGAATCCTAGGTCTAATAGGAGATCTTTTTTAGGACAGGGTTTCCAGAACAGAAGACCTCAGGATCGGAGAGGAAACTTCAGGGGAAGACCCTATACAAGCAGGGGGAGAGTACGAGGAAGGGGTCAGAGACCATTCCAAAATCAATATCAACAGTACCAACAGCAATACCAATAAATAATTCAGTAAGTACTGATTTTACTGCTGGTAACATATCTAAATTTTACCATAATTGGTGTAATTTAACTTCTGATCAATGGATTCTTGATATTGTACAAGGCTATCAAATAGATTTTATATCTAAACCAGTTCAGTTTTCCATTCCGGGTTCGCCTCCCTTTAATGAGGAGCAAATGGACTTAATTGATGCTGAGGTTTCGACTTTACTAGCAAAAAACGCCATTGTTCGTGTCTTTAAATCTGACTCTGACCAATTTATATCAAATATTTTTTTAGTAGAGAAAAAGAATGGCAAATTTAGACCAGTCATTAATTTGAGATATTTAAATGAGTTTATTGCATATGAGCATTTTAAACAGGAAACTTTAGCCTTTACATTGAAAATGATTAAACCTAATGATTATCTTGCATCTATTGATCTCAGCGATGCTTATTTTTCAATCCCTATTTTTAAAGGTCATAGAAAATACCTTCGATTTGTTTGGCGAGATGTTCTGTATGAATTCACATGTTTGCCGTTTGGGATTTCGTCGGCGCCTAGAGTGTTTACTAAAACCCTGAAGCCTATATTTGCATGTCTTCGTGGTCAAGGCATTGTGTGTTCCTATTTTATAGATGATTCTATTTTTGCTGCTGATAATGAACAGGAAAGTCTGTTAGCAACTAATAAGGCCGCCAACCTTTTTAACAAGTTAGGGTTTTCTGTTAATAAAGAAAAATCACATTTTACACCTAGTAAGGAATTAGTTTTTCTCGGCTTTCTTATCATTACTGAGACCTATACCGTGTCTTTAACTCCTGAAAAAATTGATAAAATTAGATCACTTGCAAATGATATTCTTCTTGCACCTAAATTGACCATTCGTAAAATTGCTTCATTTATTGGGCTGTGTTCCTTTACAAGGACAGCTGTTTTAGTCGCGCCACTATTTATTCATTTCCTGGATAGACAAAAGAATGTGGCTTTAGCGTGCAGTAATTTTGATTATGATGCAGCTATATCTTTGAATGAAGAGATGAGATCGGAATTGCTCTGGTGGTATAATAGTGTCAAGTCTTTTAATGGGTTTTTTATTCAACCACCCAAAATTGCCATAACAATGAAAACCGACGCATCCCTCACTGGCTGGGGTGTAGTGTTAGGAAACTCTCAGGCTAATGGCCTTTGGAATCTTTCTGAATCAAAGCAGCATATTAATGCACTGGAGCTATCGGCAATTTTGTATGGCTTACAGTGTTTTTCCTCAATTATTGAATGGAAGCACGTTTCAATTTTGTCCGATAGTATGGTTGCTGTCTCATATATAAATAATGTAGGGGGATCAAGTGATCCATTATTTACCATTACTAAAGAAATATGGTTGTGGTGTTATAAGAGAAGCATTTTTTTGTCAGCTAAACATTTACCAGGCAAAGAGAATCAGACAGCTGATAGATTGTCTCGAGTTTTTTCTAATTCAACTGAGTGGAAACTTAACGAATATATATTTAATAAAGTTTGTAATAGATTTTTTCTGCCAGACGTGGATCTTTTTGCATCCAGAATAAATGCACAGATGGATTGCTATGTTTCCTGGGACCCTGACCCTTTTGCAGTTGCTTTTGATGCTTTTTCAATTTCATGGTCTAATTATCATCCCTATATGTTTCCACCTTTCAGTATTTTACCAAAAGTGCTCTCCAAGATGAAGGAAGATTGTGTCTTGATGGGTATATTAATAGTTCCAGCTTGGCCGTCCCAGGTATGATTCCCTACTTTACTTTCCATGTTGATCGCCGAACCAGTGCTTCTACCTCTCAGGAAAGATCTCCTTCGTTTAGCACACAACAATTGCCTTCATCCTTTAAGGGGCAAACACATGTTCCTAACCGCTTGCCTTGTATCAGGCAATATCTCTCTAACAAAGGACTTTCAGACAAGTCTAGAGACCTCATTATTGGATCTTGGCGAGCAGGTACCAATAAACAATATGATCTTGCCTGGAAACGATGGTGTTTTTGGAGTATTCAGAGGAAAATTGATCCGTTGGATCCATCTGTAATTGATGTTATCAATTATTTGAGTTTTTTATCAGACCATCGTTCCTACAGTGTGGTCAATATTCATAGATCTGCGATATCACAGACTTTGCAAATTTTAGGCAAAATTACTCTGAAAAATGAGCCACTAGTCTCAAGATTCATGAAAGGATTGTATGACAAAAATCCGCCTAAACCCAAGTACACTTTTACTTGGGATGTTTCAATTTTATTGAAATATTTAAGTTCTTTGTTTCCTTTGGAGGATTTACCTCTGAGACTATTAACATATAAAACAGTGGCCTTATTAGCTCTCGCTTCAGCCCATAGATGTCAGACTCTTACGGCTCTCACTATTAATGGTCTGATTGATAGTGGTTTCTGTATAACTTTGATCACAGATAAGGTCCTTAAAACAACCAAGGCCTCCAATCCATTAAAACTAATTAAAATTAAAAGTTTCAAAAACACAAAAATTTGTCCATGTTTTACTCTAAGACAATATTTGAAGTCCACTAAAAGCAGAAGAAAGTCTAAGCAACTCTTTGTGTCTTATGTAACTTTTAACTGTATTTCTGCTTCTACCATAAGCAGGTGGATTAAAGAAACTATGGCCCTTGCTGGAATTAATACTTCTGTTTTTTCTGCCCATTCTATGAGAGGAGCTTCGACTTCTAAAGCTTATTTGTCGGGCTGTCCAATTTCAGAATTGCTAGAGACTGCCAGCTGGAAGAATGAGCAGACGTTTTTTAAATATTATAAGAGGGAAGAGGTTACAGAAGCAAGTACAGTGTTTCAAGATTATGTTTTCACTGATAAATGATTTACAGTATTAAAATTATTTAACTACTTTAAGTGTTAAGTGTTGTTTAATGTTACTAAGTGACCAACCCTTTAAATATGCAATCATAAATCGGAGAAGCCCGAAGGGCTATAGTGGAATATAATTCCACTCTCATCCGAGCGCCCAAAGGGCGCGAAGGATGAGAAGAATTATATGAATATATAGCCCGAGGGCTCGAGGATTTATCTTCCCTCCCTCTGTCCTCCCTTGGCTATATTATTCATTTGGTTGTCCACTTATGGTTACACTTTACTTTAAAAAGACATTGATGATGGATAGATTACTGTTTATATACCCTGATCTGGGGACATGTGATGGTTATATACACACGCACGTGTGAGTTTTGTTTACTTTAAACGTTGAATTTAGTGCATATTCTAGTGACGTCACAAGAAACATGCAATCATAAATCCTCGAGCCCTCGGGCTATATATTCATATAATTCTTCTCATCCTTCGCGCCCTTCGGGCGCTCGGATGAGAGTGGAATTGTTCAAAGGGTTAGGCACTCTTGAAGGTGAATGTACCATTCGATTAAAGCCCAAGGCTAAACCTTATTCTGTTGTTACATCAAGAGTTGTCAAATTGGCCCATTATGACAAACTTAAAGATAAACACGAGACTAGAATATTTTTCTTTAAATAAATAGGAATAATGCTAAAACCCATAAATAAAAAAAAAAAGGTTGCCAGGCAACGAAACATACGCCCACACAGCAGCTAAATCGTCCGGGCAGTCAACAAGAGATGTCGCATATTAAGTAATTATCAGAAAATCATTAGAAGTTCTGCCTCATGCTAACGTTAAGTATACGAAACATTTAATATTATGGATTTAGCTGTTCAATTATCGATTTTCAAGAAATTCACACTCAACCACCATTAATGTGTAACGGGGATATAGTCAAACGTTTTTTTAAATTGGAATAAAATTGTGACCCAAATAGGGTCCACAAGGTAAAAAACATGATTTTCCGTACAGGGGCCATAATTCAGGAAGTTATGGTCCAATGTGCTCGAACATCAAAAGGAACTGCGATCTTTGGGTTCAAATTTCATCAAAATCGGATTAAAATTGTGACCTCTACAGGATCCACAATCTTGATATAACATATTTTTACACTATTCACGCATTAGCGGCAGCCATTTTGTCCGGCAGTTTTGATCCGATTTTTACGAAATTTGATCTCAACCTTCATTACAGTGAAACGGTGATATAATCAAACGTTGTTTAAAATCGGATAATAGTTGTGACCTCCAGTGGGACAACAAGCTAAAAAGGTAATTTTAGGAACAATCAGGGGCCATAATTCAGGAAGATACAATTCGATATGCCCAAATATCGAAAGGAACCAAGATCTTTGGGTTATAAACATGCATTTCAATTTTCATCCAAATCGGTTCAAAATTGTGACCTCAACACTGTTCACAAGCTAAAAACGCGATACATGCCAATATCGAAAGGAACCGAGATCTTAGGGTGAATTTTAAGTTTCATTGAAATCGGATAAAAATTGTGACCTGTAGACTGTTCACAAACAATTGTGGACAGACGGAAGGACGAACAGGGGCAACGACAATATACGCCCACATTTTCATGTAAAAAAAGGTTGCCAGGCAACGAAACATACGCCCACACAGCAGCTGAACCATCCGGGCAGTCAACAAGAGTTGTTGCATATTAAGTAATTATCAGAAAATCATTAGAATTTGTTTGGTTTTTATAAAATTCTGCCCCATGCTAACGTTAAGTATACGAAACATTTAATATTAAGGATTTAACTGGATACGAAACATGTAATATTATGGCGATTTTTCGTACAATCAGGGGCCATAATTCAGGAAGTTACGATCAGATATGTGCAAATATCTTTGAGTTATGAACATGCATTTCAAGTTTGATCAAAATCGAATTAAAATTGTGACCTCTACAGGGTCCACAACCTTGATATACCATATTTTTACACTATTCACGTAAAAGTGGCGGCCGTTTTGTTCAGCAATTTCGGTCCGATGTTCATGAAATTCAAACTGAAAATTCATTACAGTGTAACGGTGATATAAGCAAATGTTTTTTTAAATCAGGTAATAAAGGCGATTTTTTGTATAATATAATCAGAGGCCATAATTCAGGAAGTTAAAATCCGATATGCGCAAATATCAAAAGGAACCAAGATCAAAATCGGTTCAAAATTGTGACCGCTATAGGGTCCACAACCTTGATATACCATATTTTTACACCATTCGTGTACAAACGGCGGCCATTTTGTTTGTCAATTTTGGTCCGATTTTCACGAAATTCAAACTCAACCTAGATTACCCTGTAACGGTGATATAATCAAACGTTTTTTTATAAATCAGGTAATAATTGTGACCACAAGCTAAAACAAGCAATACCGAAAGTGATTTTTCCTACAATCAAAGGCCATAATTCATTAAGTTACAATTTGATATGCGCAAATATCGAAAAGAATAAAGATCCTTAGGTTATAAACAAGCATTTCAGGTTTCATCAAAATTGAATTAAAATTGTGAACTCTACCGGGTCCACAACTTTGATATACCAGTACCATATTTTTACACTGTTCGCGTACAAACGGCGGCCATTTTTTCAGGCAATTATGGTCAGATTTTCTCGAAATACGAACTCAAACCTTCCGTAGGGTGTAACGGTGATAGAGTCAAACGTTTTTTTAAATCGGATAATAATTGTGACCTCCAGAGGGACCATAGCCATAGGCGATTTTTCGGACAATCAGGGGCCATAATTCAGGAAGTTACGATCCGATATGCGCAAATAACGAAAGAAACCAAGATCTTTGGGTTATAACCATGCATTTCAAGTTTCATCAAAATCAAATTAAAATTGTGACCTCTACAGGGTCCACAACCATGATATACAATTTTTTAACAGTATTTGCGTACAAACGGTGGCCATTTTGTATGGCAATTGTGGTCCGATTTTCCCGAAATTCGAACTCAACCTTCTTTACGGTGTAACGGAAATATAATCAAACGTTTTTTTCAATCGGATAATAATTGTGACCTCCAGAGGAACCACAAGCTAAAAAAAGGCGATTTTGCGTATAATCAGGGGCCATAATTCAGGAAGTGACGATCCGATATGCGCAAATATCGAAAGGAACCAAGATCTTTGGGTTATAACCATGAATTTCAAGTTTCATCAAAATCGAATTAAAATTGTGACCTCTACAGGGTCCACAACCTTGATATACCATTTTTTAACAGTATTTGCGTACAAACGGCGGCCATTTTGTATGGCAATTTTCCCGAAATTCGAACTCAACCTTCCTTAGGGTGTAACGGTGATATAATCAAACGGTTTTTTAAATCGGATAATAATTGTGACCTCCAGAGGGACCACAAGCTAAAAAGGGTGATTTTTCGGACATACAGGGGCCATAATTCAGGAAATTACGTTCCGATAGGCGCAAATATCGAAAGGAACCAAGATCTTTGGGTTATAAACATGCATGTCAAGTTTCATCAAAATCGGTTCAAAATTGTGACCTCTATAGGGTCCACAAGCTAAAAACATGATTTTTCGCACAATCAGGGGCCATAATCCATGAAGTTTTGATCCGATACATGCCAATATCGAAAGCAGCCGAGATCTTTTGGGGATAAACATATATTTCAAGTTTCATCAAAATCGGGTAAGAATTGTGACCTGTAGAGAGTCCACAAACAATTGTGGACGGACGGACGTCCAGACGGACGGACGAACGTCCGGACGGACAGGGGCGACGACATAATACGTCCACATGAAAATGTGGGCGTATAAAAAGGTGATTTTTCGGACAATCAGGGGCCATAATTCAGGAAATTACGTTCCGATAGGCGCAAATATCGAAAGGAACCAAGATCTTAAACATGTATTTCAAGTTTCATCAAAATCGGTTCAAAATTGTGACCTCTATACGGTCCACAACCTTGATATAATATATTTTCACATTATTCGCGTACAAACGGCGGCCATTTTGTTCATCAATTTTGGTCCGATTTTCACGAAATTCATGCTTATCCTTCATTACCATGTAACGGTGATATAATCAAACATCTTTTTTAAATCGGATGATAATTTTGACCTCCAGAGGAACCACAAGCTAAAAAAAAAGCAATTTTTTTGACAATCAGGGGACATAATTCAGGAAGTTACGATCCGATGGGCGCAAATATCGAAAGGACCCAAGATCTTTGGGTTATAAACATGCATTTCAAATTTCATCCAAATCGGTTCAAAATTGTGACCTGTACACTGTTCACAAGCTAAAAACGTGATTTTTTCGTACAATCAGGGGCCATAGCCCATGAAGTTAGTCCGATACATGCCTATATAGAAAGGAACCGAGATCTTAGGGTGATAAACCTATATTTTAAGTTTCATTGGAATCGGATAAAAATTGTGACCTGTAGACAGTTCACAAACAATTGTGGACGGACGGACGGGGCAACGATAACATTCGTCCACATGTAAATGTGGGCGAATAAAAATATGATTTTTCGTGCAATCAGGGACCATAATTCCTAAAGTTATGGTCCAATGTGCGCGAATATCGAAAGCAACCACGATCTTTGGGTTATAAACTTACATTTCAAATTTCATTAAAAGGTTTCCCCTTGTCAGTGATGCTGAAGGAGGGCCTGACAAGGACAGCTGCCTAGTCACTCGGATGGAACGAAAAACCGAGGTCCCGTGTACACATTGGCGTGCACGTGAAAGATCCCTCATAGCACACTGTATGGCGTATGCCCGTCTTCTATTAGCCCAGGTCAGGTGCAGAAGCGTAGGACGTTAAACTCCATTTCATTTCATTTCATTAAAATCGAATTGAAAATGTGACCTCTTCAGGTTCCACAACCTTGATATGAGGGGTTCCACGTCAAGTGTACACAAGGTTCTGACATGACCATCACAGATTTTGATGATTTTTGTTGTGCAAGTTAACCATGACGAAAAAACATGATGTACAAAATTTTAGCGCTGGGAGCCCCATGGGGCCCCATCAGGGGCATTCCGAAATTTGGGCCTTTTCGGCTGACCTTCAAACTTTGAAAATCCATAACTTCGTCCCTAGTAATACTTCTTACATGAAATTGGTATCAAATTGTTCAGAAAACATGGATCTTTCTAATGATCAGGAGCACAAACTCGACAGAACAAAACCCAGGCAGATGTTGTTGACCTTGACCTTGGAACCAACACCCCCATAAAGGGGCAGCTTCGATTTGGCCAATTTTTCGTGTGAACATTGCCCCGCCTATGATTAACGAACACACAAAAAATCAAAATGGGATCTCCATGGGAACAGATTTTAGGAGCCGGTCAAGTCAGGTGCTACACAGTTATTCAAGTGCACACGACCTTATCACCACGACATGACGTCGTAACAACAACTCAGCGAACCTGATTTCGGCCGTGGAAAGAGATGCCAACGATGAGCAACATGCGGTGTCCAACTAACATAGTACCTATAGTAGTGACATCGGCAACAGTGTTGTTTATTATAGTGCTTTAGGCTCGTAACGTTGCATTCTCAATGTGGTTCTATTTTCGAGGTGCGGTAAAAATTTGAGGTCTGTACACTATTAATGGATCGTCCAGTGACAAGATAGGTTGCCACTCAACGAAAAATACGCCCAGCTAAGTCGTCCTGGCGTCAACAAGGGTTGTCGCATATTTTTACTTTTGTCAGTAAGGAGAAAGTTTACAATGCATGAAAATCTTATTACTAGTAATAGCCCATTAAGTAATGGTTAGAATTCGTCCACAAGATATTTCAAAGTGATCAAGGACCATAACTCTGACAGTAATTATGACCTTAAACAATGTGTATAAATTTAAAGTCAATTGCATAAAAACATTAGCCTCTAGAGCATCCACAAAATATTTCAAAGGGATCAAGGTCCATAATTCTTGCAGTAATTATCGGATATCACTGAAAATCAATAGTCTTCTTCGTCTAAACACTGTGTATAAATTCAAAATCAATCTGATATTAACATTAGCATCTAGGGCATCCACAAGATTTTTCTAGGCCCATTACACTAGCAGTAATTATCGAATATCGCTGAAAATCAACAGGTTTCTTCGTCTGATGACCTTAAACACTACGTATACATTCAAAGTCAATCGGATATTATCTTTAAACGCTAGAGGATCCAGAAGTTTTTTCAAAGTGATTAAGGCCCATAACTCTGGCAGTAATTATCGAATATTGCTGAAAATCAATAGGCTTCTTCATCCAGTGACCGCCCTAGACCCTTAAAACCATTAGCCAAATTTTTAGCCAAATCAAAATTTTATTAGCCAATTCAGAAAGTTATAGCCAAATAATATATTTTTATTCATATGTTTGTTAATTAAAAATGAAACTACGTGCTTGTTGCTTTTTAAACGTACCGGTAATACAAGCCGTAGAAAGGAAATAATAAACAGTACAAAATCCTTATGAGTATCCTTTATCTAAATTGCTACGTATTTTTTTTTTTTACTTCGTTTTATCTAGTTCACTATATTGTCTGTCAATATATGAGTAGAAGTTTTGGAAAAGGTGGGAAATATCACGTGGTTTGCGCGTGGTGGAATAAAGGATGAAAGTAGGGATATTCCTTTGATGTCACGTAATCACTGTCTAATACATCCCGGCTTCTAGATGCCGATATAAATTTAGAAATAATTTAGTGATTTATATTGTTATGCTTGGTTATTGTATCGACAAATAAAAACTCATAATAAAGATCATACTTTATTAATTAATAATATTATCAACAAATAGGTTCCCATTAGATGTTTTTTTTTTAACAATAGTTCTAGAAATGGCGGGAGAATGTCTCATTTCATTACCGCATGAACTAATGCACACGTATAGATATAGATATATATATACAGATGCCGTGCCGATTACTGTAAGGAATTATATAATTAACACTTAAAATATGATAATCTCGACCATTAATGATACAGCAAATAATTTAATTCATAATGGATGGTGTATATTTTTGACGATTGCGTAAGAAGCGTGGCCCAATTATTACTTCAACAACACAGGGTTTATGTTGATTCCCGCCGTAAAATAGTAAAAGTACCACGCGTTTCCCGACTAAAATAAAGACAAATATCTACATAGATCATCATGCCATTCGAGACATTTTAATGTGTAATGGTTTTATATCCACCACTATCGGTAATTTATTTGTATCGGCCGATATACTTCGCTGTCAATATCTGATATCGGTAAAACCGATAGGTGTCATATCGGAACATCGCTACTTGTAGTGAAGCGAATGTACACTCGGCAAGCAGCGAGCATGATAAACAGTGCAGTGCCACACAAAAGGGGCGTAATTCTGTTGTATAGTCTCTAGACTCGATCTTTCAGTCGTTTTAATGCGTGACATTGACTGATTTGGGACTTGTACGATTGAGACTAGAGTAATTAATGTACTAAAAATAGACATTCCATTGAATGATCGAAAGAAGCGTTTAACGAAACGATTTCAACTTTAATATTAACAGATTTACAAAATAATTCATTCGCCAAAATTTTCGCCAGAATCATCACTTTATTCGCCAATAAAAATATTTGTCGTCATTGACTAATTGGCGAATGTCTAGGGCGGTCACTGTTCATCTATAGACCTTAAACACTGTGTATAAATTTAAAGACAATCAGATATTAACTTTGGTCTCTAAAACATCCACAAGATTTTTCAAAGTCATCGAGGGCCATAACTGTGACAATAATAATTGGATATCGCTGAAAATCAATAGGATTCTTTGTCTCATGACCTTAAACACTGTGTATGAATTTAAAGTCAATTGGATATTAACTTTAGCCTCTAGAGTGTCTACATGAAAGTGTGGACGACGGACGGATAAACAAACGGACGGACAGACAGGGGCAACGGCAATATATGTCCACATTTCCATGTGAGCGTATAAAAAACACAGAGTACAAGTTATCATAGTGAAATTAGTGATCAGAAGTCAGCTTGCACAAAACAACCTACAGTGAATTCGAATAAAATCGACGTCTGTTTTAGCGACCAAGATGGACTTCATGTCCATCAAATCTGTTCCCATGGAGATCCCACTTTGATTTTTTGTGTGTTCGTAATATATAGGTGGGGCAATGTTCACACGAAAAATTGGCCAAATCGAATCTGCCCCTTTTCATGGGCGTGGTTTCCAAGGTCAAGGTCAACAACATCTGCCTGGATTTTGTTCTGTCGAGTTTGTGCTCCTGGTCATTAGAAAGATCCATGTTTTCTGAACAATTTGGTACCAATTTCATGTACGTAGGATGACTAGGGGCGAAGTTATGGATTTTCAAAGTTTGAAGGTCAGCCGAAAAGGCCAAAATTTTGGGATGTCCCTAAAGGGGCCCCATAGGGCCCCCAGCGCTAAAATTTTGCACATCATGTTTTTTCGTCATGGTTAACTTGCACACCAAAAATCATCAAAATCTGTGATGGTCATGTCAAAATCGCCCATATTTTGTGTACACTTGACATGGAATGCCCCATATATCATATTTTTACACTATTCGCGTATTAGCGACCTCATCCTTCCTTACAGTGTAATGGTGATATAATCAAACGTAATGGTGATAATAATTGAGACCTCTAGAGGGACCACAAGCTAAAAAGATAGGTTGCCAGGCAACGAAACATACGCCCACAGCAGCTAAATCGTCCGGGCAGTCAACAAGGGTTGTCGCATATTTTTACTTTTTTTTGGTAATGAAACATTTGTAATACACTAAAATCTGAGTAACAACTCATTATGTAATTATCTGAAAATCATTAGAATTTGTTTGCTTTTTATAAAGTTTTGCCCCAAGCTAACAATTAGTATAGGAAACATTTAACATCATGGATTTAGCTGTTCAGTTATCAAAATTCATTGAAAATCAAAATACTTGTTCGTTTCAACACCTTAAACTCTGTGTATCAATCTGAAGTCAATCGGATGATAAGTTTGGCATCTACAGCGCCACAAGGTTTTTTGAAGTGATCAAGGGAGATAACTCTGGAAGTAATTATTTGAAATCGATGAAAATCAGTAGGCCTCTTAGTTTCAGGACCTTAAACAGTGTGTGTAAATTTAAAGTCAATCGGATATTAACTTTGGCCTCTAGAGCATCCACAGGATTTTTTGATGTGATCAAGGGCCATAACTCTGGCAATAATTATCGGAAATTGATGCAAATCAATAGGCTTCTTCGTCTTATGACCTTAAACACTGTGTATAAATTTAAAGTCAATCGGATATTAACTTTGGCTTTTAGAGCGTCGACAAGATTTTTTGAAGTGATCAAGGGCCATAACTCTGGCACTAATTATCGGAAATTGCTGAAAATCAATAAGCTTCTTCGTCTTATGACCTTAAACACTGTGTATAAATTTAAAGTCAATCGGATATTAACTTTGGCTTTTAGGGTGTTCACAAGATTTTTTGAAGTGATCAAGGGCCATAACTCTGGCACTAATTATCGGAAATTGCTGAAAATCAATAGGCTTCTTCGTCTTATGAACTTAAACACTGTGTATAAATTTAAAGTCAATCGGATATTAACGTTGGCTTTTAGAGCGGCCACAAGATTTTTTGACGTGATCAAGGGCCATAACTCTGGCACTAATTATCGGAAATCGCTGAAAATCAATAGGCTTCTTCGTCTTATGAACTTAAACACTGTGTATAAATTTAAAGTCAATCGGATATTAACGTTGGCTTTTAGAGCGGCCACAAGATTTTTTGACGTGATCATGGGCCATAACTCTCGCACTAATTATCGGAAATCGCTGAAAATCAATAGGCTTCTTCGTCTTATGACCTTAAACACTGTGTATAAATTTAAAGTCAATCGGATATTAACTTTAGCCTCTAGAGCGTCCACAAGCAATTGTGGACACCGGACCGACGGACGGACGGGGTTACGACAATATACGACCACATTTCAATGTGGACGTATAAAAAGTTGATTTTGCGTACGATCAGGGGCAATAATTCAGGAAGTTACAATATCGAAAGGAACCATGATCTTTGGATTATAAACATGCATTTCAAGTTTCATCAACATCGGATTAAAATTGTGACCTCAGCAGTGTCCACAACCTTGACATACCATATTTTTACACCAAGCGGCGGCAATTTTATCTGGCAAATTTGGTCCAATTTACACGAAATTCGAATTCAACCTTCATTACACTTTAACGTTGATATAATCAGACGGTTTTATAAATCGAATGATAATTATGACCTCTAGAGAGACCACAAGCTAAAAACGGTGATTTTTCGTACAATTAGGGGTCATAACCCATGAAGTTACACTCCGATACAGCGGCAACGATAATATACGTCCATATGAAAATGTGGGCGTATAAAAAAGCTTTGAGCAATCAGGATTCTGAATATTCCGAATTACAACATCTATCAACGATTTCCATTGAATCCACATTGTATAATCAGGCCTTAATCATTGGATGTGAAGCTATAAAAGATTAACAGGCAATCACCAATGTAAGAGAGCTTGGTATTTGAGTGACACTGGTTGGGCGCCCATGACGAAATTGGTGGGGCGACCTACCAATGTCACTTGGTTTTATGATCTGTTGGGTGCTTTATGCCGAGGGGTGCTCATAATGACAATATACGATTGTCGACCCAGTAAGATTGGTTGGACGCCTCATAATGACTCAAATGATTAACACCACAACTTGACTGATGAGGCGTCCAAACGACTTGATCTGCCTTATATGATTGGTGGGGCGCCTTATCATGACAAAATATGACTGTTGGGCTGCACATAATGCATATGCCAAGTAAGATTGGTTGGGCAAACAAACAACTTTAAATCATTATATGAATATAAAATAAATTGTAAATATGCTTTGTTATTGTTATTGTTAGAGACTTAAATGTAATCAAATTTTGAATGTACAGAAAGGTTTATCATTTTTAAAGGGAATAACGTTCGGGGGATTCAAAGCCACATTATGATAATACTTTCGGTTTTCAGAAGTGAATTAGGAGAGTTATTGTGTCCCAAAAAGTGTGAAGGGCAGACAGACGAACAGACAGACAGGGGACAATAAATAGTTCCACGGAAGCCAACGTTGGCAGAATGTTTACACCATGCACAGTTGTGGCTGCAACTTATTACTAAAATAAAAACACTAACAGTAAGAATGTGTTTCGATCTAAGGTCCGAAACACAAAATTAAAAGCGCTTACGAAAATGGAGCTGTGACACCTGATATTACACAGCCAAACATATACTGTGGCTCAGGCATGCTACAACTTTCTACAAGTCGACTTGAGCATGTTCTACACATACCAAAATGTATGAGCGTTGGGAGATGGGATTTCTTCGAATGATATTAATATTGCTTTTTTGTGACCCCACAGGATCCTTTCTCTCCGGTAAAAAAATGGTCACCATACTCCTCATCGATGACATTATATAATCACGTGAAAATCATTTACCTTATTCACTTGAGTCCAGGCTTTTTTAAGAGCATCATTTTTCTTTTCATCTAATTCCACAATTACTGATGCTATTTTAGATTTATCATTGAGAACAATCTGTCGTTTTCTAATCAGATCATTATACTAAAAGAAATGTACAAAATACACTTATTAACAGATTTATTGCACAAATAAAATAATTTTTGTCTGGTCACATTTTAAAGAGGGACAGCTATATGTCATACTAGTCTGGAAATATAGTACACCTAATGTTGTTTGGTGGATTATATATATTTTCGGTATGTATGTGTAGATTCAGAATCTGAATGATGCCTCCCTGGCACCCTTGGCAAATGAAATATTCAAGATGGCTGCCATGAGGCATATTCTGGTTAGTTGGTGACGTAGAATTTGTGACAGATTCTCATGAACCTCGGTTTGAAGGTGGTTTCCATAAGAAGGTGTGTAAATGTATTGAAATATACATTTTTGGTGTAACCTAATTATGATATAAACATAAGCCAACAGTGAGGCTGATGGACCCCCATCCAATACCCAAAATAAATAGATGACACATTAATTAATTGCACATTTATTTTTTTCAAAATATCAAGCAATCAAACTGATTATCAACTATACACTAAGTTCCATCACTCTCTATCAGATAGAATCAAAGTTGCCTGGTCCGAAAACATCAACCAATGAAATTGCTTAGCTCTTATGTTAAGATTGAAATGTTAATCATTGAACTTAGTCAATGCTTATCTCTGCTTACCGTAAGCAGACAACTCCATCAAGGCATTCACCTAATAAAGGTCTACGACAAGTTTGAACATTCTACCTCAATTAGAAAGAGAGTTATTGTGTTCCATAGTCTCGACCAATCAAATTGCTTAATGCTCTGCTTACCCGGAGCAGAAAATTATCATCTTCGAACTCCATCATGGCATTAACCTTATAAACATTTACACCACGTTTGAACTTTCTAGCTAAATTAGAATGAGAGTTGTGTTCCAAAGTCTAGACCAGTCAAATTGCTTATCCTCTGCTTAGTATGAGCAGAAATTGCTTATTATCAAACTTAGTCAAGATATTGATGTAATGAAACTATACACCAAGTTTTATCACTCTAGCTTAATTAGAACTAAAGTTATCGTCTCCCAAAGCAACAACCAATCAAATTGCTTATATTATCTTCGAACTCCATCATGGCATTAACCTTATAAACATTTACACCACGTTTGAACTTTCTAGCTAAATTAGAATGAGAGTTGTGTTCCAAAGTCTAGACAGTCAAATTTCTTATCCTCTGCTTAGTATGAGCAGAAATTGCTTATTATCAAACTTAGTCAAGATATTGATGTAATGAAACTATACACCAAGTTTTATCACTCTAGCTTAATTAGAACTAAAGTTATCGTCTCCCAAAGCAACAACCAATCAAATTGCTTATATTTGCTTACCCTAATCAGAAAATGCTCTTCTTCGAATTCCATTAGGCATTGACCTAAAAAAACACTTACACTAGAGTGATTCATGCACAGAACAAAAATCCAATAAACGAGCTTAATTTGGGGCTTATTTTAACAAATATGATAAGACTTACCATTAAAATCATCATTCACGAACAATTAAACTATTGCCGAGTTAGAGATATTTGTGTGATTCAACCATTTGAAGGGAACTTTCTAATATGTGGAAAAGTTGATCGCCCAAGTAGCGTTCAGGCATCGATATTTCCGCGCACATGCGCACGGCGTGCACAGGCACATTTGCTTTAAAAAACTTTTTTGCAGGCACATTTTTAAAAATTATTACTGTCGCGTAAATCATGTAAAATAAAGAATACTATTTTTTTTTTATTGTTGTTGTTTTTTCGTTTGTTTTTTTTTTGTTTACTTTGATTACCGTATAATAATTTACTAGAATAAGCTAGTCGATGATAAAAACATCAGCACGCGACGTTAGTGATTCCTCCTGTGACTTATCACCTATCACCTGTGACCTCTGCTTAATTTAGTGACAATTCTAGTAGAATGCCAGTCAATGAATAAAAGAATAGCATGCGAAGAACAAGAACAAAGTCTCTTGCCGAGTTTGTGGTGATGTTATTTTATTTCAAATTTATAAAGTGCATATAAACAGAGAAATCACCCCACCGAAGACTGCAATGACCTACGGTCAAAAGCAGACAAGTCCCGTACGTAACTAACGTACGAAAATTAAATGGTAGCTTCTCCGCAGGTAGGGTGAGTCTGTCGTTCAGATTGGACAAGTCCATGACATTCTTTTTCTCAAAAACTGTTGATTCTAAGCCTTCGGTGTCCAGTTCTCATGATAAAATGGCAGCCATTGTCTAAGCTATAGATGTTGATGTGTCGGATACTGAGCAAAGTACAGAACTTGTTTGAAGCTGGTAGGCATCTATTCTATGTTCATATCAAACCCCAAACAACAACAATATGCACATCAAACATAATCTTTATTATTAAAGTAATGTATAATACATTAATACAATTTAGAAACCATAATAAAAAAGATACTAAAAATTATTTATAATTTCTTTTTCTGCCGAGTCCAACCCAAGAAGCTTCACCCCCCCCCCCCGATCAATCATACTATATACCTGGCAATTGAATGCTCTCTTTTTGAGTATGACCCTGCAGGCACATTTTCAAGTGTGTGCGCAGGCACACTCAACTTTTATAGAGCCCTGGTAGCGTTACAGCGGTCGTTTTTTTTCATCAGAAAGAGTTATGTTTCTTGGTCAAAACAAAATTACAAAGTTTGATCTGAAAAACGAATTCTAATTCTTAATTTCCGCAATCGAGATTCTTCGTTTTTCACGTACGTACAATTAACGATTAAATTTAACATTAGAACGCGTGCGCAACCCTTCGTTAGTGAGTGAGAGGGAGAAAGAGAGAGAGAGAGACCTTGAGCGTATTTTTTTTTTTACGTTTACATGCAATAGATTCGATAGTTAAAACTTTCTAATAAGGGGAATTTCGTGGTTTACAAACGCAATATGTAGAGAGTGCTTGTCATACTCATATTATAGATGTTAATTATCCTATTACCCTATATGATAATCCTATTTTGTTTCAAATAATTATCACAAATATAAAGATAGGTTGCCAGGGAACGAAACATACGCCCACAGCTGCTAAATCGTCCGGGCAGTCAACAAGAGCTGTCACATATTTTTACTTTTTTTCGATAATGAAACATTTATATTACACTAAAATCTGATTAAGAGTAACAACTCATAAAGTAATTATTAGAAAATCATTAGAATTTGTTTGGTTTTTATAAAGTTCTGGCCCATGCTAACATTTAGTACTGTATACAAAACATCTAATATCATGGATTTAGCTGTTCAGTTACCAAATTCATTGAAAATTAATCAGATAATAAGTTTGGTCTCTAGAGCGTCACAAGATTTTTCAAAGTGATCAAGGAAAATAACTTTGGCAGTAATTATGGGAAATCGCTGAAAATCAATAGGCTTCTTCGTCTCATGGCCTTGAATACTGTGTATCAATTTAAAGTCAATCGGATATTAACTTTGGCCTCTAGCCCGTCCACAAGATTTTTTGAAGTGATCAAGGGCCATAACTCTGGCAGTAATTATCAGAAATCTCTGAAAATCAATAGGATTATTCTCTCCATGACCTTAAACGCTGTGTATAAATTTGAAGTCAATCGGATATTAACTCTGGCCTCTAGACCATCCACAAGATTTTTCAAAGTGATAAAGGGTCATAACTCTGGCAGTAATTATCGGAAAATCAATAGGCTTCTTCATCTCATGACTTTAAACACTGTGTATAAAGTAATTATTAGAAAATCATTAGAATTTGTTTGGTTTTTATAAAGTTCTGGCCCATGCTACTATTTAGTACTGTATACAAAACATCTAATATCATGGATTTAGCTGTTCAGTTACCAAATTCATTGAAAATTAATCAGATAATAAGTTTGGTCTCTAGAGCGTCACAAGATTTTTCAAAGTGATCAAGGAAGATAACTTTGGCAGTAATTATGGGAAATCGCTGAAAATCAATAGGCTTCTTCGTCTCATGACCTTAAATACTGTGTATCAATTTAAAGTCAATCAGATATTAACTTTAGCCTCTACAGCGTTCACAAGATTTTTCAAAGTGATCAAGGGTCATGACTCTGGTAATAATTATCAGATATTGCTGAAAATCAATAGGGTTCTTCGTCTCATGACCTTAAACACTGTGTATAAATTTAAAGTCAATCGGATATTAACTTTAGCCCCTAGTGCGTTCACAAGAAATTGTGGACGATGGACGGGCGGACCGACAGACGGGGGCGACGGCAATATATACGTCCACTATTCCATGTGGGCGTATAAAAATCATACACATCAAAAACACAGCACACGAAAGCATTTTCAAATCAGTTTGACAGCAGGGGTCCAAATGTCTATTATTGCATCCATTGCCGGATTAAACATGGTGGGGGCCCTGGGGCCTGGTACATGTGGGGGGCCCCTGATCACCGTCCGCGTAGGTGTGGCCGGCTAGCACCGAAGCGCGAAGCCCCCCAAGGGCTTCTGGAGGGGGGGGGGGTGTCTTCCCCCAGGAAATTTTCAGAAATTGGAGGCCAGAAACGTGATTTCCTTGCATTTAAGGCACTTGTGTCGGAGCCATTTAGCAGTACCTCCCCCAGAAAAAAATTAAATTCTGCCACAAAATTAGAGCATTCTGGCGTTATTTCAGCGGACCAATCTATGCGAGTGCTATGAAATGACGGCATTTCTAGAGGTGGGGGCTGGAGCCATTGACCCTGTTAAATCCACCACTGTAAGTGAGCAGAGCTACATCAAACCTAATTTTGAAGTTGCTCAGTGATAAATAACAGGGTCACTTGATTCGGAATCGCATTATATCCCCCACGATGATTTGATGAATGGAGGCCGTAACGTTACGACCAAGCCGGACTCGATTTTTGACAAACGTCTAAAACTGTAAGTGTACCAAATGGTAATATGAGATTTAATCAATTGCAAGAAGAAATCTGAATATTTCGTCATGATGTGCATCTCTCATCAAATTCAGCTTATACCCACAACAAATACCCACAACAACAACTTATATACAATCGTACGTCAATCTGCGGCAAAATTCGCGCAACTCAAAATGATGGGGATGGGTAATTTGTTCGAGTTATACGATAATTCGAGTTAGACGATGTTCGGTCCGATAGAAGATCTCATGGCAATAAAAGACCATGTATTACATCCTCAGATAAAGCCACAAAAAGCGTTTATTTTTCAAATCTTCAAGTTTCCTGGAAAGTTGCCAAGGCACACTTCGATAAGGATTGTACTAGAAATTTGGTTCGAGCTATATGATAATTCGAGTTACAGTTTCCGAACTATGCGATGTTTTATAAAAGGAAAACGAAAGAAAGTATTCGTTTGACGAATTTTGTTCGAGTTAGGCGATAATTCGCGTTATACGGGGTCAAGTTACGCGGAGTTAGAGTTGAATGATAATGATCAATGGATGAACACTCTTCTTTTTTTGACCCTGGCGAATTTTGCAATGGTTTCTTCGACATTGATGGTGCGCAGGATATCGCTTTCAGAGGCCAGCCGAACCAAATTGACTAGCCTATCCCTGACCCATCGTAGACCGGAGGTAATATTTATGAGTTTCAATTTGGAGAAAAATCTCTCTCCAGAACAATTAGATATCATCATACACTGATATATTCTCAATATTGCTTCAACGTTGGGGAATGTATCTTGAATGTCCATTGTCAACAATAGTTCGATTGACGTTTCCCGGTAAATAAACAAACATAATGCTAACGCTACAATATACTTCCACATTCCTGCTTTGATTGATATGGTACTTTGTCAAGAAGGCTAGGCGTTTGGTTTGTTTAGCGTTGAGGGTCGTGCTTCAACATCAAGATAATCCATTCAGAATTGTGGCTTTCAGACGCTAAAGGCAAAAGGTGGGCGTGGCTCTGCCCCTGGGGATCGGGACATTCACCAAAATCAATAGTGGACGCCCGCAGGCTATAAGGAATACATATGCCAAGTACCAAGCTAATTCATTCAGAATTGCGGCCTGGAAACCACAAACACAAAAATAGGGCGTGGCTTGCCTCTGGGAGTCGGAACATGCAGTTGTCGTCCTTAGGCTATAAGGAATACATATCCCAAGTTTAAAGACGATCCATTTAGAATCATGGCCTGTAGACAACACACACAGACACGAAGTAAAAATGAACATGGCTCTGCCCCTGGGGGATAGGAAATCACCCAAAACAATTGGGGTCATCCTTAGGGTATAAGGAATAGGTATGCAAAGTTTTAAAAGGATCTATTAAGAATTGCATCCTGTAGGCGAACACAAACATTGGGCGTGGCTCAGTCCCAGGCGGTCCGGCGTGCACCAAAAATAATAGTGGTCAGCCTTAAGGAATAAGGAATAAGTATTAAAAAAGTTTTCAAGACGATCGATTAAGAATTGTGGCCTGTAGGTGACACACAGACACACAACAAGAAAATGGGCGTGACACTGTCCCTGGGGGTCGGGCATGCACCAAAAACAATAGGGATCTTCCTTAAGGTATCAAGAATAAGTGAGAGAGAGAGAAATGGGGTTTAACGTCCACTCGACACAAACTAGGTCATTTTGGGACTAACATATGGTTTCATTTTATTTCAATAATTTGTTTGCGCGTAGGGGTCTTTAGGAGTGGGAGGAAACCGGAGTGCCCAGAGGAAACCCACAAGGTTGAGAAGGCGCCCCTATCTCCATGCCACATACGCTCACACCAGGGCTCGAAACCACAGCCGCAAGCCAGAGGTGACCGGCCAGCTAGAGGTCGAGGCGCGGCACTCTAGACCAATAGGCCATCCCATCCCCCTCAAGAATAGGTACGCAAAGTTTCAAGATGATAAGTTAAGAAATGAAGCCTGTAGATGACAGACAAACAAATACAAGAAATGGGCGTTGCTGTCCCAGGGGGTCGGACATGCACCCAAAACAAAAGGGATCATCATTAGGGTATAAGGAATAGGTATTTTAAGTTTCAATATGATCGATTAAGAATTGTGGCCTGTAGGCAACACACAAAAATAAAATGGGCGTGGCTCTGCCCCTGGGAGTTGGGCATGCACCCCAAACGATAGACAT
Organism: Patella ulyssiponensis; assembly: GCA_963678685.1. Classification (NCBI taxonomy): domain Eukaryota; kingdom Metazoa; phylum Mollusca; class Gastropoda; family Patellidae; genus Patella; species Patella ulyssiponensis. Next base: position 58,149,609 of record OY783228.1, on the reverse strand, counting down.
CATCCTTAGGGTGTAAAGAGTAAATATACAAAGTTTGAAGAAAATTCAGTAAGAATTGCGCCCTGTAGGCGACACAAAGACACGCGAAAAGAAAATGGGCGTTTTTCTGCCACTGGGGGTCGGGCATGCACCCCAAATGATAGGGATCATCCTTAGGGTGTAAAGAGTAAATATACAAAGTTTGAAGAAAATTCAGTAAGAATTGCACCCTGTAGGCGACACAAAGACACGCGAAAAGAAAATGGGCGTGGCTATACCCCTGGGGGTTGGGCATGCACCTCAAACGATAGGGATGGTCCTTCGGTACAAAGAATATGTATGCAAAGTTTCAAGGTTATAAGTTAAGAAATGTGGCCTGTAGACGACAAACAATCAAATACTAGAAATGGGCGTGGCTATGCCTCTGGGGGTTGGGCATGCACCCCAAACGATAGGGATGTTCCTTTGGGTACAAAGAATATGTATGCAAAGTTTCAAGGTTATAAGTTAAGAAATGTGGCCTGTAGACGGCAAACAATCAAATACTAGAAATGGGCGTGGCTCTGCCCCTGGGGGTCGGGCATGCACCCAAAACAATAGGGATCATCCTTAGGGTGTAAAGAGTAAATATAGAAAGTTTGAAGAAACTTCAGTAAGAATTGCGCCCTGTAGGTGACACAAAGACACGCGAAAAGAAAATGGGCGTGGCTCTGCCCCTGGGGGTTGGGCATGCACCCCAAACGATAGGGATGGTCCTTCGGTACAAAGAATATGTATGCAACGTTTCAAGGTTATAAGTTAAGAAATGTGGCCTGTAGACGACAAACAATCAAATACTAGAAATGGGCGTGGCTCTGCCCCTGGGGGTCGGGCATGCACCCCAAACGATAGGGATCATCCTTAGGGTGTAAAGAGTAAATATACAAAGTTTGAAGAAAATTCAGTAAGAATTGCGCCCTGTAGGTGACACAAAGACAAGCGAAAAGAAAATGGGCGTGGCTCTGCCCCTGGGGGTTGGGCATGCAACCCAAACAATAGAGATGGTCCTTTGGGTACAAAGAATATGTATGCAAAGTTTCAAGGTTGTAAGTTAAGAAATGTGGCCTGTAGACGACAAACAAATAAATACTAGAAATGGGCGTGGCTCTGCCCCTGGGGGTCGGGCATGCACCAAAAACAATAGGGATCTTCCTTAGGGTATAAGGAATAAGTATACAAAGTTTGAAGAAAATCCATGAAGAATTGCGCCCTGTAGGCGAACCACAGACACACACACACACACACATACATGTATATGGTGTAAATCGAGGACTTTGACTGGATCCTCCTAATCGAGGTCTTGATAAATACTGCATGTAGCTGAAAAACACCATTATTTCTGAACTCTATTACATCAAAGGATTATGAAAAGGTATAAATTATACATAAATTCATATATTTTTTGAATTTGACTTTTTACGGAAGAAATGCGGACACACGGGAGTTTGCGAATATTTGGGGAAATACGGCCGAACAAGTCCCTATGCTAGATACACCTAATCGAGGACACACATGGTGTGTGTTGGGAACGCCGCCAAACGAGGTCATTTTGCTCTATACTACCATACTGTGGACTTGACACTTATTGTGGTCTTTAACCTGTAAATAACTACATTTTTGTCTCCCCTTTGACCACACATGGGAGAAATTCAATATAACTGTTAAAACTTGATGTATGGCACAATATCGCGGTAGAACAGTAATTTATTTATCAATGTGATCAACCGAGGACGCACATTATGTTTTAATACCGTCAAATGGGGACTTTGTGTATGGTGAACACCAGCAACCGAGTACATACACACTCACATCCGAGGACATTACAGGTGTATGCCAATAATATAAATTGAGTTGGTTCAACACTCTATATCCGAGAACAGGCCCCCTTTGACCACAGGAGCAGCCCAATGAAAAAACATTTTTTTATTCATTCAGACATTTAAAACTTGTAATTTTCTAAACTAATCTGACTGAGGTCTTACAGAGTGTATGTAACCAATCGAGGACCTCTGGACGTGAAACTCACTGTGGTCTTAAACCTTTAAATAACTAAATTTTTGTCCCCCCTTTGACCACACATGGGATAACAAGACAAATTAACTTTTTATAATTGATGTTCGGTGCATAATACCGCGATATAACAGTTATTTATTAATGTGACCAACCGAGGACGCACATTATGTTTTAATACCGACAAATGGGGACTTTGTGTATGGTGAAAACTAACAACCGAGTACACACACACTCACATCCGAGGACTTTAGAAGTGTATAATGCTCCTTTGTTGTATAATGTAATATTACAACAAACGATAATCCCAAAACGGATCCTCATTTAATTATCAACAAGCTGTTACTTACTTTTAAAGACATAAATGTGAATTTTCAAGATATGACCATGAATTTCAAAGGCACTAACTTGATTTGTAAGAAACACTTTACGTCTGAGGATCGCCCTTCGGGTAAAAGGTTAGGTAAAACTAATTTTTCTTGAAAAGTCAAGTTGACATTTAAAAAGTCAAGTTGACATTTGAAAAGTCAAGTTGACATTTGAAAAGTCAAGTTGACATTTGAAAAGTCAAGTTGACATTTGAAGAGTCAAGTTGACATTTGAAGAGTCATGTTGGCATTTGAAAAGTCAACTGACATTTGAAAAGTCAAGTTGACATTTGAAAAGCCAAGTTGACATTTGAAAAGCCAAGTTGACATTTGAAAAGTCAAGTTGACATTTGAAAATTCAATTTGACATTTCAAATGTCAACCTTATACATTAAAATATACCCGGTTCCCTCTCGCAAGCAGCGAAGCGGTCGGAAGGCGGGATCGTTTAGCCCTCTCTCGTCCCGTCCTCGTACGATTCAAGGTTGTAAGGAGACAGTTGGCGAGGCCGACCCGGGGACGACGAACCCTCGGCGCCCGGTCACAGCGGTCGGCGGAGATTATTTCTCCCTTTCTCCCGGCAGACCCGAAACGTCCCGGTGTTCGCTTACACCTACCCCCGATTCTCGGCCCGCGGCGTGCTCGAGATGGTCTCTTGCCCGTCCCGTAGCGTCTCAACCTAGCTCGCACGAGCGAATCGCCGCACGACTTTGCGGTCTCCTGGTCTCCCTCTTCGTCTGGGGTTGCTCAGCGAACGAGGCCGGTGATGTTCAGTCCTGGCTACTGTCCTCCCGCTCTTTCGCCGCCCCCCCACATCTCTCGTCCCGTCTTCGTACGATTCAAGGTTGTAAGGTTGTCTCGTTTCAACGTAGCTCAAGCGAGCGAATTGCCGGACGACTTTGCGGTCTTCTGGCCTCCCTCTTCGTCTGGGGTTGCTCAGCGAACGAGGCCGGCGATGTTCAGTCCTGGCTACTGTCCTCCCGCTCTTTCGCCCCTCTCCCATCTCGCTCACCTTCCTTTCGGGGGAGTAGGGCAAAGGGAGACGGGTGCCTGCAACTGGGGGCGTTTACTCGGTGGCTCTCTCTCGAACTCGTGAAGGCTATATGGTTGATCCTGCCAGTGATCATATGCTTGTCTCAAAGCTTAAGCCATGGAAGTCTACTTTCAGGCTTGTTCCTTTCGGGAAGCGAGCCGAAACTGCACACGACTCATTTTCGTTTCTCGATGAGGGGAACGGCATTTATTCTCTATACCAGATCGCCCTAACCTGTGAAGCTACCGTTAAAAGTAGCGACGGGGCGAAGCGACAAGTGTTGAAATCCGAATAACTGTGCGAATCGCGGGGTCTTTCCGGGCCCCCGACGTCCTTGTCATGAAGTGTCTGTCCCATCAATTGGTAATGGACGGCGACCTGCCTACCACGATGTTGACGGGTAACGCGGAATCAGGGTTCGAATCCGGAGAGGAAGCCTGCGAAACGGCTACCACCTCCAAGGAGGGCAGCAGGCGCGCCACTTATGAAAAATAACGTGGTGCGGCCATTTCGTGATCGCCGCAGGAGAAATGAGCGTAATTTAAAAGAGTGTGCGAGGAGCTATTGGAGAGCAAGCCTTGTGCGAGCAGCCGCAGTAATTCCAGCTCCAATAGCCTGTGTCGGTCCTACCTCGTTTTTCTCCTTCGCGGGAGAGAACCCGCCGCATTTTCTGTCTACCTTGAAAACATTAAGAGTGCTAAAGCCAGGCTAAAATCCCTAGCCTGAATATTTCGTCGTTGGAATAAGTGGGCATGCTCTTTTCCGGAGGGTGGTCCGGTCGACTTGGTGACGTCGCTTTTGCTTTCAGTTTCGCCGGAGAGCTACGTAGGGTTCGAGAGGAACGGAGGGCCGAGCGTACCAGGTGGGGAGAAGAGGAAAGCGCAAGTACCTATGGTCTTGGTTTGGTCAGACGAGGAACCCGCCCCGAGAGGGGAGGTTGGGATTGTTCCTTCGGGGGCAGTCTCGCCTACAACGGGTTAACCGTGCCAATGGTCTTCGTGCTGGGGATCGCGGCTTGCAATTCCGTGAACGAGGAATTCCGAGTAGGCGCCCGTCATCAGCCGGCGCCGATTAAGTTCCTGCCTTTTGTACACACCGCGGGTAGCTACCTCCGATAGAATGACTAAGCGAGGCCGTTAGACTGGGCCTGTCTTCGGACGGGCTCGGAAAGGCGTTCGAGCTTAAATCATTTAGATGAAGTAAAAGTCGTGACAAGGTTTCCGAAGGTGAACCTGCTGAAGCATCATTACCGTATCTTCGGTCTCTTTCTCCTCTGTGCGAGAGATGACGGAACCCTAACCATCGAAAATTTACCGTTTCACCAGGTCGCTCTTGTATTGCTTCAGACGCTATGTTGTGGCTTCTCTCTTGTCGGTACGTGTTTCGCAAAATACTATTCCAGAGGCACCCGATTTAAATATCCTCAAAAGTCCCCTGACACTAAAGCGGCGTTTACACGATACAATCAACCCATACAACCATCGGATGCAACCGTCGCATCCGACCAACTCATCAGACGAATGATCGGATGAATAGCTTGTTGTATGGATAGGATCAGTTCTATTCTCATCCGACCAACTGATGCAATGCCCAATCAAATTGAGTCATATTATACGACGTCATAGGTGTATGACGTCACATCTGCCTTGACAACCAGAATTCCTGCTATCAAATAATGTCTTCTTCTGTCGCTTCGAGTGCTTCGACCTCCTCTAAAATGGACCTTAGCCTAACCACCACTGATTTAGAGTACCTTATAACTCTTTATCGGGAACACGAACTATTGTGGAACCCGCGGCATCCTAACTACATGAAGACGGGGATGAGAAGTGTATCTCTGAAGTCTATTGCTGCCAGTATAGGAAACGGTTGGACAGGTAGGCCTACTGTTTGTTTGGAAAACTCTTATATTACTATTACCCTACTTATTAATAATAATAATGATTTAATTAATAAAGTCTAATACATTTGTGCCCCCCCCCCTCTCCCCAGCTGATGTAGCCTAGCTGTTCGATCAAAGGCGCTATTTTTTTTAAAAGGAAAAATAAATAGAACAATATTTTATTATTATTATCAATAGGCCTAGACTCTACTTATAAAATCTGTGTTTAGGAGTAGGACCTATGCATAATATATTCCCATTTTTATACGAAGTTAACGAAGTATTATGTCATTGCCCCTGTCCGCCCGTCCACAATTTATTTGTGGGTCACACTCACACTCATCAGGTCACAATATTTATCCGATTTTGACGAATCTTGAAATATTGGTCTATCTCCCAAAGTTCTGTATAGACTGATTCTTGCATTGTCAGCTAATTTTGAGAAGAAGCACAAATCAATTAATTTCATTTTTCAGATTTACAAGTAAAGACAAAATGGAATCACCTAAAGACCACCTATAAACGAGAGCTTAAAAAGCAAGAAGACAGCAATAAAAGTGGGGCAGGCGGTAATGAAGTTTACACCTCAAAATGGTGGCTTTTCCCTTTAATGAATGGGTTTCTAAATAATTTCGAGACACCAAGAAAGAGTCAAAATAATATGGCAACGGTAAGCAATAATAACTTTATTTTTCACCAGTAATTGCCTTTTGCCACTGCCAGTGCACCTCACCATCTTTACTGCAGAAATAGTTGGATAATTTATCCCTTATGTTTTGAGCTTCGTGTGATGAATGGTTGCAGCCTTGTGTTACCAGATTCTCCAAAATAGACCCATCCTGTCTCCATGAACCGTCAACCACGTCATGATCAAAAATGATTTCAGTATCAACTGATCCAACCGGACAGTATACTTCGTCCGAATTCTGTCGCAAATAATTATGTAGGCATACACACGCTAAAACTATATCTTCCACCTTTTCTGGGCTAAGCTGTATAGGCCTTTGAAATATGCGGAATCTGCTACATAAGATGCCAAACGCATTTTCAGATACACGCCTTGCCCGTGAGCATTTGTAATTAAAGATTCTTTTTCTTAATGTTAAATTCTTTTGTGGGTATGGCTTCATTACCCAAGGTTTCAACGGGAACGCGTCGTCAGCTACGATTAGATATGGAATATCATCATTTATTCCTTTAATTTTCTTTGATGCGGGAATATTAAAAGCATTTGTAGCCAATGCTTCTGACAAACCAGACGTCTGGAAAACCCGTCCATCTGGAACTCTACCATTTGAGCCAATATCTACAAAAATAAATTTATAGTCTGCGTCTACCATGGCCAATAATACGATACTGCAAAACTTTTTGTAATTATAGAATTCTGATCCTGAATTGTTTGGTTTTTGGATGTTAATGTGTTTGCCATCAAGAGCACCTATACAATGTGGAAAATTCCATTTAGTTTCAAACTTTTCTGATATCTCGAACCATTGTTTTGGTGATTTCGGTACCTAAAAATGAAATAACAATGTAATATTATTTACAGGAAATTAGTAGAACCGAAGAAAGTGACCCCGATATTGAAACTATAGGTGATGATATATTACCTTTAGATATTGATATACCAGTCAACGAGGATGAAATATCAACATTGATGGGTAAAATAGAGGCCCGTAATAATAATAACGCACAGTTAATGGAATCATCGAGCTTTGGTTCACTCCAACTTTCGGGTAAAAAGAGAAAAAATTCGTCAAATACCAATACTAAAGAACCAAAGAGAAGGTCGTCAGATTCTTTGCTACCAGCAGCAATAACTAAATGTATGACTGTAATGGATAAACTTGAGCAAAAATCAACAACAGCACTGGATGGCGATGATTACTTCGGCAAGTACATCGTAGAGGAACTACGGAAAATAACAAATGAAGATCTAAAAGACGACGTGAAATTTGAAATTATGAGCGCCATTAGGGTTGCTAAAAAGCAGCAACAGAGGGATTAATAAAATAGAATTATAATGATTTCAATAATTATTTTGTCTTCTATACTTAATACTTGTGCTCGTTATAGAATTAATGAATGTGTGTTACACATTCCGTACCTGTAAATAGTCTGATTTACACACATCGTAAATAGCCTTGCAAACTTGGGGTATAATCAAACTGATAGTAGACTTAGCTACTTTATGATAGGCTTCCAGATCCTGATAGGACATTCCTGGAAGAGAAAATGGTAATTACTAAATCTGTTTAGAGAATAAGGAAACTTATATTCTGGAAAAGCAAGCAACAAACTAGACGTTGGGGTTGCTATAGTAATTAGTATAGAATATTAAATAGTTATATTATATTATATAACGATATACCCGGTATCTGATTCCGTGCCATTTCGGTATAGGCCTATCAATATTTCGGTATAACAATGTCGTACAGCTTACCTGAGGCCAAATATCGCAGAGTTAAAACCAATCGTTCTTCAGCAGAAATGGCTTCCCTCATCACCGTGTCTTGCTTAGAAATAATAGGGGAAACTTTCTGCAACAGCACCTGAAACGCATCTTCGTCCATTCGCAGGAATTTACGGTACCCTTCCGATTCAAGGTAGATAAGCTCTCTGGCTACTGTCGTACACGCACCTATACGTTTTCTCATCAAAAGGGAACGTCTAGCCCATATTCGTTTTTTTTTACTTTGATGTATCTCCTCTTCGGCCGAACACAGTATATAAGTTGCTAATATAACTGTTAAACACTCTTCTTCAAGCGATGCCATTATATTCAGTTACTAAGAACGAACAAATGACGCAGCACGCGCACGTGCATTTGACGTCAATATGCCATGCAATGAATAGAACCATTGTATCGTGTAAACACCCTTCCGATATGTTGCATCCGACGGTTGTATGGATTGGTTGTATCGTGTAAACGCCACTTTAGGCAAGACATCTCACATGCTTCGCTGATGTCCCGGAGTTTCCCTGTGGGTCTGAAAGGATCCGGGAATGCCCCCGGTCTGACAATGCAAGCATTAAAACATTTCGCAGTTCTCCACAAGGCTAGCTATGCCCAAGGAGCTCACCTGAGACACCGACAAACCTGTTCCCGACGCCTAACCCTGTTCCTGAAACAAGGCAATCATCCCCGGAGTTTCCTTGTGGATCTGGAAAGGGTCCGTTGATGCCTTCCCGGCCTGTTTTCCTGGCAGTTCTCCTGTGGTCTCCCGTTGAGTAAGTCTCCCGAGGTTCACCATTTTTTTTTCTGTAGTACATCCGCAAGGCAAAAATTGTCCAGAGGTATCTACACATTATATTAGACAATTGTGACTGTCTTAATACGTACGTCCTAACAGGTGTCACTATTTCAAATTCCGTGACTTACTAATATTTCAATTGCTCTGGGTTTTTTTTTTAAATTTACGCTTATTATTGCGGCAATAATCTTATTGTATGTTTAGCCAGATAAAAATTTCGAAATTTCAGACAGAAATAATGTAATGACTAGATGTCTAGATTTTTTAAATATCGCACGGGTTGAAAATGGTTATAAATTTAAGATATAGCAGGATTAAAACATATTTATCCCACGTGACCATATATGATGTGTATGGCTGAAATCGGTTAACCGAGGACTTGATACACTCGCTGTACAATAAACACTAACTGCGGACTTGATACACACAATCATATTTTTGCCTTTTGAGATCACACACACGACAGATACACCCTAACTGTAGAATACCGCCTAACGCGGAACATCTCAGATCGACCTTAAAATTAAAGGGGATATCAAATCCAAGCTTCTGAACATCGTGGCAGTCCTGGTTTCAGTTCAAAAAGTCCTCGGTTGAACCGAGGACGTCCTCGGTTCAACCGAGGACGTCCTCGGTTTGACAGAGGTCCGCGATTAGAGGGTGTATTCAGATGTGTGTCCTCGATATACACCATATACAAACGCCCACAAACACACACAGACAGGGGTGACGGCATAATACGTTCACATTATGAATGTGGACGTATAAAAAAGAAACACGGATACCAGTCGAATATATATGACACAGCATTACCGGATTACACCAAATTTTCGGATGTCGATCGCGACACACCATGGATTGAGGGGGCCTCAGGGACTTCCGATGGAGGGGCCCTGTCACTAGGCCGTTGGAGTCCTCGGTCCGACCATGCTCGAGGCGCGTAACAGATTTATAAATTATAGAATAAACCGTAAAACAATTGAACCCATTTCAATGTGGAACTGCATGTTTTTTGATGTGGTTGGGCTATGAGGTGCCATATAATCTAAAGATAGGTTGCCAGGCAACGAAACATACGCCCACAGCAGCTAAATCGTCCGGGCAGTCAACAAGGGTTGTCGCATATTTTTACTTTTTTGGGAGGATAAAACATTTGTAATACACTAAAATCTGATTAAGAGTAAAAACTCATTATGTAATTATCTGAAAATGATTAGAATTTGTTTGCTTTTTATAAAGTTTTGCCCCACGCTAACAATTAGTATAGGAAACATTTAACATCATGGATTTAGCTGTTCAGTTATCAAAATTCATTGAAAATCAAAATAATTTCAACACCTTAAACTCTGTGTATCAATCTGAAGTCAATCGAATGATAAGTTTGGCATCTATAGCGTCACAAGGTTTTTTGAAGTGATCAAGGGAGATAACTCTGGAAGTAATTATTTGAAATCGCTGAAAATCAGTAGGCTTCTTCGTCTCATGACCTTAAACAGTGTGTGTAAATTTAAAGTCAATCGGATATTAACTTTGGCCTCTAGAGCGTCCACAGGATTTTTTGATGTGATCAAGGGCCATAACTCTGGCAATAATTATCAGAGATCGCTGAAAATCAATAAACTTCTTCGTCTCATGACCTTTAACACTGTGTATAAATTTAAAGTCAATCAGATATTAACTTTGGCCTCTAGAGCATCCACAAGATTTTTTGAAGTGATCAAGGGACACAACTCTGGCACTAATTATCAGAAATCGCTGAAAATCAAAAGGCTTCTTCGTCTCATGACCTTAAACACTGTGTTTATAAATTTGAAGTCAATCGGACATCATCTTTGTCTTCTAGAGCATCCACAAGATTTTTTGAAGTGATCAAGGGCCATAACTCTGGCACTAATTATCGGAAATCCGTGAAAATCTATAGGCTTCTTCGTCTTATGACCTTAAACACTGTGTATAAATTTAAAGTCAATCGGATATTAACTTTAGCCTCTCGAGCATTCACAAGATTTTTCAAAGTGATCAAGGGTCATAACTCTAGCAGTAATTATCGGATATTGCTGAAAATCAATAGGCTTCTTCGTATCATGACCTTGAACACTGTGTATAAATTTAAAGTCAATCCAATATTAACTTTAGCCTCTAGAGCGTTCACAAGATTTTTCAAAGTGATCAAGGGTCATAACTCTGGCAGTAATTATCGGATATTGCTGAAAATCAATAGGCTTCTTCGTCTCATGACCTTACACTAGGAAACTGGAATCGTTTAATTTGGGGTTTTTTGACTTTAAAAAATGCTATAGAGTTTAATTTCAAAACATCGTTTGATAATTGATTATAATCGTTTGAAAATTACAAAAATGATTTAATTAGTACCATGGTTTAATTTAATGATACAGCGTTTAATTTCTCCGAGAGGGGTTTAGAAATGCACGGACCCTTTAATTATGTCAAGCGTCTAATTACTAGCCGAGTGCTTTAATTTCCCGAGATGCATTTATAAATTAAATATTAGACGAAACTTTTAATTTCCCGCGAGTCGTTTAACCGATCGGCTCATTTTCATTACGATTATTTAAATGTGAAGTACGAAAAAAAAATATGAATATAGAAAAATAATGCGCATCAAATAATTGCTAATCTTTTAATTTCCCGCGAGTCGTTTAACCGATCGGCTCTTTTTGTTTACGATTATTTAAATTTGAAGTATGAATAAAACATATGAATATAAAAAAATAATGCGCATCAAATAATTGCTAATCTTTTAATTTCCCGCAAGTCGTTTAACCGATCTGCTCATTTTGATTACGGTTATTTAAATGTGAAGTACGAATAAAAAATATGAATACAAAAAAATAATGCGCACCAAATAATTGCTAATCTTTTAATTTCCCGCGAGTCGTTTAACCGATCGGCTCATTTTGATTACGATTATTTAAATGTGAAGTACGAATAAAAAATATGAATATAAAAAAATACTGCGCATCAAATAATTGCTAATCTTTTAATTTCCCGCGAGTCGTTTAACCGATCGGCTCATTTTGATTACGATTATTTAAATGTGAAGTACGAATGAAAAATATGAATATAAAAAAATACTGCGCACCAAATAATTGCTCATCTTACCTTGGTCGTAGTATTTTTATCCATTATCGATTAAAGAATGATTCCACCATTGACAAACATCAAAAATCGGTAAATCACGCCCAATGTTATTATACAATCGGGAATCGGTAAAGCACATCCCAAAAAATGAACATAGCCTTCTACCTGTACGCGTCGCTATTTGTTGGAAATCGGTAAAGCACATCCCAGGTAATGTATTTTCTTTAAATCACAAATGAATGAAAATAGTTTTCCACCTGCATGCGCCGCTAGAAGACATCACAATGTACGTTATCATGGAAGAGTGATAATCTCGCGAGACATTTATGTTGGCGCCAAAAAGAAGCTATTACTATTTGTCGATCTCTATAGACAAGCTGTCGATCATTTTTAGACAGGACTATAGAATGGCTTCAAACAGTATCAATGCCTTGATGTTACGTAATCACTTGGGACAATAAAATGTTGACTGCAGAAGAACGATATCAAACGATATTGCTAAATCAACATTTACTCCCTCAATATATAAAAAATAATGTGTGTTGGCGAGGTATCGGTGTTTTTTTTTGTACTATTCAAAATCCACGTTAGATCTTTCATCCCACGACCGTTTCGCCACCCTAAATTACACAGCTCGTTTCATCCCACAAATTAAAAAGACAATTATTACGTATTTTAAATATTTTATTGATACATTAATAACTAGTGATGGTCCGATATGGCACCTATCGGTTTTACCGATATCAGATATTGACAGCGAAACATATTGGCCGACACGGATAAATTACCGATAGTGCGGTGGATATAAAACTATTACACATTAAAATGTCTCGAATGACGTGATGATCTATGTAGATATTTGTCTTTATTAGTCGAGGAACGCATAATAATATTTTACTGCGTGAATCAAATACGAACCCTGTGTTTTCGAAGTAATAATTGGGCCACGCTTCCTACGCAATCAAAAATATACACCATCCTTTATGAACTTAATTAAATGCTGTACCATCAATGGTCGAGATTATCATATTTTAAGTGTTGAATACAATATAATTCCTAACAGTAACAGCACGTCCATACGTGCATTAGTTCATGCGGTAATAAAATGATACATCAAAGCGATAACTTCCTGACCTGTTTGTCAACAGTGCCTATCACGTGACATTCTCCAGACATTTCTAGAACTATTGTTTAAAATAAAAAATCTAATGGGAACCTATTTGTTGATAATATTATTAATTAATAAAGTATGATTTGTATTATGAGTTTTTATTTGACAACACAATAGTCAAGAATAACAATATAAATCGCTAAATTATTTCTAAATTTATATCGGCTTCTAGAAGCCGGAGTGTATTAGACAGTGATTACGTGACATCAAAGGAATATCCCCCCTTTCATCCTTCATTCTACCACACGCAAAACACGTGATATTTTCCCACCTTTTCCAAATCTTCTGACAGACAATATAGTGAACTAGATAAAACAAAGGAAAAAAATATTTACTTGACGCGTCATGTTTCCAGCACCCAGAATCAAATTTAGCGATATTTTTCTGCAGGCGAATACCGAAATTTCCATTCGACAATTATTCGAAAATTGTATTTCATGGGCTTTATTTGCAGATTGGGGGTTCGTTTTTTGACAAATATGTAAAATATGACGAGCGCTTTTATCCTCGAGGAAGAGCAATAAAAAGCTCTCCTATTTAGAGGCGAAGCACTGATATCATCTTGTTATTAATGTATCAATAAAAGATTAAAAATACGAATCAATTGGGGTTTTTTTAATTTGTGGGATGAAACGACCCGCGTAATTTTGGGGGGTGAAACATTCGTGGGATAAAGATCTAATGTAGATTTTGTTTTGAATAGTACAATAAAAAACACCGATACCTCACCAACACACATTATTTTTTATATATTGAGGGAGTAAATGTTGATTTAGCAATATCGTTTGATATCGTTCTTCTGCAGTCAACATTTTATTGTCCCAAGTGATTACGTAACATCAAGGCTGTGATCAGTCATTGATACTGTTTGAAGCCATTCTATAGTCCTGTCTAAAAATGATCGACAGCTTGTCTATAGAGATCGACAAATTGGCGCCAACTAAAAGTCTCGCGAGATTATCACTCTTCCATGATAACGTACATTGTGATGTCTTCTAGCGGCGCATGCAGGTGGAAAACTATTTTCATTCATTTGTGATTTAAAGAAAATACATTACCTGGGATGTGCTTTACCGATTTCCAACAAATAGCGACGCGTACAGGTGGAAGGCTATGTTCATTTTTTGGGATGTGCTTTACCGATTCCCGATTGTATAATGACATTGGGCGTGATTTACCGATTTTTGATGTTTGTCAATGGTGGAATCATTCTTTAATCGATAATGGATAAAAATACTACGACCAAGGTAAGATCATACGACACACCTGTGCTTGCCTACTCCATGATCAAACACGATAGCAGATGGCTTCCATCTTGTTTACTGACGGTACTACTTATTTTAAGACAGACTCGGCTTTCCAATTTATAATATCTACGTCATTGGGGATTTCCAATTTATACTCGCTGGTTGCTATGACCCGCTATGGCGTTGTCTAGAAACGCGCGTGCTCGCGTTAGTTTAAAATTTTTGCTATACGTTTAACATGGACTATTTGATGTAATTTGCCTGATTTGATTTGGCCCCATTTCCATAAATTTAGGTTGTTTTTTAGAAATTTTTAGCAAATGTTAATCTTAGGTGTTTTTTAATTCTAGCCGAAGTAAATTTTTTTACAATTTATAGCGAGTTAAGTTATCGTCTCTAAGAGGCGGGCGTAGTATTTTAAATGGCGGCCATTTGCCATCATGTGTATTCTTGAAGTAGGTACACATGATGTAATCGTATGAGGTAAGATGAGCAATTATTTGGTGCGCAGTATTTTTTTATATTCATATTTTTTATTCGTACTTCAAATTTAAATAATCGTAATCAAAATGAGCCGATCGGTTAAACGACTCGCGGGAAATTAAAAGATTAGCAATTATTTGATGCGCATTATTTTTCTATATTCATATTTTTTATTCGTACTTCACATTTAAATAATCGTAATCAAAATGAGCCGATCGGTTAAACGACTCGCGGGAAATTAAAAGATTAGCAATTATTTGGTGCGCATTATTTTTTTGTATTCAAATGTTTTATTCGTACTTCAAATTTCAATAATCGTAAACAAAAAGAGCCGATCGGTTAAACGACTCGCGGGAAATTAAAAGATTAGCAATTATTTGATGCGCATTATTTTTCTATATTCATATTTTTTATTCGTACTTCACATTTAAATAATCGTAATGAAAATGAGCCGATCGGTTAAACGACTCGCGGGAAATTAAAAGTTTCGTCTAATATTTAATTTATAAATGCATCTCGGGAAATTAAAGCACTCGGCTAGTAATTAGACGCTTGACATAATTAAAGGGTCCGTGCATTTCTAAACCCCTCTCGGAGAAATTAAACGCTGTATCATTAAATTAAACCATGGTACTAATTAAATCATTTTTGTAATTTTCAAACGATTATAATCAATTATCAAACGATGTTTTGAAATTAAACTCTATAGCATTTTTTAAAGTCAAAAAACCCCAAATTAAACGATTCCAGTTTCCTAGTGTTAAACACTGTGTATAAATTTAAGGTCAATCGGATATTAACTTTAGCCTCTAGAGCGTTCACAAGATTTTTCAAAGTGATCAAGGGTCATAACTCTGGCAGTAATTATCGGATATTGCTGAAAATCAATAGGCTTCTTCGTCTCATGACCTTAAACACTGTGTATAAATTTAAGGTCAATCGGATATTAACTTTAGCCTCTAGAGCATTCACAAGATTTTTCAAAGTGATCAAGGGTCATAACTCTGGCAGTAATTATCGTATATTGCTGAAAATCAATAGGCTTCTTCGTCTCATGACCTTAAACACTGTGTATAAATTTAAAGTCAATCGGATATTAACCCTGGCCTCCAGTGCGTTCACAAGAAATTGTGGACGATGGACGGACGGACAGACCGACCGACGGACGGACGGACGAGGGCGACGGCAATATACGTCCACATTTCTATGTGGGCGTATAAAAAATTGGAAAATCCCCCCACATTGCCCCACATTTTAATACACTTGGTCATGAATCTTATGTCTGCACTATACTAGAAAAAAATCCCTCAGAATGATAGAACTAAACTTAATATTGCTGAATCACTTTGGATCCACAGATTAAATACTGTATGGCCTTGTGGGTTAAATGAAATGCCTGTAAATTAATTCTAACATTTTTTACTTTACATCCTTTATAATTGACCTTTCCGTCGACTCCGCCCACAAAAGAGTTTTAACCAATCAGCTCCGTTTTCAATTTCCCGCGAAATGACGTCAATGTTCCACGCTTCTTCACCTTAGACATTGTTGACATTTTGACATGTTTTGAAACGTCAGCAGTCATGGTGAAGCATTGTTCACACGGACTTTGTAAGAGCGATAGCCGGTATCCAGAGAAGTTAGAGGGCGGTGTCGTATTCATTCCCTTCCCGAAACCGACAACAAACCACGAGAAGTGTCTGCGGTGGATAAAATTGTGTGGTCGACCTCACTCACAGTTGAATATCAACAACATCAATTCTAACCGATATGTGTGTTCCAAGGTAATTAATTTCTTTTTCATTAGGCCTAGACATATAACCGTTAAATAGGATAAAATATGTGCTATGGTTAATAATTAATTTTCTTTCAACCAGATAGAATTACAATTTTTTTACATATATCTTGGCCTTTTTCGTTAGACTTTAAAGGTCGTCTGCCAGAGCCGCCATTTTGAATTTGCTGTCAAAACGGGGAAGATAAATCCGTCTGACTGAAGTTACAGATCTTACTGGATATTTACGATTTACCTCACATTATTCCACAGCTTTTCATTCAGGCTTCTCGGTTCGAATTCCGTACTGCATAATTAATTCGCCAAAGATCAGTTGTTTCGTGGCCCATCCTCTATGGCTCTGGCCAGTCTAGGCCTAGGCCTACCCACACCAACTTAAAAGTTTCAAGGCCTAAAGTCCGGTAAGCCTGTTTTCACAGTCAAATCATCATAGAACTAAATTTAGTTCTATGGTTAAATGAAGAGGGATAGAGGCCTGGATACTTACTAGATATAATTCCAAGACAGTCTGCCATTGTCAGTAGGGCCTATAGAAAGGCCTATTATTTTATTAAGTGCCGTACTTAACTGTTAACAACAGTTACTAGTAAAACTGTTTTACTTTTCTAATTCTACCCTGGGGTATTTTGGGGTTTTCTGGCATGGCCTTGAGTAATGTTTGCTAGAGTTAGAGTATTTTGTATCTGTATTTCAGCACTTTGTGAATCTATCAGGACCAACAGAAAATAACCCAGACCCATTTCCAGCTGATAAAAATGGAACTACTGTTATGTATAGTAAACCAACAAGAGCTGCACCAACAAAAAGACACAGTCAAATTATTGACAGGTAAATAAAAATGTCAAGACTCCACTGAAAATTTAATTTGCCTTTATTAATATTTAGTGATCTCAAGTGGATTTCATGTATGAATTTGTTGGGTTGCTTTGAAAATCTGATATAAAATAGCATGTATTCATTCTTCGTGTCTCTTATTTGATAGTAGAATCTTACAGCAAAAATATCTGTACCAGTGCTTCAATAGACAATGGTCAATAGACTTGTCAATATTATTTTTAAAATATGACAAAATTCCCTTTACTTTAAAGGGACAATAACACTCTTGCTGGCTTGGCAGCTCTAGAAAAAAAATAATAGTCTTATTCTAAGTACCAGATGTTTATGTCTCCTACCTGTTGTGTAAATTATCAATTACATCATAATTTACTTGTCCAGAGGGTTCGAAAATATTTTAAAATCCAAGTCACATTTGAAAATGTTTACGTTAACCTTTTCAAATCATGTAGTTGAATTTTTTAAATTAGATGTGTTACGATGAAATTTGTATCATCAATTTATTTAAATATTGTAAAATAATACAATTTGTTGACCAGAATAAAGATTGGGACATATTATTCAATTACAACAAGAGTGTTATTGGGGCTTTAAAGACCCAGCACATTATTTATTTTATAGATTATGAATAAAATATTTCATTTTTTTCTTTTACAGCAAAATTGTTGATGTGAAAAAAAGAAAGAAACCACATGTTACTATTATTAATGAAATTCAGGAAGATCATCATGAGTCTGCCAGTCAAACAGTCGGTTTATGTAAGTACATAAGCTTAATTATATACAGGTAGTGGGGGTGACTGGACCTCATGGGCGGTTTGATTGCACTTAAATTTTCCTTTCAAAGTCCTTTCAAAATAATGTAGGAGTAGGACTCAGATTTTGACTTATTATGTTGAATGTAGTGCATACTACATTTGAATAATCCGAGCTTGTGTGTTTTGGCCATTAATTATAGGGTAAATGTCAAAGATTAGAACAAATCCGTATCAAAATTAAATTGTCTTAGTAGAACAAAGACTGTCAAATTAACTCCCCTTACCATAATATTGTGCCAAATAATGTGACAAGTTTTGGGTTACAAATGATACAA
The DNA here is from genome assembly GCA_963678685.1 of Patella ulyssiponensis. Lineage (NCBI taxonomy): Eukaryota > Metazoa > Mollusca > Gastropoda > Patellidae > Patella > Patella ulyssiponensis. The sequence goes on along the minus strand of OY783228.1, from coordinate 58,131,320 downwards.
TACTATGTTGCCAGTGCAGTAGCCATATACTAGTAATTTACCTGCTACAATTTGGCTTTTACATGAGTTTCATAAAAGTCAAATAATTTGTTAACCATATTCAACATAAATAAATTATCAGGCTGAATTCTCTGTATAAATAAATCCTTCTTTGTGTAAACTACAAAGTCAACAAAATTTGAACCAGAAACTAACAGTTGTCCTTGAATTTGGTAAAAGTAATTATGATTAGTTTTAAGTTGAATAACACCATCTTTGTTTTCTAAACAAAAGTCATTATGCAGACAAGCATCTACAATCTTTAAGTCCCGTTCCTTAAAAGGACATTTTACTTCGAGTAACCCAACTGTACCATCTTGATCACAAATTTTTCCATCTGGTGTACCACCTAAAAATGTCAACTTTGGATTTACAATGAGTCCACAATCATGAACATGATTTCCAGATCTTTCAATATATAATTTGATGGCCTTTTTCTCATTGTTCTTTCCATATGATGTTGGTGCTGAAGTAAAGAATTTAGGATTTATTATTGAGTCAATAAATTTGTCTGACACAACTCTTCTTTTTACAATAGATCCAAACTCAGAAGCTGTTAATCTGTGTTTTCTCTCCTCAAACCATAGACGACTATTAGATTGATCCCGTGTTCTTTCTTCTATAGAAACACACTGTTGTAACTGCATATAGATGGCGCTGTTTTGACTATTGCTTCACTAACATGAATGATCAGATCTCTTGGAAACTGTAAATTACCACAGTTTGTATTTACAGGTGTTTCACTCTTTGGTTTGAAGAAATGTGCCTGAAAATATAGAGAATAAACACTTAATCAATTATTTTGTCTATTTCCAGGGACATGTCCTCTAGATATGATGGCGTTAGCTGCAGAAAACAGTAGAATAACAACTATGCTTGCAAAAGAAATTACAGACAGTACAGACAAAGAAAGGATGGTAGCAGAACAACAGAAAGAAATCAGAAGATTAAATGGTGAAATTGAAGAATTAAGTAAACAGAAGGGAATTGATCTTTTAGATCAAACTATTGAGAATGACAGTGTTTTACAGTATTATACTGGTTTTACAGCAGACGTTTTCAATTCTATTTATAAATTTTTAGTTCCAGAAAGATTGCCAAATAGTGGTGCTCCTTTTGAATATATTAGTAAAGGACGTCTAAAGAAACTATCTGATTTATCATTTCGTCATCAATTTTTTATAACCATGTGTAAATTAAGAAACAATTTTGACTTATTAGATTTGTCTTTTCGTTTTGCTATAACACAACAAGTTGTTAGTGTTGTTTTTAATACTTGGATTAATTATATGTTTTTGCGTTTTGGTGAAGTAAGTTTCTGGCCATCGAGAAATGTTTTAACGGAACATATGCCAACAGAATTCAGAAACGAATTTCCCAATACATTTGCCATCCTTGACTGCACTGAATTGAAAATACAGAAGCCAAAGTCTCTTGTAGCTCAATCCCAAACCTATAGCGATTACAAAGGAACTAACACTTTAAAGGGGCTTGTAGTGTGTGACCCTAGGGGGTCAATTATATTTTGTTCAATGCTTTTTGGTGGTGCAACATCTGATAAAGATATGTTTAATATGAGTGGATTAAGAGATACTTTGAAACATTTGATGAATATCGAATATTTAATACCTGGTGATGGTTTAATGGCGGACAAGGGCTTTAAGATTGAACAAGAAGTTGCAAGTATTTCATTGAAATTAAATATTCCCCCATTTGCTCACGCTGGTAAACAAATGAGTGAAGGTGATGCTATATTCACCAAAAAGATTGCAAAACATCGGGTCCATGTAGAGCGAGCTATAAGAAGGGTTAAATCTTTTGAAATTTTAAGTGGTCAAATACCTTTATCTTTAATGTCAAGCATAGATCAAATTTGGTTTGTTTGTTGTTTTTTAACAAATTTTATGCCACCCTGTATTAAAGACAAAGATGCTGAAGAATAATATGCCAGTATTACTTACATGAGTTGACAATCCACTGCCAACACTAAAGGCGCCAATATGTGTATTTATAAATTTATTAGTATCACTAGGTGGTGAAGAGACAAGGTAACTTATAGGACAACCTTTTAAAGACTGTAGATGCTGAATATCTTCTGTTTCCACTTGAAGTAATCTGAAATTTTCAATAATAGAATTAACATGAAATTTACTGGTATTTGAGTTTTGTTTTTATTTATCAACAATCTTCAATAAACATACAATCAAAGGGAATTTAAAAGTTAGTCTGTTCGCTTTTTCAATCACAACATACATTGTATTGTAAAACTCTTTTCATAATTGTTTCTACCGGTAGTCATTTGACTCATTATTTATTTGTAAACATGTATTTAACAGTGATAAAAGTCTTCCGGAATTCTGGAGTGAGATTTCGGTAAAAATTCCGCCGGATTTTAAAAAAAAAAATCAATCTTTCAAAATTAAAAAAACCCAGATATTCTAAAGAGAAAAATTTAACCCCGCGGACGCAGTGTTTTGCTTTTGCAGGTGCAGTCATATTGGTTATAACATGGCCTCGGCGTGTCTCGGAAATGCCGATATTAAAAGCGACAAAAAGCAACTCAGCATAACCTTTGTTCACGTGAGTGCGTGTTCACAAAAGAGAGATTATTCATTGATGTTGTTATCATTCACCTTTTCGGAATGTCAACATCAGGGTATTTGGTGCCGTCCAAATGACAAAGCGCCAGATAGCATTAGCATACGCCTCGTTTTAGACGGAACCAAATAATGGATGTTGTTTTAAATGTGATTTGTTGAACTATTTACGGTGAATTTTGAAAGCTATTCTGTGTGTGAGTGTTGCACAAAATTATCAAATATTGTCATCATGATTGTTTTGATATACATTTTGCTTTACATTTATTTTATCTTAATCTTTGCCGCAGATATCTCCAGAAAGTACTTCAGCATTTGATTTACTTCAAAATCCAGTGCTTGACACAAGTTGTACTGTAATAAAAAGTTGGAATTTTACTTTTCTTTTGTGTCTTAATTTTAGTTTCATATATCACCAGAATGCACCATAGGCATTCTTTCAAAAATTTTCTTGGGGGGCATGCCCCCGGCCCCCTTTTCATTTTTAACATTAATTTCTGAATTTTACTTACCTACAATCTTGGAGCGTATTCTGAACATGTTTTCTTTTGCGAACTGGCTTTGGATTAATAAAATGAATGTTGGTTCCTGGTGCAGGATCAATTTTTTCACCTCTTGGCTTTCCCCAATGTTGTGGTAGTGATGTACATGACAGGTGTGCAGGGACATCACTAAATCCCATCAGTTGCCACTGTTGAAGAGCGATCACAAGCCCAACAACATGGGAGCAAGAGCCACACATCCTACAAATTAAATAATCATGTTAAAACAAATTAAGAGGCTATTCCACACAGGAACATGTTAGTCTATAGGGCATAGGTCCATGCTGAACAGCTGTTAAGGCCTACATAGTATACATAAGCAGCCCCAGACCTTGGTAAGAAAATTAAAATTTGTGTATTTTTACTGCCTATGCTTATTAGCTACACTAATAGGCCTACCATTGTAATAGCGTCAACACTACAGCTCTGTGTGCAGTATGATTTATTTATTAGTTGTACAGTGTACTACGACTAGGCCTCGTTTAAATTATACTTATTATAACTAGGCCTTGCAATCTACAGCAGTAATATATAGCCAACCTTGGTTTTCTCCAAATTTATATCAAATCTAGGCCTAGGCAACAAAGGTGATCCTTATATTACTCATAATAAATATATCCAGTTGCAGGTCATATCAGAAATGTCGTAACCTTCTTTGCGTACCGGTACTCCTTTCCTGTGTGGCTGTGACTGTTACGTCCTATACTGAATCTATATGCTTCACAGACAGACAATTAAAAAAAAACATGCTGACAATCGGCCAAAGTGACAGTAAATAAGTACAATTTTCTTACCCAGCCTGACAGGAACAGTGAATATCTGACACTTCTTTTGGAGACACGTCTAAGTGAACTGAATGGGGTTTCTCATTCTTTCGCTGACTCCGATAACACTTGGCCGACACGTTGATGGTTGATCGGTCACTAGCCCAAAAAAGCTTTACATCAATGAAAAAACCTTCGTTAAACAATCTAAAGCCCTGCTGTCTTGATTTTAAACTCACGTCACACTTTTCTTTCAAATATTCAACAGACAAATCAGCAGGAAGGTCCAACAGATTGGCACAAGATGAAACGACGTCTGTCATCGCCATGTTTGTTTATGTCTAAGGCGCGCCAATGTTGTCTAAGGTGACGTCATTATAAAAAGTGGGAGGAGCTACGGGTCTCTGACGGAAAGGTCAATTATTATGTCATCAATGTTATGACGTCATATTTACATTATGACATCACTTGTTACCATGACTAACCTTGTATTTCAATTGCATCATTTTTGTAACTTATATTATTCTCTGAAGAAGTAGGTTTTTACTTACGAAACGTTAGATACTTTAAAAGATGGTTTGGTGATACCTTCGACTTTGTTTTTAACCACTCCTACTACTGGTGTCACTGTATCATGACTTTGATCCCGTCTAAGTTTATGTTATTTAAATGGTTTTGGATTCCTCTCACTTTATCATTCGGATTCACATTTCAATGTGGGCGTATAAAAAGGGCGAAACTACATGAGGTGACTCTGAACCGAGAACCGTTACAATATATACGTCATTGGTTACAATCAACTTAGAAATTAAATCGCAGAGTTTTAGCCAAAATTTTAATATAGTTCGTAACTACTTAAGTACTTATTTTTAAAAGTCAAACGAGTAAAGAAGAATTTTTTACATGGCTTCATTGATAAATAAATGAAAGAATATTGTCACGCGAGTGTCTATTTTGGGTGACTGTTTGCTGTCGATAGTGCACAAGCTAGCCCGTGAGACTACATTTCTCATAAACACTGTTTTGATCCGCGTGACAACATGCTGTTAAAACAGGTCAGTTTATTTAGTACAGATAATTGAGGCTGTGGGCCACTCTACCTACACCAAGTTTGAACATTCTAGCTAAATTAGAAGTAGAGTTATTGTGTCCTAAAAAGTGTGAGTAAGTGACGAACGGATGGGCGGACAGTCCGGGCTAAGGCATATACGTCCACATTTCATCAAAATTGGATTAAAATTGGTGACCTCTACAGAGTCCACAACCTTGATTTACCCTATTTTTTACACTATTCATGTACAAGTGACGACCATTTTGTCTGGCAGTTTTGTCCGATTTTCACGAAATTGTGTCCTAAAAAGTGTAAGTAAGTGACAAACGAATGGGCGGACAGTCCGGGCTACGGCATATATGTCTACTAGGGTGTTTCATATTTGAACTTTTTTTAGTGATTGAACTCTACCATGTGCCATGTGTTTCCAATTGGGTCCAAACTCATCACCAGAGAATATTATAATTTCCCCACCAAAACTGGCGGCCCGCCGCCATTTTCAAACTTTTCGGCAAATATGACTCAATGTGAATTTTTTGAAAAGGTCGGAAAAATACTTCACGTTACAGTAGATAGATAAAACTTGGCACAATGCATAGAAAAGACACAAAGATGATCTCAGATTTATTTCAGAATTTTAACATCAAAATTAAGGAGGGTTGCCCTGTAGAATTTGTTAAGACCACGATGATTAAACTCCACCAAAATGTCACAAACAAAGCTATCTACACAAATTGAGAACAATAATGAACTGAATTTGTTATACGGGTTGTCCTCGATGAATATATATGATCATACAAGATAGACAGAAACCATTCAAATGGTTACAAAAGTCATTTAATAATGCAGATGAGCCAAAGTGTTCTCATCAAAGCTTAGAAATTTTCGAAACTCAGGAAATTTCTCCTTGCATTCATTCCTGTGATTTGGCGAGGCCAAGAGGGCTAAAGACAATCTGTTTCATTGTTTATTTCTTGAATTTTGATAGCAAGTTCTGTGCGATGTAGAACACAATGAATTGAAGTAAGCCATGCACGATCATCCTGTCTCATTTTTGTTAATAGCCCATTATGAATCCCAGTGTTTATGGAAGCCCCTTCGCTTGTAAAAGAAACCAATTTCTTAACATATTCATCTCTCCCAATGTTTAGTTTAGAGTACGCAAATGCATCATCAATGGCCTGTTTTATGTTGGATGCATCAGCATCTCCATAATCGTCTATGTCCTGGAGTGCTGCACAGGCAAAAATAGGTTTTCCATCTCGCACAACTCGGATAAGGACAAGCTCTTTCTCACTATTAGTTTTCCTCGCTTGGGACCCGTCTGTTAAAAGGCTGAAGGCACTGGCAGATTTAATAATTCCGGTTATTTTGTCTCTCACAGTCTTTGCAATAGCATCAACAAACGTACAAGCAGTGTTACAATTGTCACATTTGTTCAACATCTGAACACCATTAGCTTTTTGAACGTTCACAAGTGTACGGAAATGCGTGAATGGCATGCCAGAAACCGCTAACATGTAGGCAGTTTTCATAAGTTTTATATAAGTGGATCTCGAATTCTCGTGAAAGGTGCTGTCAATGCGAGGTTGTTTCAGAATCGGAATACTTGCACTTGTAGATGAACTCTCGCCATCACTGTGGTCGGTTTGACTGACGCTGTCATTGAGCAGTTTTTCATAGCTGACAGCCATGTGATGCGTTTTTGACGACAGGCGGCGAAAAACACCATGTTTTGACACTTGCTCGGTACCGACGATGAGTTTTTCACTTTCTTTTTTTGCTTGCCCGTGGATTTTTGGATCCTTCATTATTTGGCTGCTGTGCTTAGTGCATACTGCACACCAAATGTCTTTTATTTTATGACCATCTGAACTCGGATGGAACCGAATGGCTCCACCTGTATTCCATTTTTGAAAAGTTCTCACAAACACGCTCTGCTGATCGGACGCCATTTTTGTTTTAAAACAATGCAGGCGACTGGCTAAAATTGAAACAGACGGCCAATCACAACGCTTCACACAATTAGATCGCGTTGTCAAGTCAACAGAACCGACTGGTCATAACCGGATACTTGACACAAGACAAAATATATATATGTCAGCGTGTTCATATGTATTTTGCCATGCCTTACTAAGCCGTACACACGTAAATGGAGGTGGGGAATTTGAGGAGCGCTAAAAAAAGCACACCTCGATTGAGAATAAGGCACGCGGTAGGCGCACGAGAGCGATAGCGCGCCTTGTAAATGAAGCACTGATATGGTTCATCCTCCCATGACCCCAAAGCTTCAAACCACATTTGAAGAAAATGTTGGTGTAAAAAAATAAATTTTACCTGTTCTTCAGCTTTTCCCAACATGTTCATAGCTCTCATGTTCACATTTTTTGATAGTTTCTCTTTAGTTTCTGTCAATTTAGAGATCCGCCTACATGCTTCTTTAGGGTCATGTACTTTAAAATCAAAACCAGTGTTGGGCTGCCCAAAAAACTTTTTTTCTTCCGTTATCCATTCATATTCTTGAAGTAAGTTTTCAACCTGCATATTTGAAACACTTTATTGTTAGTTCTATCAAAACACATTTAAGGGACACTAAAAGTAGGTTAGTATTCTGCCAAACACATGCCCACAGAATCTAAAGTCGTCTACAAGACAAAATCTTTAGATTGTATAATATCCCTGTTGCAATTTATACTATTCCGCGGTGGGGTTTCCATGGTTACTAACTGGAAGGGTTACTAGGGTCAGTAGCTCGCTTACAAGGGTTGTACAGAGGATTGACAACTGATTGTTTGGATTAAAGATTTAGTGTCCTTAGTTTGGCTAACTGGGATGCATTTGGCTGTTTTGTAATCTTTTAACCTAAGTTGTAATAACAATAAAGGGAAAGTATATAGACCAGGGTGTTGAAGTAACACTCGTGAGAGGATTATAAGGCTAAATATAAATCCAAAGTTGGAGCACTCAGGGCTAGAGCATTGTGAAACAAAAATAAAGATAGGATGCCAGGCAACGAAACATACACCCACAGCAGCTAAATCGTCCAGGCAGTCAACAAGTGTTGTTGCATATTCTTACTTTTTTCGGTAATGAAACATTTATAATACTCTGAAATCTGATTAAGAATAACAACTCATAAAGTAATATCAGAAAATCATTAGAATTTGTTTGGTTTTTATGAAGTTCTGCCCCATGCTAACGCTTAGTATACAAAACATTTAAAATCATGGATTTAGCTGTTCAGTTATCAAAGTTCATTGAAAATCAATATACTTGTTCGTCTCAAGACCTTAAACTCTGTGTATCAATCTGAAGTCAATTGGATGATAAATTTGGCCTCTAGAGCGTTACAAAAGATTTTTCAAAGTGATCAAGGGAGATAACTTTGGCAGTAATTATGGGAAATCGCTGAAAATCAATAGGCTTCTTCGTCTCATGACCTTAAATACTGTGTATCAATTTAAAGTCAATCAGATATTAACTTTAGCCTCTACAGCGTTCACAAGATTTTTCAAAGTGATCAAGGGTCATAACTCTGGTAATAATTATCGAAATTTGCTGAGGTCACATGACCTTAAACACTGTGTATAAATTTAAAGTCAATCAGATATTAACTTTGGCCTCTAGAGCGTCCACAAGATTTTCTGAGGTGAGCAAGGGTCATAACACTGGCAGTAATAATCGGAAATCGCTGAAAATCAATAGGCTTCTTTGTTTCATGACAATCGAAGGTCAATCGAATATCAACTTTGGCCTCTAGAGCGTCCACAAATTTTTTTGAACTGATCAAGGGCCATAACTCTGGCAGTTATTATCGGAAATTGCTGAAAATCGGAATTTAACTTTAGCCTGTAGAGCGTCCACAAGCGTCCGGACAGCGGCGACGACAATATACGACCACATTTCAATGTGGGCGTATCAAAATGGTTGGAATGTCTAAGTTTAGATTTGTCGTCGATTCCATAAGGTATTTAGGTTTTTAAAAAAAATTAAAAACTTTGTAATTCACAAAGATCGGATGATAACTTTCGGCTATATAAGCGAGCCATAATTCTAGATGTAATAAATTTCATACAGATCGACAGATAACTTTATAGGTTAGAGTGTTCTCAAATTGCAACAAAGCGAAACAAGGGCCATAACTCGAGACATAATGAATGGAAATTGCTGAAATTCAATAGGCTTCTTTGTTGCACTAATTTAAATAATGCATAGAAATTTCAGAAGGTTCAATAAAGTGAAACAAGTGCCATAACACTAATAAACGGAAATTGCTGAAATCTGAAATTCAATTTGCTTCTTCGTTTCACTAATTTAAATAATGCATATAAATTTCACAAAGATCGGATGATAACTTTTCGCACTGAGAACTACTAAGGGGATGATCTGTATGCAGCCTTAATATAAATCTCTGGCTTGTTATTTGTACATCTATGGAATGAAAATTAATTTCCTGACTATTACTCAGTATTATTGTGTTAAAATCAAAAATAAGGTGTGTTAATTAACAAGGGTGAAAACCTGTCTAAAAGCTACTTTCTTAGTACATAACTCTAACATAAATTACGTCTAGTAGTAATAAAGCAAGAACATGATTGTGCGTCTAGCATCACAACAACATTAGGTGAGTTAATTAATGTTTGAGGTGAAAAACTGTTCTACGTTGCATTTACTGTAGAGGTGTGTTAATTAACTGACCGGCAAAAAATGAATGTCAATGGTGTGTATTGTCTAATTGGCGTGTGTTCTCGCTAGTTGCGCTAACTGCACCAAAAAGAGTACAATCAAAATCGGAGAAGTGAAACTGTTTTACCATGCGATTTATCATCCGAATGTGTTTCACGCAGGTCTTTATATAGCTGTGTGCTCACTATATGATCGACGTTTCTCTCAAGCATCTTTTGTATTTGTATAAGACCTATAGGCGTTTTACACTGCCATGCTGGGCGTGGGATGGCCAAATGACAGGCTGTAGCATACGGCCTGCCATTGAGTCAACTGGCATGGTTTCGAATCCCCGGTTGTACGTGGCAAGGAGTAGGGTCGTCTGTCCAAACTCGTGGGTTTCCTCCCACACTGCTAAAGACCCCTACGCACAAGCGAATTATTGAAATAAAATTAAACTGTTTGTTAGTCCTGAAATGACCTAGTTTGTGTTGAGTGGATGTTAAACCTCATTTCTCTACATCTCTCTCTATACTGCCATGCTACTTTAGACATTAATTAACTGATCCAGGCCTTAATCATCTCTCGATGGCATTAGATTTCTCTGATATTAAACAGATTAGAATGGTTCAGAGATCCTTTGATTTAATCAAATATGGTGGACCAAGACATAGCTTTGATCAACCAGTACCATGGCTGAAATTATTGCACACGTCTGTCAAACCTTTAAAGGCTAATATCTTCGCTTGCAATAGAGTAATTTGAATGAAATTTTCAAATTATTCATTTTACATAATCTACTTTCGAACTATTATAGGAAGAATGGCTAGTTCTTTATCTAAATCTTACATAATGTATTTTTCATGAATTAAAAATATGGACTTTAATTTATCTTCTTGTGGAAGGCGAATGCAAATTGTAATTTCATCTTTTATAAACAACCAGCAGTCAGACTAGTCAGAGCCCAATTTGAATATCACGGGAACATAGAGAGTAAATCCAGCAAAAACTATTTTTCTACAGCCAAAATATTATATTACTGCTTTACCATTATTACTACAAAGACACCCATTGGCCATTTCACATTTATTAAAATTATAAAGATAGGTTGCCAGGCAACGAAACATACGCCCACAACAGCTAAGTCGTCCGGGCAGTCAACAAGGATTGTCGCATATTGTTTCTTTTGTCAGTAAGGAGAACATTTACAACACATGATAATCTCATTACGTGTAATAGCGCATTAAGTAATTATCAGAAATGATTAGAATGGTTTTGATGGTTTGTCTCAAGGCCTTCGTCCACAAGATATTTCAAAGTAATCAAGTGCCATAACTCTCGCAGAAATTATCAGATATCACTGAAAATCAAATAGGATTCTTCGTCTCATGACCCTAAACACTGTGTACAAATTTAAAGTCAATCGGATATTAACTTTAACCTTTAGAGCGTTCACAGGGTTTTTCAAAGTGATCAAGGGTCATAACGCTAGTAGTAATTATCAGATATCACTGAAAATAAAGAGGCTTTTTTGTATCATGACCGTAAACAGTGTGTATAAATTTAAAGTCAATCGGATGTTAACTTTAGATTTTTCAAAGTGATCAACGGCCATAACTCTGGCAGGAATTATCAGATATTGCCGAAAATCAATAGGCATCTTCGTATTATGACCTTAAACACCGTGTATAAATTTAAAGTCAATCGGAAGGGTCACATTGTTAATGTTTACATCGTTGACATCCGGTCGGCACATTTTAAAGTTATGGATAAATATTTTGGAGTTCACCAGTTAGAAATTTGTCAGGAAAAAATTAATGATTGTTTGTTTTATGATATTACGCTTTTGAAACAAGGTGCTAAGGCTTGAATTAATTAAAGCGGAACAATATCATAACAATAGCGTTGTCAAAAATCGGAACCGAACGCAAAAAAAATCAGAACCAGAAGGAACAAAAAGCGGAAATTCGCTTTAAAGCGGGAAAAAATCATGTCTGGTTTTAGATTCACTGAAGCTGCGAGTAATGAAGTACAATAATGTGTAAAAACTCATCGTATATAATTTAAAGTTTGGATTTGATAGCAGCCAATAATTGATGGATTACATCTAAGTTACAGACGAAGATGTAATGATACGTTTAAAATATTGTAAGTTGTTCATTGTTGCATACATTTTGGCCGAAGTTATGCATGACCGTGCTTTTTTGTATCATGACCATAAACAGTGTGTATAAATTTAAAGTCAATCGGATGTTAACTTTAGATTTTTTAAAGTGATCAAGGGCCATAACTCTGGCAGGAATTATCGGATATTGCTGAAAATCAATAGGCATCTTCGTATTATGACCTTAAACACCGTGTATAAATTTAAAGTCAATCGGATATTAACTTTAGCCTCTAGAGCGTTCACAAGATTTTTCAAAGTGATCAAGGGTCATAACTCTGGTAGTAATTACCGGATATCACTGAAAATCAATAGGCTTCTTCGTCTCATGACCTTAAATACCGTGTATAAATTTAAAGTCAATCGGATATTAACTTTAGCCTCTAGAGCGTTCAAAAGATTTTTCAAAGTGATCAAGGGTCATAACTCTGGTAGTAATTATCGGATATCGCTGAAAATCAACAGGCTTCTTCGACATGCAGCATGGCACTCACTACTCAGTAATAATATAAACAATTTTACTACCCTGTCTATTTCAATACTACATCAGCAAATCAAACTGATTTGTTTCGTTTTAAGATTCTTTACAGAGTGACCAGGTAAATAAATAGGGCAAAACAATTAATTTGTCAATTATTCGAGCCGTTCTCAGGTTTTGCGTAAATAAATCTTCGAGCGGGAATTTTAAGGACGTTAATTTACCGAGATATATTACAAATGACATGTGCTATATGAAGTATTTATATGGTCTTTAGTGACAGAAAACATTGCTGTGGCTACCATTCCTGGATTTGAAGGTCAGACATGATATGAAATGAATATCAATTTGTACGTTTTTTTAACCGTTTCACCAGTACAACCGAACCGTGACCGGTTAACTGTGTAGCCCTTTACTTTGTTGAACTATGGACTAGTGGATATTAATGCCGGGCTAGTGCCCAGGGCTAGTGGATTAAAAAATTTTTTTACGCCCCTGTAGGGGCCATAATCCATGAAGTTTTGATCCGATACATGCCAATATCGAAAGCAGCCGAGATCTTATGGGGATAAACCTATATTTCAAGTTTTGTCAAAACCAGATAAGAATTGTGACCTGTAGACCGTCCACAAACAAATTGTGGACGGACGGACGGACAGGGGCGACGACAATATACGTCCACGTGAAAATGTGGGCGTATAAAAAGGCAATTTTGTGTACAATCAGGGGCCATAATTCAGGAAGTTACGATTCGATATGTGCAAATATCGAAAGGAACCAAGACCTTTGGGTTATAATCATGCATTTCAAGTGTCATCAAAATCGGTTCAAAATTGTGACCTCTATAGGGTCCACAAGCTAAAAACGTGATTTTTCGTACAATCAAGGGCCATAATCCATGAAGTTTTGATCCGATACATGCCAATATCGAAAGCAGCCGAGATCTTATGGGGATAAACCTATATTTCAAGTTTCGTCAAAATCAGATAAGAATTGTGACCTGTAGAGAGTCCACAAACAAATTGTGGACGGACAGACAGGGGAGACAACATAATACGTCCACATGAAAATGTGGGCGTATAAAAACTAAACGATGAGCTAACAGAAAACAGAATTATGGGCCCCTTCATGGATCCACCTTTTAGAAATTTACGGTGCTCGCCATTGGGGGTTATCCCCAAGCAGGAAAAAGGAACATTTCGGTTAATCCATGATCTCTCATTCCCTCTTGGAGATTCCATTAATAATAATAATAATAATGAGTATATTTATAATGCGCTATATCCATAAACCAAGTTCATGCTCAAAGCGCTACACAATTATTATCCCGGTCTCTAGGATACAGGTAAAGCCTGATTACCTCCCTTTACCACCGAACTCTCAGAAAGAGCCCCAACATATGCTGCCCCAAGGAGCGCAACAGTTTTTTGTGTAATACATACACCATCCTACCGGTACCCATTTACAGCTGGGTAGACTGGAATACAGGGATAAAGTGTGTTATTCAAGGACACAAGAACTCGACGCACAATTCGGGTCTCGAACCTGCAACCATTCGGTCACAAATCCTACTCTCTAACCATTGCGCCAAATCCCTCCCTAAATTCTGGCATCGATGAATCATTTACTTTAGTTTCTTATGATTCCATTGATAACGTTGTTCAATTAGTTAAGACAATGGGGAGAGGTGCTTTAATGGCAAAAGCGGATATCGAAAATGCATACCGCCTACTTCCCATTCATCCTAATGACTATGAGCTTTTAGGTTTTACGGTTCAAATTGGGGGGTCAACGTATTATTTTGCTGATATGTGCCTTCCGATGGGTTTGAGTATGAGCTGTCAGACGTTTGAAAGGTTTAGTTCAGCCTTGCAATGGGTCATGGAGTTTCATTACAATGCCCACCTTAGCCACATGATAGATGACTTCTTTTTCATAGGTCCAAAAAATACGAAAAAATGCTCTGAATCCTTACAAACTTTCCTGGATATTGCTAGCCATTTGGCAGTTCCAATTAAATCATCTAAAACTGTGCTACCAACTAATAAAATTACCATTTACGGGATAGAGGTTGATTCTCAGGATATGATTTTTCGTTTACCGGAAGACAAAGTGGTAAAAATTCGCCAGGCGCTTCAAGATAGTTTAAATCGAAATAAGATATCATTGAAACAGTTACAATCGTTGCTGGGCCTCCTAAATTTTGCAACCCTGGTAGTAGTGCCAGGCCGTGCTTTTTTACGACGATTGTATGACCTAACGATAGGTGTTAAGAAAAATTATTACGATTCGTTTAACAAATGCAGCTAGGCAGACTTAAAAGTTTGGTATCGATTCATGCAGAGTTTCAATGGTCGATGCATGTTCTTAAACGATGCCTGGGTGGGCTCGGATCACATTAAGCTTTTTTTGGATGCGGCACAATCGAAAGGCTATGCGGCAGTGTTAGGTTCTCAATGGTTTTATGGATCCTGGCCCTCTGGCATGGAAAGTCTGAATATAATATTAGTGTTTTAGAGCTATTTCCCATTGTTTTGGCTATTGAGCATTGGGGCCACTTACTAAAAAATCATAAGGTTCTGCTGTTAACAGATAATGAAGCAATTGTGTTTGTAATAAATAAATCTTCATCAAAATGCCCTCTACTTATGTCCTTATTACGACGATTAGTTGCAATAGCTATTAAATTTAACATTTTGATCCGAGCTAAACACATTTCTGGAAAGTCGAATCTAGTGGCTGATTGTTTGTCACGTTTTCAATTTCAGTTGGCCAGAGCCTGGGCGCCCTGGTTGGATGCAATCCCACAACAACTGGACCCAACCTCTTTGAAGATCTGACACCAATGGCAGTACGCTTGTTAGGTGCTTGTCTGGCTCCTTCATCTAGGTCGTCGTATGCGAGGGCTTGGGAAAAGTTTATTGCATTTTGCTCTCTAAAAAATTTGAATCCCTCATTTCCATTACCAAATATTCTAATCATTAATTATCTAGCACATTTATTTGAGACAGGTTTTTCACCCAGTACCATTGCTACTCAAGCTTCAGTTTTGGCATTTGTACAAAAATCCCTCGGTTACTCAGATTCAATTAACTCCTTTTTGTTAAAAAATCTGTTCAAAGGCGCCCGAAAACGCCACATTTCGTCTCCATCACTCCTGCCTATTACTAGCACTATTCTTAATCAGTTATTATCTGCAATCCCCATTGTCATTTCCATAAGAACCCACCAAATTTTGTTAAAAGCAATTTTCTCACTCGCCTGCTGGGTTTTTCCGGATGGGGGAATTAGTTTTCAAATCGGAGGGAGGTTCGCACAATGTTGTCCCAACTAGGAATGTAAGATTTTTATTTACGGCAAAACAGTTGTCCCATATGGAGATTTTGATGGAAAATTTCAAACATAAATCCGAAAAAATGCCGCTCACACTCATTCTTCGCTGCCATTGCCATTCTGTTAAATCAATATCTTGTGCACCTTGCCTTGTATTAGCCTACATGCGAGGTTGTCCACACACAGTGGGTCCGTTATTTCAGTTTTCCGACAAATTTCTGGTATCTTATACTTTTGTCAATTCTCGACTAAACAGAATAATTGCTTTCTTGGGTCTGGACACAACCAGGTTTAAACTCCATTCTTTTCGGATAGGTGCCGCCACCTCAGCTTTCATGAAAGGTTATTCGGAAGATGTTATTAAGGTGATGGGGCGTTGGAAAAGTAATGCTGTTCAGTCATATATAAGATTACCTAATTTACTTTTGTAAGTGTTCTCGCTAAATATTAGGCTGACTTAATGGGTAGAGTCGAATGCAAACACAATTTAGGGTCGGTTAGCAAGAAATTATTTGATAAGCACTGTGTTTAGACTGGCTTACTCTTCGCATTTTTCTCAAAGTTATACTTGGCCCTTATTGGTACTTGTTTTGTGGGATATCATTTCAGGGTTGTGACACATTCAAATTGGTGTTCTAGGTACATGTACCTTCGATTATTGTTTATTATTTCTCTTGCATTTATGTATAATGTGTATTCAAAAATGTATGTTTAGTAGTTAAATTGTTACAGTGTACAGACACTGACAATGTCATAACCCAGTCATTGGTTGCATGTAGTTTATTCATTTTATTTAGTGTTACTATTTTGTATCCGTTTGCCTTTTTTCAAGTCACATTGGAGCATACATGTACGTTTTGTCTCCTATTATTTTAGTGTCTACTTACCTTTACCATGTGAATTATACTCCATTGCTGTTTATTATGTTTACATAGTTTTTATTCAATCGTACTCTAGTCAAGCTTAACCATGTTTCTAGTCGGCCTTTAATTTTAATGTAACGGTTGCCGACAATGACAGGGTTACCCTCATTTGTCACATGTTTAAATTATGTGCAGTTACTTTGTTAATTTCACCTATTTAGTATATAGACTGCATGTTTAGTCAGTTGTTTCTACTATTGTCTCATTTACCTTGTTAAATGTCAACCTTACCTTATTGTCATTTTACATGCCGTCCATCTTTGATTTTGTTGCATTATTATAATAGATCTTGTCTTCTGTTTCATGGATATCCTTTTACCGTATGCCATGTCAATCTTACCTCGTTTTACATGCCGTCCATCTTTGATTTAGTTGTATTATTCTATATAGATCTTATTTTTATGTTTCTACCGATGTTTCATTTACCTTATACCATGTCAATCTTACGATATTATCAGTTTTACTTGCTGTCCATCGTTGATTGTCGTTTTTATTATATTACTCTATATAAACTTGTATAATTTTTGTAAAAATTTCTTACCAATAAGTTGTTCATTTTTTGTTACTTTTGTTGGTGTGATTTGTCCGTTGTTGGGCA
Source organism: Patella ulyssiponensis (assembly GCA_963678685.1). Taxonomy (NCBI): domain Eukaryota; kingdom Metazoa; phylum Mollusca; class Gastropoda; family Patellidae; genus Patella; species Patella ulyssiponensis. The sequence continues at coordinate 58,114,166 of OY783228.1, read as the reverse complement.
CGACAGCTCAAACAGAATTCGGTTAGAGCTGTGTCTGGCCGGTTAGATGGGTTTCCATTCAGCCCAACCATTATTTGATCCTCAGAAGCATGAGGTTCTTTGGGTAATTGCTTGATAGTTTTAATAATCACGTATCTTTAATGCAATCTAATTATATTTAATTACTCTCAGAACCTGTGTTTCAGTCGTCATTTAATAAATTGACATTTTCACACCAACAATATCTGTGTTTGTTATTTGTTTTAAGATTGTCTTCCAGGGCAGAAAGCACAAAAATGAATTTCCAGAAAGGATGGGTGATTACCACGCAAGGTATGGCTTGTCATATATCAAATATAAGGTTTTTGTTGTAATTGATCTGAAACATTATCTTTAAAACTAGTTTCCCCAAATCCAAGATGTCGGAAATTCAAAATGGCGACCAAAATATACCCAAAATGGACGATTGGTCAGATTAAAGTCATTTCACTGTTTGATTTGGTGTCACTGAACTTAAAATTAATCTAAAGAAAAAAATAGTTTCCATAATCCTAGTGTTATGTGGGGGTTGGTGTAGAAACAGAGAGAGAGAGAGAGAAATGGGTTTAACATCCACTCGACACAAACTAGGTCATTTCGGGACTAACAAATGGTTCAATTTTATTTCAATAATTCGCTTGCGCGTAGGGGTCTTTAGCAGTGGGAGGAAACCAGAGTGCCCGAAGGAAACCCACGAGGTTGAGAAGGCACCCCTATCTCCATGCCACATACGCTCACACCAGGGATCGAAACCACAGCCGCAAGCCAGAGGTGACCGGTCAGCTAGAGGTCGGAGCGCTGCACTCTAGACCACTAGGCCATCCCAACCCCCCGGTGTAGAAACAGTAAGACACAATATGATGTAGAGCAAATATCCTTTATTTTAAGTCAGTCTATATATATAATGAACTAACTACTATTAATGCTTACTGTGTCGAACTAACTCTCTCTCTACTATACCAATCTCCAAACCTATCTAGCCCTCCACATATTCAAATATATGAACATGTATGATGTACTCGGGAGAACTAAACTGGTACTGTGATTGGTACACACAATATACAAGGATAGCACTATATAACACTAGATGGCGGAATATCAAAATGGCAACCAACATTTATCTAAAACAGACGATTTGCCAGATAAGTCATTTTACTCTTTGATATGGTTTTATATATATATATATGTTATATAAAGGGTTTTCAAAATCATTGAACTTAAAATCAATCTAAAAAAAAAAAGAGTTTCCAAAATCCAAGATGGCAGAAATTTAAAATGGCGACAAGAATTTCTCTAAAATTGTCAAAATGATCAAATTTTAAGATAATCGTTAATTTTCTGTTTGATATGGCTTGTAATATGGCCTCTATTAAGTTTTCAGAGTCACTGAATTTGATAAGCGGAAAAAGTCAACTCGGATTTCAACGACATTCAACATATTCAAGATGTGCAAGAGAAGGCAACCCAAAACCACTCTATACTTGCTGAAATTTTGGACTCACTTGTGCCTCTTCAAACAAAAACATTTACCATTCGTCCCAATACGCAGTGGTTTAATGAATCTATTTTAGAAGCCAAAAGGGATCGTAATAAGGCCAAACATCTATGGTGTAAAACAAATCTACATGTCCATAAACAGATTCATAAATCTTTAAAAAACAATGTGAATAAATTAAATGAAGAAGCTAAAATTAAATTTTACTCTGATAAAATAGAAAATGTCAATAACAGACAAAAAGACTTGTATAAAGCTGTGAATTCCCTTTTGGATCATAATGCTGAGTGGACTATTCTCCCGGATAAAGATAATAATACTGAACTTGCGAATTTATTCTCCGATTTCTTTCAAATAAAAATACAGAAAATACGAACTGAACTTGATGATTAAAATATTACTATTGACTTTAAATAAAAATTGTGACCTCTATTGGGTCCACAAGCTAAAAATGGGATTTTTCAGACAATCAGGGACCATAATGCATGATGTTTCAATACGATACATGCCAATATCTAAAGTAGCCGAGATCTTTTGGAAATAAAGCTTTATTTTAAGTTTCATCAAAATCGGATTGTGACCTCTCTACAGTAGAGTGTCCACAAACAATTGGGAACGGACAGACATTTACTCTTACCCATCTAGGACACATGTATTTTCATTTACTGATTGCTTCAACAACAGTAGATTACCAGACAAAGTGTGTGACCTTGGTGGAATAAATGTGACATGTTTTTAGCTAATTTTTTTTTATACTATTCAAAAAAAGTAGGGGATATTTGATTTTGGAGGCATAATACTAAAATATGCAAATGACTACGAAAAAAAGTCACTATAGAACCTAACAGAAGAAACATTTCCAGTTACATGTGACGCCCAAACACACCAATAGCTATCGCGTGGAATGCAGGTGATGCTTGGGATCATCATGGGGGTCCAACCCAAGATTTGCACGACTCTGACTTTGAATGTTACAGTCATTGTAGCATTGAATTCCAAGATGGAAACATCAGTTTAATTGTTTTAGTGACCAGAAAACAAATTTTGATATGCGTCGGCTTACCCAAAATGAAAGGTTACGTGCCCTTGGCATGCTACAGATCAGCACAATGAATGTTTCTCAGTCTGTCATAAGCAGGCTATGCTCCAAGATACCGTGATACACAATCTGTACAGGACAGACCACGCTCAGGTCGACCAAGGGCGACAACTCAAGCCCAGGATCGATTTATCCGTACCTTGGCCTTGAGAAATCGTGTTATCACAGCAAATCAGATCAGCGCTCGTCTTCAAACAGACACTGGTGTGAGAGTGTGGCCAGACGATTCGGAATCGACTGCATAGGGGTCACCTTCGCGCCCGACGTCCTCGCGTGATCCCTTGTTTGAGAGATCATCACATTCTGGCAAGACGCCGTTGGTGTAGGGATCGTCAATACTGGAATAATCGACGCTGGAGCAATGTGATGTTTTCAGATGATTCAAGGTTCACTGTTGATTTTTTGGACAGACGTAGGAGGGTGTGGCGTCGTCGAAACGAGCACTTCCAAGACGTTAACGTCATCAGACATGATCGATTTGTGGGGTGGTTCTGTTATGGTGTGGGGAGGCATCACTGTTGCTGGAAGAACGGCTTTACATGTTGTTGCAGGGCGTGTTACAGGCCAGTACTACCGGGACAACATCTTGGCAGTCCATGTTGTGCCGTTCGCACGACGTCATGGCCGCCGTTTCATCTTCCAGGATGACAACGCAAGATGTCACAAGGCCAGGATCGTTACAGGTTACCTCCAACAACAGAACATCACCACATTACCTTGGCCAGCACTGAGTCCCGACCTCCCCCCCATCGAGCATGTCTGGGACATGCTTGGACAGAGGTTACGTCCTGCCAATGTCCAAGAACTTGCTGCTGCGTTGCAACAGGAATGGGACAATCTGGACCAAAATGACCTTAGACGTCTCATTAGGAGTATGCCACGTCGGATCAATGCTTGTTTGGCAAACAGAGGAGGATTTACCCGTTACTGACTTTGTTGTGATGCTGTGGTAACTTTGCTGTTTGACCCCGGGTATCATTTTACCCTTATAATGGTCAGTCTGTGCCTTACTTAGTCTAACGATCATTTGGAATAAATCGATGAATGTGAAGTTCATTTCATTTTGTCATTTGTTTCTTCGTCAGTTTCATTAGGTGACTTTAATAACACTTAAAAATCAAATATCCCCTACTTTTTTTGAATAGTATATATTCGAGTTGATTGAGCAAAGTGAAAAGTTTGAGGGTTGTGAATTAGTGGGGCAGTGATACACAAATTTCTTCACCTCATTGATTTTTTATATAGCACCTTTTTTTTCGCGGCTCAGAAAATTTGCAAATGAAAAGTACGATTTGCCCACCAGACCGGAATGACACACATATTGAAACAAATAAAAAATTATGAGTATATGAAATATTTGGGTAATTCTGTTCAAGACTGATTAGTATTCCGATAGCAAACAAAAGTATTCAGATCACAAATCTCAATCCTATTTTCAACACTACACAACAGTGATTTGAAAACTGTGTTTTAAAGTGACATTTGGATATTTAAGAATTTCCTTTTCTTAGTTATTTGTAAACTATGTTTTACAGTGACTTTTAGATATACAAGAACTTTTTACAAGACACCAAATTTTGTACTAAACAACAACATACCAATTTAATAGCATCTCTGAAATCTTTCTGATGTTTTGCAATTTTATGATCTAAATCTTGCATCTGTAGTTTTGTGGTTTTAATTTCTTTTTGACAAGTTCTTAGTTCTGCCGCTTTCTCACCAATTTCCTTGTTCTTTGCTTTCAATAACAATTTTTGTTTATTAACAGCTTCTTGAGCTTGTGAAACAGCGGACTAAAATATAATTGTGAATTATGTTGAAAAAGTTTCATTGACAAAATATATATCAGATATAAACATATAGTTAAGTTTCGTCAAAAGCAAGACACAAATTGTGACATAAACCAATCACAAAAAAATACACACAATTTGCTTTTTGTTATTAAAATAACAAAGATAGGTTGCCAGGCAACGAAACATACGCCCACAACAGCTAAGTCGTCCGGGCAGTCAACAAGGATTGTTGCATATTGTTTCTTTTGTCAGTAAGGAGAACATTTACAACACATGATAATCTTATTAGGAGTAATAACCCATTAAGTAATTATCAGAAATGATTAGAATAGTTTTGATGGTTTGTCTAAAGGCCTTCGTCCACAAGATATTTCAAAGTGATCAAGTGCCAGAAATTATCAGATATCACTGAAAATCAAATAGGATTCTTCGTCTCATGAAACTAAACACTGTGTACAAATTTAAAGTCAATCGGATATTAACTTTAACCTTTAGAGCATTCACAGGGTTTTTCAAAGTGATCAAGGGTCATAACTCTGGCAGTAATTATCGGATATCGCTGAAAATAAATAGGCTATTTTGTATCATGACCGTAAATAGTGTGTATAAATTTAAAGTCAATCGGTTATTAACTTTAGATTTTTCAAAGTGATCAAGGGTCATAACTCTAGCAGTAATTATCGGATATTACTGAAAATCAATAGGATTCTTTGTATCATGACTTTAAACACTGTGTATAAATTTAAAGTCAATGGGATATTAACTTTAGCCTCTAGAGCGTTCACAAGATTTTTCAAAGTGATCAAGGGTCATAACTCGGGCGGGAATTATCGGATATTGCTGAAAATCAACAGGCTTCTTCGTATCATGACCTTAAACACTGTGTATAAATTTAAAGTCAATCGGATATTAACTTTAGCCTCTAGAGCGTTCACAAGATTTTTCAAAGTGATCAAGGGTCATAACTCTGGTAGTAATTATCGGATATCACCGAAAATCAATAGACTTCTTCGTCTCATGCCCTTAAACACCGTGTATAAATTTAAAGTGAATCGGATATTAACTTTAGCCTCTAAAGCGTTCACAAGATTTTTCAAAGTGATCAAGGGTCATAACTCTGGCAGTAATTATCGGATATCACCGAAAATCAATAGGCTTCTTCGTCTCATGACCTTAAACACTGTGTATAAATTTAAAGTCAATCGGATATTAACTATAGCCTCTAGAGCGTTCACAAGATTTTTCAAAGTGATCAAGGGTCATAACTCTGGTAGTAATTATCGGATATCGCTGAAAATCAATAGGCTTCTTCGTCTCACGACCTTAAACACCGTGTATAAATTTAAAGTCAATCGGATATTAACTTTAGCCTCTAGAGCGTTCACAAGAAATTGTGGACGACGGACGGACGGACGGACCGACAGACGGACGGACGGGGGCGACGGCAATATACGACCACATTTCAATGTGGGCGTATAAAAAGCAAATTGTGTGTATGTACAGTGGACTCTGTCATATCCAAACTCTGATCACTCCGGCACTCTGTCACATCAAGGTTCCCGCCAGTACTCACCGTGTGTAAGGTTGTAATATTACGTACATTAACCTGTTAAGTGCGAACTCCCACTCACTGTATGTAAGGTCGTAATAACACCTTGGAGGTATTTTTCCCAACCTATTCTTAGAACATAGTTCATCACTTAGAATTCCCCCATGATCACCATTAAGGTCCTGGACAACTGCCACTCACTGTGTGTAGGGAGTAATGTATTTTCCCCAACCTATTCTTAGAACATAGTTCAACGAAAAAGTTATGGTTTATTGTCCGTTGATATGACTTATGCAGGACCAGGTATAGCAGATGAAAGAACCAGCGGCTGCCAGGCAGGATACGCCCACATTTGAGAGATGGATAGAGAACAATCAAGGGCCATAATTCATGAAGTTACAATTTGATATGCGCAAATATCGAAAGGAACCAAGATCTTTGGGTTATAAACATGCATTTCAAGTGTCATCAAAATTGGATTAAAATTGTGACCTCGAGAGGGTTCACAACTTTGATATATACCACATCTATACACTATTTGCGTACAAACGGTGGCCATTTTGTCCGGTAATTTTGGTCCGATTTTCACGAAATTCGAACTCAACCTTCATTACGGTGTAACAGTGATATAATAAAACGTTGATTAAAATCGGATAATTGTGACCTGCAGAGGGACCACAAGCTAAAACAAGGTCATTTTTTGTATTTAATCAAGGGCCATAATTCAGGAAGTTACGATCCAATATGCACAAATATTGAGATGAACCATGATCTTTGGGATAAAAACATGCATTTCAAGTTTGATCAAAGTTCGAATTAAAATTGTGACCTATACAGGGTCCACAACCTTGATATACCATATTTTTACACTGCTTGCGTACAAGCGGCGGCCATTTTGTTTGTGATATAATCATCTGGTGTATCTGTGATATAATCAGACATTTTTTTAAATCGGATAATAATTATTACTTGATGTCAAAGAATGTCAAAAGCATACTGAAAACGACAAAATGTTGCAGAATTTCCTTAATGGAGTCATTCCTTAAAGATATACAACTGGCGGTAGTTTTTTCTTTGATGTCCATAGCAGTTATATCTCATAACAACCTCTCATGACATCATCATAGGTTGATATATTCGGTTCATATCAACCGCTGATGACGTAATCCCAGGTCGATATATTCGGCTCATATCAACCGCTGATGATGTAGTTGATCGAAATAATACAAAGAACACAAAAATAAAATTTTATTCTTTTGACAATAAAAAAAACAGGTTGCCAGACAACGAAACATACGCCCACAGCAGCTAAATTGTGCTGGCAGTCAACAAGAGTTGTTGCATATTCTTGCTTTTTTTGGTAATGAAACATTTATAATACTATGAAATCTGATTAAGATTAAAGTGCACATAAAATGGCCCTGAAAACTTCTCTATGTGAGCAGTCCATGGTTATTTTATCCACTTTACGGCAAATTCACATCAATCTGACTAAATTTAAATCAGCTATCTTCATTCAAAGTCGTAAAAATAGACCCCCCGTAAAAACGACTTTGCCAATTATTGAAAACACTCTTAATCCCCTCAGACGCCAGTGACGTCACAGTGACCGAATGCATATTCGGAATGTTTATTCCTTAATTACCTATATACAGCCGGCGTGTGTATTCATTAACGCCTGACTGATTCCCTAATCCCCCTAATTAAATAAAACAATTGACTACGGAATAATTTGTTTTATAATTCAATTTAATTCAAGATCCAATTTAGAATTTGTTTCATAATGTACGGTCGTTCTGTTTTCTCACGGCAGCGATTTTAATACACTCTACCATCGTGTTCAGTCTAAACGATTCGAGATACATTTTCGTCAGAAGTTTATTGTTCGAAGTTAGAACTTGTTTCATTATGTACGGTCGTTCTGTTTACACACGGCAGCGATTTTAATACAATCTACCATCGTGTGCAGTCCAAACGATTCGAGATACATTTTCGTCAGAAGAGTATCGTCGTTCTAATTTAGAATTTGTTTCATAATGTACGATCGTTCATTTTCACACGGCAGCGATGTCATACACTCTCCTATGTGTGCAGTCCCATCTATTCGAGATACATTTTCGTCAGAAGAGTATTGTGGTTCGATTTTCCCCGAGTAAAAGAGTATAGGAGTAAAAAGATGTGGTCACGCAAAATATATCATAAATTTCAAACATGATTGAAAAGCGATTTGTAAATGACGATCCGTTATCGACGTACGGCGCCTTTATTTCTGCTTGCGAATTTGACTTTATTACTCTGAAATAGACCGTAAAAATGAAATACGAAGAAATATCTCAATATACGTTAGAATTAACAGATTGAGAAGGATCACCTAACTATCTATGTGTATCGCAAGTGTAGTGTCGTTAATACCTGTAATTAATCAATCAGACTAAATTTGAACAGTGATTGGGTCATAAAGTAATTTAGAATGTTGATTAGGTAATTTTCGTCAGAAGAGTATCTTCGTTCTAATTTAGAATTTGTTTCATAATGTACGATCGTTCATTTTCACACGGCGGCGATGTCATACACTCTCCTATGTGTGCAGTCCCATCTATTCGAGATACATTTTCGTCAGAAGAGTATTGTGGTTCGAATTTCCCCGAGTAAAAGAGTATAGGAGTAAAAAGATGTGGTCACGCAAAACATATCATAAATTTCAAACATGATTGAAAAGCGATTTGCAAATGACGATCCGTTATCGACGTACGGCGCCTTTATTTCTGCTTGCGAATTTGACTTTATTACTCTGAAATAGACCGTAAAAATGAAATACGAAGAAATATCTCAATATACGTTAGAATTAACAGATTGAGAAGGATCACCTAACTATCTATGTGTTTCGCAAGTGTAGTGTCGTTAATACCTGTAATTAATCAATCAGACCTAATTTGAACAGTGATTGGGTCATAAAGTAATTTAGAATGTTGATTAGGTAATTATCTTTTTCTTTGCTCACCGATGTTTTTGTAATAAAGTAGCCTCGTATTATTTGTTGATTGGTGTTTAAACAACATCTAAATATAAATCCTTCGATGGATATACGTTTGTGATAAGATAAGGTTTTAATGTCTAACATCATTTAACTTTTTTATAAAGAATACAAGTATTTTACAATTAAATTGACAGTTTAATCACTCACCAAACGGCACCAGGAACTCCACATTTGATCAAGTGTATTTGATATTCATTATTAGAAATTGATCTGGCCGGCGTAACAAAAAATGATAATTACCCTTCTAAATTAGAACCACAATACTGACGAAAATGTATCTCGAATCGTTTGGACTGCACACGATGGTAGATTGTATTAAAATCGCGCTGCCGTGAGAAAACAGAACGGCCGTACATAATGAAACAAATTTTAAAATGGATCTTGAATTAAAATGTATTACAAAACAAATTATTCCGTAGTCAATTGTTTTATTTAATTAGGGAGATTAAGGAATCAGTCAGGCGTTAATAAATACACACGCCGGGTGTGTATAGGTAATTAAGCAATCGTTCGTAAAATGTTCACTGCATATCACTGTTGTGACTGTAGGTTGCCAATCAGGATTTGAATTGTTTACAAACGCATTCCAATTTTTCCGTACGATTTCATCGTTGGGAAATTTATGAAACGCCGGTACATTATTCCCCTTTCCCTTGCTGGGATTTCCACAACTCTCAATAACACAACGGTAATATGGCATCTTGAAATACACTCGGTAATATTCTAGTCACAAATATAAATCTATTACAACTCAAGACGAGAAAGGTCGGCTTTTACTGCTACTACTACTTGGTGTTTAACGTCTGCTTCCACATGAGTGATATCGCTTTTGTCGGCTTTTGAAAATGCTTTGACTAATATAATATAGTGATATGTAGCTTACGTGTTAAATTACGAGTTAATGATTACGCCAGTCAAATGTTAATTGGACCCACCAATACACACGTGTTAACTGGCGATGTGTATACAGTGATATATTGTACAGATAGTGCTATATTGTATAGATAATGTGTATAGATTATGTGTAGTGCCTGTGACGTCACCAGCCAATCAACCGGATAAAGGTTGTAATTGAAAATTTGAAAACCGTTTTTGGCTGTCTGATGTTTAAACGTTAATATCTCAATTAATTTTAATCAGATTGGAGTGAACTTGACGTAAAATGAATGTAGTAACCCTTGGCTATCAATATATGCAATTAAAAATTATTATTTTATGTGGTCTTTAACAACTCATAAAGTAATTATCAGAAAATCATCAGAATTTGTTTGGTTTTTATAAAGTTCTACCCCATGCTAACGCTTAGTATACGAAACATGGATTTAGCTGTTCAGTTACCAAAATTCATTGAAAATCAATATATTTGTTCGTCTCAAGACCTTTAACTCTGTGTATCAATATACAGTCAATCGGATATTAACTTTGGCCTCTAGAGCGTCCGCAAGATTTTCTGAGGTGATCAAGGGCCATAACTCTGGCAGTAATTATCAGAAATCGCTGAAAATTGATAGGCTTCTTTGTTTCATGACTTTAAACTTTAAACACTGTGTAAAAATTTAAAGTCAATCGGATATTAACTTTGGCCTCTAGAGCGATCACAACATTTTTTAAGTGATCAAGGGCCATAACTCTGGCAGTTATTATCGGATATCGCTGAAAATCAATAGGCTACTTCATCTCATGACCTTAAACACTGTGTATAAATTTAATTGGATATTAACTTTAGCCTCTAGAGCATCCACAAGCAATTGTGGACGCCTGACGGACGGACCAGGGCGTCGACAATATACGACCACATTTCAATGTGGGCGTATAAAAATTGTTATGGTATAGTTTGTAGCATTCAGGAAGGCTGCTTATCGGCATATTCAAATCGGTTATCCATACTCCATGTCTAAGATATCGTTCAGATTTTTCTTTATGCCCACATAATTATTTCTCCACACACTCCAAGACTTGAAAGTATTTATCGTCTAAAGTTCCTGCGTAAAGTATTATTGGATACAGTCCACTTAAAACAGTCGGTCAAATCCTTCTCTGAACATACCTAAAACCTTCAATCACAGTTTATTGTCAGAAAAGATTGCCTTTTGATCCAAATTTTCTTCAGGCTTTGGATAGATCTTCATCATATTTGCATCCACATGAAGAGTCCAGGGGAAGAACGATCCAAGTCACATTTTTATACGCCCACATTTTCATGTGGACGTATTATGCAGTTTGTCCACAATTTGTTTGTCGACTCTCTACAGGTCACAATTCTTATCCGATTTTGTCAAAACTTGAAATATAGGTTTATCCCCGTAAGATCTCGGCTGCTTTTGATATTGGCATGTATCAGATCGAAACTTCATGGATTATGGCCCCTGATTGTACGAAATATCTTGTTTTTAGTTTGTGGACCCTGTAGGAGTCACAATTTTGAACCAATTTTGATGAAACTTGACATGTATGTATGTTTATAACCCAAAGATCTTGGTTCCTTTCAATATTTGCGCCAATTATGGATTTAGCGGTTCAATAATTGATTTTCAAGAAATTCAAACTCAATCATCATTAATTTTTAATTCGGAATAAAATTGTGACCTCCATACACTGAGAACTGCTAAGGAGTTAAAAGGTGCACAGCCCGTATAGAATTCTTAATCCTCGTTGTTATTTGTACGTATGTCGGAAGATAATTAATTTTCGGACTATTACTCGGTATTACCGGTTTAAAACTGTAAAAAGGTGTGTTAATTAACAAGTGTGAAAAACTGTCCGAGAGGTGGGTTAATTAACGCTAGGTGCGTTTTCTGTAGAGGTGTGTTAATTAACCGACCGGTAAAAAATGAATGTCAATGTTGTGTATTGTTTAATTGGCGTGTTTTCTCGCTAGTTGCGATAACTGCACCAAAAGGAGTATAATCAAGGACCAACATGCTTTATCTGACACATACGAGTTAAATCAAAATTTGAGAAGTAAAACTGTTTTACCGTGCGATTAATCATTCGGCCGTGTGTTTTACACAGGTCTTTGTAAAATAAAGAGAGGTCTTTAGATAGGCGCGTGTGCTCGCTATGATCTACGTTTCTCTTATGTCTATTGTAGGCCTATTACGTACCATATATATAAAGTTGCATTTTTAAATAAAAATATGGATTAATCTATCGTATACGGGAAGGCAGTCAGCACCCAAATAAGAGTAAATCCAGCAAAAACGGGCCACAATGCGTAAATTGTGCATCTTACCTTCAATAGCAATATCCATCAAACAGAAATCTCCTTGTTGATAAACATTACGACACAACAACCAATCGAACAGTGGTAATTCCACGCAAATGGTATTTAAACTAAAGTTATTTTAGCTTTTCACTAAATTTACATTGCATCAATCCAACGATCCTCGTAACTTTCAATAGCCGTTTTTATGCAATTACAGAAGAAACACATACGCCCGAGTTGACACGTAATTAATCATTACCAATATAATTATCATTTGTCATTGTCGTGTCAACGTTTCCAACATATAACCTTTTGGAAACATAGGGCAGGCTTATGTCAGCCAGTTACACATGTCTACGATTCGCAGGGTGTTCACTTGTCGGATTCCGTGGGATGTATTTTGTTTATGAAAAGCATCAGGGACGCTTTGCTAAGACACATGAGATGTGGTCAATTGCTGTCAACCACAACTTCATTAGCATAACAACCCAAGCCTATGGAAATTGTGCCTCCCTTTGGGATTTTTGGCCTTCTTTGCAGCACTCAATGGAACTTTGCCTTCCGTGTGGAACGTTTGCCTTCCCCGTTTATCGTTTGCCTTCCCCGTGTATCGTTGCTTTCCCTATGTAACTTTTGCTTTCACTATGTAACTTTTGATTTCGCTTATAATTTTGTTTTCCCTATGGAACTTTATGCTTTTCCGTGTGGAACTTTTGTTTTCCCTTGTGGAACTTTGTTGCTTTTTGTTTTGTCTTTTTAGAAATTTTGCTTTCCTTTGTGGAACTTTATGCTTTTCCTTTGTGGAACTTTATGCTTTTCCGTGTGGAACTTTTGTTTTCCCTTGTGGAACTTTGTTGCTTTTCCTTTTGGAAAATTTGCTTTCCTTTGTGGAACTTTTTACTTTCCCTTGTGGAACTTTTTATTTTTTCTTTGGGAACTTTTACTTTCCTTTGGGAACTTTTACTTTCTGTGTGGGAGGTTGGCTTTTCCTTTTGGAAAACTTGCTAATCCATCGCAGGGCATTCACTTGTCCGATTCTGTGGGATGTATTTTGTTTATGAAAAGCATCAGAGACGCTTTGCTAAGACATATGAGATGGTGTCAATTGCTGTCACCCACTACTTCATGATCATAAGAACTACCCAGGCCTTTGCCTTCCTTACAACACTCAAGGGAACATTGCCTTTCCCTGTGGAACGTTTGCTTTCCCTGTGGAACTTTAATCCCTTCAGTATTTGTACAACTCATAAAATTCCAATCAAACATCGACTTTACCAAGGTAAGTCTCGTTTAATTTTATAATTTTATTTCGTTGTAACACTTCCGGGATCAAATGAGACTTGAAAGCAATAATGATAAAACTCTAAGCATTAAAAACCCACAAATGAAGAGTTTATAAATGTGATGAAATATACATTATGCCATCAGTCTTACCTTGTCTAGTCTTTAAGGACTTGATATGCAAAAGTTTCTTCATCTTTGACTATTTTCTTGTCGTAAAACCTAGCAAAAGTTTTTACATTTGACCATTCCGCCTTACTAAGAATCTTTGAGACCGGCATGAAGTTCTCCCTTGCTTTGGATGCAGACGCTATCCTAACACTGTGAGCTGTATACATGGTGATGTCAATTTTCGCTCCAACTAGAACCGTTTTAATCCAACGGGATATAGTATCTCTTGAAACTGGCAAATGAGGCTTCACATAGCTAACAAACAGTTTGCTGTGATTTTTTCTCCAAATTTTCGTTCGAAGAATATATTCTTTATAAACAGTGTAAACGCACAATCTCCTGTCTGGAGGATATGCCTTAATATTTACAGATGGATCTTCAAAGCCAGGCCGGCTTTGTTTAATAAGATCTTTAATCACAAAAACATATTCCCCTCTTTGCTTATGTACACTATTTACATCCATCAAATGAATAGACTGACAATGAGCTGCATTTGTTAATGCAATTAATATTACTAGTTTTAAGGTCAAGTTTTTCAGTGATAAACATTTAACTGGCGAAAAATGCGTAAAAAATCCAAAACTTTCTTTACATCCCAAATTTTTTGATATCTAGGCCTAGACGGCCGAATGTTAAATATGCCCTTCATAAACCGAATAACCAAGGGGTGTTTACCTATCGGAATGTAATCTATTGATATCCCTAGTGCCGAAAGTGCTCCTCGAGCTGTATTCAGACTGCTGTAACTAAGTCCTAGTTCAAACAGTTCTGTCAAAAAATCTAATACTGGCTTTATAGAATCTTGAAAGTAATTAATTTGTTTTTTTACGACAGTACTGAAACCATTTTCGTAAATAAATCTGATATTGTTTCCTTGTTCCTGGTTTCCAAGATTGGATGAGAATGTTCGCTGTTTGTCTAGAAAATCCTTGTTGTTTGAAATCTTCCCAGATACAAGACATGCTATCATAACTAACTTTTTCTGTAGTGGATGCACAGCCGGACTGTGATACAAGCGTAGCAGATTTTTGCTTTTTGGAAGAACTAGCGGCTCTGTAACTAGGAGTTCCATTAATCTTGGGAACCAGGACTGGGTCAACCACAATGGTGCTATCACAACCCCTTTGGCTTTGTCTTGTCGTAGCTTCCAAATACACCTCGTCAGTAAACTGAAAGGAGGGAACAGATAGATGGAATCAAAGTTACCCCAATCAAGACTAAAAGCATTCACATGTGAACATTTTGGGTCTGGCTTCCATGAACAATAATTCGCTACTTGGTGGTTCAATCTGGTAGCAAAGAGGTCTATTTCTGGTATCCCCCAGAGTGAGCAGATTTCATTGAAAACATTTTCATTTAATTTCCAATCTAATTGGTCATCAAATCCTCTAGATTTTTTGTCTGCTTGTACATTTGATCTACCAGCAATATGAGTACATGTAAGCCAGACCTTATTTGTTCTGCATAACAACCAAACTTCTCCTGAAAATTTGTTACAATCGGCAGATTTGGTACCTCCCATATTTGAAATATATGAAACAGCTGTTGAGTTGTCTGTCAGAATTTTGACATGTTTATTTCTTATCAAATGAATAAAAGATTTCAATGCTAGATAAATAGCCAACAACTCTAAATAATTGATGTGTTTTTGACCTTCGAAATCTTGCCAACGACCACCTATCTCAGTGTCATTCATAACTGCACCCCAACTGATGCATCAGTTTGAATAGTAATTTCTGGATTCCCATGATCTATATGCCTTACTTCATGAGTAACATGGTCAATCCACCATCTCAAATCTACTTTCATTTCAGTAGAAATAAACATGTCACTGTCAAAATTACCTGCTGCCCCTTTAAGAGCAGCTGTTTTAGCATTTTCCAAATTTCTGTAGAATAATTTTCCAAATTCTACAGCCGAAAAGGCTGATACAATTAAGCCAATGACTTGAGCTACTTGTCTAATTTTTGCTCTGTTTTTTAACATCAAATATTTACATTCTGTAATAAGTTTTTGTTTCTTTTCATTTGTTAACATAACAATCATTTTTTCTGTATCTATGATGTTTTCAAGGAATACAATTCTCTTAGTTGGTGTAAACACTGATTTGTCTTGATGGATTACAAAACCTAATTCTGACATTAATTTGACAGTTTCCTGAACATTGTTTACACATTCTTCTTTGGTATCTCCACAAAGAAGGCTATCATCAATGTAGCCTACATTTGTGAAGCCCCGAGACCTCAACTTAGAATAAACTGGCTTCATCAACTTAGTGAATAATCTAGGAGCGGAGGAAATTCCATTAGGTAAGCAAGTGTATTGATAAATTTTTCCTTCCCATCTAAATCTTAAAATTTTTTGGTGTTCTTCGGCAATTGGAACGCTATAGTAAGCATGCCTTAAATCAATGGATGCCATATACCCTTTTTTTGAAATGATTTTAATTGCATTCTCAAAAGTATCCATCTTAAAATGATGATATTCAACATTTTCATTAAATTTTTTAAGATTCAAAATCATTCTGTATTCACCATTCTTTTTAGGCCTTATAAATATAGACGATAAATATTGACCCTCTTCAGGTTCAGCAATCGTAATAACTGACAAATCTAATAATTTTTCAATTTCATTTGTGACTATTTGAGATTCTTTCTTATTAAAAACAGATGTTACATTAAACATATTCTGCTTTGGTTTCAAATCATTTTGAAATTCTATATGGCAGTGTTTGACAATATCTAACACAAATTCATCAGAAGTGAGTTTTTCCCATTCATTGGAAAATTTTTTCAATACACCTGCTTTGAAGTTACAACTTACTTCATTAGAACTGATTAATTCTGTTCTCTCTTTTGGTTCTGATAATTTCCTCCTCCCTGGGAGTTTTTTGAATACTTAGGAATTCTATATGCTGGGCTGAATCCTCTGCCTCGTCCACGAGTTCCACCACGAAGACCACTTCTGCCACCTCTGTGGCCTCTACCACCACGATAGGAACCTCGTCCCCTTCCATATCTTATTTTGTTTCCTATTTTCGAACAATCTTCAATGTCCTTAGCCGTTTTAGAGACATCGTCCCCAAACAAATTTTTTGTGTATGGAACACTGTGTGAGCATAGATGTAAGTAATCATTCATTAGCTCTGGTTTTAGGAATTCCCTTCTTGTCATGTTGATTTGTCTGTTTGCATGTCCCAATAATGCGAGCACATCATTGCAGCTATCTATATATTTGCTTAAAGTTTGGGTGCTTTTATTTTCAGCTGACTCCTCTCGAGCCATTAGATCCACAGTTTTACACAGAATCGTAGCTGCTTTAACTACCGATCTTTCAATGAACTGGAGTTTCTTGTCCCCGGTTTGAGCCTTTGGAGAAATAACATTCCATATCAATTGGTTGGTCCTGACAATTGTGAGCCCCTCACAATTTTCGGGTCTGGCATTATTTTCATCCTTTACCAACTCCAGATTATATACTGATCATCACTCATTCCATTATGAAAGAGATCTGTTACAGTTTCAGCCAGGACATCGTCTATCTTGCTGTCACAGGACTCTTGGACTTTACACCTTTTCACCATAGACGAGAACCTATTATTGATGCTGTCTAATTTTTGTTTTTTAGCTGGGGGTTCATTAGGATTATCAATGTCATCACCCCCTTCTTCATCTACATATGGATTATCATCATAATCATTTTCTTTATTATCATTATCGTAGACATAATCCTCTATAGTTTGGATTCTACCAGAAAGTGAATTCAAGTCATCTCCTTGTTTTTTCTGACTTTCTTGAATACTTATTAAAACTGCCATGATTGCATCATGGTCTAACTTTTCAGACGTACTTGTACTAGGTTCATCAATATTCTCTACTCCAATCTGTTTAACAGAATTAGTTTGTTTTTTGTTGGTAGTGGTCTTGTTTAAACGACCGGAGCTGCCTTTGGTATTACCACTCTTTGTCAAAGATTTCAAATCTACCTTTCTTTTTCCCGCTGCACCGCAGCTATTTTCCTTTTTCTTTTTATCGTCACCAATGTCATCTAATAACAACAATTCATCAGACTCTTCCACCGAAGATCTTTTTCTGAGACCGGCCATCTTTGCATCCATATTCACGTGCAAAGTATATTACGGCAATGTCGTAAATCAGTCGTAAGTGAGTCGTAACCAAGTCGTAAATATGAAACCAGAGTTACTTTTGTTTACAACCGTAAACAAAGGTAGGAATTAAGAATATAAACTAATATAGTTTGAATATCAACCACGTTGATAATGTAAAAATATTCAGAGACTGAATGAGACAATGTGAACACACATCCGCACTGTTCAAGATACACATTCACACTGAAGTTACCGCATGCGCATCACTATCTCATTTGATCCCGGAAGTGTTACAACGAAATAAAATTACCCCAGCTGGTCCAGGCCCATCAGTGTTCTCTGTACGGGCTGATGAGATGTTTAGTACAGGTAGCGGCGCTCCCTTGATCCCGCAAACGCCCATACCTCCGACATCCATTTCCACTATTTCCAGCCATGTGTCTGATAAGATTAAGGCCGATATTTGGTTGGACAGATTTGTTGATTTTTCCTTGTTATTGCCTGGATTGAATTCCAGTACACTTTCATTAAATATTTCAGAAGGGGATGATAGTTCCACCTTTCAGATATCATCATCCCCAAGGACAAAATACATTAATTTTGAACAATGGCGCAAAGCCTTTTTAATTTTTATGGACATTTATTGTCAAAAATTTCCACAATTTATATCAAGTTTATTGACATATTTGCAGTCCATTATTGATTTATATTCATCTATGGCGTGAGAGCATATCAATTTTATGACAACCAATTTCGTACGCTCCGCGCTACATATCACCTGCCCTGGAATCAGATGCATTCCGAGTTGTGGCTGAAGGCATCCACTGTGTATGCCACAAAAACCAATCTTCCTATCGAAGGTAAAGGTGTTACTGCTGCACGGGGTCAACCCAATTTGGTGTGTTATGATTATAATTCAACTAAGGGGTGTAACCGTCCCCTTTGTAAATTCCCGCATGTATGTAGATTATGTCTGTATAAACATCCTATGATGTCATGTTTTAGTAAACGTCCGTCCTGGTCCAATACACAGATTAACCATTCTATGCCTTCGCTGCTACGGCCTCAAATCCTAGTTGTAGTACCGGGTCGCACCTTTCTGCGACAGCTATACGATTTAACAATAAATGTTGCAAAACCGCATTATAAAATTCGAATCACAAATGCCGCGCACCTTGACCGATTACATTACCTATTTTGTTAAAACTTATCAATGCCATACCAATTGTATTTACTTGTCGATCGCAACAAATTTTGTTACTGGCTTTGTTTTCACTGACGTTTGCAGGTTTTTTCCACATTGGCGAATTAGTCGTTAAGACACAATCAAACTTATCTCAGGTAGTACAAATATCTCACATTCAGTTTAGTTTCAACCAAAACAGGCTAATTGCTATGGAACTCTCGTTACATCATTTCAAACATCAGCCGTCCATACAACCCGTGTTGTTGCATTTTAAATGTTCCTGTAGTTCATCGGTTCAATCGTGTGCCCCTTGTCTATTGCTTAAGTATGTTTGTTCGTTCCCCCACTCTACTGGTCCACTGTTCCAGTGGCATTATGGAACCTTGGTATCTTATCAGTTTGTCAACACTTCCTTAACCCGCTAAGTAGCGTTCATTGGTTTAGACACCACTTTTGTGAAATTACATTCCTTTTGTATCGGGGCTGCAACCACAGCATTTTTGAACGGTGTAAAGAGTAACAGTAAGTATACAAAGTTTTAAGAAAATCCAGTTAAAATTGCGCCCTGTAGGCGACACACAAACAGAAAATGGGCATGGCTCTGCCCCTGGGGGTTGGGCATGCACCCCAAACGATAGGGGTCATCCTTAGGGTACAAAGAATATGTTTGCAAAGTTTCAAGATTATAAGTTAAGAAATGTGGCCTGTAGACCACAAACAAACAAATACTAGAAATAGGCGTTGCTCTGCCCCTGGGGGTCGGGCATGCACCAAAAACAATAGGGATCTTCCTTGGGGTATAAGGAATAAGTATACAAAGATGCAATGGAAAAATAATAATAATAATAATCCGAACAAAAACAATAGTGTTTCACACAAGCTACGCAGTGTGAAACCCTAATTAATGGAAATTTGCTATATCACTTGTGTCTTACACTTCACAATGTACAACAAGCCAACAGTGAGGCTGATGTCCCCCGCCGAAATCCCAAAATAAATAGATGACACATATTAATTAATCGCACATTTATTTTTTTCAAACATATCAAGCAATCAAACTGTACATGAAGTGTCATCCAAAAGTGTTTTATAAAGAAAAATGAGATGAGAAAAATGAAAATGTACCCTAGTTAGGGGGGAACCTAAAGGCAGACAAAAGGGCCCCCACGCTTGACAAAAGGGCCCCTCTGGCCAAGGGAAAGGGCCCTCGTGTCTGAGTCAATCGTTTCTATACACTGTTACTGTCGAATCCATTACTGAATGAAAATGCAGTCATTGTATTGGCATAAAAATCATCAATCAAGATGAACCTAAGTTATCTTGTCCCAAAGTATCAACCAATCAAATTGCTTATCTCTGCCTACCCTAAGCAGAAAATGCTCATCTTCGAACTCCATCAAGGCATTGACCTAATAAGCATATACACCAAGTTTTGAACATTTTAACTCAATCAAGGCATTGACCTAATAAGCATACACACCAATTTTGAACATTTTAACTCTATTAGAAGGAGAGTTATTGTGTTCCAAAGTCTCAGTAAATCAAATTGCTTATCGCTCTGCTTACCCTGAGCAGAAAATGCTCACTATCGATCTTAGTCAAGGCATTACTGTAATGAAACTATACACCAAGTTTCATCACTCTCACTTTATTAGAACTAAAGTTATCGTGTCCCAAAGCATCAACCAATCAAATTGCTTATCTCTGCTTACCCTAAGCGGAAAATGCTCATCTTCGAACTCCATCAAGGCATTGACGTAATAAGCATATACACCAAGTTTAAACATTTTAACTCAATTAGAAGGAGAGTTATTATGTTCCAAAGTCTCGACCAATCAAATTTGCGTATCGCTCTGCTTACCCTGAGCAGAAAATGCTCATTATCGAACTTAGTCAAGGTATTACTGTAATGAAACTATACACCCAGTTTCATCACTCTCACTTAATTAGAACTAAAGTTATCGTGTCCCAAAGCATCAACCAATCAAATTGCTTATCTCTGCTTACCCTAAGCAGAAAATGCTCATCTTCGAACTCCATCAAGGCATTGACCTAATAAGCATATACACCAAGTTTTGAACATTTTAACTCAATTAGAAGGAGAGTTATTGTGTTCCAAAGTCTCGACCAATCAAATTTGCGTATCGCTCTGCTACCCTGAGCAGAAAATGCTCATTATCGAACTTAGTCAAGGTATTACTGTAATGAAACTATACACCAAGTTTCATCACTCTCACTTAATTAGAACTAAAGTTATCGTGTCCCAAAGCATCAACCAATCAAATTGCTTATCTCTGCTTACCCTAAGCGGAAAATGCTCATCTTCGAACTCCATCAAGGCATTGACCTAATAAACACACCAAGTTTGAACATTCTAGCTCAATTAGGAAGAGAGTTATTGTGTCCCAAAAAGTGTGACGGACAGACAGACAGACAGACGAACCCATTTTAATAGTCCCCCAACTTTCTTCGAAAGGCGGGGGACAACAAAGTGAAACAAGGGCCAAAACTCAGGGCGTAATTAATGGAAATTTCAATAGGCTTCTTCGTTTCACTAATTCAAATAATGCATATATATTTCATAAAGATCGGCTGATAACTGATGTCATGTGAGCATATTAAAACTAATCCAAACAAATACCACAATAAACTAACCTTGTGAATTTCACCACCTTTCTGCAATTCTAGTATTTCTCCTTCTAACTCAACAATATTTTTATAACAGGTTTCCAACTGACACTCATAATTACTTATTTCTTTCTGTAGTTCTTCTGTCTCTAGTTTTACACTATCAACTTCCTACCAAATATAAACATAGTACGGTAAAGATGTATTATGTAAGAGCTAAATCTGTCTATTGTAGTTCTATATTTTGGCTGCAAAGGTTATATATAACAGACGGTTGCGATGCAAGATATGTCCAAATTCAACAAGAGATAGTCAGAACGAGTAGGGCCCATAATCCAGGAATATCAAGAGGAACCGAGATCTTTTGGATATAAACATATAATTTTAGTTTCATCAAAATCCACAACCTTGGTGTAACATATTACACTATTTGCGTACAAGGAGTGGTCATTTTGTCGAAGCAGTCAGTTCAAGAAATTTGAACTCAAACATCATTCAGGCGAAACAATGATATGTTTCAACGTTTTTTTTAAATTTGATAAAAATTCTGACCTCTAGAGGAACCACAAGCTTACAATGTGATTTTTTTCGTACAATCAAGGGTCATAATTCAAGAGGTTACGGTCCATTAGACATGAGCATAGGCGTACAGGGAAATTTTTGACTGCGGGGGCGGTGGTGGTTGGTGCCCCAAAAATGTAGTTAGGTTCTTAGTAGTTTATGAAACTGTAACTCGTCTTAAGATTTCTATTTAATTGCCTAATTATAGACACTCTGAATTTAAATGGACACATTCAAAAACACAATATTTTTTTATACAACTTTTACAAAGTACAATTGTGTGCCCAAATTTTCCCAGCATATGGTGCCCAAAATGGGGGGGGGGGACCCAGCTCTTACGCCTATGGGCATGAATATCTAGAGGAACCGATATCTTTTGGATATAAACATACATTTTAAGTTTCAGCATAATCCACAACCTATTTTCCTGACAAAGCAAGCATTAAAACTTTTTACAGTTCTCCCATGGCCTCCAGATGGGTCCATGTGACTGGCCATGCCCCAGGAACTGCCTTTGGACCAGAAATGGGATTTTGCCCGTATATTCCGGACTTGTCCGACGCCATTTTCCAAACGCACAAAATTGTCCGACCGGAAATATGCCCAATCGGACATCAAGACATAGTGAATAATATTCAAAATTCCAAAATTAATATAGTTTACTGAGTCTATAACAACCACTCAACCCGATTATCGTTGATAACACGCTGGATTGATTAGGTAATTAAGTGATCAACATATTTATCGTGTTATATACCACCTAACACCTACCTTGATTGGACAATTCATTAATCCAATCCTGAACAGAAGTCAATGCTTTTCCTTTGTCGGGATATGTATCAACACAACAACAGTGATTATAAACTTAATCTACGTGATTGACCCATTGTCGGATGTATTACTATCATAATCTCCTTGATGTCGGGCGACGGCAGGTAGAAATTAGTCGCATATTTCACATATGCTAATGTGTGATATCACTTTGGTGGAAAGCGAGCGTTAAATAAAGCCATTTCACACACACATATCTAAAAAAAAAAACTAGACCTTGTAATGTACATACGCCTATACAATTGCAATGTGGTACGGGTTTGCATATTGGGTAAACTTGCCGATTTTAAAAAGAAGTTACCAAAATGGCGTCGTTCGAAGCGTATTTAGAATTTTAAGAGCAAAGTTGTCCTTGTTTTAAACGGAAGTAGAAATCTCGTGAAACTCGTGAAAGTATGAAATGAATACCACTCGGTAAACCTCGACAGATTCCGAATGAATATGTGACTAATTTCACGCGTCTAATGTCGAAGAAAAGATCCTATTTTGATGGCATATATTGTCGGATGTATGATCATATTTTCAATGAGGTTTATGTTTTTAAATAAAGAAATAAGTACGGTAGGCAATGTTGACGAATATGTCATATGGAATAGTGCTTGATTTGAGTGTTATTATTCAGCAGATGGTGTCACCAGAACGAGCGACGTTTACTGCCAAATGAATATGGGGATAACATTTTTTATCCTCCGTACATAAGCCGAAACGGATCATAAGACGAATGCTGAACTTCCGCTGAAGAATGTATCGAATTAAATGACCTGAAAATATGGTACTTTTTCGAGGACCGACAGTAGTCGGCAGTCGGCTTTCATTCTATTGTATTACGACATCACATAATGTTTTAGAAATAGTATTACTGGCATAAATTTGAATACCGTACAGGAATTAGATATGAAAAATAACGAAGTGCACCTACTGTTTTTATTACGTACGAATTTGAATATTTTGTTGACACATGATTTTATTGTTTGGTCTAAAAACTACCTTCTTAAAAAAACGATAAGGAGTTATGTCCCTTTATTTTCGGTAAAAATGTCCGACAGGAAAATTTTTGAAATTCCATCACTGCTTTGGGCACTGGTAAACCTGTTCCCAACACCTCCTAGAGGCTAGGCTCATAAATTTCTACATGTAGTACATCTGCGAGGCAAAATTACCCAGTGGTACCTACGCATTATATAAGACAATCGTAACTGTCTTAATACACCCTTATTAATGTTTCAATTTAAAATATCATTAAAATTAGAATTTGTTGGCTTTTTATAAAGTTCTTCCCCATGCTAACTTTGAGTATACGGAACATTTAATATCATGGATTTAGCTGTTCATTTATCAAAATTCATTGAAAATCAATATACTTGTTCGTCTCAAGGCCTTAAAGATCAACTTGAGACCTCTCATATTTTATTATTATTATATCTGAAATGCCTCCATAAAACGTTCTTGAAAGTTTTAACGAAATCCAATAACTCGTCCTCACGATATAGACGGAAAACTAAAATTCTCACCTGAAGCGATAAGCCGAGTGGAACCTCTCATGACCTTTGACCGATTGACGTCACAAGTGTGAAAGACGTAAACAAGGGAATCCCGGAGACAATGGCGGACGCTGTTGACGGGACCAATATTAATGACGCCAAAAGATCGTACAAGAGGTGTATTGCTTATGGCTATGATAATGCAAACTCAATAACGTTTCACTCAATTAAATTCTGTTTGAAAATAAGTTATTTTAAAACGATAGCCTAGTTTTGTGGCGACAAATCGAGACGAATGGACAGGATCCCCAAAGCGACACGTGTTTTGTTCGTCGCATTTTTTTTTTTTACATACATGTACTAGACTACTACCCCTTTCAACCATTTAATTTTGGAAGCAACGAGACAATCGCCAGTCACACGTGTATTATCAAATGTTCTTACTGTGGATTTTATTTGTGATTCGGTCGTAGAAACCCAAGCAAGCCACCCGAGTTGGTATAGGCCTACGTACGTAGACAAGGTACAACAACAGAGAAAATATTAGGGTGAGTCAAATTCTTTTTATATTGATATCTCTCCTATTTCTTTTGTGGAAAAGATATTTATGTAATTATATAAGGCTCTTTTGGTTTAGTTTGGTATCCAGCCCCGGGATTATAGGTACAAGCAGTAATAATTGAAGAGACTTGTACTATAAAAAATGTTAAAAGAAAAAAAAAATATTTTCTTTTGCAGACCATTTTTAAATGCCAGTGAAGAGGAATAAAACTCCGGTCCCAGCCTCCATCACCAGACACTATTGAAGACAATGTTATGACAGTGCTGATGAACATTTTGATTTTTCAGTATTCGAGGACTTCATACAGATTCAGAAAGTAGGCCTATCCTTATTGATGATGCAAGGTAGATACAATACATAATCATAACCAGGGTTTTTCCTGCATGGTCAATGGTGCACGACAAAGGGCCTGTCTTGATTAGCCCAGGTTAGGTGCAGAAAAATAGGACGTTAAACCCCATTTCAAGATACAATGTCCAGGTACTGTGTACAAATTGGTGTGCATGTTAAAGATCCCTTAACAGTTAGAATTATAAGAATACATGTAGGTCATTGCGCCACTATCGGGGCAAAAGTTTCATCGTAGCTCTTTGCATGACATTTGGCCGTCTTTATTAGCCTGGATAGAGCAGTAAAATACGACGTTAAACCCCATTTCATTTACAGTTTTACGTACATTTCGATTTTCATTGCCAGTCATACATTTATTTCATTCCCAGTGAAGGTCATAAATTATATTGTGGATTTTTGTGAGTCGTGACTTGACAATGATTCATTTGTCTATAACTAGATTAAACTTATAATAATATTTTAATGCATAACTGTCAAATTCATTTGCAGGAATAGTAGTGAAGAAAGAACATTTGCTGAGCCTCTGTTCAAAGTGCCATATTTGTGCCAGCCCATCATTGACATAAAAAAACATTTAGCTCAATATGGTACTAAGTAGTACTTGCATGTGGTTGATTGATGTAGTTATCATATGGGAATCCCACAAAAAAATAATAAAAAATTGTCTGAATACATATTGTTTTTATTTCCACTTAAATCCTACATGGCGTTCTCTTATACAAAGGCCTCTCTGGTAAATTTTTACCATTGGTACAATGTCAGCAATTTGTCTTCCCAACCAGCCCCAATACCTCCTGACAAACTGTTCTTAAGCCATGTTCCATATTAATGTCTCCTGAAAATATAATTAATATACATATCGGTATATTATTTACACTCATTATGTTTAAGAATGAATCCGTGAGAAAACCATGCAAAATTCGGAAAAAACGCCAAAGTGCTAAGTTCAAATTTTTTAACCATACTCTGGTTAGTGGACCACCTAAGCCCAAAACCTACCCTGGGGCCTACAGCTGGAATAGTAGTTTTTCACGCGAAAATAGCTATTTTTTCATTGAATTTTCATTGAAAATATCAAATATTTGAAATATCGTTGTTCATAAAGTATGTTATGTAGGGTAGTTGTCATGCTGTCATTGCAAAGGCCATGTTTCCGACTTTCTAACATGGGCACCATTTTTAGCAAATGTTGCATTATGGGGGTTTAAGAGCTCAGTGAAAATGGTATATCTTGTAAGAGGCAAAATACAGCTATCCAAAAAATCCTTGTAGCACCCCCTTTGCAGGTATGTCATAGTATCTCATACGGTCGTTCATAGTTCATAGCATGCTATATCAAAATAAGAAATAAAATTGGATGCAACGCAATAGCGTGATGAGCAGTGGCGCCTGTAAAAAATGTGAAATCTGATCTTTATGATATATTCCTTCCCTATTTCAGGCCGTTTATTTGTGCTTCATTCCATCTCTCGAATTTCCCGAGTAATAAAAACGGTGTCATCACTCCATCAGTGCCTACAAGACGCTTGCTGATCAGTGAGGTTTGGACTCCACCCATACGAGAGCCTCTCCCTTAAGAAAATCAAAATTTCTAAAAACATGTCAAATTTGGGCCAAAATGCCCTTTTTCGACCTTTCGCCCATCCATGGAGTGTGGATTACATAGAGCATATCCAAGTGAAAAGACTATAGTGGCAGTACTCTAAACTATGGCGGACTAGGGATTGGAAGAGTTTAGTGAGTGTTGTTTTTTCGAGATACTTAAACCCTCTTTTGATCATTGTCGGGTCGGAATGTCACACACCATTCTGTAGCCCAATCTTCGAAAGTCTGGATGTCTCATTGGATTGAGTCACAATTTGCATCACCAAAGCGTTCTGTGTTGTCGGTGAATAACTTTACGAAATTTGCTGCTAGAGCAGGTAGATCGTTAATGATTATTAGGAATAGCATGGGACCGATAATTTTACCTTGAGGGAAACCACTGCATGCTGCTGTTGGTTGGGACAACCTACCATTTTCTGCAACTTGTGAACGGTTGGTAAGTAGTTTCTTACCCATGCGAAGACATTATCACTGGTACCATGTTGAAAGCCTTCTTGAAGTCAAAGAAGACACAATCTAAGGGTTTACTTTCTTCAAGCATATCTATCCAGCATTCGAGTATGTTAAGTAGTTGCCATGAACAAGGCATTTTTCTGTTGAATCCAAACTGATCTGATGGTAGCAAATCGTCTTACATGTGCGACTGTAAGGGCTTGGTTACGAGGGGTTCTAACAGTTTGCAAAGACATGGAATCAAACTTACAGGACGGTTATTTCCAGGGTCACTCTCTTTGTAGATTGGAGAAACATGGGATGATACCAGTCTCGATGGACTTTTTGAGTAAGGCAAACACTGGTTTGGCAACTAAGTCGGCCAGTTCTTTGAGCATAGTGGGATGGCCCTGTGTTCTTATTTGGGTTGACCTCATCCACTGTGAAAATTATGTCTGTAAGTAACTTGTCACTTTTGATGTCAATCACTTTTGATGTCAACGAAGACGTAACTAAAGAATGAATTTAGGGTCCCAGCTTTCTCAGAGTCGGTGACTGCATTACCATGCTTTCACTCGATTTACTTCCCGAACCATCTGGTCATAAGCGTTTTTCGTGTCATCAGTACATTCACGCCTGGCCATGAAGTAGCATTGGATTTCTTTTTGCAAAGAACTTTCAGGTCTTTAATCATCCATGGCTGGTTACTATTTTTTTTGCTTTGGTTAAGTGTTACTGTTAGGATATTGTTTTTGGTGCCCGACTTGAGAACATCTTTCAGCTCTGACCATATCTCTTTAACAGAAGAGTCTTGGTTGTAATTACATTGATGATGTTGCACGTTTTCTCTGAAGCTGTCATAGTCGCCTTTATGGTACTTTTTCATCACCTTTAGGGCAGCACTAGTGACAGTGTAACGCTTGATTTGAAAGTTTAGGCAATCGTGATGACTTTTTACCTATCGGCGGTTCGTGAGTTAATTGTTCCACCATGTTGGGCTAGTTTGAAAATATCAAATCGATTAGAGATGGTTTCTGCTGTTTTCTATGGTGGGTGTAAAATATGACGAGCTGTGTTAGGAGCAGATCTTGGGTCACCTGTAAAAATTTGGAGGCCGGGTGGTTTGTTGATTCAAGGCAGTGATACAGTTCTTCAAACTGAATGGAAACTCATTCTGGCTAGAGTTTCAAAAGTTTAACTGCCCAAAAACTATATGCCCAGTTAATCGATACAATTTGGGTCTGAGCTTGCCGCAAATTCGATTCTTTTAAATGAAAAAGCAAAAACCGCATTTATCCTGTCATACTGACAAGATTCTGAAGATTTTTGTGTCCACTATTTACCGTGGCCGACATGACCTTGTGTCACGGACACTTTTTAATATGCAATAGTATGATCTCTAAACCTATTTTTGTTCCTTAGTGCTGCCGCCCCTAAATTGGAAATAGTGTACCATTCTCGTTGATGCATTTTATTTTCCTTGTACCATTCTCATTGCTGCATTTTTTTTTCTAATGGGTGTAGTCATAGGACAGCGACAATACGATGGAATCCAAATTGTTCTTTTGCACCATGTTCTCCCTGTTCATTTTTACATTGTGATTTTTCTTAGGATGAATTTGGCATAGATCAGTAGGACTGCGATTCCGCATTGTGTTCGGTGTCCTTGCTATATTCTCCCGGGTACCTGCGATACGTGGTAACCCATCCGATCAGCATAGCCATATTGTGCTAATGTCCTGCTATAGTCAAAATTGTGTAAAATGTATGTCTGAATAGTCCTTTTGTCTGCCTTGTCGCCATATTTGCTAGTTTTGCTTGGATAATTGCAATAAACTAAGATATTGGTGCAGACATCGTGTCAGAAGCATGGCAGTGGCCTCTCACTGTGATTCAATGTGCACAGGCGGACTCCCAGTGAGAGGCAGAAGCAAAACTTCGGTATTGATGTCGTTTGACTACCTGCATGTATCAAATAACGAAAACTAACTAGTACATTTGTTACGCCAGGTCAATGCTCACTCGAACTTGATCAACCCTAAGGATCAGTTATATCATATTCATAAGCAAATGAAGGTGCCACACCCACTTCTGTTTTATGGCGTATCTAGTACGTTTTTTACTACGAATCTTATCAATATTATCGTTGGTGCGATATCCTCTACTCTTTTGTAGCATTTTACTATCATAATATTGAGTAATACACTATGCCATATATATCAAATTTGCTGTTTTTCTTCAATTTTCTTCTTTTTTTCTCTATTTTTAATCGTTCATTGTGATACACAACACTGGGCTGCAATGGATTTTTTCCTTGAATATGATTCTAGTGCCCATGCTTTTTCTCCCCGGGTACCATATTTTCCCCGCAACCCTGCAAAGGGGGCGCTACATCCGCTCAAAGTTAGGGCATCAAATCTATGGTTCCTAGGATTGGGTTTGGCATCCAGTCTGAATATGGACCACTCTGCAAATTTCAAACTTTAACTAATATGTACTGTAAGAGCACAACATTGACTACATTGTATTCAAATTAGGTTATGGTATCTCGATTGGTTTACTCAAGACAGCCTCTCAAAGTTCAACCTCTAAAAATCGACTTTTTGCTGTTTTTCCAAGGATAAAACGTCAAACCCCATTCCTGGGGATAAGGAGTGGTCCAATTGGTCAAATATCGCTTGTGCAGGCATTTGGGCCCGAATCCATCCCACATGGGATATATGACCGAAATCGCTGACATGACCCCTGTCACCACCTGCATGGTGCTCTCGCGGATACGTTCTTAATATCCACTGCACAAATTGAGTCAGTTCAGGAATAACATACACCTATGGCAAATGGTAATGCAAACCCATAAGGATAGGCACATTGAAGCGTGGGATCAAATGTATATCTCCAAGATTTTCGTTGCTAATTTATTTTCTTAGGAACCGAACGAGGTTGATAAGTGTGTTAAGATGCTAGCTTGCTAGCTTGGACATAGCTAGTTCGATCCTGGTGTTTGCCGAAAAAGTTCACCAGGTTTTTCCGGGGTGGTTTCCTCTTGTCAGTGATGCAGGATGGGACGAAAAACTGAGATTACATATTCGCATGCACGTAAAATATCCCATGGCAGTTTGAAATCGATATACGAGAAGGCTGTAGCACCGTTGTCCAGGCAAAATTTCCCTCATAGCATACTGTATGGTGTAAGTCCGTCTTCATTAGCCCAGTCGGAGCAGAACAGTAGGAAGTTAAACCCCATTCCATTTCTTATTTGTTAGTACAATAATCACAATATTATATCCCTCTGGACATGTTACAACTGATGTTTACCCAAAATAATAGAAATCAGATTTTTTCCCAACCCAGCTACCACCTAATATAATTTGCCAAATTTTGACAATAATCATACAGGACTAAGCCTAAAAATAATAGACAATCGTATCCGATCTACAGAAATAAAATGAAATGGGGGTTTAATATCCTACTGTTCTGCTCCAAACTGGGCTAATGGAGACAGGCATACGCCATATATATATATACAGTGTGCTATGCGAGAAATTTTGCACTGTGGCCTACTGAATTCCAACTGTTTTGCGTGCACGCTAATGTGTACACTGGACCTCAGTTTTCCATTCCATCTGAACAACTAGACAGCTATCATTGTCAAGACCTTCCGTCCTGCATCACTAACAAGGGGGTACCACGCCGAAAAATCTGAAATATATAGAGGATATTTGTTGTTTTAGAGTGAATAACATATTTTATTTCATCGAGAAGCAAGAAAACTTATATTTTCACTCATGCTACGCATTCGTGAAAATATAAACGTTTTCTTGCTTAGAGATGAAATAAAATATGTTATTCACGACACAAGGACAAATGTTCTATTATTTTATGATTTTACAATCATTTTAGGTAAAACAACATGGACTTCTGCTAGCCAGTGGAATAACACTTTTATTTCACTGATAAAACGCGGTATTCCACTAGTACTGATCATAAAATAAAATTGTGTATTTGTGTGTTACACAATTTATTCATTAAACTAGGTATTTTATACATTGTTTAATTGTCTTTTCTAAATCTGCTTATTGTGGGTCTTTCTTTAGGCCTGAAATCTTTTCTTGTTAATTAAACATTAATTAACACATCCAGACCATAATCAACTCTCGATAGCATCGTAGCCTGCGATCTTTGGTGGATTTTTATCCGATTTACTGATTATTACATATATAATCAAGACTATGCTTTTTTTCGTATCGACTTCGGTTATGATGATCGAGGCTAGGCAGAAATTGCAATTGCTTAATTTTCGGTTCATAATGTATCTTTAATATTATGTTTAGAGGGTCAACAACACAAAATAGGTAATTTTATGAATTTATAACCTAATATGGTACAATCTTAATTAACTAATGTTATTGGGAAAAAAATGTGATTCAATTTTAAAAATGTTACCGGTATTACAAAAAAAAAACCATGACTTTTTTCCCAATCTGGCTAACTCCAAAGATAATAATAAAAAAAAATTATTTTGACAATAATGTCAATAATAAGAATATAGGCCTAGGCCTAAGTAATAACTGATCTAAAAATATATAATAATTGTGTGTTATGCATACAATTTAACAATTAGGCCTAGATGGGTGTATTTTATAATTTTCTTTTATGAATTTGAAAAGAAATCCTTTGTCTTAGATACCATTTACTAGGCCTAGCTCTACTCACAGAATAGATCAATACTACACTACTGTACTACTACTAGTAGCGGCTACTAAATAATCTATACTCGTGTTTGGTTAATGATTGTTTTAAAAAATCGATATCTAAGTCAAAAGAACGTTTGAATTTCAATTTGATACAAACACAATATTACTGATAGATAATTCAGGATGGTTAAAATATAAATTGTAATGTAGATAATAATAAAACTAACCATTCATTGCCGTGGAATCCAGACGATCGTAGTTCCGTGGTTGTTCAAGCCGTTGATACGGTCGTCTTTGTCTGACTCATACCAGTCTGCATAAGTCTCAAATTGATGTTGATTAACTCTGCCCTCGTCCTCATTGACACCTCTTTTGGAATCCTCAAACGACAATTATTTATATGACAAATTTTACTCGCCTAGAACTCCTTTTTAATTGATGCCCTATCCGAACGAACACATGTTGTCGCCATTTTGTTTACATTCGTCTCACACTTATGACGTCATAACATATTTCAGGGAATTACCGGAAGTTGACTCGTACGCTGATTGGATTTCACCAGGCAGGTGTAAAGGGGGTTTTCCAATCTAAATATATCGATAACGGAATTACCTTTTTTCGTCATTTTTTTTTTATTTAGAGGTTTTAGAATTATTCCTAAGTTTATCTTTAAACTCTGTGTATCAATCTGAAGTCAATTGGATATTAACTTTGGCCTCTGGAGCGTCCACAAGATTTTTCAAAGTGATCAAGGGAGATAACTCTTGCAGTAATTATTGGAATTTATTGAAAATCAATAGGATTCTTCTTCTCATGACCTTAAACACTGTGTATAAATTTTAAGTCAATCGGATATTAACTTTGGCCTGTAGAGAGCATCCACAAGATTTTCTGAGGTGATCAAGGGCCATAGCTCTGGCAGTAAATATCGGAAATCGATGAAAATCGATAGGCTTCTTTGTCTAAGGACCGTAAACACTGTGTATAAATCTAAGGTCAATCGGCTATTAACTTTGGCCTCTAGAGCGTCCACAAGATTTTTTGAAGTGATCAAGGGCCATAACTCTGGCAGTTATTATTGGAAATCGCTGAAAATCAATAGGCTTCTTCGTCTCATGACCTTAAACCCTGTGTATAAATTTAAAGTCAATCGGATATTAACGTTAGCCTGTAAAGCGTCCACAAGCAATTGTGGACGCCGGCCGGCCGGACCGACGACAATATACGACCACATTTCATTGTGGGCGTATAAAAATAAACTGGCGTATTGGAAATATGAAATTTTATGCTTTTATGATGAATAAGAATGGATTATTTGTTGTATTTAGATCAGATAAACACTAATTTGTTGTCTGCGACATCAGTTAGGTGGAGGTGTAAAACTATTGCAGATACACAGCTACTTGCATTGATTTATAACCCCAATCAGCTTTTCACATCACCCCGTTGAAACTTAACACATATACCTGATTGGGGTTATAAATTAATCAAGGTAGCTTGTGTGTCTGCAATAGTTTTACACCTCCACCTACGGTGTGTATTTATGTCTTGTCTGTTTCTCTGATTATAATATCATAGTTTGGACTGGTTTTATTTTCATATCAAATAACACAAATTTTAATTTTTACAAATTTGCTGATAATGTGATAGCAAACACCACTTATAGCTATCTTAAAAAAAAAACCAAGGCATTTTATCAAGCCTCGTTCTGAACAAAATACCTCGTTCCAAAAGCAGGGCAATTTAAAAAACCTCGTTTTGGAACTCCAGACAACGAGACATTTTTCTTTTACCTCATTTGGACAGAAATGTCAAACAAGGCATTCTGAGGTTTATAGTGTAATGAAACATTTATAATACACTAAAATCTGATTACAACTCATTAAGTAATTATCAATTATCATCAGAATTTGTTTGTTTTTTATAAAGTTCTGCCCGATGCTAATGTTTAGTATACAAAAACATTTAATATCATGGATTTAGCTGTTCAGTTATCAAAATTCATTGAAAATCAATATACTTATTCGTACCAAGACCTTAAACTCTGTGTATCAATCTGAGGACAATCGGATGATAAGTTTGGCCTCTAGACCGCCCATAAGATTTTTCAAAGTGATCAAGGGCGACGACAATATACGACCACATTTCAATGTGGGCATATAAAAATTCCTCCGTTAAACTGAGGACATCCTCGATTAACACAGGTCCGCGATTAGAGGGTGTGTATTCATATGTGTCCTTGATATATACCATATCCAAAAGCACACATATACAAATTATGACCATAATAATTTTTGTGTGATTCAGCCAATCAGAATCTTCTTAATCAGTGGGCTCAGTCAAATGACGCTATTAATTAGGTCATGAGATTCACTTACATGAGACAAAGGGAACCGTGGCATTCTAGATTTTGTTGTACACTTGCTTGTTTGGGGAAGGAATTGTGCTTGTACAGTTAGTGTTGTCTGCAGTGCTTATTGTCAACTTCTTTGCTTTGCTTACTTCAGAGGTAACTTTCTTATAACGCGTGCAAGCTTTTGTTTTACATAATTATAATTAGTTCCGTGGTGCCCCGTGTCGTTTATTTTAGACTTGTCTCTTCGCCTTTCACGACGTTAGCAAGATTCCTTTGTTTCTGTTCATAATGGCGATTAGATCGCAGTCCCGTGTTTTTCCAAAAGTAACTTAGATGAAGTGTTGGTTGCACAACTTTGTTTACGCATTTAATTCTTTGGTGCTCCGTGTCGGTTAAAAACTTACGCTTGCATATCATTTGTCTGATTCCTTTGTTTCGCTTTCAAAATGGACACATTCCCTGTGGTTCCGATCAAGGTAACTTTGTTTGGTTCGTCCTCTATTAAATGTTTAATCCCGCAATTACGTGGTTTGCATTCTAATTTCCATTTACCGCTCAATTTGTGCGCTATTTCGTGTTTTGGATATGGTGGGTTGTGCGTTTTCAAGGGCTTTGACCGTTTTTTAGGCACGGATATCGTATTTCTTCATTTGGGTTCTAACGATTTATGTGATTCGTCAGCGTCGCCGGATATCTTAGCACATGCTATTGTGGACTTTGCTTATGACATTTTAACTACGTTTCGTCCCCAAGGTGTGATAATCTCGCAACTGATAAAACGTCACGTGGTTGTTGATGACCAATATAATTATCATTTGTCATTGTTGTGTCAACGTTTCCAACATATAACCTTTTGGAAACATAGGGCAGGCTTATGTCAGCCAGTTACACATGTCTACCATTCGCAGGGCGTTCACTTGTCGGATTCCGTGGGATGTATTTTGTTTATGAAAAGCATCAGGGACGCTTTGCTAAGACACATGAGATGGTGTCAATTGCTGTCAACCACAACTTCATTAGCATAACAACCCCATATTCCTGAAGCAATGGCCCGAGAAATCTCTCTCTGACCATTTCTGGAATAGCGTCTGTTTCTTGAACTTTTGCGGGAGTGTGTCTATTCTCCCCGGTCAATGAAAGCTATCACTTAAGTACAGCAACATGATAGTCCTTCGTTTAATCTGAGTCTTCCCTAAAACTTTGGACAGTGATTTAAGGTATTAAAAAGTATGTTCGTTTCCAAAGAGTATTGTTTACATTTCATTCGACTTGATAGCCTTGTTTGTCACACAATTAGTTTTACTGCAGTATTCTCCTATGCACGGGTTAATTAGGCATAATAAAAGCTTGAGTCATGACGTAACGTTATGTAAACATATTTGGTCCAATACTGGCACTCGTTTTAAATGTAAAGCTTTTGTATGGTAGGTAGTGATTGGTTGGTAGTCGGACTACTGACCAATCAAAATTTAAAACAACAATTTCCACTCATAATAGCAGTGTGTAGTGAGATTACCTGTAATCAAACGAAACGCTGCGCGGAGTATGAACAACCCAAGCCTATGGGAATTGTGCCTCCCTTTGGGATTTTTGGCCTTCTTTGCAGCACTCAATGGAACTTTGCCTCCCGTGTGGAATGTTTGCCTTCCCCGTGTATCGTTGCTTTCGCTATGTAACTTTTGCTTTCGCTATGTAACTTTTGCTTTCGCTTATAATTTTATGTTTTCCCTGTGGAACTTTATGCTTTTCCGTGTGGAACTTTTGTTTTCCCTTGTGGAACTTTGTTGCTTTTTCTTTTGTCTTTTTAGAAATTTTGCTTTCCTTTGTGGAACTTTATGCTTTTCCGTGTGGAACTTTTGTTTTCACTTGTGGAACTTTGTTGCTTTTCCTTTTGGAAAATTTGCTTTCCTTTGTGGAACTTTTTACTTTCCCTTGTGGAACTTTTTATTTTTCCTTTGGGAACTTTTACTTTCCTTTGGGAACTTTTGCTTTCCGTGTGGGAGGTTGGCTTTTGGAAAACTTGCTAATCCATCGCAGGGCATTCACTTGTCCAATTCTGTGGGATGTATTTTGTTTATGAAAAGCATCAGAGACGCTTTGCTAAGACATATGAGATGGTGTCAATTGCTGTCACCCACAACTTCATGATCATAAGAACTACCCAGGCCTTTGCCTTCCTTACAACACTCAAGGGAACATTGCCTTTCCCTGTGGAACGTTTGCTTTCCCTGTGGAACTTTTTGCTACCCCTTGCGGAAATTTTTTGTTTTTCCTTTTGGGAAATTTTTGCTTTTCCTTTTTGGAATTTTTTGCTTTTCCTTTTGGAACTTTTTGTTTTCCCTTTTGGAACTTTTTGCTTTTCCTTTTGGAACTTTTTGCTTTTCCCTCGTGGAACTTTTTGCTTTCCCTTGTGGAACTTTTTGCTTTTCCTTTTTGCTTCCCCTTGTGGAACGTTTTGCTTTCCCTTGTGGAACTTTTTGCTTTCCTTTGTGGAACTTTATAATTTCTCCTTTTGGAAACTTTTGCATTTTGCTTTTCCTGGTGGAACTTGGCCTTTCCTTATGGAACTGTTGCTTTCCCTAAGGAATGTTTAGCTTTGTTATGTTTGTCAAGTTTTCTTGTATGATAGTTTGTTATTTCAGAATCATGCCTAAACACCAATGTCCGTCCAGCGAGTCCAAACAGGAGGGTGCAGATTCATCTCCACCGATGACGTCAGCGGAAGACCGCCTAACGGACATGTTGGTTAAGAAATTAATGAAAAAAAAAAAAAGGCATGGTGTTAAAACACACAACCAAAAGAGGGAAAGGCCACTCAACATCCACCACTGATCAGACAGCAAAGGCACCAACACCCTCTTCGCCGACAGATATGGTAGTTGAAGAGGTTTACGTAGAAGAGACAACAACTCCAGCAGCTGTGAATGCTTCGGCAGTCACTGCGGCTTCAACGTTGGCTTGGTCGCCTGAAATTACCCCAGCTGGTCCAGGCCCATCAGTGTTCTCTGTACGGGCCGATGAGATGTTTAGTACAGGTAGCGGCGCTCCCTTGATCCCGCAAATGCCCATACCTCCGACATCCATTTCCAGCCATGTGTCTAATAAGATTAAGGCCGATATTTGGTTGGACAGATTTGTAGATTTTTCCTTGTTATTGCCTGGATTGAATTCCAGTACACTTTCATTAAATATTTCAGAAGGGGATGATAGTTCCACCTTTCAGATATCGAGAGAGAGAGAGAAATGGGGTTTAACGTCCACTCGACACAACTAGGTCATTTCGGGACTGACATATGGTTTTTAATTTTATTTCAATAATTCGCTTGCGCGTTGGGGTCTTTAGCAGTGGGAGGAAACCGGAGTGCCCGGAGGAAACCCACGAGGTTGAGAAGGCGCCCCTATCTCCATGCCACATACGCTCACACCAGGGCTCGAAACCACAGCCGCAAGCCAGAGATGACCGGCCAGCTAGAGGTCGAAGCGCGGCACTCTAGACCACTAGGCCATCCCAACCCCCCCCTTTCAGATATCATCATCCCCAAAGACAAAATATATTAATTTTGAACAATGGCGCAAAGCCTGTATAGTTGTTATGGACATTTATTGTGAAAAATTTCCACAATTTATATCAAGTTTATTGACATATTTGCAGTCCATTATTGATTTATATTCATCTTTGGCGTGAGAGCATATCAATTTTATGACAACCAATTTCGTACGCTCCGCGCTACATATCACCTGCCCTGGAATCAGATGCATTCCGAGTTGTGGCTGAAGGCATCCACTCTTCCTATCGAAGGTAAAGGTGTTACTGCTGCACGGGGTCAACCCAATTTGGTGTGTTATGATTATAATTCAACTAAGGGGTGTAACCGTCCCCTTTGTAAATTCCCGCATGTATGTAGATTATGTCTGTATAAACATCCTATGATGTCATGTTTTAGTAAACGTCCGTCCTGGTCCAATACACAGATTAACCATTCTATGCCTTCGCTGCTACGGCCTCAAATCCTAGTTGTAGTACCGGGTCGCACCTTTCTGCGACAGCTATACGATTTAACAATAAATGTTGCAAAACCGCATTATAAAATTCGAATCACAAATGCCGCGCGCCTTGACCTTTTAGTTTGGTCCACATTTTTGGATAAATTTAATGGTCGCTGCCTGTTCTTGAATGATAGCTGACTTGCTTCAGATACGCTGAAACTGTTCACGGATGCAGCGTCTTCAACCGGGTTTGCAGCAGTCTTTGGTTCAAAATGGTTCGCTCGCTCTTGGCCGGATACTATGAAACATGTGTCTATTAATGTAATGGAATTATCGAGACTTGGGGCCTATTATTACGCAATCATAAACTATTAATACTTTCAGATAATCAATGTGTTACCATTGTTATAAACAAAGCATAGTCAAAATGTGCAAACATCATGAAGTTAATTAGACGCCTGGTGACAGCCACTATAACTTTCAACATTCTTATCAGGGCCAAACATATTGAAGGACAAGCCAACAGTGAGGCTGATGTCCCCCGCCGAAATCCCAAAATAAATAGATGATACATATTAATTAATCGCACATTTATTTTTTTCAAACGTATCAAGCAATCGAACTGTACACGAAGTGTCATCCAAAAGTGTTTTATAAAGAAAAATGCTAAAACCGACGAGAAAAATGAAAATGTACCCTAGTTAGGGGCAACCTAAAGGCAGACAAAAGGGCCCCCACGCTTGACAAAAGGGCCCCTCTGATTCTATGCACTGTTACTGTCGAATCCATTACTGAATGAGAATGCAGTCATTGTATTGGCATAAAAATCATCAATCAGGGCATTGACCTAATAAGCACACACACCAATTTTGAACATTTTAACTCAATTCGAAGGAGAGTTATTGTGTTCCAAAGTCTCGGCAAATCAAATTGCTTATCGCTCTGCTTACCCTGAGCAGAAAATGCTCATTATCGATCTTAGTCAAGGTATTACTG
Source organism: Patella ulyssiponensis (assembly GCA_963678685.1). Taxonomy (NCBI): domain Eukaryota; kingdom Metazoa; phylum Mollusca; class Gastropoda; family Patellidae; genus Patella; species Patella ulyssiponensis. The sequence goes on along the minus strand of OY783228.1, from coordinate 58,074,740 downwards.
TAATGAAACTATACACCAAGTTTCATCACTCTCACTTAATTAGAACTAAAGTTATCGTGTCCCAAAGCATCAACCAATCAAATTGCTTATCTGTGCTTACCCTAAGCGGAAAGTACTCATCTTCGCACTCCATCAAGGCATTGACCTAATAAGCATATACACCAAGTTTGAACATTTTAACTCAATTAGAAGGAGAGTTATTGTGTTCCAAAGTCTCGGCAAATCAAATTGCTTATCGCTCTGCTTACCCTGAGCAGAAAATGCTCATTATCGATCTTAGTCAAGGTATTACTGTAATGAAACTATACACCAAGTTTCATCACTCTCACTTAATTAGAACTAAAGTTATCGTGTCCCAAAGCATCAACCAATCAAATTGCTTATCTGTGCTTACCCTAAGCGGAAAGTACTCATCTTCGAACTCCATCAAGGCATTGACCTAATAAGCATATACACCAAGTTTGAACATTTTAACTCAATTAGAAGGAGAGTTATTGTGTTCCAAAGTCTCGACCAATCAAATTGTGTATCGCTCTGCTTACCCTGAGCAGAAAATGCTCATTATCAAACTTAGTCAAGGTATTACTGTAATGAAACTATACACCAAGTTTCATCACTCTCACTTAATTAGAACTAAAGTTATCGTGTCCCAAAGCATCAACCAATCAAATTGCTTATCTCTGCTTACCCTAAGCGGAAAATGCTCATCTTCGAACTCCATCAAGGCATTGACCTAATAAGCATATATGCCAAGTTTGAACATTTTAACTCAATTAGAAGGAGAGTTATTGTGTTCCAAAGTCTCGACCAATCAAATTGCGTATCGCTCTGCTTACCCTGAGCAGAAAATGCTCATTATCAAACTTAGTCAAGGTATTACTGTAATGAAACTATACACCAAGTTTCATCACTCTCACTTAATTAGAACTAAAGTTATCGTGTCCCAAAGCATCAACCAATCAAACTGCAATTCTCTGCTTACCCTAAGCGGAAAATACTCATCTTCGAACTCCATCAAGGCATTGACCTAATAAGCATATACACCAAGTTTGAACATTTTAACTCAATTAGAAGGAGAGTTATTGTGTTCCAAAGTCTCGACCAATCAAATTGCGTATCGCTCTGCTTACCCTGAGTAGAAAATGCTCATTATCGAACTTAGTCAAGGTATTACTGTAATGAAACTATACACCAAGTTTCATCACTCTCACTTAATTAGAACTAAAGTTATCGTGTCCCAAAGCATCAACCAATCAAATTGCTTATCTCTGCTTACCCTAAGCGGAAAATGCTCATCTTCGAACTCCATCAAGGCATTGACCTAATAAGCATATACGCCAAGTTTGAACATTTTAACTCAATTAGAAGGAGAGTTATTGTGTTCCAAAGTCTCGACCAATCAAATTGCGTATCGCTCTGCTTACCTTGAGCAGAAAATGCTCATTATCGAACTTAGTCAAGGTATTACTGTAATGAAACTATACACCAAGTTTCATCAATCTCACTTAATTAGAACTAAAGTTATCGTGTCCCAAAGCATCAACCAATCAAATTGCTTATCTCTGCTTACCCTAAGCGGAAAATGCTCATCTTCGAACTCCATCAAGGCATTGACCTAATAAACACATACACCAAGTTTGAACATTCTAGCTCAATTAGGAAGAGAGTTATTGTGTCCCAAAAAGTGTGACGGACAGACGGACAGACAGACAGACAGACAGAAGGACAGACAGACAGACAGACAGACAGACGGACGGACGAACCCATTTTAATAGTCCCCCAACTTTCTTCGAAAGGCGGGGGACAAAAAACAAATTTAGTGGCTGATCTTCTGTCTCGTTTTCAATTTCAGACAGCCAGGGATTGGGCCCCATGGTTGGATCTGAAGCCTCAAGCCGTTTGCCACACCAAGTTAACACTTTGACCTCTTCAGCTCGCTGTTTGCTTGCTCACACGTTGGCCCCTAGTTCTCGTGCATCGTATGCGAGAGCTTAGAATAATTTTGTTTATTTCTGTTCAGAGACGAATATCGCCCTTAACTTTCCCGTTACGCATGTTGTCATCGTCAAATTTTTGGCGTCCTTATTTGAAAATGGTTTGGCTATAAGTACCATTTCATCGCGCGTCTCGGTCATTGCCTTTGTCCATAAATCGTTGGGTTTTCCTGACCCCTGTAATAATTTTTTGGGTTCATTGCCTTATAAGGGGAGCTAAACGGTTGAAAACTTCGATTCCCGCTTCTCGGCTTCCAATTACATTTTGAAATTTGAATGTTCCTGTAGTTCATCGGTTCAATCGTGTGCCCCTTGTCTATTGCTTAAAGTTAGATTATGGGAGATAAGATAAATAGATGGCAACGGCCATTAAGCGGCATATAGGAATTCAATCCGCCAACATCGAAGGCTAGCCTTGACTTTAAGAGTTTATTATGGTTTGGATATGTTAATTAATGTCTAATTGATTATTTAGATAACATCTCAGGCCTAAAGAAAGACCTGTAATAAGCAGATTTTGCTCTTGCATAATGCTATTTTAAGTATGTTCGTTCGTTCCCCCACTCTACTGGTCCACTGTTCCAGCATCCTCCGCGCAGCGTTTCGTTTGATTACAGGTAATCTCACTACACACTGCTATTATGAGTGGATATTGTTGTTTTAAATTTCGATTGGTCAGTAGTCCGACTACCAACCAATCACTACCTACCATACAAAAGCTTTACATTTAAAACGAGTGCCAGTATTGGACCAAATATGTTTACATAACGTTACGTCATGACTCAAGCTTTTATTATGCCTAATTAACCCGTGCATAGGAGAATACTGCAGTAAAACTAATTGTGTGACAAACGAGGCTATCAAGTCGAATGAAATGTAAACAATACTGTTTGGAAACGAACATACTTTCACCATTTTTAATACCTTAAATCACTGTCCAAAGTTTTAGGGAAGACTCAGATTAAACGAAGGACTGTCATGTTGCTGTACTTAAGTGATAGCTTTCATTGAACGGGGAGAATAGACACACTCCCGCAAAAGTTCAAGAAACAGACGCTATTCCAGCAATGTCCAGAGAGAGATTTCTCGGGCCATTGCTTCAGGAATATGCTGTTCCAGTGGCATAATGGAACCTCGGTATCTTATCAGTTTGTCAACACTTCCTTAACCCGCTTAGTAGCGTTCATTGGTTTGGACACCACTCGTGTGAAATTACATTCCTTTCGTATCGGGGCTGCAACCACAGCATTTTTAAACGGCCAATCCGAAACGCAAATCAGACTGTTTGGGCGGTGGCATAATAATGCGGTACGTTCTTATATTCGCCTTCCCGTCCTTCAACTTTAGAAATGTCGGAATCTCACCTTTAACTGGAGTCAATTGTTGTCAGTGTAGGCTGCTACAGTGTCTCCGTGTTTGTTACCTTGCCCAACCTTAGTCATATTTTTCCCGTTCATTGTATTACCATTAGTGTTATAGATTAATTTTGTATTGTGTTCTTGTATACCGACTTGCACTCATAGTTTTGGGATCTCATTGTATTGAATTGTTCAGATTAATATTATATTGTGTTCTTGTATACTAATTTGCACTCATAGTTGTTGGATCTCGTGTATTTAAATGTTCAAGTGCCATTTTTATGTATGTCATTGTGCATGCTAATTAAGTTGTTGTCCAATGTTGTTCATCTTGCTTTTACCTTGTATATCATTCTGCATGCATAGCTAAGTTAGCAGCCGATAATGGACGGAAAATTTCTTGTGAGTGTGCATAGTATTGATTGATCCAGCATGTGTTTACCTTGTATATATTTTTGCATGCATTAAAGTTTGAGATCTCATTAAATTGAAGTTTAGCTTAAATTACACTCATCATAGTATCTCTAGTCAATAGTAAGTGTGGAAGTAGTTAGAATTTTATTGTATATCACACTCTTAGGCGACCCATAATTTTTCAAAGTTTATTACAAGTTAGTGTAAACACATAGTGGGGCAGACATGGTTATGGTAATTATTAGTGCTGATATCAAGTAAAATTTTATGCATCGATGCATCGGACGCAAACATCGATACTCGCATCGATGCATCGGGAATTTTTTGCCGCCATTTTGTTTTTCAAAAATTACAGAAATAACATATTAGTATTTATGATGGAAACATAGATTTCCTCAACATTATCATTATTATAGAAATGTTGATTATTTGAATAATTTATTTCCACAATATGCTTCTAATATCGTTCGATTCACTGGACACTCGTTAGCGTTAGTTGTGACTGCGACGTGAGGGCGTGTAATTCAATTGACGGTAAAGCGATAACTAACCAAGAGCCAGAGGCGTTTTGCAGGTCGTATTCAAAGTCTGTCGATACTCTATCTATAGGGATTTATGAAATACATTCTTGCCCGTTTCAAAAAGTAAGACTAAATTTTAACACTAGCGTTAAAAACCGGCCGGAAAATAATTTCCTACTGGCACAGTTTTAAGTTCGTTGGGCTAAGAACCGATGTATTGAACTGTGAATTTGACCTCGGGGTCGAAGGGCATGATAGCCAGGGGAAGTAACCTACAAAGTCATTTCTAGTAGTCACTGGGAAATCGAGACAAACATAACGGAAGCGTAACGTAAAAAAGTGTAGCTGGGCTAGCCTAATGATACTACGTGCGGGATTCAATGAATTATTCCGTTACATGTATATAGTTTTATTTTGAATTAATAAAAACAAACGTATGGAAAATGTGTTATTTATTCTAGTGGACGAATTGTCAACTCCTCAGACACTTAAAGGTGATTATTAGTATTTTTTGCCGATGGGCTAGACATCCTGCGCTGGATTCCAGCTGTGGATGCTTTTGGCATAAATCGGGGCTCTAATTTAGCCCAACAGGATTTATAGATAGAGGTGGCTGCATGTTAATGATTAAATGCTCAGTTGATTAATGTTTTTATTTTTAATTTTGTTACCATGTATAATGCTCAGTTGATTAATGTTTTTATTTTTAATTTTGTTTATAGTCAATAAATGACATTTTACACTACACCCTGATGCGTTTGTTGATTCTTTGATTGAGGCACACAAATACAAATTATGACCATAATAATTTTTGTGTGATTCAGCCAATCAGAATCTTCTTAATCAGTGGGCTCAGTCAAATGACGCTATTAATTAGGTCACAAGATTCACTTACGTGAGACAAAGGGAACCGTGGCATTCTAGCTTTTGTTGTACAGTTGCTTGTTTGGGGAAGGAATTGTGCTTGTACAAGTGTTGTCTGCAGTGCTTACCTCCGCCTCCCCACGCTCCTCCTAATGATATGCTGGTTATGTACGATATGTTGGTTTTATACGTTAGGCATAAATCGGGGCTCTAATTTAGCCCAACAACAGGATTTATAGGTAGAGGTGGCTGCATGTTAATGATTAAATGCTCAGTTGATTAATGTTTTTATTTTTAATTTTGTTACCATGTATAATGCTCAGTTGATTAATGTTTTTATTTTTAATTTTGTTACAGTCATTTATCTGTTTATAGTCAATAAATGACATTTTACACTACACCCTGATGCGTTTGTTGATTCTTTGATTGAGGCACACAAATACCCTCCCCCACACGATCATTTATTACCTGTAATTTTTCTTTCATTTTCTTTGCAGATTCTTCCATATTTTTTTTAGCTTTGCTTAGAGTATCTTCTGCTTGTTTTAATTCTTTTTCTTTGACTGACTTAGCATTCTTTAATTTCTTTTCCAATTCTTTAACTTTATCTGTGGCATTTTTTTGTTTTTTTTCAGCTTTTTTCAAAATATTTTCTTGTTCATCTATTAAAATATATTACACTGGATGAATGCTATGCAATTTGATCATTCCACTTCTATTCCCAAGCAAGCTCCTTGTTTCAATGGTTTTATAAAGATAGCTATGCAAAGCATGGAATACGCCCATACAACAGTTTTGTCTCAATTTGCCCATTTGGTTTGTTTTGCCAAATCTACAGAAAACAAGCGGTTGGCATGCCAGATACGCCTACATTTGGCACGAGATGGACAGAGAACAAGCTCAAAAAGGAAGCAATTTTTCGTACAATCAAGGGCCATAATTCAGCAGTTTTAGTCCGGTGTACACGATATTTGAACTCAACCATCATTATGGTGTAACAGTAATATATTCAAATTTGATAACAAGCTAAAACTGCAACTTTTCGTACAATCAAGAGCCATAATTCAGGAAGTTACGATCCAATATGCACGAATATCAAAAAGAACCAAGATCGTTATAAATATGTATTTCAAGTTTCATCAAAATAGTGGCCTCTAGAGGGACCACAACATGGGTTCCACGTTGGCCGTATATTCAAACATTATTCATATTTGAAGCTAAAACTGCATTTTTTCGTACAATCAAGGGCCATAATTCAGGAAGATCGTTATAAATAAAATTTATGTATTTCAAGTTTCATCAAAATAGTGTCCTCTAGGCTCTAGACACTGAGAACTGCTAAGGAGTAACTTTGTGCACAGACACCATAGTTTTCTTCATAATCCTCGTTTTTTCTACGTGTGTCGGAAAATAATTAATTTTCGGACTATTACTCGGTATTACCAGTTTAAAACTGTAAAAAGGTGTGTTAATTAACGAGGGTGAAAAACTGTCTGAGAGGTGGGATAATTAACGCTAGGTGCGTTTTCTGTAGAGGTGTGTTAATTAACCGACCGAATGTCAATGTTGTGTATTGTTTAATTGGCGTGTTTTCTCGCTAGTTGCGATAACTGCACCAAAAGGAGTATAATCAAGGACCAACGTGCTTTATCTGACATGTACATGTTAAATCAAAATTTGAGAAGTAAAACTGTTTTACCGTGCGATTAATCATTCGGCCGCGTGTTTTACGCAGGTCTTTGTAAAATAAAGAGGTCGTTAGATAGGCGTGTATGCTCGCTATGATCTACGTTTCTCTTATGTCTATTGTAAGCCTATTACGTACCATATATATAAAGTTGCATTTTATGAAATAAAAATCTGGATTAATCTATCGTATACGGAAAGGCAGTCAGCGCCCAAATAAGGGTAAATCCAGCAAAAACGGGCCACAATGCGTAAATTGTGCGATAACTGCACCAAAAGGAGTATAATCAAGGACCAACATGCTTTATCTGACATGTACGTGTTAAATCAAAATTTGAGAAGTAAAACTGTTTTACCGTGCGATTAATCATTCGGCCGTGTGTTTTACGCAGGTCTTTGTAAAATAAAGAGGTCGTTAGATAGGCGTGTATGCTCGCTATGATCTACGTTTCTCTTATGTCTATTGTAAGCCTATTACGTACCATATATATAAAGTTGCATTTTATGAAATAAAAATATGGATTAATCTATCGTATACGGAAAGGCAGTCAGCGCCCAAATAAGAGTAAATCCAGCAAAAACGGGCCACAATGCGTAAATTGTGCATCTTACCTTCAATAGCAATATCCATCAAACAGAAATCTCCTTGTTGATAAATATTACGACACAACAACCGGACAGTGGTAATTCTCACGCAAATGGTATTTAAACTAAAATTATTTTAGCTTTTCACTAAATTTACATTGCATCAATCCAACTATCCTAATTCCAGAACTAACCTTATAACTTTACCGTATGTAAATATACTTATTCTCTTAAATATACTTAATCTCGTCTTCCGACAAGTTATTATTTGTGTCTTCAAATTTGTACCATATAACCGTATTCATGATCAAAAAAATAATATAATTCAAATGTCAACCCATCCACTGGCACTTCAGACTTCACGTCACTCCGGTTCATGCATTGTCCGTGCAGATTCGACAATCTCAATTACGTCTCCTTGATCAAAGCAACACTTCTGTTTACATGTAGAGGCGTGCACAGGCTTATTCGCACGTATTGGAAAACTGTTCGGTTGCTTTATTTGAGAAGATACTAATGATAAACTATAACACTTGGCAATTTTTTCTTTGAAAATTCTAATAAATTGGTATTTCTTCGTTAAGCGTTGATCATATAGCGTACCCTGTTTGTGTGTGTTGTAAGTTTTTATAATAGCTAGCAGATAATTTAGGATATCTGAATACTTTCTGAATGAACATATATCTCGTTATTAGTTTTTAAAAGGCCTTTTTTTATGATAGTCGGATATCATTCACAGATATCAAATATAAATCACAATAAAAAGACCATGAATAGTCCAATGCAGATTTGAAACAAAAGCATTGTAATTTTATGCAAAAATACATTTACCTGTTTCCTAATTCGATTTAATATTTGATTAACATCGGGGAGATGTTTTGCAAATAAAGGGAACAAATTAATAATAATAATAATTCTAGTATAAATCGAAATTTTGTTACTGTTAATACATATTAAAGTTTAAGAACGGATATTGATACACTACACGTGTATATATAATTATAGTGTGCTCTTCATAACTTGTTTAGGGACGCTTTACAAAGTGACAATTTAATCATATAAAAAAAATATTAAAAGTCAATATAATTAATTTGTTTTAAATATTCTTTTATTTAGAGAATAAAGATATTTGCAAAATCTTAACCTAAGTAAATGGTAGATAATTCCATAAAACAGATACGCCTGTATCAAGAGAGAGTTAGTTACTGGTTGCAGTAAATTTTACAATACACGCTTCTATGTATTCTATTTACATGCCATAAAAGTTTTAAACATAAATTACCTTATTTTTCATTTTGCACGATTTTTTAAGTTATCGAAAACATTTAATTAATAAATCTATAAACAAAATTAACAACTGTAATTCAGACAGCAAATTCTAATACACATTTTAGTTGAAGTAATTAATCCATGTAGCTTGTTGATTAGTCTATTACTTGATGACACCAATTAAGTGTATAACCGCACCTGTTACGCAACACATTGGTCAACGTTTTCAAACATTCTGATCAATCAACCAAAACAAAAAGATGGCAATACTTTCCCCCAGTTTGACTGTATACAAGATACAAGTGCTCTAATATTGTATTTTAGAAAACGGTAAGACATATAGGCGGTGTTATTAATGAACTATTTAAATGATCGCAACACATCCCAAGTATTAATATCGTCTAGTTCTATCGGGAGCAGATCTATCGTTCAGTGTCATAAGTTTTATAATTTTTGCTGGATCAACGGGACAGATACAATACCATGCTGATTTCTATTTTTCATTTTGGCCCCAACAACTCGGCCTTCAATGCATACTATCAATCATATGTCAAGATGTGAACTTACGGGAACAAGTTGTTTCGACATCGAGCTGGTTCGACACCCACAACTGGAGTTGTTTCGACACCATCTATTTGGGTCAGTTTGACAAGGAATTGATTCGATTGATTATATAAGATTTGTGCGTGGTTGATTTAAATAATAAAGATTTTATAATTTTAGCGGCAGTGTTTTCTTTCATAAACATCAAACATCTGTTTTACGCAGATCAGTCTTTGTTAAGTGTAAGTCTTTATATGGATTTATACCTGGTGTAGGCCTACATGTAGTTACATATAATGCGTTCTTATACGTATTTCATTTCTTGATGAATACAACGTGTTCTATACTTCGTTCCAATTTAATTATCTGATATATTCTAATCTCCATTGTCAAATCTCAGAGCCAGCTAAGAAACCGTAGGTTTCTGTGATTGTGAATCCAGCCTTTGTTTTACAGTACTGTCGATTCATGCACGCTTTTCACACGGAATTGCCCTTTGATGTTGTCAGGCAACACACAGTTAGCTCTGCTCTTTGATGTTGACAGGCGAGGCACAGTTAGTTAACTCGTGCACTTACGGACTAGCTGAGATAATTGGTTGGAATTTGGCAATTGTTACAGTTTATTCCAATAAGTCAGGCGTTGAAATGTTTGTAAACTTTTAGAAATATTTTTTTACTTGTCACTTGGTCATTTCAAGTTGTCACCTTTGATTTTCGTTTTTAACTTTAATAATAAAAAAAAAAATAATAAACTCAGCGTTCACCTTAGCACATTTTGGCGGAAGTAATGAAACAAATGACCACCGTTTTCTCACTCGAGAATCGTCGCTATTCTGACTCGTTCGTTGTACACACGTTTCCGACCCATTCCATGGTCATGCCGATAATATATAATTTCAATTAATATCATTACTGGTTGTATATTTTACATTCCAAATGAACCACAGTAGACGGGAATTCAACAATCAAAATATAAAATTCTCTTGCATTTCGTGCGATAGATTAAGGTCAATATTTTTATTTTATTTAATGCAACTTTATCTATAAGTAGCGTGACTTACTATATTGGGTCTTTGAAAAATTGTTGGTTCATTCTTTCTATAGATTCAAATCCGACGTACTAAAAAGCGGACGACATGTTTATATGTAAAAAAAAAATGGTGATATTTTGGTAAAATATCCATCAAATTCCATTTGTTTATGATATATGCTTTGGTATACCAAATAAGGCAATGTTCTCCCCCTGGTGTTGGGGAAATGGGGTGGTTTATTCCATTTGGCCTGGAAATGAAAGTCAAGGTCAGCCTATAAGACGTGCAGAAAAAAGGGGATTATAAAAGAGGGTATTGAGCGAGACTGATAAGAGCTCACCAGGTATTCCGAGCAGCTATCATTTATTGAGAACGAGGGTTCTTCGAATCCAATCCAGCTTAATAACAAAGTTGTAGAAACGAAGTGGCCTGTAGTTTTATATGTTACGATCACGAAGAAAACATAACCAGGAAATCCAATATTACCACAAAGTCTCGAAAAATGATTACGTGTCAACTCGGGCCTATGTGTTTCTTCTGTAATTGCATAAAAACGGCTATTGAAAGTTACAAGTTCTGGAATGAGGATCGTTGGATTGATGCAATGTAAATTAAGAGAAAAGCTAAAATAATTTTAGGTTAAATACCATTTGCGTGGGAATTACCACTGTTCGATTGGTTGTTGTGTCGTAATGTTTATCAACAAGGAGATTTCTGTACGATGGATATTGCTATTGAAGGTAAGATGCACAATTTACGCATTGTGGCCCGTTTTGGCTGGATTTACTTTTATTTGGGCGCTGACTGCCTTTCCGTATACGATAGATTAATCCAGATTTTTATTTCATAAAATGCAACTTTATATATATGGTACGTAATAGGCTTACAATAGACATAAGAGAAACGTAGATCATAGCGAGCACACACGCCTATCTAACGACCTCTTTATTTTACAAAGACCTGCGTAAAACACACGGCCGAATGATTAATCGCACGGTAAAACAGTTTTACTTCTCAAATTTTGATTTAACACGTACATGTCAGATAAAGCATGTTGGTCCTTGATTATACTCCTTTTGGTGCAGTTATCGCACAATTTACGCATTGTGGCCCGTTTTTGCTGGATTTACTCTTATTTGGGCGCTGACTGCCTTTCCGTATACGATAGATTAATCCAGATTTAACACGTACGTGTCAGATAAAGCATGTTGGTCCTTGATTATACTCCTTTTGGTGCAGTTATTGCAACTAGCGAGAAAACACGCCAATTAAACAATACACAACATTGACATTCATTTTTTACCGGTCGGTAAATTAACACACCTCTACAGAAAACGCACCTAGCGTTAATTATCCCACCTCTCAGACAGTTTTTCACCCTCGTTAATTAACACACCTTTGTACAGTTTTAAACCAGTAATAGTCCGAAAATTAATTATCTTCCGACACACGTAGAAAAAACGAGGATTATGAAGAAAACTATGGTGTCTGTGCACAAAGTTACTCCTTAGCAGTTCTCAGTGAGAGGGTCCACAACATGGATTCCACGTCAGCCGTATATGCCAGTCGGGACAGAGGGCCATGGAAAATGACCGTAACTAGAAGTGACCAAGTGGTCATTTTTCACGCCGGAAAAATAGCCTTTTTGTCAAAAACCAATTTTCAATCATGGCTACAATCAACATCCACTATGTAACTATAACATTGTACGGCCAGTGCAGAATAATCGTGGGACGGTTAAGGAAGATTTTAAAAGCATGAAACTTGGCACATAGATGGCATGAACCCTACTGATTATTTTGGGATGTGGATCCACCTCAGCAGCGCCCCCTGGTGGTTGCTATGGCAATTTTTCTCAAAATGGCTACCAATTTATTGAAATACATATATATCTTTAGAAGTATACATTGTAGAATAATGATCTAGGTGACTAAATGTATTGCTCTACATGGTCTACAAAGCCAGCGGACACAAAAACTTAAAAATAAATAAATATTGGAAATAACTTTTCTAGCTCATTTCACTTTTTGATATGGTTTATAATATGCAATTTAAAGGGTTTTCACTGTCACTGAACATAAATACAACCTCAAAAGTAGAATTTCCAAAATCCAAGATGGTTGAAATTTCAAAATGGCGACTAGAATGTCCCTAAAATTAAAGATTTTTCTGATAATCGTCATTTTTGGGGTTTTGTAAGGCTTGTAATAATGTCCTAAGGACATTGTCCTTTACTAGGTTTTTAAAGTCAATGAACTTGAAAATATCCTGAGAAATGAATTTTGAAAATGAATACACTGAGAAATAGGTAAGGGTTAAACTGTACGTTTGCCGTAATAAAAATGATCACAAAGTGTCAATAAATAAATTTCGGATTATAACTCCTCATTATGGCTTAAAATCTCTAGATAAGGTGTGTTAATTAACAAGGGTGAAAAATGGACTGCAAGGCGAGTTAATTATCGGTAGGGTTGATCAACTCTCGGACGGTGCGTTTTCTGTACTGAGTGTGTTAATTAACCGACAGGTTAAAAACGAATGACACGGTGTGTATTGTTTAATTGGTGTGTTTTCTCGATAGTTGTTATAACTGCGTCAAAAGGGTATAATCAAGGACCAACAGGCTTTATCTGGCGCGTGAGTGTTAAATCAAAACTTGGGAAGGAAAATTAATTTTACCGTGCGATTTTTCATTCGCCGTTGTGTTTTACGCAAATAGGTCTTTGTATAAGGACAGGTCTTCATATTTGGAGTTGTACGGGGCCGTTTCTTCATTGCGTCTTTTGCATTTGTTGATGAACATAAGACTCAGTACTGTTTTATAGTCACGCCATTTATAAAATTGCATAATAAAATCTAAATATGGACCTTCATCTGTCGTAAAATGGCAAATAAAATGTCGTGTTTAAATGGGTACCACGTAAACGGTAACTCGTTGCCAGTTTATTGTTTTGCATGTCGAAATGGGTACCGTGCAACCCGTAACTCATAGCCAGTTTATTGTTTTGCGTGTTGAAATTAGTACAACGTACGTAACTCGTATTTATTTCATTGCAACTTTTAATAGATAAAGACAAATGTTCAACGAGTTTGCAATTTTATTTATTATTATAAAAAATAGGTTGCCAGGCAACGAAACATACGCCCACACAGCAGCCAAATCGTCCGGGCAGTCAACAAGAGTTGTTGCATTTTAAGTAATCACCAGAAAATCATAATTCAAACTCACCCATAACTATGGTGTAACTGTGATATAATCAAACGTTTTTTTAAATCAGATAATAATTGTGACCTCCAGAGGGACCACAAGCTAAAAAGGGTGATTTTTCGTACAATCAGGGGCCACGATTCAGGAAGTTACGATCCGATATGGGCAAATATGCAATGGAACCAAGATCATTAGGTTATAAACATGTATTTCAAGTTTCATCAAAATCAGTTCAAAATTGTGACCTCTATAGGGTCCACAACCTTGATATAACATATTTTTACACAATCGCGTACAGACGGCGGCCATTTTATCCGTCAACTCTGGTCCGATTTTCACGAAATTCAAATTCTCTCTTCATTACCATCAAACCGTGATATAATCAAACGGTTTTTTAAATCGGATCATAATTTTGACCTTTCCGCACATTTTTATTTCATTAAATGCAAATTTATATATAAATAACGTGAAAGTATAAAACGCGTACCGTACGGGTTCTATACAAATACAAAAAGACGAGATGAGAGAAACGTGAATCATATAGCGAGCACACGTCCATATAGGCAATTTTATAAATGGCGAGACTATAAAAAAAGTAGTGCGTCTTATGTTCATCAACAAATACAAAAGACGCATTGAAGAAACGGCCCCGTACAACTCCACATATAAAGACCTGTCCTTATACAAAGACATATTTGCGTAAAACACACCGGCGAATGAAAAATCGCACGGTAAAATTAATTTTCCTTCCTAAGTTTTGATTTAACACTCACACGTCAGATAATGCCTGTTGGTCCTTGATTATACCTTTTTGGCGCAGTTATAACAACTATCGAGAAAACACACCAATTAAACAATACACACCGTGTCATTCGTTTTTAACCCGTCGGTTAATTAATACACTCAGTACAGAAAACGCACGGTCCGAGAGTTGTTCAACCCTACCGATAATTAACTCGCCTTGCAGTCCATTTTTCACCCTTGTTAATTAACACACCTTATCTAGAGATTTTAAGTCATAATGAGGAGTTATAATCCGAAATCTATTTTTTTATGAGGCAAACGTACTTATTGACACTTTGTGATCATTTTTATTACGGCAAACGTACAGTTTAACCCTTACCTATTTCTCAGTGATATTACATCAAAAATGAATTTTGAAGATGGTAGCACTGAGAAGTATTAATGGTGTTTCTTGTACGTTTTAGGTATAGTTTTCTAGCGATTATGGTAAATTTGTACGATTATCGGTAAAATCTAATACCGAGAGGCTAAAATCTGTAGATACGGTGTGTTAATTAACAGGGGTGAGAAATTAATTGAAAGGTGATTTAATTATCACCAGTGGTGAGTTTTCTCGGAAGCATGTTATAACTGAAGCAAAGGTGTTTTATCAAGGACCAACAGGCTTTATCTGATGTGTAGGCGTCAAATCAAATTTACCATGCGATTTCTTGTTTGACCGTGTGTTTTACGCAGATCGGTCTTTGTTAAGTGTAGGTCTTTATACATGAATTTATATGTGCTCGGACGGCAGTTATTTATATATTTGTCCTTTTTGTGGGTTCAATTTGTTTACATTATTATCGTGCGTACCACTGAACTACATGAAAACTGCACGTATCTTACAATTGAACTATTAATACACATACCTTAAAATTGATCGCACACAGTTAGTATCGTTATTTACCGATATCCGGACCAACCTCTATCAGATTAACGAATCTGTTTCGAAAGCAAATTTATACATATAAAATGGTGCAATTAATGAAAACCTATTAGTTTCGTCACTGCTATTATTTTATACACGTGGGCGTTTTAATATATAAATGATTGATTCTTACCTGGGTTGTAAATGGGACTATCCAAGAAAAAAGGAATTCCCACACATATGACAACAGACAATTCACATATCAAATAACACCAATGCCGTCGTAAGTCGGTATTGTATTCGCCCACCACGGACCGATATTTTGATTATTTGTTCATCGTATCTGAGTTGTCTTCTTCCCCGTTTAAAATATCGGAAAAAAACACTTTCCTGGAAACTATTGAGATTAATATTCACATCTAAATTACCCCTTGATAAAAAATCTTACAAATTTTGATTCTGATTCACTTTCTATAGCGAAGAAATTATTAAGAGTGAGCGTGAGGATATTACATACATTCGATAAAGACATGCTGCCATTTTTGGTACGCCGTATATCACGTATATCTTCTTCTCTGTTTCTAATGCTATTGTGTACATGTAGCAATATTGATAATTCCACGTGCCCCAATTAAAGATGTTGTGTATATATGGTGTCATCTTATACACGACGATAATCTGGGGGGGGGGGGCTAGTGTAGATATTACGATTTAAGTCCCAATTCTGCGGCCCATAATGCCGTACGAGATGGTCTAAAACCAATAAATGTAACAAATATGCCGTGGATAATTATATATTTATCTTCATATCGAAGTTATTGTATCAAAACTCATAATTATCCAGGTCAATGTGTTTTCTATAGAGCCCCTGGTAATTACATGTCAGCCACTGGAATGTTTTTTTTTTTACGGCCAATTCAGCTATGTCAATTATTTAAATATTTAATTAATAAATGCCTTACTGATATTTCATTCTTAAGTCCAATATTCAATTTTTTGTGTACCTCATCGTGACAAAATGGTATAGATACGTGAACTCACAATACCCTACCGTGAATAAAAAACATGAAATATGAATTTACTTTGCAAAGTTTTCGTGCGTTATCAAAAATGACCGGTTGTGAAAATTTTGAAGTGGAAGCCCTGGTCCACAACTAAGCCGTGATCTGAAATTTCTAGCAAGCTTACTTCTGTTTCTTTATCCCGACCATCATCATCTAATTCTTCTAGTATTACTTTGTATTGCCACACAACTTTTCTTTTATCAGTTCTTTGATGTTTGACAGAAAACGTAAAATAAATATGGGCTTACTTATCAATGTGCGATAGTATTTGAATTTCGCGGTGATTTGGTTTTAATAGATCACGTCACATAGCTTGCCAATCAGACACACACGACGAAAGGGTTAAAAGGTCATGTAGAGTGAAAGGTCACCGGTTTGTTTACGTTTAATAAATGCGGAAGGATAACTACAACTGCATATTCCGTGTAGACTTTGTTTAAAAACACTGAGCTAAAACTGTTCACTGCGAGAAACTGGGAAAAATTTAGGGTATGTGCTAAACAGTGGATCAAATTAGATGGAAACGGCAGGCTTGTACCGGAGACAAAATGCTATACTGATTTGTTGGACAAAGAATTCCAGTAATGTGCAGACAAAACTCTCATTTGGGTGCACAAACAATACAGACTTCTCACATTCCACGTACCTTATCAACGTAAAAAAAAACCCCAACAACAACTGTGTATGAATAAAGTTATGTTTAGAAGCAAGCAGCTAAAATATTACCATCAAAATAAGAAAAAGAATAATAGGTCTGGCTAATTTGTTAAGGAGATCATATCTAAACATTTTCCCATTTTCTTGCAAATGCAAGTTGATGAAGATATTCTCCTATTCCTAAATGCATGACAACTCAGACCAAAGACTACTCGGACCAAGCCCACTCAGACCAAGACAGAAGACCACTATGGTAAAGACTGTGTCACCATGGTGAAACACCATGCGCAGTACTTTATAAGAAATATACGGTATAGAGTTGTAATGGAGAAAAGAGAACCGAAATTAAGCTTACATGAGTCGTTTGGCTGAAAATGTCGCTGCGGCCCTTGCATGACTAATCAAAAAGGGTGCATATTCTGGCGCATTCCCCCTCCCCCCTGGTTTCCTTACTGTAGCTGCGGAAATTTATGCCCCTGTTGTTAAACTCTACAGTAACAAATGATAGGGTTAGGTTGATTTGAGATCAAGCACCAAACAATAATTTCACTGTGGATGCAAATCAGGCTGCATTAGGCTACAAGGCTACAGATAGATTTATTTGTTACAAGTAAAAGCTTTCTGGTACGGATTTGTGAAAATTGTTTGGATATGAAAGTGACAGCCATATGATATTGATGAAATTATGTGATTTTTTATGAGTAGGCCTATACCTGTATACATATGTATTTTTGTAAGCGGTTTTTACATATAACATATTTTAACCATGATTTAATTAAATGTATTGTACATGTCGATAAATTTTCATATCATATTTAGTTACTTTAAGCTGAAATTTTTATTCTAATTCATTTCCGACATGGTTTCCCCTTCTCAGTGACGAAAAACCGAGGTCCTGTGTATACATTGGTGTGCATGTAAAAAGATCCCTTGGCAGTTGGAGTTCGATATAAGAGTAGGCCATAGTGCTGTGCCCGGGCAAAATTTCCCTCATAGTACACTGTATAGCGTATGCCTGTCTTCATTAGCCCAGTACATTTTACTGGAACCATTTTATTTAGTTAACTGTTTGTTTTTCTCTTATATGTACTTTCCTTTACCGGTATATATCTTTTAATTTTGTACAGCGTATATGGACACAAGACCTGATCTGATCTGTGTGTAAATACATGTATTCTGTGTGGCCCCCCCCCCAATATTTCGCCAACAATAATGATTTCTTAGGAGTATTCTTAGCCGCCCACATCCTCCGCCCCTCCAAAAAATTCTGTAGGCCCCGCCCCCCCAATTTTATGAGCTGGCTATGGGCCAGATTCTGTGGATATAAGAATCTGAACAGCAGATTAGAAACCATTCTCCAGTATTAATACACTATACAAATGTTGCAAGGAGTAGGGTCGCCTGTCCAACCTCATGGGTTTTCTCGGGTACTCCAGTTTCCTCCTACTGCTAAAGACCCCTATGCGCAAGCTAATTATTGAAATAAAATTAAACCATATGTTAGTTCCAAAATGACCTAGTTTGTGTCGAGTGGATGTTAAACCCCATTTCTCTCTCTCTCTCTACACTATTATAAATGATGTTATTATTATATACATTTTTCATTAAAGATACATTATGTAAGATTTAGATAAAGAACTAGCCATTCTTGCTTTCATAGTTCGAAAGTAGATAATGTAAAATGAATAATTTAAAAATTTCATTCAAATTACTCGATTGCAAGCGAAGATATTAGCCTTTGAAGGTTCGACAGACATGTGCAGTATTTTCAAACACCGTACTGGTTGGTTGAAGCAATGTCTCAGTCCTCCATATTTGATTTAAGCAAAGTATCGCTGAACCATTTTAATCTATTTAATATTGGAGAAGTCTGATGCCATCGAGAGTTGATTAAGACCTGCAACTAGTGGTGTATGGTATTGTTGTGTATGAGGAAATTTATATAATTATTTTGTGTTTTTTTTTATTTCTTTCTTTCTTCAAATATATGTACATATCTTATACTTTCTTATAGGGGGGTTTGGTAGCCGAATGGTTAGCATGTGCACGTTGTATCATAAGGTCTGTCATAGAGTCCAGTGACGTGGTTTAGATTCCCCGGTAGTATGTGACAAGAAGTGAAGCCTGTCCAACCTTGTAGGTTTTCTCCGGGTCGTACGGTTCCCTACCACTGCTAAAGACCACTACTCGCAAGCCACTTAATAGAATAAAATTAAACCATGTCTTAGTCCCAAAATTACCTAGTTTGTCTCGAGTTGCTGTTAAACCCCATTTCTCTCTCTATATATAAGAAGTTTATTGTTTTCTTGTTTAAAAAAATGGTATAATTGATAAAGGTGAATTATTTTCAATTGTATCTTTTCGATCACATGGTATTTTTATTTTTGTTTTTTCTTAACACTATATATAATTATAATACTAAACCAGTATTTCAATCATGAATCATGCCAAAATCGTTTTCATCTGCATTTAGTATATTTTTCTTGGATATTGTTTCACTGAAATAGTTTTGAAAAAATACTTGTTTCAAGAAAATGACAGATTCATTCAATCATTGGTGCTATTTTCTATTATCGACCATATTATGTATGCCACAAATCAGGGGTTAGTCGTCTTCATCATGTCAATGCAACTTAACTTGTGGTATTACCCAGTAATCCCGGCATATTTGCAGAAAAATTCTCTCTGACAAATGTAAACAAGCCAACGTGTTCTATCTTGTAAAAAGTATTCCCTGGTCTATTGACCCCTGACCCGATGACGTTGTTGGCTTTTATGGTTTCTGATTGGCTTAGAATTTGATTTTTTCACCCTATTATGGCTACACTTGACAAATATAGTTCGAGGCGTAATTCGAGTGTTAGACATATTGTGCAATGCATCGGAAAAGAAATGTATGCGACAGTGACGGCCATCTGATTAACTTATGCAACAAATCGCCAAATTTTCACCTTAAATTTGTTGAGAGGAGATGAAACGATTTTCGTGGCTAAATCACAGCCTAAACCTTGTATCATTTATTTACACTATTTGCATGCAAAAGACGGCCATGTTGTCCGGCAGTTCTGGCCCGATTTGCGCGATATTCATACTTAGATATCATCAAGATGTTACGGTGATATGTTTCAACGATTTTTTTAAATGAGATAAAAATTGTGACCTCTAGAGGGACCACAAGCTAAAATCATGACTTTCTGTACAATCAAAGCCCATATTTCAGGAAGTTTATGATCCGATATGCTCAAATATCGAAAGGAATCAAGATCTTTGGGTTATAAACACGCATTTCACGTTTCATCAAAATCAGATGAAAATTGTGACCTCAAGAGTGTCCTCAAGCTAAAAACGTGACAATCAGGGGCCATAATCCATGAAGTTTCGATCTGCTACATGCCAATACCAAAATAAATCGAGATATTTTGGAGATAAACCTATATTTGAAATTTCGTCAAAATGACCTGTAGAGTCTCTACAAACAAATTGTGGTTGGATAGGGGCAACGACAAAATAGGTCCACATGAAAATGTTAGCGTATCAAAATTAACAAAAGATAGGTTGCCAGACAATGAAACATACGTCCACAGCAGCTAAATCGTCCGGGCAGTCAACAAGAGTTATCGCCTATATTTACTTTTTTCGGTAATGAAACATTAATAATACACTAAACCTGATTACGAGTAACAACTCAATAAGTAATTATTAGAAAAATCATTAGAATTTGTTTGATTTTAAAAAAAAGTTCTGCCCCATTATAACGTTTAGTATATGTATATGAAACATTTAATATCATGGATTTAGCTGTTCAGTTATAAAAATTCATTGAAAATCACTATACTTGTTCGTCTCAAGACCTTTAAAATCTTTGTATCAATCTGAAGTCAATCGGAAAATAAGTTTGGCCCCTAGAGCGTCACAAGATTGTTCAAAGTGATCAGGGGAGATAACTTTGGCAGTAATTATCAAAAATCACTGAAAACCGATAGGCTTCTTTGTTTCATGACCTTAAACACTGGGTATCAATTTACGAAATAGTGCAGAAGCCGTACAACACTCACGCCAATTTAAAAATTCAGAAAAAAGTCCCGTATTTATATCGCAAGTCATGAGTAATTCTACATTGTATTTATGCTTTAGTTTTGATTCATATTTTTTTATTGTCAGTTATATTTTCCTCGAATTGTCGTCAATTTGATCACTTCGACATCATGATTAGCTCACAAATCTCAAACCTATTTTTGTACACCCTCCACCCTGGTTATTTGCAATCCAGTTATTCCAATTTAAAAATGTCCCATACCTGACAGTTCAGACCATCTCTAGATGTAGTGATAGCGATAATCAATGCACCCCCCCAGCAAAAAAAATAGTCGGTCGCAAAATAGAAGTAGTCGGTATCAAAATAAGTACTCACTGTATACGTCACGCTACTCACGCAAAACTTTAGTATGAAAATAGTCGGTCTCAAAATCTGTGCAGTCGGTCGCAAAATAGGAGCAGTCGGTATCAAAATAAGTGCTCACTCATTCTGTTGTGAGTATGTTAGTCTAACAACAGAATTTCACCCTGCGGCGCTCGATTCCATTTTAAAATCATTATTCTACTACTCAGTTGTCTTATACTGTCTCAGCACTATCATATTCACGATTATAGTGAACTGCCCAGTTTGTAGTACCACTGGTGTATGGGGCGTGGGGCGTCAGATTGTACAGATGTTATGTCAACTCTTGCAAAATAGATCTGGAGATTCTGTCTCATTGACTGACATTTCTGGTCCACTCGTCCACAAGAATTTCTCCCAGCAATGACCTCAAATGCCAGGATATTGAATCAATTTTTAAAAATTTTCTCAAATTACTCAGTGTTATAGGCACCATTAAATTAATATGACATAAACTATATGTGAACTTAAATAAAACTGCTTTCCGACGAGACAACGAACGGCGAACAACTATATAATTCTACAATACTATCTATGGTCTCACTAGGGACAGGGTATCGTCCAGATTTTACGAAAAAAGGAAAGAAACTACGTTTACCTTTTAGAATCTAATACACGTATCCAGTAAATAGATTGCCGTTTAGAATGTGTTAAATGACGTCAAAATTCATCAAAAACTGCTCAGTTTGTGCTACCGTGTAGATTTAGAAACGCTGTTAAATGACGTCAAAATTCATCAAAAACTGCTCAGTTTGTGCTACCGTGTAGATTTAGAAACGCTGTTAAATGACGTCAAAATTCATCAAAAACTGCTCAGTTTGTGCTACCGTGTAGATTTAGAAACGCTGTAAAGTTTTGACCTCGACCGTCTACTTTACGACCGTCCAGTTTCTCAGGATGTTTTTAAACATAACGCTAACGCTACAATATACGTCCACATTCCTGCTTTGATTGATATGGTACTTTGTCAAGAAGACTAGGCGTTTGGTTTGTTTAGCATTGAGGGTCGTGCCTCAACATCAATAGTTGCCGTCCTTAGAGTATAAGGAATAAGTATACCAAGATAATCCATTCAGAATTGTGCCTTCCTAACGCTAAAGGCAAAAAGTGGGCGTGGCTCTGCCCCTGGGGGTCGGGACATTCACCAAAATCAATAGTGGACGCCCTCGGGCTATATAAGGAATACATATGCCAAGTACCAAGCTGATTCATTCAGAATTGCGGCCTGTAAACGACAAACACAAAAATTGGGCGTGTCTTGCCGGTGGGAGTCTGGACATGCAGTTGTCGTCCTTAGGCTATAAGGAAGACATATCCCAAGTTGAAAGACGATCCATTAAGAATCGTGGCCTGTAGACAACACACACAGACACGAAGTAAAAATGGGCATGGCTCTGCCCCTGGGGGTTAGGAAATCACCAAAAATAATAGGGGTCATACTTAGGGTATAAGGAATAGGTATGTAAAGTTTTAAAAGGATCTGTTAAGAATTGCATCCTGTAGGCGAACACAAGACACAAAAGCATATGGCGTGGCTCTGTCCCAGGGGGTCTGGTATGCACCAAAAACAATTGTGGTCAGCCTTAGGGTATAAGGAATAAGTATAAATAGCATTACCACATTCGTCCTCTTCGCAGTGTGACACTTTGTCAGCATATTGACTGTGCCCGACACTCTTCGCGGACAGAGTGCCAAGAAAAAATAACCGATATAAAACTCAAATTTTGTGTCAACATATTTTAACCTATATGGATAAAAAGCCAATTCAATTACCTGTCTAGTGATACAAGTTTCGTTTTGGTTTTTTATTGATAATGGACTCAAAACACAAGTTAAAAAGTACCCACGCTAATATTAGGTCACTCACAGTTAACCATTGTTTTTCCATTAGCGAATTAATTATTGTTCACGGCACGCCCGGGTTTTGGAGCGGTATCTCGCTGGGGATTCTCATAGCTCGGAAAGTTCTGCCCGTACGTCATTGAAACTTTCCACGAATCACTAGGAGACCTCCCGCAAGGTTCCGCGACTTCCCCGATGAAAATGGCGGGTTTAGTTTTTGAGATACAACTGTTTTAAAAGTTTGAAGCGAAAATTCTCTAAAATCCAATGTTGCGGGTTGAATTTTAAAACGCTGAGTACCTTTATGAAATATCGGAGATTATAGTGATATATGTGTCGTCGGTAAAAAAAGCTATTTTCATCGAAGAATAAGCCGCAGAAGTTTGGTTGCCAAGATGAATGATTACATGTCATTTCGGTCTCGCGTCATTTCGGACTTACGACATTTCGGACTCCAAAAAATATGGCCTCGACGTTTCGGACTCGGATATATGACATTTCGGACTCGGGAATAAGATGGAATGAAAGGTTGAACACAACTGTCAAATCAATATAAAATACGCCGTGGCTATTCTTAATAGCCCAACAAAAAATAACTTACGGGTTAAATTATATAATTTAGCCTACCGCTCGCCATCAAGTAGGCCTTCGGCGTGGAGTCGTGCATCACGAACCTACACGACAAAATTTCCAATGTTGAGTGTTTACGAAAAGAAAGTTTTACTTCTTTATACATATATTGCTGCACTGATGAATTTATTAGGAATAGGCCAATTTAAAACACGAAAGAAAATATTTTATTAACATGAAACACGTGGTTAGTAAAAGGCTCCACCAAACGATAAAACATTAGTTGCACTTACGGTTCTTTGATAATCATCGTTTCCCGTAAAAGTAATGTATTTGTTTAAATCCAATAATATGCTGATGAATTTATTGAAAATGACCTACACAAAAACAAAAATTTACACGACATGCACTCTTTTTACAAGTCTCTAGAAATTGTTAACGATAACCCGGTGAGCTGCACGTTGACATGCATTCCTCCCGCTTGGCAATACCAATCGATAAATTTGTGCGTACCTACAAAGCAAAGTGTTTCTGAGGAAAATATTAGAAATAGCAACGAGCAAAGCGGGATAATTAAAGCTGATTAACCGATAATCCCGATGTTATTGTAGTATGTGCAAAGAAAGCTTGCGGTTCTTTGGTGGATGATGAAAAACGTGAGTTGTCAATCATTGATAATGGCGGTCGTGTGTTGATTGCAATTATTCCGTTTCACCAAAGAAAAACATTAGCAGTGATCGATCAATCAAGCTCGTTTACTTTTTGACAAAATAAAAAGAATGAAGTATTACTAAATATACACAAACAAACTATCAGTCTCACATAAAACGAAAAAACAAACAGCTGTACTATTACACAAATTTTCTACATTAATTTAGTTATTAATCAGAGTCCGAAAAGTCGCTTGAATGAGTCCGAAACGACGCCAAGTAAGTCCGAAAAGTCGCCAGACTGAGTCCGAAACGACGTTTGTGTTGAGTCCGAAATGACGCGGGACCGAAATGACGTGCTACCAGATGAATTCTTACGGCGAAAAATTCACGGGAGATTCCATTCATAGCAAAATGACGATCCCCTATGACGAGCATGGTTGAAGTCACGTGATTGACGTTGTCGAGTCTGATTGGACAAGCTCGCGTGCCATTTCAGCAATAGGGGTGGAAGGTTGGTAAATCCTTCGACGGAAGCTATTTCACGTAGGATGTAAACAAAAAACTTATTATTTTGACATTAGTGGATTTGACTTGATAGTTGTCTTGAAATCGAAAAACAAACATATATGTCATGGTCTAACAAATTAGCTAATTTTATTTTTGATATTAATTGAATTAGTAAAATTATAGTTTTTAACCAAACATTTCATCAATAATTAGATAGGCCTATCTATTAATATTATCATTTTGATTATGAAACTCAATAAAAATGGTTTAATTTTTAAATATTAATATAATTAATAAAATTATTTAAAACTTTAATTATTTAGCAATCATTTTACCAGTAATCGAGAAAGCTTATTAATATTATTATTTTGATAAAAGTGTAACTCAATTAAAATTGTTTTATTTTAGATATTAATATAATTAGTAAATATGGAAAACTGTAATTATTTATCAAACATTATTGATAATCTAGGCCTATTAATATTATTTTTATTAAAATGTAACTCAATTAAAATTGGTTAATTTAAGATTTAGGTTGTTAGTAAAACTTCGGTTTCAATTCCGGACTTTTAGTTTTGTCACAAGTCTGTTGTACTCTTAGCCTTCCGATTCAACTTTTTAATATTGAACAGAAAACAAACAATGTCTAAAAACAACTTCTTTATTTACTATGTTCTCTGGTGGGTATTGGACATTTGGAAACTGTAATACCCTCTTCAATACCTTTCAGCTGATATATTACAACCCATATTTAGAGCACCGAATAAATTACGTCGGACTCTAACGAAATCTGGCATGTCGGCCATCTTGGATTCCAAAATGGCTGCCATTTTCCGTTGAGGTCAATAAGCAGATCAAACTTACTTTATGGAGTGCAGAATTAAGTACTTTTGACAGCCGTGTAGTGTCATTTGATGCTAACCTCAAAGTTGTAGTACATTTTAATGACAGTTTTAACAACAATCCAAGATGGCCGCCGTTTCTCGGAACGCACGTGTTACAGAGCCAATTTGACGACAGAATTGAACTCGTCATCCATTTTTCATTTGGGTTTCAAAATTTCAACTAATTGCTTTCATTATTACCAAAGTTATTGTAGGATCTTTGAAATACTAATTTGGCCCCAAAATGCCATAATTCAAGGGCGTGTTTTGCCTATAGAGAAGTCCATTACTTTTTGTCACAAAAATACTGCCAATTTTGATGAGAAAAATGTTCATAGAACACTTATTTATTAACCGATTTTGAAAATTTAAAAAGTTTCTTCATGTTTAAAGCAGCCTGCATACAGTAAAACAGAGAAAAACACATTATCTGTTATTTGAAATTTTGATGTGGTAATGCTATACAAAAGTTTTCAAGACGATCGATTAAGAATTGTGGCCTGTAGGTGACACACAGGCACACAACAAGAAAATGGGCGTGGCACTGTCCCTGGGGGTCGGGCATGCACCAAAAACAATAGGGATCTTCCTTAAGGTACCAAGAATAAGTATTCAAAGTTTCAAGATGATACATTAAGAAATGCAGCCTGTAGAGGACAGACAAACAAATACAAGAAATGGGCGTTGCTGTCCCATGGGGTCGGGCATAGACCCAAAACAAAAGGGATCATCTTTAGGGTATAAGGAATAAGTATTTTAAGTTTCAAGATGACCGATTAAGAATTGTGGCCTGTAGGCGACACACAAAAAGAAAATGGGCGTGGCTCTGCCCCTGGGGGTTGGGAATGCACCCCAAATGATAGGAATGTTGCTTAGGGTACAAAGAATAAAAGTTTCAAGATGATACATTAAGAAATGTGGCTTGTAGACGACAAACAAATAACTACAAGGAATGGGCGTGGCTCTGCCCCTGGGGGTTGGGCATGCAACCCAAACGATAGGGATCATCCTTAGGGTAAAAAGAGTAAATATACAAAGTCTGAAGAAAATCCAGTAAGAATTGCGCCCTGTAGGCGACACAAAGACACACGAAAAGAAAATGGGCGTGGCTCTGCCCCTGGGGGTTGGGCATACACCCCAAACGATAGGGATGTTCCTTAGGGTACAAAGAATATGTATGCAAAGTTTCAAGATTATATGTTAAGAAATGTGGTCTGTAGACGACAAACAAACAAATACTAGAAATGGGCGTGGCTCTGCCCCTGGGGGTCGGGCATGCACCAAAAACAATAGGGATCTTCCTTGGGGTATAAGGAATAAGTTGACAAAGTTTGAAGAAAATACATGAAGAATTGCACCCTGTAGGCGACCCACAGACACACACATACATACACACACACAAAGACAGGGGCGACGGCATAATACGTTCACATTATGAATGTCATAATGTGAACGTATAAAAATGAACTCTACCATTTAGATTTGAAAGGGGTTTAGTTTTTAGACGTTGTCGAGAAATGAACCGCGAGTGTTTGATTTATGTGGTTACAATTAATGGAAAAAAAGATTTTGAAAATATTCACTGATTTATCGTTTTGTTCTTTATAAAGATAGGTTGCCAGGCAATGAAACATACGCCCACAGCAGCTAAATCGTCCGGGCAGTCAACAAGGGTTGTCGCATATTTTTACTTTTTTCGGTAATGAAACATTTGTAATAAACTAAAATCTGATTAAGAGTAACAACTTATTAAGTAATTATCAGAAAATCATTAGAATTTGTTTGCTTTTTATAAAGTTTTGCCCCACGCTAACAATTAGTATAAGAAACATTTAATATCATGGATTTTGCTGTTCAGTTATCAAAATTCATTGAAAATCAAAATACTTATTCGTTTCAACACCTTAAACTCTGTGTATCAGTCTGAAGTCAATCGGATGATAAGTTTGGCCTCTATAGTGTCATGAGGTTTTTTGAAGTGATCAAGGGAGATAACTCTGGAAGTAATTATTTGAAATAGCTTCTTCGTCTCATGACCTTAAACATTGTGTGTAAATTTAAAGTCAATCGGATATTAACTTTGGCCTCTAGAGCGTCCACAGGACTTTTTGACGTGGTCAAGGGCCATAACTCTGGCAGTGATTATTGGAAATCGCTGAAAATGTATATACCTGTTCGTCTCATGACGGTAAACACTGTGTATACATTTAAAGTCAATCAGATATAAACTTTGGCCTCTAGATCGTCCACAAGATAACTCTGGCACTTTATCAGAAATCGCTGAAAATCAATAGACTTCTTTGTCTCATGACCTTAAACACTGTGTATAAATTTAAAGTCAATCAGATATTAACTTTGGTCTCTAGAGCGTCAACAAGATTTTTTGAAGTGATCAAGGGCCACAACTCTGGCATTAATTATCAGAAATCGCTGAAAATCAATAGGCTTCTTCGTCTCATGACCTTAAACACTGTGTATAAATTTCAAGGCTTCTTCGTCTCATGACCTTAAACACTGTGTATAAATTTAAAGTCAATCGGATATTAACTTTGGCCTCTAGAGCGTCAACAAGATTTTTTGAAGTGATCAAGGGCCATAACACTGGCACAAATTATTGGAAATTGCTGAAAATCAATAGGCTTCTTCGTCTTATGACCTTAAACACTGGCACTAATTATCGGAAATTGATGAAAACGATAGGCTTCTTCGTCTTATGACCTTATACACTGTGTATAAATTTCAAGTCAATCGGATATTAACTTTGGCCTCTAGAGCGACCACAAGATTTTTTGAAGTGATCAAGGGCCATAACTCTGGCACTAATTATCGGAAATCGCTGAAAATCAATAGGCTTCTTCGTCTCATGACCTTAAACATTGTGTGTAAATTAAAAGTCAATCGGATATTAACTTTGGCCTCTAGAGCATACACAAGATTTTTTGAAGTGATCAAGGGCCATAACTCTGGTAGTTATCGGAAATCGCCTAAAAACAATAGGCTTCTTCGTCTCATGACCTTAAACACTGTGTATAAATTTAAAGTCAATCGGATATTATCTTTAGCCTCTAGACCTTAAACATTGTGTGTAAATTAAAAGTCAATCGGATATTAACTTTGGCCTCTAGAGCATACACAAGATTTTTTGAAGTGATCAAGGGCCATAACTCTGGTAGTTATCGGAAATCGCCTAAAAACAATAGGCTTCTTCGTCTCATGACCTTAAACACTGTGTATAAATTTAAAGTCAATCGGATATTATCTTTAGCCTCTAGAGCGTCCACAAGCAATTGTGGACGCCGGACCGACAGACGGAGCGACGACAATATACAACCACATTTCAATGTGGGCGTATAAAGATAGGCTGGCACTGCCAGGCAGGATACGCCCACATTTTCGAGAGATCGATAGAGAACAAGCAATACCGAAAGTGATTTTTCCTACATCATTAAGTTAGAATTTGATATGTGCAAATATCGAAATGAATTAAGATCTTTGGGTTATAAAGGTGCATTTCAGTAGGCTTCAAATTCGACTGGGGATCATGTTGCTAAGTGGGTAAGATGCTGGCCTCTATAGGGTCCACAACCTTGATATAACATATTTTCACACTAATCGCGTACAAACGGCGGCCATTTTGTCTGTCAATTTTGGTCCGATTTTCACAAAATTTGAACTCAATCTTCATTACCATGTAACGGTGATATAATCAAACGTTGTTTTAAATCGGATAATAATTTTGACCTCCCGTGGGACAACAAGCTAAAAAGGGTGATTTTTCGTACAATCAGGGGCCATAATTCAGGAAGTTACGAATCAATGGGTGCAAATATCGAAAGGAACCAAGATCTTCAGGTTATAAACATTCATGTCAAGTTTCATCAAAATCGGTTAAAAAATTGTGACCTCTATAGGGTCCACAACCTTGATATAACATATTTTCACACTAATCGCGTACAAACGGCAGCTATTTTGTCTGTCCATTTGGGTCCGATTTTCACAAAATTTGAACTCAACCTTCATTACCATGTAACGGTGATATAGTCAAACGTTTTTTTAAATCGGATGATAATTTTGACCTCTAGAGGGACCACAAGCTAAAAAGGGCGATTTTTTGGACAATCAGGGGCCATAATTCAGGAAGTTACGATCCGATGGGCACAAATATCGAAAGGAACCAAGATCTTGGGGTTATAAACATGCATGTCAAGTTTCATCACAATCGGTTCAAAATTGTGACCTCTATAGGGTCCACAACCTTGAAATAACATATTTTCACACTATTCACGTATAAACGGCGGCCATTTTGTATGTCAATTTTGGTCCGATTTTCAGGAAATTCGATGTCAGCCTTCATTACCATGTAACGGTGATATAATCAAACGTTTTTTTAAATCGGATAATAATTTTGACCTCCAGAGGGACTACAAGCTAAAAAGGGCGATTTTTTTTCGGACAATCAGGGGCCATAATTCAGGAAGTTACGATCCGATGGGCACAAATATCGAAAGGGACCAAGATCTTGGCGTTATAAACATGCATGTCAAGTTTCATCACAATCGGTTCAAAATTGTGACCTCTATAGGGTCCACAACCTTGAAATAACATATTTTCACACTATTCGCGTACAAACGGCGGCCATTTTGTATGTCAATTTTGGTCCGATTTTCACGAAATTCGATGTCAACCTTCATTACCATGTAACGGTGATATAATCAAACGTTTTTTTAAATCGGATAATAATTTTGACCTCCAGAGGGACTACAAGCTAAAAAGGGCGATTTTTTTTCGGACAATCAGGGGCCATAATTCAGGAAGTTACGATCCGATGGGCGCAAATATCGAAAGGGACCAAGATCTTGGCGTTATAAACATGCATGTCAAGTTTCATCACAATCGGTTCAAAATTGTGACCTCTATAGGGTCCACAACCTTGAAATAACATATTTTCACACTATTCGCGTACAAACGGCGGCCATTTTGTATGTCAATTTTGGTCCGATTTTCACGAAATTCGAACTCGACCTTCATTACCATGTAACGGTGATATAATCAAACGGTTTTTTAAATCGGATAATAATTTTGACCTCCAGACGGACCACAAGCTAAAAAGGGCGATTTTTCGGACAATCAGGGGCCATAATTCAGGAAGTTACGATCCGATGGGCGCAAATATCGAAAGGAACCAAGATCTTGGGGTTATAAACATGCATGTCAAGTTTCATCACAATCGGTTCAAAATTGTGACCTCTATAGGGTCCACAAGCTAAAAACATGATATTTCGTACAATCAGGGGCCATAATCCATGAAGTTTCCATCCGATACATGCCAATATCGAAAGCAGCCGAGATCTTATGGGGATAAACCTATATTTCAAGTTTCGTCAAAGTCGGATAAGAATTGTGACCTGTAGAGAGTCCACAAACAAATTGTGGACGGACGGACAGGGGCGACGACATAATACGTCCAAATGAAAATGTGGGCGTATAAAAATGGCTGATGTATTACTCAACACGTGTACAACACAACGATAATTTTTCATCGGTCGGTCGCATTTTGGCTAAACACCCCCCGAAACGAAATTGTTATGTATGTACGCCCCTGTTTGAGACTTCTATCAAATTAAGGAGCCTTACAATAGCATTCAATGGGTTTGGTGAATAATTATGGCAGCTCCAGTTTTACCATAGGAACACTCATTGCTTGGAGGAGGTCACTATACTCATTTTTAAAAACATACAGCGATAGGTTGCCAGGCAATGAAACATACACCCACAGCAGCTAAATCCTCCGGGCATTTTTCGGTAATGAAATATTTATAATACACTAAAATCTGCTTAAGAAAATTTGGTTGGTTTTTATGAAATTCTGCCCCATGCTAACGTTTAGTATATAAAAAACATTTAATATGGATTTAGCTGTTCAGTTATCAAAATTCATTGAAAATCAATATACTTGTTCTTCTCATGACCTTTAGGCTGACCTTAAAAATATCTTTGTTTCGCCTAACCCGACCGACTAACTAAAACCACCCCCGACTTAAATTATTTTATTGCACTTTTCCACGATGTTTTTATTTTATTTTGTGTGTCAACGTGAATATATATCACGGGAGTTATTTCCCTTTACTATGGCTATGGTTTTCTTCATTATTGAAACTGGTTGATCAAGACGAAAGCGTCATAGGTGTCGCTTCTCAACAGAATGGTTGCAGACGAAAACATGTCGATTCCCTCGTAATGATTCTGCCTCTATGTCTGTGGAGCGTCATCATAAATATGACGACGATATTTTCAATATCCGTCTTCGAGAAGAATGAAGGCGCAACCCGCACAATCGTTAAAAATGTTTTGAAAGAAATCCACACGTCAAGTACGTGGCAAATCGTGTGCGAGTCGTGCATGGCCACTAAAAATCCCGATGTCACGGGTATTGATTTGTTTGCCAATAAAGAAGACGACTGTTTCCACCCGGAAAAGGATCAAGCTGTCGAATTAGCTCTTAAGTTTAATAAAAACTTTAAGTTCGTTACTTTTTATGTCAGACCCAATATTAATCAATCGAACTCCGAGCAAAACACCAATGTGAAAACTGACCAAAATGCATTTGACGTGCTTATGCACAGTTCAAATGAATTTGTAAAAATTCCTAGAAAAGAGAGAAAAAATGAAGAAAGGTTTACTGGAAAAGACAAACTTTATAATTGTGTTTGTGATAATTTTGAACAAGAAGGACTGATATTTACAAGAAACACTTTAACTTGTGTTAATTACATAAGTAGTATTGTTAACTGTTTATGGTACTTGGATGGAAATAAATCAAAATTTGCTGATCGATCAATTCATGGAACAGTCAAAGATATTCCCGAACGCTTCAAAATAAATTTCAATGACTTTAATGATTGGAGAAAGAAAAAACAGAGAGTGCCAAGACTAGATTCTGGTCAGTTAAAACAGTATGCAGATTCAATTTTTAATATTATTAGCCGACCATTTACAAAAACTTGGCCTGAAAATTTAAGAGTTGACTTAGAAAGTTTAGCTGTCTCTATGAATTCATATGGAGTTTATTTAGAAAGAAGACTGGCTGATGTTAAAACAAACCACACCCTTTCACAACCAGTTCGTCAAATTAGTACACATGTATGGGTCTCTTTTCACAATTCCTGTGATGTCGAGTTCGAAAATGTTGAACACAATTATGATATACTGGATGAAACATTATCAATTAGTGATGACTATAAACCTATTTACTTTGATGAGGAAATTCATGTGCCAAAACGATTTACAAATGCCATGGAGAAATCTAGGTTTTTTGAAAAATTAAGATTAAGTGTACCAGTGGATGTTTTGAGATATGACCCTGGAGGTGCTTGTGGTCAAACAATATTTCTATGGAGAGTTCCACATGGGCGTAACCCAACAGAAATGATGAGTAGTGCAGCAAGAATAGTAAAATCATTAGAGGACAGACTCCCAGAATATCATACCAGACGTATGCACAAGGAATTTAGTGAGAAGTTCAGAAATATCTCTGGTAACAAAATTCCTCAACACGTTCTGCGTGCCATATATGCAGACTTGACTTTAGATTGTTCAGTAGATCAAAATTCAACTCTCAATGCACGTGTTCAACAAGCCTTACTCTCTGATGATCCAGATTTAATCATAGATATGAGACATTTAAATAGAGGACGCCCTGGTGACACATTTACTGCATTTTTTGATAAACTCCTAGAAAAGGTTGATCAAATGTGTGCTGCAGACGAGAGACGACATGGTGTGGAGCATATGGCCAAATATCTGAGTGTGAGGGACCTCCGAGAGGATATTTGCAAAGAATTGCCACCTGAAACACCCATCCCATCTGAGGCCACAATACTTTTTGCATTTGTTCCTAAAAGTGCTCATTCAAATGTTAGCAAACTGTATAAAAGCAAAATACCCTTAAAATTTCAAATTCAATCAAGACAATTACGCTCTTCTCACATAGATGAACACTTCTGTGCTGCTCAATTTAAGTATATGCGTTCATTTGCTGTGAAATTCTCAACTAACACTACCTTCTTGTGCATTGATGATAAATCTAAGATTGATTTTGGTGAACCAGGTGCTGTGTTATCAACAGGTGTGAGGGGCAAAACTTCTCTTGTTCCAGCTACATCAAAATTAGTTGCATTAGACCATGATGTAGCCTCAAAGGGGTCTCTTACACCTTCGGTATGTTTAGATGTTAATATTCCAGACGAAACCAGCAAAAGTTTCTACTCTGGTTTAGTTACTGTTACTTTGAAAGATTCAATATTTGAAGCCAGTAGTCCATTTAGACATGCCACTGAACTTATAGACTTATTGAAACAAAAAAATTACACTAAACCTATACTCATGCTCTATTCTGATGGTGGTCCTGATCACAGAATTACCTATAATAGTGTGAAACTCTCTTTGATAGCAATATTTAAAGATTTAGATCTTGATTTACTAATTGCTGGGAGAACAGCACCTGGTCACAGCTGGGCTAATCCAGCTGAAAGAATAATGTCCTTGTTAAATTTAGCTTATCAAAATGTTGCTCTTTGTAGGGATCAATGTAACTCAGATATAGAGCAAATATTAAAGTCTTGTAATTCAATGCAAGACATCAGAAAAAAGGCAGAGCACAATGAAACTCTGACCTCTGCTTGGCGTAAGTCATTAAATACTATGATAGATACTTTAAATGAACGAACCTCAAGGCTGATTTTAAAAGGTCAGCTGTTTAAATGTGGTAATGTTGCAAGTAAAAATGATGTAGAGAAACTTGAAACTAAAATCATACATGCAATTGATCCAAGTATTGAAAAGGGCAAATACACTAAAAAGGATTTAGACAATAAGTTAGGATATTCTTCATTTGTTAACAAACATTGTAGAGAAAGAAAGTACATGTTTCAAATAAGAAAGTGTAACAATGCTTTATGCTGTAATCCATCTCGTAGCAAATTAACTCTACCTTGGCTGCCAGATCCTGAACTAGATACTAGTAACATAGGACATTACAAGTCTTTTGAATCAGCTTTAGGTCTTGACACAACTGAGAAGGACTTACCCAGTACAAAAAATGATACCATAGCTCATATTGCAGAGCAAGAACAAGGGTGCAAAAACTCAGTTCTTACGGCCCAAAACGTACGAGGTATTATTGCCTGTTATGAATGTGGAAAACCACGTTGTATATATGCAAAAAATAAATTAAGTCTAAGACAAAATAGAAGTCTAAAAAGTCTTCGAGACAAATATGACTATTTTTGTGGTTCTGTTATAACTCCTGATGGTCATGCCTTACAAGGTGTCATATTCTGTCGTCTACAACTTTCTTGTATATCAAATATAGAATTCCCCTATTATTCCTCTGGTATTGGTAGGAGTGATTTATGCTGTCATTGTGCAAAAGAGGGGTCAGAAAGAGACAAAGCACTCTGCAATTCCTATAAAATTGTTTTGCCAGTTTGCAAAGAATGTATAGAAAGTGGAAAACAAACCCCCAAACGACAACCAAAAAACAAATGAAATGAAAAAAGCGTTATTGAATATCTGCTAGTAATAGTATGCCTGTACTATGTATTTTTAGTGTTTATCATTGTAATATATTATATTTTCAAGTCTCTTAGTTGTTAATTTCTTAAATAATATATCAAGTACTTTGATCTCTAAATAAATGTCCAACAAATTATTAAGATTTATGTTCTTTTAATACTAAATAAGAATAGAGCACAGTTCGAGTTTACAGAGATACAGTCTGTCATTTTTTTCTGTAAAACTGTAAGAGATTTGGTATTTAAATATACATTTATGTTAAAGTTTATTGTTAAAAGTTCCCTCATTGTTTGGAAATGAAAGCATTGAATATGGTTTGTATTCAAACTATTAAGGATCAGATGATAAGTGATTAAGGTGCTGAACCCATCTGGAATAAGTTTTAAATTTACCCATGGGCCATGATTTATAAGGCAGATTGAGCCTTGTTTGAGAATAACATGTAGGTTAACATGTCTAAAAAGTTTGTTTATTATATTTGTATAACAATAAAATGTTGATGACTTATACTTGTCTTAATTAATCCTGAAAGCTGTGACAAAATAAAGCATTCAAATGTTCTCTAGTGCTTGGATACTTTCATAGCTGAAAAAAGTTTGAGAAAATGGGGTTTATAACAAAATTAATGAATCTGAAGTATACAGCTAATAAGTAAACCGATTTTCTGTATTGCTGTCTCTGACTTAAAAAAAAAAAAAAAAAAATCTGAAAAAAAAACCGACCTACCGACCCTTCTCCTCAATTGTGGGTCGGGTTTGGTGAAACAAAGATATTTTTAAGGTCAGCCTTAACACTGTGTATCAATTTAAAGTCATTCGGATATTAACTTTGGCCTCTACATCTTCCACAAGATTTTTTGAAGTGATCAAGGGCCATAGCTCTGTCAGTAATTATCGGAAATTGCAGAAAATCAATAGTCTTTTTCGTCTCATGACCTTAAACATAGTGTATAAATCTAAAGTAAATCGGATATTAACTTTTGCCTCAAGACCGACTACAAGCAATTGCTTGTGGACGCAGTACTGACGACAATATGGGCGTATCAAAATGAAGGTGTAGGCAAATAAGTTTTGTGGAGTTTCGTCTCTTTAAAATGTGGGTTGATAGATTGTTTTAAAAAATAAAAATATAAACAGTATTTTCTACCTACCTATTGAAGTTTGAAGATTTTTGATAACTGTTAATTGTTCATGATGTTTAGTTTGTTCCAATTTTGCATTGATTTGATTAACTTCTTGTTTCTTCAAATCATGTTCCTTCTTCAGTTGTGCAAATCTAAAAATGAAATATTAGTAAGGCTTATGATAATTATTCATTAATTAAATATTCCCTTTTGGATACTTAAATAATCAAAATAGCTGAATTAGCCATAGAAAAACCATTCCAGTTGCTGACATGCTCATGAGAAAAGAGTAACTGAGTAACTAACAGATAACTTACTTCACAGAAAAAATAGGTTGCCAGGCAAAGAAACAATCGCCCACGGCAGCTAAATCGTCCGGGCAGTCAACAAGAGTTGTCGCATATTAAGTAATTATCAGAAAATCATTAGTAAAGTTCTGTCCCATGCTAATGTTTAGTATATGAAACAGTAAATATTATGGATTTAACTGTTCAATTATCAATTTTCAAGAAATTTAAACTCAACCAACATTAATGTGTAACGCGGATATAATCAAACGTTTTTTCAATTCGGAAAAATAATGTGACCTCCATAGGGTCTACAAGGTAAAAGATAGGCTGGCACTGCCAGACAGGATACGCCCACATTTTTGAGAGATGGATAGAGAACAAGCAATACCGAAAGTGATTTTTCCTACATCATTAAGTCCTGTATTTCATACTGTATTGGGAGCAGCCATTTTGTTGGTCAGTTCCAGTCTGATATTCATGAAATTTGAAGCTGACAATGATTATGGTGTGACGGTACACAACCTAGAAATGTGTACAAACGGCGGCCATTTTGTCTGGCAATTATGGTCCGATTTTCTCGAAATTCGAACTCAACCTTCCGTAGGGTGTAACGGTGATAGAGTCAAACGTTTTTTTTTAAATCGGATAATAACTGTGACCTCCAGAGGGACCATAGGCGATTTTTCGGACAATCAGGGGCCATAATTCAGGAAGTTACGATCCGATATGTGCAAATAACAAAAGGAACCAAGATCTTTGGGTTATAACCATGCATTTCAAGTTTCATCAAAATCGAATTAAAATTGTGACCTATACAGGGTCCACAACCATGATATACCATACTTAAACAGTATTCGTGTACAAACGTCGGCCATTTTGTATGGCAATTTTGGTCTGATTTTCCCGAAATTCGAACTCAACCTTCCTTACGGTGTAACGGTAATATAATCAAACGTTTTTTTAAATCGGATAATGCAGAGGGATCACAAGCTAAAAAAAGGCGATTTTGCGTATAATCAGGGGCCATAATTCAGGAAGTTACGATCCAATATGCGCAGATATCGAAAGGAACCAAGATCTTTGGGTTATAACCATGAATTTCAAGTTTCATCAAAATCGAATTAAAATTGTGACCTCTACAGGGTCCACAACACTGATATACCATTTTTTAACAGTATTCGCGTACAAACGGCGGCCATTTTGTATGGCAATTTTGGTCCGATTTTCCCGAAATTCTACCTCAACCTTCCTTAGGGTGTAACGGTGATATAATCGAACGTTTTTTTAAATCGGATAATAATTGTGACCTCCAGAGGTACCACAAGCTAAAAGATAGGCTGGCACTGCCAGGCAGGATACGCCCACATTTTTGAGAGATGGATAGAGAACAAGCAATACCGAAAGTGATTTTTCCTACATCATTAAGTCCTGTATTTCATACTGTATTGGGAGCAGCCATTTTGTTGGTCAGTTCCAGTCTGATATTCATGAAATTTGAAGCCGACAAAATCGGATAAGAATTGTGACCTGTAGAGAGTCAACAACCATGATATACCATATTTTTACACTATTCGTGTACAAACGGCGAACATTTTGTCCGGCAATTTTGGTAACGATTTTCATGAAATTCGAACTGAACCTTCCTTATGGTGCAACAGTAATATAATCAGAGTTTTTTTTTAAATCAGATAATAATTGTTCGAGAGATAGACAGAGAACAAGCAATACCGAAAGTGATTTTTCCTACAATCAAAGGCCATAATTCATTAAGTTACAAATATCAAAAAGAATAAAGATCTTTAGGTTATAAACAAGCAATTCAGGTTTCATCAAAATCGAATTAAAATTGCGACCTCTACAGGGTCCACAACTTTGATATACCATATTTTTACACTGTTCGCGTACAAACGGCGGCCATTTTTTCTGGCAATTATGGTCCGATTTTCTCGAAATTCATAATCAACCTTCTGTAGGGTGTAACGGTGATAGAGTCAAACGTTTTTTTAAATCGGATAATAATTGTGACTTCCAGTGGGACCACAGGCGATTTTGCGGACAATCAGGGGCCATAATTCAGGAAGTTACGATCAGATATGTGCAAATAACGAAAGGAACCAAGATCTTTGGGTTATCACCATGCATTTAAAGTTTCATCAAAATCGAATTAAAATTGTGACCTCTACAGGGTCCACAACCATGATATACAATTTTTTAACAGTATTCGCGCACAAACGGCGGCCATTTTGTATGGCAATTTTGGTCCGATTTAACCGAAATTCGAACTCAACCTTCCTTACGGTGTAACGGTAATATAATCAAACGTTTTTTTAAATCGGATAATAATTGTGACCTCCAGAGGGACCACAAGCTAAGAAAAGGCGATTTTGCGTATAATCAGGGGCCATAATTCAGGAAGTTACGATCCGATATGCGCAAATATCGAAAGGAACCAAGATCTTTGGATTATAACCATGAATTTCAAGTTTCATCAAAATCGAATTAAAATTGTGACCTCTACAGGGTTCACAACCTTGATATACCATTTTTTAACAGTATTTGCGTACAAACGGCGGCCATTTTGTATGGCAATTTTGGTCCGATTTTCCCGAAATTCGAACTCAACCTTCCTTAGGGTGTAACGGTGATAGAGTCAAACGTTTTTTTAAATCGGATAATAATTGTGACCTCCAGAGGGGCCATAGGCGATTTTTCGGACAATCAGGGGCCATAATTCAGAAAGTTACGATCCGATATGCGCAAATATCGAAAGGAACCAAGACCTTTGGTTTATAACCATGCATTTCAAGTTTCATCAAAATCGAATTAAAATTGTGACCTATACAGGGTCCACAACCATGATATACCATTTTTTAACAGTATTCGCGTACAAACGGCGGCCATTTTGTATGGCAATTTTGGTCTGATTTTCACTAAATTCCAACTCAACCTTCCTTAAGGTGTAACGGTGATATAATCAAACGTTTTTTTAAATCAAATAATAATTGTGACCTCCAGAGGGACCACAAGCTAAAAAAAGGCGATTTTGCGTATAATCAGGGGCCATAATTCAGGAAGTTACGATCCGATACGCGCAAATATCGAAAGGAACCAAGATCTTTGGGTTATAACCATGAATTTCAAGTTTCATCAAAATCGAATTAAAATTGTGACCTCTACAGGGTCCACAACCTTGATGTACCATTTTTTAACAGTTTTCGCGTACCAACTGGCGGCCATTTTGTATGGCAATTTTGGTCCGATTTTTCCGAAATTCGAACTCAACCTTCCTTAGGGTGTAACGGTGATATAATCGAACGGTTTTTTAAAT
This sequence comes from Patella ulyssiponensis, assembly GCA_963678685.1. Classification (NCBI taxonomy): domain Eukaryota; kingdom Metazoa; phylum Mollusca; class Gastropoda; family Patellidae; genus Patella; species Patella ulyssiponensis. The sequence goes on along the minus strand of OY783228.1, from coordinate 58,034,685 downwards.
CGGATAATTGTGACCTCCAGAGGGACCATAAGCTAAAAAAGGTGATTTTTCGGACAATCAGGGGCCATAATTCAGGAAATTACGTTCCGATAGTCGCAAATATCGAAAGGAACCAAGATCTTTGGGTTATAAACATGCATGTCAAGTTTCATTAAAATCGGTTCAAAATTGTGACCTCTATAGGGTCCACAAGCTAAAAACGTGATTTTTCGTACTATCAGGGGCCATAATCCATGAAGTTTTGATCCGATACATGCCAATATCGAAAGCAGCCGAGATCTTTTGGGGATAAACCTATATTTCAAGTTTCGTCAAAATCAGATAAGAATTGTGACCTGTAGAGGGTCCACAAACAAATTGTGGACGGACGGACGGACGGACGGACGGACGGACGGACGCGACGACAATATACGTCCACATAAAAATGTGGGCGTATAAAAAGGTGATTTTTCGGACAATCAGGGGCCATAATTCAGGAAATTACGTTCCGATAGGCGCAAATATCGAAAGGAACCAAGATCTTTGGGTTATAAACATGCATGTCAAGTTTCATCAAAATCGGTTCAAAATTGTGACCTCTATAGGGTCCACAAGCTAGAAACGTGATTTTTCGTACAATCAGGGGCCATAATCCATGAAGTTTTGATCCGATACATGCCAATATCGAAAGCAGCCGAGATCTTTTGGGGATAGACATATATTTCAAGTTTTGTCAAAATCGGTTAAGGATTGTGACCTGTAGAGAGTCCACAAACAATTGTGGACGGACGGACGTCCGTCCGGACGGACAGGGGTGACGACATAATACGTCCACATGAAAATGTGGGCGAATAAAAACATAATTTTCGTACAATCAGGGGCCACAATTCAGGAAGTTATGGTCCAATGTGCCCGAATATCGAAAGGAACCGCAATCTTTAGGTTAAAAACTTACATTTCAAATTTCATCAAAATCGGATTAAAATTGTGACCACTAGAGGGTCCACAACCTTAACATACCATATTTTTACGCCATTTGCGTAAAAGTGGCGGCCCTTTTGTTTAGCAATTTTGGTCCGATGTTCATGGAATTCAAACCGAACTTTCATTACAGTGTAACGGTGATATAATCAAACGTTTTTTTAAATCAGGTATCAATTGTGAACAGACAAGATAATAAAGGCGATTTTTCGTACAATCAGAGGCCATAATTCAGGAAGTTACAACCCGATATGCCCAAACATTGAAAGGAACCAAGATCTTTAGGTTATAAACATGTATTTCAAGTTTCATCAAAATCGAATTAAAATTGTGACCTCTATAGGGTCCACAACCATGATATTACATATTTTCACACTATTTGCATTAAATCGGATAATAATTTTGACCTCCAGAGGAACCACAAGCTAAAAAGGGCGATTTTTCAGACAATAAGGGGTCATAATTCAGGAAGTTACCATCCGATGGGCGCAAATATCGAAAGGAACCAAGATCTTTGGGTTATAAACATACATGTCAAGTTTCATCAAAATCTACTCAAAATTGTGACCTCTATAGGGTCCACAAGCTAAAAACATGATTTTTCGTACAATCAGGGGCCATAATCCATGAAGTTTCGATCCGATACATGCCAATATTGAAAGCAGCCGAGATCGTATGGGGATAAACCTATATTTCAAGTTTCGCCAAAATCGGATAACAATTGTTACCTGCAGAGTCCAAAAACAAATTGTGGACGGACGGACGCCAGACTGGAGAGGGGCAACGACAATATACGTCCACATGAAAATGTGGGCGTATAAAAAATAATAATGCATTTCTCTCGAAACACGGCTTTGTTGTAGAAAATTGTGACTTCTAGAGGGTCCCCAACCTTGATATACCTGGCCCAAACCTTGATATACCTGGCCTTCTCAGACTTAAGTTGAGAATTTACTCAACTTTCAATCATTGTCTATAAGAAATATCTTTGATCCAGAAACACAAAACTTTGAATACAGTTTCTTATTAGGGTATTTGATACATTGAAACAACAAGTTTTATAAAGGGCCATGTTTTAGCTGCAATAAGGCAAACAAATTTGAGTAAATTCTTGAATTAAGTCTGAGAATGCTTTGTGAACTCGGGGCCAGATGTTTACACTATTTGCGTATGAGGGGAGGCCATTTTGTCATGCAATTTTGGTCCGATTTTCAAGAATTTCTAACTCAACCATCATTAGGGTGTAACGATGATATACTAAAACGTTTTTCTAAATCGGATAATAATTGTGACTATAGAGGGACAACAAGCTAAAAACATGATTTTAAATACAATCAGGGGCCATAATTCAGGAAATTTCGATCCAATATGCGCAAATATCGAAAGCAGCCAAGTTCTTTGGGGTATAACATGCATTTCAAGTTTCATCAAAATTAGATTAAAATTGTAACTCTGCAGGGTCAACAACCTTGATATACCATATTTTTACACTATTCCCGTACACAATTGGTGGCCATTTTTGTTGGGCAGTTTTGGTCCGATTTTCATGCAATTCAAACTCAGCCTTCATTACGGTGTAACAGTGATATCAGGGGCATAAAAATCCACTAGCTCGACGCCCGGGACTACCAAAAATAACCCATGGGCTAGTGACCTATTTAGCCGTAATAGTCCTGGGCTAGTGCCCTTTCATTGCTCATTTTTTCTGTGATTTAAACTAGATAAATGAGATGTGAAATACTGCACTTTTATTTTTCCAAACCAATGGAAACTATATAACAATAGTTTTTCTGTAGAGAACACGGGAAGGTTGTACCTCTTCTATTTATAGTGGTGTTGTGGTTAGTGGTCTGAGACCCGACAGTAGACGGACTACTTCGTTGGACATTCCTACACTACAGGTATATAAGCCGTAGGGATGAATGGAAGTGGCCAGAATTTATAGAGTTTACAAAGAGTAATAAGGTATTGTTGTTTGTAGTTTAGTGGACATAATCTGAAGTGGGACTTCAGGGAATGACACATTAATGGTAGTACGGATTTAAAAATATTTAGTTTACGTTAATTGAAAAAAAGAGGTTTTTTTCTATTGACGGGGAAGAGAAGTTACAGTATATTGTTTAATCGTTTGTTGACATTATAATTTATTGTGACTTGTACAAGCGGTCTATTGACAATAGCGCACAGGTACGCGTGCATTGCACGTGGCGGCATTGTATGGTCGTCTACCACTGGTAAATAACTAATTGTGTTTATACATTTATAAATAAATAATTAAAGGGGTTTTGATACTTCTATTGAGTTTGAAATTACGTCGGTAAATATTAATACCGCATCCTTGTCGGATTTGTTGGACTTAGGCGTTAGTCCTATAGCGGCCGAACGAATTTTAGGTCGTCGCCATGAATGTGGCCAAGTCACACATGATGAATTGCTAAATATTCCCGAGCTTATGTACTTGTCGGCAAGTGTTTTTGTTAGATTAACATGTGAAGAGCGAAGGGATAGTTCTTCGGGTACAAACAGGTCAAATGGGGGTAGACATTTGAGGTCTGATAATACAACACGTAGGAATATGGCAGTTATTCCAAAGCATTTGAGTTATGACGGACAATCTAATTGGCAGGCCTTTGCTAACAAATTTATGCGGTATGTCACCATGAATTCCCTGTCTGACAAGGAAAGTTGTGATAATTTGTGCTTTTGCTTAGAGGGCAAAGCAAGTGAGTACTATTGCTTGATATCCGATAGGTATGCCCATCTTACTTTGTTTGAACTGTTAGGGAAACTGGAACAACGTTTCGGAAATCAGGACTTGCCTGAAACTTCAATGCTTTTGTTTAAAAATTTGAGACAACATCGTGATGAATCTTTAAGTGATTGGTCCGACCGCGTCTTGACGGTTGCAAATAAAGCGTTCTCCGATTGTACGGAAGCCCACATAAGTAGGCAGGTTGTCTTGAAATTTTGTCAAGGTTGTTTTGATAAGGAAGCAGGTCAGTACGCTTGCAATATGCGTCCTCCAAATATAGTGTCAGCTATTCAGTCGGTTAAATGGTTCAGACACAATAACATAGCCATCTACGGACATAACTCACGTAATTCAAGTCGTGAATACGAAGCACGTGTGCAAACTTTGACTACTTCTGCTCAAGATACAAAAGCAAAACGTCCAAGGAATCAAAAGATAATGATAGGATTGAAGCATTAGAGAAACGTGTTGACGATATAAAAAAGCATTTTGACGAAATGTCTTTGACTATGAAAAAAATAATAGAGTCCATTGATCGTTTGAAATTACGTTCAAGATCTCCTTCTAGATCTCGCTCTCCTTCTAGGGACCAAAATGCATGTTTTCATTGTGGGAATCAAGGTCATTACAAGCGTGAATGTCCAGACTTATATCCTCCAAGACATAGTACGCCTTTATCGGGTAAAACGGATGCCGATAAACACGTGGCTCTTGAATCGGATTTAAACTAGTAAGGATCGAAAAAACGGGCGAGCGTTCGATCCCACCTAATTATGATTCGCCTTTTCCTCTTTTTGACGAGACGTACAGCGACGCCGGTTTGGACGGTACACATAAATTCAGGAGTGAGCTTCTTGTTCCGGTTTGTGATACCACCGAAGCCGTCGGTGCTACGTCTAAAAACACCGTTGCCCCGGAGGTCGGTGTCAATATTGTTCCAGCTGATACCGTTGATGAAGGTGTCATAGGTATAATTCCTGAAACTCCTGGATTCGCACCTGCGAGTATTCGTCGCGTCAATACTGATGTAATGTATAAATTAAAAGTAAAAGTACAAGGAGAAAATATATTATCTGTTACAGATACTGGTAGTCAATGCACTATTCTTAGCGATAAACGCTATGAAATACTTAAGAAAAAGCCGCCAAAAATTATGGACGTTAAGTTGTATACTGCGAGCCGTGAAATGGATTTTCAAGGTTTTATCGTAGGCCCCGCTGTATTAAATCTTGGGTCTTTCCAAATGGAATTAGATCATTTGTATGTAGCTCCAATCAAAGACGACATGTTGCTTGGATTAGATTTTATGCGTGAAAATAAAGTCCGAATTGACATGTTAACGGACAAATTACAAATTGGTAATGATGATTTTGATTTGATATATAGCGAAAAGGACGAAATCAGCGAACATGCTGATATTGCTGTTGTAAAACGTACCCTTATACCACCGTTAAGTATAGCGTGTGTGCGATGTACTTTAAGTAAAAGTCTATCACGATATGTTGTAGAACCCTTAAATCATCCTAATTTGTTGATAGCACGATCTGCTCATTCTCATGTTGAAACGGAATTTCCTCGGATATGTTTAATTAATCCATCACAAGAAACGATTGTATTAGAGACTAATCAAGCTGTTGGCAAGGCAGTAGAATTCAATGAAAATGACGTCATGACACCGTTAGAGACGGGTGAAGGGAATAATAGTAAAGTTAATTCACTTAAAATTCCAGAGCATTTAGTAGATTTATATGACAGATCAAAAGGACTGTTAACTCCAGCTGACCAATTTAAATTGTCTAAATTAATTGTTGAATACCAAGACGTATTTGCTAAAGATCAATTTGATTTGGGGAATTGTACCTCTCTTGAGCATAGCATAGAAACAAAAGATTCTAAATCTAAACCCATTAAGCAAAACTTACGCAGAGTTCCTATTTGTTTCGCAGGGGAGGAAGAAGTACATTTAAAAAAAATGTTAAATTCAAAAGTAATTCAGCCGTCAAGTTCTGATTGGGCGTTTTTGGGTTTTGCTTATTATCACAAAACATTCATAAAGCAATTTGCTGAGAAAGTCTTTCCGTTATATCAAATGACTTGGACGATAACGACTATTGCTGCAATTAGGATTCTGGTCCCGGAATTTTGGCGGGTCAAAATCAAGGGGGTCGGAGGTGCTACGTTAACTTGTCGTAAGTAGGCCTAAGGGAGGGGTTACTGTATATATGTGTATATTTTTGATGTTTGTAAGGGCGTGTTTGGATGAATGTTACGGTGTATATTAGATACCGTCGCCTGTGTGTTTGGTGTGTGATTGGATAATTTGTTTTTTGTAGCCCAGGAGATGCTAACCTTCCGAAAGTAAACGGGGAGGAGTGTTGTAGTTAGTGGTCTGACACCCGACAGTAGACGGGACTACTTCGTTGGACATTCCTACGCTACAGGTATATAAGCCGTAGGGATGAATGGAAGTGGCCAGAATTTATAGAGTTTACAAAGAGTAATAAGGTATTGTTGTTTGTAGTTTAGCGGACATAATCTGAAGTGGGACTTCAGGGAATTCACATTAGTGGGGCTAAATATAGATCTCAGTCAATACAATCTGAAGTCATATCATAAACTAGACTACAATGCATGATGGGGGATGTAAGAAACACTTCCCACCTCTCGCAATTTAAAGTCATGTGATAATCTAGACTACAATGCATGATGGGAGATGTCTACTTTAGTTTTTAGTTATATGGTAGAAATACATAAGGACCTGCGTTGTCTGCTATTTACCGGATATATTGTAATGAAAACTAGTTCAAATAACCAAGAACAAAACTTGGAATATTAATCAAATTAGTCCTTCATTTATATCCTGATTATTTTACATTAATTAATATTTGGCACAGTATTAGATCGGGAACAGTATCCTGTGCGGTAACTTGATATGCGGTGGAGTTGAAAAACAGTCGTCATATGGATTGAGGCCCGGAAAAATAGTATACTCGCACATCGATTTATATACTCCGTATAATACATGTATGGAATACAGTTCAGTTAGAAAGAATACATTTAATGTGGTCAAATGGGTGACAATCTGCAGTGTACATTATTGTCATTATTGACGATTAAAGTTTGTACCTTGTCCAACTACGGACTAGTGGAACTGGATGCCGGGCTAGTGTCTGACAGTAGACTACTAGCCCGGGGCTAGTGGATTAAAAAATATTTTTACGCCCCTGAGGGATATATTCAAATGGTATTTCAAATCGGATAATAATTATGACAGGGTGTGCACAACTCAGAACACATAAAATTTCAGGAATTTTTAAGGAGTTATTTACCAGATTCCAGTAGTCCCTGTATAGAATTCTACATCATAATTCATTTCGTTTTACGTTTTGAAGAACATTGTTCGACTGACTCAAAGAAATAGAGGATATCATCAAAATTAGATTGATGAAATATCGAAGACAAGTGAATTTACGGCGACAAACTCATGAACATTTGAAGAATCCTTAAATGACCAAGTTCAGTTTTATATCTTAAAATATATAGCAGACATGTCAAGTTTGGCAACCCCCAGGTATGAAAAAGATAGGTTGCCAGGCAACAAAACATACGCCCACAACAGCTAAGTCGTCCGGGCAGTCAACTAGGATTGTTGCATCTTGTTTCTTTTGTCAGTAAGGAGAACATTTACAACACATGATAATCTTATTAGGAGTAATAACCCATTAAGTAATTATCAGAAATGATTAGAATAGTTTTGATGGTTTGTCTAAAGGCCTTCGTCCACAAGATATTTCAAAGTGATCAAGTGCCAGAAATTATCAAATATCACTGAAAATCAAATAGGATTCTTCGTCTCATGACCCTAAACACTGTGTACAAATTTAAAGTCAATCGGATATTAACTTTAACCTTTAGAGCATTCACAGGGTTTTTCAAAGTGATCAAGGGTCATAACTCTGGCAGTAATTATCGGATATTGCTGAAAATAAATAGGCTATTTTGTATCATGACCGTAAATAGTGTGTATAAATTTAAAGTCAATCGGATATTAACTTTAGATTTTTCAAAGTGATCAAGGGTCATAACTCTAGCAGTAATTATCGGATATTGCTGAAAATCAATAGGATTCTTTGTATCATGACTTTAAACACTGTGTATAAATTTAAAGTCAATCGGATATTAACTTTAGCCTCTAGAGCGTTCACAAGATTTTTCAAAGTGATCAAGGGTCATAACTCGGACGGGAATTATCGGATATTGCTGAAAATCAACAGGCTTATTCGTATCATGACCTTAAACACTGTGTATAAATTTAAAGTCAATCGGATATTAACTTTAGCCTCTAGAGCGTTCACAAGATTTTTCAAAGTGATCAAGGGTCATAACTCTGGTAGTAATTATCGGATATCACCGAAAATCAATAGACTTCTTCGTCTCATGCCCTTAAACACTGTGTATAAATTTAAAGTCAATCGGATATTAACTTTAGCCTCTAAAGCGTTCACAAGATTTTTCAAAGTGATCAAGGGTCATAACTCTGGCAGTAATTATCGGATATCACCGAAAATCAATAGGCTTCTTCGTCTCATGACCTTAAACACTGTGTATAAATTTAAAGTCAATCGGATATTAACTATAGCCTCTAGAGCGTTCACAAGATTTTTCAAAGTGATCAAGGGTCATAACTCTGGTAGTAATTATCGGATATCGCTGAAAATCAATAGGCTTCTTCGTCTCACGACCTTAAACACCGTGTATAAATTTAAAGTCAATCGGATATTAACTTTAGCCTCTAGAGCGTCCACAAGCAATATACGGGCGACGACAATATACGACCACATTTCAATGTGGGCGTATAAAAAATGGATTTTAACTATGTTATTTATTTACAGGCAAGTCCTTTCTACATTTAACATATCGCTTACTTCATAAATTAACATCGGATTTGCCTTCCGGCGTAATTTACCGCGAATATGAGTCTTAGGAACTTGGCATACATTTTAGTTTTGGTGTTGAAATGATGCCATAACAAGGCAAAACTACGCGATTTATTTTTGACAAAATTGCTCATTGTATACAATTTTCAAATGCTCGACGGAGGTTCTTAAAATGCTCCGATTTTGTTGATTTTAATATCATTGAAACGACAATAACACGAACTTTCGATCGGTGGGGGTGATATCCTGGCAAATCGCCACAAAAAAAGATTACGTGAATTGAAGCCTTCAACTTTAAAAAAGATAGGTTGCCAGGCAACGAAACATACGCCCACAGCAGCTAAATCGTCCGGGCAGTCAACAAGGGTTGTCGCATATTTTTACTTTTTTTGGTAATGAAACAACTCATTATGTAATTATCTGAAAATCATTAGAATTTGTTTGCTTTTTATAAAGTTTTGCCCCACGCTATCAATTAGTATAGGAAACATTTAACATCATGGATTTAGCTGTTCTGTTATCAAAATTCATTGAAAATCAAAATACTTGTGCGTTTCAACACCTTAAACTCTGTGTATCAATCTGAAGTCAAACGGATGATAAGTTTGGCATCTGTAGCGTCACAAGGTTTTTTGAAGTGATCAAGGGAGATAACTCTGGAAGTAATTATTTGAAATCAATGAAATCAGTAGGCTTCTTCGTCTCATGACCTTAAACAGTGTGTGTAAATTTAAAGTCAATCAGATATTAACTTTGGCCTCTAGAGCGTCCACAGGATTTTTTGATGTGATCAAGGGCCATAACTCTGGCAATAATTATCAGAGATTGCTGAAAATCAATAGGCTTCGTCGTCTCATAACCTTAAACACTGTGTATAAATTTAAAGTCAATCGGATATCAACTTTGGCCTCTAGAGCATCCACAAGATTTTTTGAAGTAATCAAGGGCCATAACTCTGGCACTAATTATCGCAAATTGCTGAAAATCAATAGACTTCTTCGTCTTATGACCTTAAACACTGTGTATGAATTTTAAGTCAATCGGATATTAACTTTGGCCTCTAGATCGTTCACAAGATTTTTTGAAGTGATCAAGGGCCATAACTCTGGTACTAATTATCGGAAATCACTGAAAATCAATACGCTTCTTCGTCTTATGACCTTAAACACTGTGTATAAATTTAAAGTCAATCGGATATTAACTTTGGCTTTTAGAGCGTCCACAAGATTTTTTGAAGTGATCAAGGGCCATAACTCTGGCACTAATTATCGGAAATCGCTGAAAATCAATAGGCTTCTTCGTCTTATGACCTTAAACACTGTGTGTAAATTTAAAGTCAATCGGATATTAACTTTGGCTTTTAGAGCGTCCACAAGATTTTTTGAAGTGATCAAGGGCCATAACTCTGGCACTAATTATTGGAAATCGCTGAAAATCAATAGGCTTTTTCTTCTTATGACCTTAAACACTGTGTATAAATTTAAGGTCAATCGGATATTAACTTTGGATTTTAGAGCGTCCACAAGATTTTTTGAAGTGATCAAGGGCCATAACTCTGGCACTAATTATCGGAAATCGCTGAAAATCAATAGGCTTCTTCGTCTTATGACCTTAAACACTGTGTATACATTTAAAGCCAATCGAATATTAACTTTGGCCTCTAGAGCGTCCACAAGATTTTTTGAAGTGATCAAGGGCCATAACTCTGGTAGTTATTATCGGAAATCGCTGAAAAACAATAGGCTTCTTCGTCTCATGACCTCAAACACTGTGTATAAATTTAAAGTCAATCGGATATTAACTTTAGCCTCTAGAGCGTCCACAAGCAATTGTGGACGCCGGACCGACGGACAGGGGCGGACAGGGGCGACGACAATATACGACCACATTTCAATGTGGGCGTATAAAAAGGCATGATATTTCGAAATGCCAACAAAGCACCCCCCGCCGATTGAAAGATCGTTCAATTATCTTTCTTATGATATTAAAATGAAAAAAAAGTATTAAAAATAGAAACCTCCAGCGGGCACTTGAAGTGGGGTACCCTCGTTTAAAAACGTGACAATTTTTTTTAGTATAACGTCAAAACACGTGAAATTGACGTTTTTTAATTTACGTTTTTGAAATTAATATAAGGAAGACATATATAAAAATTATATCACACAAAAGAACAATTTATCTGCTTCCAAAATATTTATAAATTATTCCAAATGATAAAATAGCGACTGTGTGACGTTAAGTTGAAGAAAGGTTACAAATCGGGAAAAAACGACTTTCTTTAAACGCGAGCAATGGAGCTGTGACACCTACAATCAGTATTTGACGACACTGAAATTTCTATTGCATTTCGTGAACTGTACCCTATAGTCGTCGCCGCAGTGATTTGGGGAAAATCATGGTCAAGGAAACGTCTAGTGTTCATATGTGACAATACGACTACAGTCGCAATCGTACAAAAAGGTCGATCCAAATCACCCCATATCATGCGGCTAGTCAGAACTCTGACTTATTATGCAGCCATATATATAACATTACTTTCAAATCCACCCATGTTCCTGGCCGCGTAAATCTAATCGCTGACTCTCTTTCTCGATTGCAGGTAGATAGATTTCGAAAGTTCCTGTGGAAACATGCCATTGCCCCAAGCACGAGATTGATGTACCAGACAGGTTTCCAGAGACATATTAATTTCTTGTTGATGACATGTGTTCTCGCATACGTCAAGCCAGATTTCTCCAACGTACCAGTGAACGAACAATCATTAATTTACTTTGCTACGTTTAGCGCCAGTCGCTTGAGTATTTCTTACAGCACAATTAAACTTTATCTCTGTGGCATCCGCTTTATGTCAATGATGGAGAATAACATTAGTTATCCTCATAGTAATCAACTAAATAGTTTATATACAATGCTTAAAGGCGTTAAACGAGTGCAAGTACGGATGGCTAGACCTAGACCTCCAGTGACTTTCCATATTCTCAGGGACATCTGTTATTGTCTGAGGAAAGGCCTTTACTCTCCGTTTAATAACATTCTTTTTGAGACAGTGTGCCTTGTGGCCTTTTTTGGATTCTTACGATGTGGTGAATTTACCATAACAGACAATTTTGACCCAAATTTTCATTTGTGTGTGCAGGATCTTACAATTTTAGAAGACTGTTGCCTACTAAAACTTAAATTGTCTAAAACTGATCCCTTTCGACAAGGTGTTACAATCAAACTATTTAAAATCAATAATGATATATGTTCTTATGATAGTTGTTGTAAATATATGCGTTTAAGACTTCAATCTAATCCTTCACCTCTCGACCCTCTTTTTATTTACAATAGCAAATGTTACGAAACTAGAATTGTAACCACATTTTACCCTGGTTTCTGATATGTCATGTAAATATAGACTTAGACATCCGAAATTATTAATAACGATATATATTCGTATTCACAGTTTCGAAGGCCTGAACTGTCATTTTGTTTCACATGTTATAGGTGGGCATGTCCTCATAATTTACGACATTACGCATAGTCACACCAACATAATATAGCTATCAAAAGGAAGCATTAATTACCATTGGTCCATATATTATATAATTAATCAAATACGTAGCTCCTTTTATGCATAATAGTATTAATAGCCGTAATAATCCGCCAAAGCATGGCGATGTTTACTTTCTCGTCCATGCTGGAATATTAGCGCGTGCTGACGTCATAACTCATGCCGTGCAACGGTTGGTTAGTTGTGCTACCAAAAATAGATGTTTTGAATAACAGACGTGAGTCTTCCGGTAGTTCCCGTTGAGTTGAGGTCGCAGGGTACAAGAAGGGAAATCCATCATGTCATCGGTATGTTTACATAAGGCCTATTTTAAATGGGCTGTGGTGGTTTGTAGCCTTATTCATTATTACATTGCTGATAATTGTTCCTCATTTACGTTGATAGACTTTAGAGGGCTCATTGGCAGTTTTTAGGTTTTTTCCATATTTTTCGTGAGTTTTAATGACTTGCGATTGCCGATGTTTATATCTAGGCCTAACTATATAAGTAGGCCTTAATTTTGCGAGTTTTCCTGCAACCACGTACATTTAATTGCGAGTGAAAACTTCACCGCACCGGACTCCGGAGGTCTCCATAATTTTCATACCTTTACTAGAATTACTATTAGAGTCTAGAGGACTATTAGTAATTGAGACTAATTTAATTAGAGTACATTAGTAGACCTACTCGATCAGTTATAATAAATAAATGAGCTTTGCTGAAATCATAATATTGTCTAGATAGCAAGGCCTTGATTACTTGTTGAATGGGCCTGAATTAAAACATAGGATTAGTTTTATATAATATAATTAGGCCTATTATTTTTATGCCTAGTATTAGTACTAGTATAAATTAGTACGTCTACCGATTATTTTAAATAGGTTGCAAGGCCTTATTTAATAGCTATAATAAATAAGCTATAAGCTAAATAGGCTAAACTAATTGATAGATAATTAGTTTTCTTTTTACCCGTGAGAACCATAATTGTTGTCCAAAAGGGACACTAGAGAAACCATATATTATTTTAAGCTCACCCGTCACCCAAGCCTCATTCTTCACCCGAAGATCACCCGTCACTAAGTCTCACCCAAGATTCGTTCTTCACCCGAAGATCAGTCACCCGTCAACCAGGACTCACCCGTCACCCGATATTCACTCTTCACCCGAAGATTACCCATCACCAGAGGTTCACCCGAAGATTACCAGTCACCCAAGGTTCACCCTTAGAGACTTGTTCCATTGTTATAGAACCCGCTATTTACCTGTGGTGTAACCATTAATATAAAATATAACCTGCTTATACAGAATCAGTGACCATTTTTAGAATTAATGCCATCACCATGCAGTGATCACCCAATCTTCTTACCAATGAATTGTAAAGAACTATAATAAGTTTTCTTTTATTGGAGACCTTAATTGCTAAAAGGAAGGGTGGAAACCACACCTTTGTATTACAAGAGTTTGGAACAAAGGGGAATAATTCATGCTTGTCACCTATATTTATTAAAGTAAATTACATTTATTAATCGTATAACTATAACATTATTGTAAAGATTATTTAATTTATTCATAGTGATTTGTATTGTGTAAGTATTAATTATAAATATTTGTTGAATAAAGTTTATGTAATCTATTATTGAATTTGTTATTCTTTTGATTTGTGTGCTTAGACTGAGACGAGCCCGAATAGCGTTGAAGGGGAAAACGCAACACAATGCACTTAAGAGGTCAGACTTCTTAACTAACTTTCGCCATGTATTGTCAGTCATTGGGGTTGACTCGAGTGCCTTTCATGGTCATTCTTTTCGTATCGGGGGGGGGGGCCCAGTTTGCGCAGCTTCTGGACACGTGGAAGATCATCTAATTAAAGTACTTGGTCGGTGGTCATCTGATTCCTATTGTAGATACATCAGGACGCCCGACACAATTCTTAAAAATGCCCACAGGTCAATGGCTGGTATATAGATACACGTCCAACATGTTTTGCACTGTGAGAGGTTTGGATAGTGCATGATACATGAACAATTACATATTCCTATTAGAGAGCTGGACGATAGTAATATTTGACCCAGAAGTTCTTCGTTGTTACTCCTAGCTTGTAAATGAGATATTTCGACTTAAATATCTGGATGTACAGATATAATTCGTAAAAGCACATACACCGCATATTTCATCAACCATATTTCGAAATTTTCAATACATCGTCCAGCTCTACTCCCATAATAGTTTAGTATGTCTTAGTGAAGGTTATCATAGTTTAAGTATGTCTTAAGGTTACCTTAGTTTTAGTATGTTTAAGATTATCATAGTCTTATTCTGTCTTAAGGCTATCATAGCCGTAGTATGTTTTGATAGTATCATAGTTTTAGTATGTACTAAGGTTAGCAGTTTGTACATATTTTCTTCCAATATTTTGGGGCACTTAGCAATTTCTAATTAAACTACCTGAGTTTTGGGCCATATTAAATGATAATCCAGCATTATCATTTAACCATGTTCCCAAAAATTACTTGATCTCCAACTGTTCCCATTACGACGAGAGGGGAGATCCCATTATTTATATCTTACACCATACATCCGGCTATTTCGTACATAGCCCACGATGTCGTGTTGTCAAACACCATACATCCGGCTATTTCGTACATAGCCCATGGTGTCGTGTTGCCCAACACCATACATCCGGCGAATTCGTACATAGCCCATGATGTCGTGTAATCAAGCATCCCTCTTCCGGCTCTTACAGTAGAGGTCAATGACGCAATAAAATGGCCGTCATGCGCAGTTGAATGCCACTTACTTTTCACAAATTTGCCTATGTTTAACCTGCTCGTATGAAATATTTACTGTTGAAATCTTTGAAGTTTTTGTTGATTTTATAAGATTAAAATGTGTAAAATTGCACAAAAGTATTTTTTTTATCAGCCACTGTTGTTTCTGTTGGTAAAATTTTGTTTCCGTAAGTGTTGTTTCTCTCGAACATTGCAGCGCGAGACGTAAACATTCCGGGATATACCTTCATGAAAATAAATATTAACACTGGTTCCTCAGTGGTCACTATCACGAATTACGTATCAAACTGAAGGGAATTCCCTGAGGAATACTAGGATTGTTGTGAAAATAAAATTTTCTAGAGTCCCGTGACCCAATTGACCGATTATTTAAAGAAAACGCAATTTTTCCACATAGAATACCCGATAAATGAATTTTTCCTCATGTGAAATTCCCAAAATAGATAAATCAACGCCCATGAATAAATTATAAACCTTTCTTCTCCATGAACATGTCAGAATAATGTAATTTAATAATTGAGAACCAGTGTAAAAATTCAATTTAAATGACCATTCCATGAATTAGTCCGCTGCGCAAAAACCAATATGGCGGACGCGTCGATGACAACGGCAAATGATGGTACCCAAATCGGTTGATAGGAACATACTAAAGCTTTGTTCTTTTGATAAACCAAGAAATATCATCGCTTATAAATGACAGTTTGCTTGAAGGTTGATCAGTAATGCGTAAAATATAACGATCTTTGTAAAAAAAGCAGAAGTTTTTCAGTTAGAAAATAGCTTGGTTATATGTACAGGGAGTGAAAACGAATGTGAGAACAGCCATAACTGCACGTCTTTCTGTCTGTAACTGTATAAAACTGCTGTTCCATTGTGTATTTTACTCCACCTAGTTTCAATGCCCGTTCTCTTCTCCGAAAAATATATGAATGAAAAATTTTAGGAATTTTGTATGGTTTATTCGATGTCAGAAATGACAAGAACTACAACTTCTCGCTTTTACCGAGCCAGATTTACATTGTTTTGTGGTCTTTGACTGTTGGAAGTGCAGGAGGACGGTCCCACAATATAAACAATTACATACGGACAAGAAACAATTTTATATAGATAGGCCCAACCCAGAATAGTATAAATAAATTATGCAGAATAGGCAATCAGCAAATTGAAAATAATTTACAAAGCTCAATCAAACACCTTGTTTTTAGTATTTGAGATTATTCAATATAATAATGTTAACAATTTTATATCAGGCATTTTTACATGTGCAAGGCATAGGCTACAAAAGGCAAATCGCAAATTTTACCATAAATTAGCATAAAATATGCAAATTAGCTTATTGAAAAAAAATATTCATAATTTTAATTTTAGTCCATATGTTTGAATATGTACCAAGAAGCCTAAATCTGGTATTTTTTTTTTTAAATGAATAAAAGAATAAACAATATACAATTCTTATTTTGCATGATATTAAACAGAATATGCAAATTAGGTAAGCTTATTTGCATATAAGCTTATATTGTTTTGTATTGTTTTACTTAAAATGCACCCTGATACTTTGAAAAGGACATCAAAACCTTATTTCTCCACTTAAATGATGACAAATGTCCATTTATATAGAAAACATTGAAAAAATTAATGATTACCCATAATTTATGCAAATTAATTCATTATGTATATATTTTAACTAAATTTTCATTCATTATCGTCATGGAAACTTGTGCGACAAATGTTCCAAATTTTATGTTGATCATATCAATAATAAGAAAGTTATGAGTAAAAATGCAATAAAAGTTGATTAATTTTGCATTGAAAGGGTATTGTCACCGTGGTAATTCTCCCTTTAAACTACTATTGTCTGTGTATGGACATATTCCCAAAATGGTGAAAAAATGACCGACTAATTTTGCTGCGAATCGAAAACTACTGAACGGATTTCAATATTTTTTTCGTTAAAATGTTCAAGTAAATGAGAACAAAATGACTAACAAAATCATTTTCATAATAATTAAAGTCAAAATTTATCTTGACCTCCCTACAGTGACAGTACACATCCGGTTACACCGAGTTGCAGAAATATCTTTCTCATCCGGCACGTGTAATCACAGGATGTCACACTGCATCGTGGGGCGGGGGATTACAGAATAACTTGTTACGTAAGAAATTACATAACGAGTTAATTATGTACTTCATTATATAGCTGAGTCTGCCCCTTTTGCCAAATATTATTATTAATAAAGTTATATAATTATAACCAGTCTTTCAGTTTTTAATTTCATAAATTAATAAGTGAGGTTTATGAATTCAAATAAAAATAAAATAATCCCTAATTAATATTCATTAGTATCTACCAATTAGTATATATTCATACACGGCACTGAGACTCGCCTTTGAGTGGCTTATACACCCAGCTGGGCATTTGTCTTAGTTCCCTCACCGTGAAACTTCATTAGTTCCCAGTCTTTATTCTGCTAAAGTCTACATTAGTATCGTTTTACATTTACCCACCACCATCCCCTCCGACCTTCCTCACCATTGCAACACCAACATTCATTTGGTACAAACGCATGTTCTCTATGGTATATCTTTTAGGGCCGAAACGATACGCTGTGCCACGATATGATACAGCATGATGTCGTAGCCCAACGATACGGGTGCATCACGATACACACGCCATTAATGTGAAATTGACTAAAGTTTTCTTGAAATAAAGAAAAAATTCACAATGCACAATGTTTTAAATTTATATTGTTTATTATTAGATAAATTAAAATTTATATTTAACTTTTAACCAATATTTTTGTCACATTTTAACTACAAATACTTCAAACGTCTTTATTTATTTTTCTTTTACCTCAAAAATATGTTTGAGAATTTAATTTGTCGGGAGTAAAAAAGTTAATATGCCGAACTCATTAAGCCTCGTCGATGTCATGCTTATCAGTGATTGTAGCGGCCAAGCGAATATTCACTGCAGGATCAGTTTGCTTCGATCGAACAGGCGGGTGGCTTTTCTATTTCAACTTCACCAAGTGTAACACTGCTACCACCAGTACTGGGCGGACATAATAGTCGAAAGACTAAGAGAGACTGTTAACCAAAATTTCAACACGAATTTTCATTCATTCGAATAAGAGCCACCGGCATTGCGAGGAAGAAATGACTTAAATAAAATGCGATTTCATTGGTGTAAAATGCATGGCTTCCGCTATTTTGTCCAGTGGAAAAAATTGTCTTATCCAGTTTCCGAGTCGTATTTTGCACGCGATTAGTAGGTCAGTTTTGCAATGATTGTGAAGTCTGGATGCCCGGGCCTATAGAAGAGGAGGGCTGTTCCTAGTCTATTTATAGCTACCGAGGGTTTCTTTACATTTAGGCCTTGTGTACGTACGTACTGAACTGATAGGTAATTTCTAAGGGTCCTACATGTCTCATTTATTGAACAAATATCGCGATATAGTATGAAATTAATCGTGAACCTTAAATTGAAAAAAAAATCTCGATTATCGATATTCTTAAAAAAAATATCGTTCATCGTTTTCATGGAAAAAATCGCGGTACACCGGTTCACCGGTGAATCCTTTCGGCCCTAATATCTTTCAAGGTTATGTCATTAACCGTGTTAATAGGTTATTTCTATAACTATGTATAGGTTGTTTATTCATATGCATGTACATTCTCGTTTCGAATGAAGGAAAAGGATACTTCACCTTATCTGTTAATAGTATACACTATAGTTCACTTAATTTAAGCCGCTTAAGTAATATGCATATTGTTGTGCAATATTGTCAGTTCGTATACACATATGTACCCAGATGTTTTGTGGAAGTCTCGGCTATCTAATAAGTATAGGATGGGCAATATTGAATGATAATCCAGCATTATCATTTAACCATGTTCCCCAAAATTACTTGATCTCCAACTGTTCCCATTACGGGAGATCCCATTATTAATATCTTACACCATACATCCGGCTATTTCGTACATAGCCCACGATGTCGTGTTGTCAAACACCATACATCCGGCTATTTCGTACATAGCCCATGATGTCGTGTTGCCCAACATCATACATCCAGCGAATTCGTACATAGCCCATGATGTCGTGTAGTCAAGGATCCCTCTTCCGGCTCTTGCAGTACACATCCGGTTACACCGAGTTGTAGAAATATCTTTCTCTTCCGGCACGTGTAATCACAGGATGTCACACTGCATCGAGGGGAGGGGGATTACAGAATAACTTGTTACGTAAGAAATTACGTAACGAGTTAATTATGTACTTCATTATATAGCTGAGTCTGCCCCTTTTGCCAAATATTATTATTAATAAAGTTATATAATTATAACCAGTCTTTCAGATTTTGATTTCATAAATTAACCGTTTTCCGAAAATCCTGAAGTACACTGTACTAGATGTACAGTGATAAACACTCTGGCAGTAATTATTGGACGTCTTTGAAACTCTATAGATAATGCCCTACCTCTCAGCTGTACCTTTAATGCAGCATATTTCATTTATTACTTTCTTTAGTTGGCATTCTTTCATGTTCAATGCATCTTCAACATGTTTCAATTCTTTCAATTTTTGTAGAATACCAGTATTCTGTTTTCTAGCCCCTACAATAATGAAACAATAATTCAACAATGGTCTTGGCATGTAAAAAATATTCCAAGCTTTAGCATGTTCATAAACACAACATTTTCTGAGATTGACAGAAAATAGGGAAAATCCTTTCACTGCTTCAGAAATCTTTTTCCAAATGGCCTGCTTCTAGCTGGAGGCCATGATTTTTTGCAGAATGGAAAATGTAACAAGCCAACAGTGAGGCTGATGTCCCCCGCCGAAATCCCAAAATAAATAGATGACACATATTAATTAATCGCACATTTATTTTTTTTCAAACGTATCAAGCAATCAAACTGTACACGAAGTGTCATCCAACAGTGTTTTATAAAGAAAAATGCTAAAACCGACGAGAAAAATGAAAATGTACCCTAGTTAGGGGGACCCTAAAGGCAGACAAAAGGGCCCCTCTGGCCAAGGGAAAGGGCCCTCGTGTCCAAGTCAATCGTTTCTATACACTGTTACTGTCGAATCCATTACTAAATGAGAATGCAGTCATTGTATTGGCATAAAAATCATCAATCAAGATGAACCTAAGTTATCTTGTCCCAAAGTATCAACCAATCAAATTCCTTATCTCTGCTTACCCTAAGCGGAAAATGCTCATCTTCGAACTCCATCAAGGCATTGACCTAATAAACACACACACCAAGTTTGAACATTTTAGCTCAATTAGAAGGAGAGTTATTGTGTTCCAAAGTCTCGACCAATCAAATTTGCGTATCGCTCTGCTTACCCTGAGCAGAAAATGCTCATTATCGAACTTAGTCAAGGTATTACTGTAATGAAACTATACATCAAGTTTCATCACTCTCACTTAATTAGAACTAAAGTTATCGTGTCCCAAAGCATCAACTAATCAAATTGCTTATCTCTGCTTACCCTAAGCGGAAAATGCTCATCTTCGAACTCCATCAAGGCATTGACCTAATAAGCATATACACCAAGTTTGAACATTTTAGCTCAATTAGAAGGAGAGTTATTGTGTTCCAAATCTCGACCAATCAAATTTGCGTATCGCTCTGCTTACCCTGAGCAGAAAATGCTCATTATCGAACTTAGTCAAGGTATTACTGTAATGAAACTATACACCAAGTTTCATCACTCTCACTTAATTAGAACTAAAGTTATCGTGTCCCAAAGCATCAACCAATCAAATTGCTTATCTCTGCTTACCCTAAGCGGAAAATGCTCATCTTCGAACTCCATCAAGGCATTGACCTAATAAGCATATACACCAAGTTTGAACATTTTAACTCAATTAGAAGGAGAGTTATTGTGTTCCAAAGTCTTGACCAATCAAATTTGCGTATCGCTCTGCTTACCCTGAGCAGAAAATGCTCATTATCGAACTTAGTCAAGGTATTACTGTAATGAAACTATACACCAAGTTTCATCACTCTCACTTAATTAGAACTAAAGTTATCGTGTCCCAAAGCATCAACCAATCAAATTGCTTATCTCTGCTTACCCTAAGCGGAAAATGCTCATCTTCGAACTCCATCAAGGCATTGACCTAATAAACACATACACCAAGTTTGAACATTCTAGCTCAATTAGGAAGAGAGTTATTGTGTCCCAAAAAGTGTGACGGACAGACAGACGGACAGACAGACAGACGGACAGACAGACAGACAGACAGACAGACAGACGGACGAACCCATTTTAATAGTCCCCCAACTTTCTTCGAAAGGCGGGGGACAATTAATAGCTGGTTACATCAAATACCTTACATGGACCATGCAGGTTTGTTGACGTTCCAAATCAAGTACACCCACATTTTGCAAGCGATGGATAGTGAACAAGCTAAAAAAAAACAAGCCAACAGTGAGGCTGATGTCCCCCGCCGAAATCCCAAAATAAATAGGACACATATTAATTAATTGCACGTTTATCTTTTTCAAAAGTATCGAGGATTGTGTAATGGTGATATATATTAAAAATTTTTAAAATCTATTACAAATTGAGACTTTTAGCGGGTCGACAAGCTAAAAGTGCGATTTCTCAAACAATCAGGGGCCAGAATCCAGGAAATTACTTTTGGATGTGCGCAAATATCGAAAGGAATCAGGGTCTTTGTGATTTAAAAAAAATTTTAAAGTTTCATCAAAATCAAAATTGTGGCCTCCAAAGCATTCACAACTTTAATATGCCATATTTTTACATTATTTACATAAAACAATCATTAGGGTGTAACAGTAATATATTCAAACATTTTTTTAAATCGGATAAAAATTGTGACCTTAGAGGGACTACAATCTAAAAACGCTTGTGTGAACAGTCTTTAGCCCAGTGAAAAGTCGAATTACAAATAGCACAACTTGTTCTCCTTCCAAATCTTACAGGATTCGTTACTCTTTGTATTGAGTTTGTTTGATATCTGGTACCAGTATTACTGTTATTTCTACCTCCGAAATTCCCCGATTCATCTGAACGTTGATTTGACCGAGAACTGGTCGACGATATGGGGGTAAATGATAATTTGATGATCCATTGTATATTTCAGATTCTTTCTTGACTGCGATGCCATGACTATCAGAAATATTTATCAGTAGACCACTGTTAAATATTCTTTTTAAGGGCAGATTCCATCCATGTAAAGATTCCATCGGCTGTAGCTGTCAAAACATTGAAGAATATGTATCACTGTTGTATGGGGTAAAGACCAAGAACGTCAATAAAGCAAGGTGTGCCATCATAGAACTGTACTAGAAAGAAAGTCTGACTGTTGGTTTATGTTATACATCGCATGCGCGAAGTCAATTGCCCCCAAGTTACTTCCGGTTAAACAAAACCCTGAAGAAATACGTATGGAGTCCTGTGAGCTTCGGAATAAAATAAGAAAAAAACATCGTCTGCACAACTTCCAATTACCAAGATATATCCGAAATGAATGTTTAACCATGTGTAAGTTATTTTGTATCAATACGGTTAGTTGTCAGTTCGTATAAAAATTAAAAGGATAGGCTACTACGGATCGTACAGCCGACACAGGCCTTACAACAATAACACATAAAAGAATGATAAGTTATTGAATAATCATTTTCAGTGCGAATGCGTCCAGGACGCATTCTATTGTATTATAAAACCTAAATTTGTTTCTATTTGATATAATAATATTTCGTCAAACGTAATAAAAACTGTGCAGCTAGTCTAGAATCTACAATTTTCTAATTATACAGGCCTATAGTATATGGGTCATTCCATGAAGTTGACACTTTGTTACCAACGATAATTAATGTGATGATAAAACACTCAAGAAACAGAATTCAATAAATGAATTGTTGATAATTATTTTGGGGATCTGATGTAAAGATAATATTTAAATGTCATTTTGTGAAATTAAAAGAATTCACTTGAAAAAAAGACATGTCAAATGCATTTTCTGCAGTTTGACATGCACCAAAAGTGTGACATTTTCATACTCCTGAACTTTGAATTGCTCCCCTCTTTTTACTATGTGTTTAAATCTTCTATCCGAGGTGCAGTTGCAAAGATTTAAAGTTCAATTTTTCAAATACTGCACAACAAGCGAACTGATTTGGCTATTTGTTCAGATATCGTCACCCAAAAATAAAGAAAAAATCGTAACTCTGTCTGTCAACCCAGTTACGTACGCTAATGTCAGGATTAGACCGAGCGCGAGCATGATATCAACTTAAATAATGTCGTAAAATGTAACCACTCTTCTTATTTCATCTTGGAAAAGGCAAAATGTTTATCGGGAATACATTTGAAATGTTTTAAACTGAAGTCAATATGAAAAGACTTGCGTGTCTGTCAATTTTATGTTTGCGCGATTTCCTTTTCTTTTTACGCCATCGAGAGTGATCGAAAATTTAACGACATCATACAACGTATTGACAGAATAGACGACTTGTTAACGGCAACATGGCCGCAAAAACAATGGAAAATATGGAATTCGGTAAGGAAAATGGAATTTGTCAATTTGTTACGTACATTTGAATCGCTTGTGTCAAGTTACGAACAACATATGAATACTTATTCAATAGGAATGTTCATTTTCTTTATTAAGCTTTCAGTTGAATGTCAAAATTACTAACAACCTCTGTCTGGCACATTTATTTAATTATTTGTTAGATCTTTACAAAAGCTGATCTTTTGAAATAGTTCATGGTTCTATAATGCCATTACGACTTCGTTGTCATCCTTATATGTACCTACACCTGTTCAAGACTGTTGATGAAAATGATAGTGACTGTTGGTAACAATGACCAAACAACTGCCCTTGAGAAATTTTTGTTACCAACAGTTATATTTCTTGTTTAGATTTTATTCAATAATGGCTGTACTTATTTAATTTGCATGTTCTGAACACGTTGTAGGCTATTTAACATTGAATTGCAAAATAGTGTAGAATTAACCTTGTGTTTAAATTAATTTCTTTCTAGGTTGTTGGTTGTTCGTGTGTCAAGTACTACAAACCAGCAGAGAATTTTTGGTTGGAAAGTGAACTGTTATTTGAATCTCTAATAGGAATAGCAGTCCGAAATTGATTTGATTCTGTTGACAACTTGAAAATGCTTCTCCCTATGTAAACAAGCCTTCCGTCATCTTTGTTTCACAAAATATGATGACCAAAAGAGCTTTTCGTCATCTTTGTTTCGCATTTAATCTGATTGAATCTATGCAGGGAAATTATCTCTTATACTATTAGGTCAGTCAATGTTGAGTTTCAGCATTGGTTATGAAGAAGAAAATATATTCTGAAAAATGCAAATCCCATGTTGTTACTTTAATTAAATCAGTATTGATGCTTTATCAGTCCAATTTAATTGAATAGTATTGATGCTTTATCTGTCCAATTTAATTAAATCAGTATTGATGCTTTATCTGTCCATTTTAATTAAGGCCAAAAAAAAAAATGTTATGTTTCCGGTAACCCGACCGACCCATTACAAAACCTGCCGACTCAAATTTTTTTTTAGTGTCAAGAGAAATAAAAAAAATTTTTGTTTACCAAGCGACCGTTCAGAATACTCTAAACCTACCGGATTCGTGAAAATATATATATTATTTGTTGCTATAAATGAATATTAATGTCATCGTTCTTTGAATCGGCATTTACCGATCGGAATAAGCGGACAGCGAACGTTTATTAAGATCTGCCATACTTTTGACGCGAGATTGCTAACTGACGTGAAAAACGAGACTATAGCCCAGGTTTCGTATGGATAATGCACATTCCGAAAAGCTATGAAGCTCACAACTTTTGTTCTAATTATTAACGGCTCGCCAATGGACAAAAACAAGTGAACCTATATTTCAAACAGGTGGATAGGATCTGTTCGATTGGTATTTAAAAGAAGACAAATAAATTTATTACGGACCGATTTCGTGCAACGGTACGATATAAGTTTTCAGCGCGAGTTATTTCCCTTGAACAAAATGGCCTCCCTACGCTATTGTTTTTATCATCATTGAACGATTAAAAGTTCTTTTGCCACCAAAGACAATATTTAAATCGTAATCGAGTCTCTGATACATTTTAAACAATTATCCAAAGAATACCACAAATGTATTCGTACTTTATGTTCACGGCGCCGACTCAACCCAACATAAAATTGAAGATTTTCGCACAGAATATTATACGACATACCGTACGGCATACGGACACTACGGATAGTTATGATTACATTTTTGACGTTGATCTCGGATTTTAAAATTCCATGATTTTGGATCTAATTGGAATATTTTGATGAAATAAAAAAATTGGGTAGCTTTTTGTGTATGTTTTCAAAAAATATTTTTAAAAAAATTGTTTCTGTCATTTGAAACTTTGACCTGACACCCCCCCGGGTGGTAGAAGATCTAATATTAAAAAAAAACAAAAAACAAAAAAAAAAACCTACCTACCGACCCTACCCTATTTTCCATCCGTTACAGGAAACAGAACTCTTTTTTTTTTTGGCCTAAATAAGTATTGAGGCTTTATCCATCCAATTATTTTACCATTATTGTAATGTCATTTACATTAAACCCTATTTTATTTGTTATGTCATTTTTATTTTGTCTTTGTTTTTACACTGATCACTATGTTACATGTTGAATAATAAATGAAATATTAAATCATATTTCCAAAGTCGTTACTTATTTAATGATGGCTGTTCGAGAAAGATGGATTTTAACGGTCACTTGACTCTACATGTAGGTTATTTCAACAAGTGGCTTGTGAGGGCTTTAGCAGTGGGGGTAAATGATGGTCCTTGGCAAAACTCACAAGGCACAAGGTTAGACAAATGACCCTTGTGCTTGTCACATACATGACTAAAATCAACGTTATTATTTGTATTTGAAGGCCATAGCTTCTTCGGATGGTTAACACAATTTTTTATCCCCGATTACTGAACAATATATCACGATTCCAAAAGAATTTGATGTGGTCAATGTTACCAACTCTTTTTACCCAGGATATGTATTTTTTTTAATTATTATTAGACAGTACAATCAACAGGTCAAAAACTGCACAAGGCAAATAGATGTACAATATTAGGAATTGATTTCCAAAGGAATTTGATGTGGTCAATGTTACCAACTCTTTTTACCCAGGATATGTAGTGGTTTTTATTTTTAGATGGTAAAATCATCAGGTCAAAAACTGTACAAGTCAAATAGATGTACAATATTAGGAATTGTTTTCGCATTTTTTTATGAGTATTGTTTTATAGAACTTTAATGTGTGTTTTTGGTCATTGATACCCGCAGATTCATTTTGAGAGATGATGTAAAATAAATTACATTTTTTTTACATTTTGATACCACCAAATGATAGACACTTTGGTCTTGAGTACTGAGTTGCCTTTGATCATAATTTATTTATCTTAACAAGAAGAAAAAGAGGACAATATTTTGTCAATGTTACACGCATTCATTTTGGTTTGTCAGCGTTTTTACAGAAAATTGTAAAGTTTTTATCTTTTTACCACATTGGTACATCAGGTGACATTGAAAACAAAACAGTGTTATTTTCTCTCCAAATACATTTTGAAATTTTAATGCCCATGTCACACTTTAGGTGCCAACTTCATGGAATGACCCATATACATGTAGGCCTATAGCCTGTAGTCATGTTATATCTTTACTTTAGGCCTACGTTTTTTTTTGGTGTATCAATATTCATTATTTCAAGGTGTCTTCATAGCCCCCACCCCCAAAAAAGTAGGTTAATAGCTAAAATTTCCCTTTTAGTTTTAGATTGCAAGAAAAACTGTTTTTATTATTAGATATACCGTATACGTCTTTACGTGTATAAATAAATAAAAAATATGTCTTTATCAATTAAATATGCAGGAAAAATCACATAATATTCTAAGGAAATTTTCTAAAATTTAGACCTTAATGAATGGTCTCAGCATTTTGTCAATTTCAAATGTGCTATCAGTAATTTAAAACAATATGTTTGCACACTGAAATTTCAAGGTAAACTTTTTAAAAAAATCATTTGAATGGATGTTCTGTTTCTAAGCCCTCATTTGATATTGAAAACATTATAATGTGTAGATGAAAAATACCGATCGCTATCAAGTACAGCACATAGGCCATTCACTGTATTATAGACCTTTCAAGTAACGGGTATCGATTTTCAGGTCACCCAACGAAAAAACATGACCCGAAATTTTAAAAGCGTTACGTGTCCGGATAAGCAACTTAGCCATTCTTAGTCAAAACAACTCAATTTTGCAAATAGTCATAGAATAAAGATTACCATATGTCTTTATAAGGAAATACTGAAGGATTGCATGTGTTGACAAGATAATGTTAAAACCCAATTCCATATATATGTTTTGGATTATATACAATTTTAATAGTGCCATAACAGCATTATTGATTTAAAATTAGAATTTCATGATTACTTTTTCTCTATTTTTTTGTACGTCATATCAAATTTTCTTCCAATTGAGTCATTGAAATGGGGTTTAACTTCCAACTTTTTTTCATTGAAAATAGTTATGAAGAATGAATTTGTTTACAAAATTATGATGCCAATGTGTACAAATGAGCTTGTGTTTTTTGTCCCATCTACACAACTAGACACTGTTCTTTGCCATGCTGTCCCTCCTACACTACCGACTGGGAGAAACCATGCTGCAAAATGCTGGAGAACTTTATTGACTAACACCAGCATACATAATCCTTATATATTCAGATTGGTATTTTTTTTCTTTGGAAAAAATTATAATGAATCAATTTGAATTAAAGAGATCAAGTATGAAGACAATAATTCTAATATCAAGATTTTTATTTTTGCTAAGAAAACATTTCAAGTGCATCTTTTCTTTTCTGTGAAAATAGATTTGAAGAATCAGTTTGGTTACAAAAATACAAATGATATAAAAAAGTAGTTTCATTTTTACAAAAAATTCAAGAAATTCTGTAGATCGATAAAATATAAAAAATTATTTATAAACGAAAATATTTTAAGTGCATCTTTTTTTTTTCTGTGAAAATAGATTTAAAGAATCAGTTTGGTTACAAAAATACACATGATATTTACATCCTTAAATAATGGACCCAAAACAAAACAGTATTTTTATTTTTACAAAAAATTCAAGAAAATCTGTAGATCGATAAAATATAAAAAATGAAGTAAAAAAATACAGTCTTCATGTTATTATTAACTTAATAAACATAGGAAAGTTGTCTCAAAATTTCCAGTCGCTATTTTAAAATTATTACAAAATAATAACATCAAATATCAGTTCACGCATAGGCTTTGCAATCTACTGCTATATATGGCCCATAGTATGGGATCTATATTTAAGTACTTTTTAAAAATATAAATACTGAAGTAAAAAATAGGTTGCCAGGCAACGAAACATACGCCCACACAGCAGCCAAATCGTCCGGGCAGTCAACAAGAGTTGTTGCATTTTAAGTAATCATCAGAAAATCATCATTCAAACTCACCCATAACTACGGTGTTACTGTGATATAATCAAACGTTTTTTTAAATCAGATAATAATTGTGACCTCCAGAGGGACCACAAGCTAAAAAGGGTGATTTTTCGTACAATCAGGGGCCATGATTCAGGAAGTTACGATCCGATATGGGCAAATATGCAATGGAACCAAGATCATTGGGTTATAAACATGCATTTCAAGTTTCATCAAAATCAGTTCAAAATTGTGACCTCTATAGGGTCCACAACCTTGATATAACATATTCTTACACAATTCGCGTACAGACGGCGGCCATTTTATCCGTCAACTCTGGTCCAATTTTCACAAAATTAAAATTCTCTCTTCATTACCATGAAACCGTGATATAATCAAACGGTTTTTTAAATCGGATAATAATTTTGACCTCCAGCGGGACCACAAGCTAACAATCAGGGGACATTTTTCGGACAATCAGGGGACATAATTCAGGAAGTTATGATTCGACGGGCGCAAATATCGAAAGGAACCAAGATCTTTGGGTTATAAACATGCATGTCACGTTTCATCGAAATCGGTTCAAAATTGTGACTTCTATAAGGTCCACAACCTTGATATAACATATTTTCACACCATTCGCGTACAAACGGCGGCCATTTTGTCCGTCAATTTTGGTCCGATTTTCATGAACTTCGAACTCAACCTTCATAACAATGGAACGGTGATATAATCAAACATTTTTTTAAATCGGATAACAATTTTGACCTCCAGAGGAACCACAAGCTAAAAAGGGCGATTTTTCGGACAATCAGGGGCCATAATTCAGGAAGTTACGATCCGATGGGCGCAAATATCGAAAGGAACCAAGATCTTTGGGTTATAAACATACATGTCAATTTTAATCAAAATCGGTTCAAAATTGTGACCTCTATAAGGTCCACAACCTTGATAGAACATATTTTCACACAATTCGCGTACAAACGGTGGCCATTTTGTCTGTCAATTTTCGTCCGATTTTCACGAAATTCGAACTCAACCTTCATAACCATGGAATGGTGATATAATCAAACGTTTTTTTAAATCGGATAACAATTTTGACCTCCAGAGGGACCACAAGCTAAAAAGGGCGATTTTTCGGACAATCAGGGGCCATAATTCAGGAAGTTACAATCCGATGCGCGCAAATATCAACAGGAACCAAGATCTTTGGGTTATAAACATACATGTCAAGTTTCATCAAAATCGGTTCAAAATTGTGACCTCTATAAGGACCACAACCTTGATATAACATATTTTCACACTATTCGCGTACAAACGGCGGCCATTTTGTCCGTCAATTTTGGTCCGATTTTCACGAAATTCGAACTCAACCTTCATAATCATGGGACGGTGATATAATCAAACGGTTTTTTAAATCGGATAACAATTTTGACCTCCAGAGGGACCACAAGCTAAAAAGGGCGATTTTTCAGAGAATCAGGGGCCATAATTAAGGAAGTTACGATCCGATTGGCGCAAATATCGAAAGGAACCAAGATCTTTGGGTCATAAACATGCATTTCAAGTTTCATCCAAATTGGTTCAAAATTGTGACCTCTACACTGTTCACAAGCTAAAAAACGTGATTTTTCGTACAATCAGGGGCCATAACCCATGAAGTTACGGTCCGATACATGCCAATATCGAAAGGAACCGAGATCTTAGGGTGATAAACCTATATTTTAAGTTTCATTGAAATCGGATAAAAATTGTGACCTGTAGACTGTTCACAAACAATTGTGGACGGACGGACGGACGGACGTCCGGACGGACGTCCGGACGGACGGACGGACGAACAGGGGCGACGACAATATACGTCCACATGAAAATGTGGGCGTATAAAAATACGGTCTTCGTGTTATTATTAGCTTCATAAATATAGGAACGCTGTCTCAAAATTTCAAGTCGCTATCTCAATTACAATTATTACAAAATAATAACATTAATATCAGCTCACACGACTCGGCTTCATTATAAACAATAGGAAAGCCTTCGACCGGAAGTAACTTTGGGGCTATTGACTTCGCGCATGCGATGTACAACATAATTCATCGTCCAATGACAGATACTGCAGGGTCAGTTATCCATATTATATACGATCTATGGTGCCATCTTTGACCAAAAGTTAACAACTGAGCAGATAGCAACGGAAGGCACAGATGCTTGTGACAATGGTTTGAATGAAGAAACTGAGCCCAAGTGGATGGAGACAATGATGCCTGAAGATGTACAAAAAGTGTTTATTGACAATGAGTGCTAGGACAATTCAGAATGCTGTGATCTGAGCGACATGGAAAATTAATGCTGTAACATTGTGAGTGATTTGTCCAACCAGAATACATTGTAAGGGCAATTCAGTATAACCCTTACCAGTGTTTAAAATTTACGTCGGTCCGTCGCCAATAAATAGCTGGATGGGCCGACATCTTTTTATTTTGAAGATGGTGGGTCGGCCCTGTGAGCCGACTGGTTTTGTCAGGGATATTTTGTTCATGGCGAATCATGGTTCTATCAGTATCAAATTCTCCTTTGAAAATATTTATATTGCCCCTATTTATATCCGAAATATATTTTATCCAGATATTTAACAGTATTTCATTACCGGAAATGAAAATAAAATTGTCCACATAACGAAATTATCGCCGTAAAAGTGAAGCCGCACTTGCAAATATCAGCACGCTAACAAAATATTATTTCACCATTTTGATCAAGTGTGGATTCCGATGCTGTCTTATTTGTTTTTATCCGATATTGTATACACATGCATAATCAATGGAGTGAACCAAACACGTATGTTACTAAACTAGGTCAGTCCATCTATTGTAGGCCTATTGTCATCAATCCAAGAATACATATTCACGTGATATAAATCCTTTGGCTGCCAGTTTCATTTCATTTATATACACAATATTTTCTGTTAATTTTCGGAGAATATGAACGGCCATTTTAATATTGATAATTCCACGTGCTACAAAGATGTCGTATATAATGGTTTCATCTTATACACGACGATAATCTAGGGGGCGCTAGTGTCGGTCACATTGAAGTGGCGTTAGATATTTAGTTCTTCATTATTAGAATTTACGTCACAATTCTGCGGCCCGTAATGCTGTACGAGATGGTCTAAAACCAATAAATGTAAGAAATATGCCGTGGATAATTATATATTTATCTTCATATCGAAGTTATTGTATTATAATATTTACAACTCATAATTATCCAGGTCAGTGTATTCTCTATAGAGCACGTGGTATGTACGTGTCAGTCACTGGAATGATTTTTTTACGACTAATTCAGCTATGTCGATTATTTAATAAGCTAATAGGGAATATTTAATTAATAAATGCCTTACTGATAATATTTCATTTTTATGTCCAATATATAATTTTTTGTGTACCTCATTCTGACAAAATGGTTCAGACACGTGAATTCGCAATACCCTACCGTGAATAAAAAAGATAGGCTGGCACTGCCAGGCAGGATACGCCCACATTTTCGAGAGATGGATAGAGAACAAGCAATACCGAAAGTGATTTTTCCTACATCATTAAGTTAGAATATGATATGTGCAAATATCGAAATGAATTAAGATCTTTGGGTTATAAAGGTGCATTTCAGTAGGCTTCAAATTCGACTGGGAATCATGTTGCTAAGTGGGTAAGATGCTGGCTCGGCAGCCTTGAGGTTGGGTGTTTGATCCCTGCATTGGGTGACAAAGTTCATCTAGATTTTCTGGCATGGTTTCCCCTTGTTAGTGATGAAGGATGGATATCCTGACAAGACAGCTGTCAATTTTGGTTCAATTTTCAGAAATTTGAACTCAATCTGCATTACCATGTAACGGTGATATAATCAAACGTTTTTTTAAATCGGATAATAATTTTGACCTCCGAGGGACCACAAGCTAAAAAGGGTGATTTTTCGTACAATCAGGGGCCATAATTCAGGAAGTTACGAACCAATGGGTGCAAATATCGAAAGGAACCAAGATCTTCGGGTTATAAACATGCATGTCAAGTTTCATCAAAATCAGTTCAAAATTGTGACCTCTATAGGGTCCACAACCTTGATATAACATATTTTCACACTGATCGCGTACAAACAGGGGCCATTTTGTCTGTCCATTTGGGTCCGATTTTCACAAAATTTGAACTCAACCTTCATTACCATGTAACGGTGATATAATCAAACGTTTTTTAAATCGGATGATAATTTTGACCTCCAGAGCCACCACATGCTAAAAAGGTCGATTTTTCGGACGATCAGGGGCCATAATTCAGGAAGTTACGATCCGATGGCCGCAAATATAGAAAGGAACCAAGATCTTTAGCTTATAAACATACATGTCAAGTTTCATCACAATCGGTTCAAAATTGTGACCTCTATAGGGTCCACAACCTTGAAATAACATATTTTCACACTATTCGCGTATAAACGGCAACTATTTTGTATGTGGGTCATTCCATAAATGAGGGGTCCAATTGAAAATTCATACATATCATTGCTCAAAGCAGCAAAAATACCTATTTTCTGATCACCAATTATTTAAAAAAGTAATTCATCATGTAATATGTTTATTATTTTATACTTATGTTCTATAAAAACATAGAAAATCGGTTTGTGGTTAAAAAATTTGGTTCTATTTCAGAATCGCACCTCTACCAGTTCCCGGGGTCGTAGAGACTTGAAATTTTCAGGGGGTGTTCCGCTGGGTTAACGATAACCTCACACCAAATTTTAGCAAAATCGATCAATAAGTTTTCATTTTACCGACCTTTAGCTTCTCCGGGAGGTATGTTTATCCGTACGACGCCATTTGCATTTCTTGACAATTTAGACTCGAATAACAAGACACTCAAACGAACTCCAACACTCGGCGCCCCGTGCCTGATGCTGGCGTTCATAAAAATAATAATAATTTTCGTATATTTTAATTAAACGCCCACATGGAAATGTGGTCGTATATTGCCGTCGCCCCCGGCCGTCCGTCCACCTGTCGTCCACAATTTCTTGTGAACGCGCTAGAGGCTAAAGTTAATACCCGATTGACTTTAAATTTATGCACAGTGTTTAAGGTCATGAGACGAAAAAGCATATTATGGATTTTGAGGGATATCCGATAATTACTGCCAGAGTTATTACCCTTGATCTCTTCAAAAAATATTGTGAACGCTCTAGCGGCTAAAGTTAATATCCGATTGACTTGAAATTTAAGCACACAGTTTTAAGTCACGAGACGAACAAGCCTATTAATTTTCAGCCATATCCACTAATCACTGCCAGAGTTATGGCCCTTGATCACTTTGAAAAATCTTGTGAACTCTCTAACGGCTAAAGTTGATATCCGATTGACTTGAAATTTATGCACAGTGTTAAAGGTCACGAGACGAAGAAGCCTATGGATATCCGATAATTACTGCCTGGGTTATTACCCTTGATCTCTCAAAAAATTCTTGTGAACGCTCTACCGACTAAAGTTAATATCTGATTCACTTTAAATGTATACACAGTGTCTAAGGTCACGAGACGGAGATGCCTATTGATTTTCAGCTATATCCAATAATTACTGCCAGAGTTATGGCCCTTGGTCACT
Source organism: Patella ulyssiponensis (assembly GCA_963678685.1). Lineage (NCBI taxonomy): Eukaryota > Metazoa > Mollusca > Gastropoda > Patellidae > Patella > Patella ulyssiponensis. The sequence continues at coordinate 58,000,567 of OY783228.1, read as the reverse complement.
TTGAAAAATCTTGTGAACGCTCTAACGGCTAAAGTTAATATCCGATTGACTTGAAATTTATGCACACAGTTTAAGGTCAGTTTTTCGACACTTGGCCTTTGGGTACGACCTTCACCCCATACAATATTTTAAAGGACACAATCTTAACTTGGACCACCGACCCTGACCTTGGTCGTGTCACACACGGCTCGGTCAGAAAACGGTCAAACGTTAAGGGCCTGTGTTTGAAGGGTGGTCTATGGGCCTTGTCAATATGAAAGTCGTGGGTCAAGGCAGGGTTTGAAAGGAATAAAACCATGGAGAGCTCTAAAAGCTGCACCTAAAATTACAAATTCAGAAAATCGCTCTCCTAAAAACCTCACCTCAGATATTCTAGGGGAGTGAAGAGTCGACTCAATGTTTTCTGTGACTTAATCCTTCGTATAATAATACAATAGCCTACATCGGTCACTTTATATTTACTTCAAAGTCTCAATCTCAATGTAGCTTTTCCACCCAAACAATGTTGAAATAAATTCGCCCTCATTTAAACAATACTTTCATTAGAAGCAATAATCGCCATATCATGGAATTCGCTAAATTGGATATACCCGGATGTGTAAATAACCCGGGGTTTCCCCTAATCTTTCAGAATTCGTCTGCTCATTATAAATGACTGATAGATGTCAAAAACGTTTGTATTTCTTATTCGGAATCAAGGCTACATTATTTTAATAATAATAAACAATTTACGAATTTGTGATAAGTTGTTTAGACTATTAAATTTTCTTTAATTTTTGCACGCGAATTGACAACGTAATTTCCTCCATGTTGGTATTGGTCGCTCTCACGTACGCAATGTTTTGAATCGACTCATGCTCATTTTATTTTGGTTCCTCCACATACATCGGCCTATCAACCGTATTTCGTCATTCAGAACCAAGGCTACATTTTTTAAAAATTAAGTACAATTTATACGCAATATGAAACGTTTTATTATTAATTAGACAAACAAAAAAACATCTATCGCAACATCGTATGGTTTTGACTTTTGAATACGTAACCCATTCTTGGTTACGACCGTGAAAATAAGATTGTTTCGATACATTTCAATGTCGATTACTGTCGTTGTTTTTTGTATTTCAGAGGAGTGCCAAAAAAAGCTCCCCTCAATCAACAAATTGAAAAAATGGCTCTCCTAAAAGGTTCTCCAAGTTTCGATAAGAGGAATGCTTTAGAAATTAAGGCGAGTGATTTAGAAATTAAGGAGAGTGATCTGATATTAAGGAGAGTGATTGGTGATAAATGTTAATAAACCCTCAATGAATTTGTAAAGGAGAGTGATATTCAATTTTAAGGGGACGGGAAAAAACTCCCCTGGGTCGACATTCAGGTGAGCTGTAGGCGCTCGAGAGCGATCACTCCCCTTAAAAAACAATGATTGCGATTATCGATAGCAAAATAACTATTGATACCCAACACAAATCGGTGACCATACATGGCCGTGGATAGTTAAAAATCGGCCACGAATCTGCGGCCAAATTGTAAAATTCGTAGGCCATGCCGCCGAGGCCGACGGCGTGTCAAGCCTTGCTTGAGACCGTTAAATAAAAATAGATTATTTTTACGAGAATTTTATTAAAAGCAAAAGCGTTCGCGTTAATTCATTTAAAAGGCCGGGTGATATTTTAAAAAGAGAACCGTGAGTTAGCCTTCGGTGCGAGGAGCGTTGTTTATAAAATTCGGGTGCGTTTAAAAATATGTACCTGGGTTTCACTTTAGGTGCATGGTAGGTACGCGAGCGCTTTCGCGCGCCTTTCGTTTCGAGCCCTGTCAAGGTCATGTTACAGAAAACTGAACTCAGACTTTTCACCACGATCTTCCATATTGATCTTTCGAACACAGGCCCTCCACGTTTGACCGTTTTCTGGCCAAGCAGTGTGTGACAGGACCAAAGTCAAGGTCGTTGGTCCAAGTCAAGATTGTGGCCTTTAAATATTGTATGGGGTGAAGGTCGTGCCCCAATTTCAAGTGTCCAAAACCTGACTTTGAAAAGTTTGAGTTCAGTTTTCTGTAACATGACCTTGACCCTCGACTTTGAACCAGTTACCCTTTTGAAGGGCATCTTTTCTGCTTTAACCTCAAACATCGACCTTCATAATACAACGAGAATTAATGCCATGACAAGCATAAACGTAAAGGCCCTGGGCTCAATGGGAATTTTGGGTTCAAGGTCAAAGTCGATGTCACAGTTTGTTAGCCTTGATTACCGGAGGTCTCCACGACCTTTAATATTGACAAGGCTCAAAGACCTCTTTTCGAACTCGGGCCCTCAGCGTTTGATCGTTTTCTGACCGGGTCGTGTGTGACAGGACCAAGGTCAAGGTATGTGGTCCAAGTCAAGATTGTGGCCTTTGATATATTGTATGGAGTGAAGGTCGTACCCAAGATCAAGTGTCCCAAAACTCACTTTGAAAAGTTTGAGTTGTTTTCTGTACCATGACCTTGACTCATGACTTTGACCCTGCTACTTTTTTTGAAGGACATCGTCTCTGCTTTCACATAGAACATCGACCTTCATAATGCAACGAGCAATAGGGCCATGACAAGCATAAACGTAAAGGCCCCGAGCTCGATGGGAATTTGGAGTTCAAGGTCAAAGTGGAGGTCACGGCTGGTAAACCTTGATTACCAAAGGTCACCACGACCTTTCATATGGACAAGGCCCATAGACCACCCTTCAAACACAGGCCCTTAACGTTTGACCGTTTTCTGACCGAGCTGTGTGTGACACGACCAAGGTCAGGGTCGGTGGTCCAAGTCAAGATTGTGGCCTTTAAAATATTGTATGGGGTGAAGGTCGTACCCAAAGGCCAAGTGTCGAAAAACTGACCTTTAACTGTGTGCTTAAGTTTCAAGTCAATCGGAAATTAACTTTAGCCGTTAGAGCGTTCACAAGATTTTTCAAAGTGATCAAGGGCCATAACCCTGGCAGTAATTAGTGGATATCGCTGAAAATCAATAGGCATCTCCGTCTCGTGACCTTAGACACTGTGTATACATTTAAAGTCAATCAGATATTAACTTTAGTCGCTAGAGCGTTCACAAGAATTTTTTGAGAGATCAAGGGTAATAACCCAGGCAGTAATTATCGGATATCCATAGGCTTCTTCGTCTCGTGACCTTTAACACTGTGCATAAATTTCAAGTCAATCGGATATTAACTTTAGCCGTTAGAGCGTTCACAAGATTTTTCAAAGTGATCAAGGGCCATAACTCTGGCAGTAATTAGTGGATATCGCTGAAAACTGATAGGCTTGTTCGTCTCGTGACCTAAAACTGTGTGCTTAAATTTCAAGTCAATCGGAAATTAACTTTAGCCGTTAGAGCGTTCACAAGGTTTTTCAAAGTGATCAAGGGCCACAACTCTGGCAGTAATTATTGGATATAGCTGAAAATCCATAGGATTCTCCGTCTCGTGACCTTAAACACTGTGCATAAATTTGAAGCCAATCGGATATTAACTTTAGCCGCTAGAGCGTTCACAAGATTTTTCGAAGAGATCAAGGGTAATAACTCTGGTAGTAATTATCGGATATCCCTGAAAATCCATTATATGCTTCTTCGTCTCATGACATTAAACACTGTGCATAAATTTGAAGTCAATCGGGTATTAACTTTAGCCTCTAGAGCGTTCACAAGAAATTGTGGACGACGCACGGACGGACGTGCGGCCGGCCGGGGGCGACGGCAATATACGACCACGTTTCCATGTGGGCGTATACTTAAAATATACGAAAATTATTATTAATATTATGAACGGCAGCATCAGGCACGGGGCACCGAGTGTTGGTTTTCGTTTGAGTGTCTTGTTATTCGAGTCTAAATAGTCAAGAAATGCAAATGGCGTCGTACGGATAAACATATCTCACGGAAGAAGCTAAAGGTCGGTAAAATGAAAAGTTATCGGTTGATTTTGCTAAAATTTGGTGTGAGGTCATCGCTAACCCAGCGGAACACCCCCTGAAAATTTCAAGTCTCTACGACCCCGGGAACTGGTAGAGGTGCGATTCTGAAATAGAACCAAAAATTTTATGTTGCAATTCATGGTGTCCCTGAAATTTTGTGTTACGTTTTGGGGACATTTTTTGCTTAACATTTTAACAACTAGACCATGTTGAGCAAAATACTAATATTTCCAAATATTTTCATAAGACATGCAGCAGAAGATGTAAAATTTCGTTCGGTAATTTTTCATTTCTAAACAAATGTTAAATAATCTCAGTCGGAGGATTTTTATTCACGCCTCACAACGTAAATTTTTGTGTCCCCAATATTTACGTTGTATTTTTGTCAGTTTAGCCACGATATTAACTTGAAAAATAAAACCGAAATGTTTCATCTCTATTCCATCTCGTTGGCGTTGTAATAAATAACAAATTCCGAATACGTAATCAGAAGTATAGTGTAAAATTGTCCGTAAAAATTTTATTAGCTTTATCGATATTCAAAATTGCGTCCCTCGTTCAATTTACGAAGTGCTTGTTTATGCCACCGGTAATGCCGTCTATTACCTGTGAATTACGTCAGAGAGAGATGTTTAGTTTACGGTCACATGATACACATATCCAAAGCAGTCGATGGCCCGGCGAATGGATATTTTCTGAATAAGTTCGAATCAAAGTTTAGTGTCCCAGTATTTACGTTGTGATCGAAATTACGTTGTGACGCGAATTTTCCTCTTGCATACGGTGCATAAATGCTGAACGTTAGAATTGCCGAGTCTAAAATAATAGTATTCTTCGATACCTGAAAATTATCGCTTCCTTGGTATTCGAGAATCACGTGACAGAATGGTTGCGGTTTCGGAATATTATTATAAAAATGGGAAACCAAAAATGTCGTGCCCCTATCATTAACGAGATATTGTATTAGTATACACGTATGTAACTAATGCTCCATTATTTTCTTTGCTTCCCTGTGACAAGCTGACAATTTTGAAATGTTACCTTGCTCTTTCAAGTCTTTTTTAATTAATTTTTTGGCTAAACGGGTTCACAACGTAAGCTATTGAAAGGGACACAAGCAATTCTCAAAGACTGCTACTCATTTTGATTGTTGAAAGTTTTATTTTTTTTTAATATTTGAAAGTTCATTCATTGTTCAAGTTTTAAAGTTGAAATACTACTTAATATGGCTCGATTAAATTATTAGTAGGCAAGTCGTCAACATTTGGTGTCCCTTTACACGTGAAACTGCAATACTCCGGATCACATTAAACCTTTCCTTGGTGATTTTTCATGATACAATACTGATTTTCAAGTACAGTAGTTCATGTCGAGGGTTAGGGTCATACAAACTTCAACAATTTTGTAAAATCTTTTTTTTTTAAACATCTAAAGACACTTTTAAGTTTGTATCGAAAAGTTGGGAATATCCATGTAATCGACATTGGCTGACAAGAGGTGTTGGCACAAATATTCACTATTTCTGCTTAGATTTCTTATGAAGGTGCCTCATTTGAATAATAATACATCATAAACACATTAATATATCTTATACATCCACAGAAATTTAGCATTAAAAGTCTAATTTGGTGTCCCTTTACACGAGAAATCTGTACGTAACCTGTCATGTAAAATCGTTCATTACTTTTTTTTCGAACTCAACAATGAGAAATCATTAACTGTCCCTCAAATGGCATACATTACTCCTATTATTGGTATAAGTTTATCAGCGATTGAGATTACTTAAAATTTTACTACCCATGTCCCACTTTGGACCCCTCATTTGTGGAATGACCCATGTCAATTTGGGTCCGATTTTCACGAAATTCGAACTCAACCTTCATTACCATGTAACGGTGATATTATCAAACAGTTTTTTAAATTGGATAATAATTTTGACCTCCAGAGGGACCTCAAGCTAAAAAGGGCGATTTTTCGGACAATCAGGGGCCATAATTCAGGAAGTTATGATCCGATGGGCGCAAATATCAAAAGGAACCAAGATCTTGGGCTTATAAACATGCATGTCAAGTTTCATCAAAATCGGTTCAAAATTGTGACCTCTACAGGGTCCACAACCTTGAAATAACATATTTTCACACTATTCGCGTACAAACGGCGGCCATTTTGTATATCAATTTTGGTCCGATTTTCACGAAATTCGAACTCAACCTTCATTACCATGTAACGGTGATATAATCGAACGTTTTTTTAAATCGGATAATAATTTTGACCTCCAGACGGACCACAAGCTAAAAAGGGCGATTTTTCGGACAATCAGGGGCCATAATTCAGGAAGTTACGATCCGATGGGCGCAAATATCGAAAGGAACCAAGATCTTGGGGTTATAAACATGCATGTCAAGTTTCATCAAAATCGGTTCAAAATTGTGACCTCTATAGGGTCCACAACCTTGAAATAACATATTTTCACACTATTCGCGTCCAAACGGCGGCCATTTTGTATATCAATTTTGGTCCGATTTTCACGAAATTCGAACTCAACCTTCATTACCATGTAACGGTGATATAATCGAACGGTTTTTTAAATCGGATAATAATTTTGACCTCCAGACGGACCACAAGCTAAAAAGGGTGATTTTTCGGACAATCAGGGGCCATAATTCAGGAAGTTACGATCCGATGGGCGCAAATATCGAAAGGAACCAAGATCTTTGGGTTATAAACATGTATGTCAAGTTTCATCAAAATCGGTTCAAAATTGTGACCTCTATAGGGTCCACAAGCTAAAAACATGATATTTCGTACAATCAGGGGCCATAATCCATGAAGTTTCCATCCGATACATGCCAATATCGAAAGCAGCCGAGATCTTATGGGGATAAACCTATATTTCAAGTTACATCAAAATCGGATAAGAATTGTGACCTGTAGAGAGTCCACAAACAAATTGTGGACGGACGGACGGACGGACGGACGTCCGGACGGACAGGGGCGACGACATAATACGTCCACATGAAAATGTGGGCGTATAAAAACATGAAATATGAATTTACTTTGCAAAGTTTTCGTGCCTAAAATGGCCGGTTGTGAAAATTTTGAAGTGGAAGCCCTGGTCACTACTATATAGTAGACCTACATATAATCACTAAGATTATTACAAGTGAATATTTATTAGTATTACAGAAAAAATAAATATCAAGCCTCGTGTGGAATGGTTTTTTTCTGAAATATAAACATTAAATCCTCCAACAGTCAATCAATAATTTTTAATCCTCCTAAATGGCTGTAGAACTAACACCTACGGAAGTTAAAAATTCAATGTATTTGGGGTGGGGTAGTGTACGTGTGTTTTATTAATATTTATTGGGCCCCCAAGTTAACGTTAGGACCCACGTCCCACAACTTTCATGAATGGCATCAACCAGCGGGTCCTGTTGGCCTACAACTTTTCTTACCGAATTTTAAACACTGACCCTTACCCTTTAAAAGCAAGCTTCAACCCAAAATGCTTTCTATAGATCCCCTATCATGTAATATATGATTATCCATGCTGCTAGTATGCTGCTAGTCTTAATTGCGATGACATTTAAACAAAAGGATTTAATCAGGGGAGGGAAATGCTGTAAAACGGATAGATACACGCTTAATCATTATATGCATCTCAAGAAAGTTTTGCTTTGGAACCATTCTGTCGCCATTAAAAATAAAAAATCAACAGATACCTGCAGTGGTATGAATCATGAATATGAATTTACAACCCCTTACTTTCATATGTTCATAAAACAGGGTTTTCGACAAGGCGATACAATGTCATCCAATCTTTATAATTTGATCATAGAACTGTTGTTATACACTATTAGAGACGATGTAAATATAAATGGAATAAAATTTATTCATAAATCCATAAAAGTTGTAGCCTTTGATGACGATATAACCAGGGCTCTAAATTTGTTTTTTTGATCGAAGGCCAACTTTGGCCTACGATAGGCCAAAGTGCAACCTTGATCGTAGGCCAAAAATTGAAAATCCAAGACCCAGTTATAATTATGATATTATCAGCTTAATATGTAATATGTTATAAATCTGTTTATTGTAGATATTTTTTCTCATTCAAATGGTTATTACAGACAGGACTATCACATCACGTTTAATATATTTATTATTTTTACAAAATCGGCATTTTTATTAAGCATTACTTTATCATCAGTATAGCTGTGTAAAATATCAATACAAATCGATAGTATCGATAAGATATGCCAAAAAGCACAATCGAGTATCATTCTCTTAGTCTATTTTTCGTGCGTGCGTAGAGGAGTCGACTCGATGTTTTCCGTGACTTAATCCTTCGTATATATAATAATACAATAGCCTACATCGATCACTTTATATTTATTTCAAAGTCTCAATCTCAATAAACAATTTACGAATTCATGATTACAAGCTCTTTGGGCTATTAATTTTTCATAGTTTTTGCACGCGAATAGACAACGAATTGTCCGCCATGTTGGTATTTGTCACGCTCACGTATGCAATGTTTTGAATCGACTTGTGCTCATTTTAGTTTGGTTCCTCTACATACATCGACCGTGAAAATAAGATTGTTTCGATACTATGAATCGACATTTCAATGCCGATTATCGCTAGTAAAAATAACTATCAATACCCAGCACTAATCGGCGGCTATACATGGCCGTGGATAATTAAAAATCAAGTGACAAGCCCTGGATATAACAGCATTATTAAAAGATTTTATCTCTGCCTGACATTTGTTTGAGATATTGAGACTTTTTAGTTTAGTTTCGGGGCTTATAATTAATGTTAATAAAACAGAGGCGATAGATTTAAATAGCTGTGATATTAATTTAATGCAAATATTAAGATCAACCGGTATGTTTTATAAGCGAAAAATTCATACAAATTCTTGGGATACATTTTACATAAGGTATATAAAGAACATTGCACATACTGAAAATCAAATTATTTGGAATAATACAAATATGTGACCCATCATGGCATACTGAGTCTCAATGAGAAAATTTTGAAAATTGAGGTTATTGTTATTTTCACATTCTCCGACTCAATACCGTCAATTTGATGTATAGTTTGTTTGAATTGGGCATAAATTGACTAAGTTGTGACTGCTTGAGGCCATCCAACTTACCAAAGTAAGTTTTGAGAAAAATCAAGTCAAAGATTTAGTAGGTTTCAAAACAAATTAACATGGCAACCAGGTCATTTATTTGCTATTTTGTCGTTGAATATTGTTTTCTAGGTTTTCCAGGGTGCTGAAGACGAAAATTGTAGTAAAAATTTAATCCGACAATTACCGGCATCTTTTTTTTCAAAATGGACGCCAAACTGACAAATTTTTGAGTTTTCAAATGATAACATAATGCTAACACTACAATATACGTCCACAATCCTGCTTTGATTGATATCGTACTTTGTCAAGAAGGCTAGGCGTTTGGTTTGTTTAGCGTTGAGGGTCGTGCCTCAACATCAATAGTTGCCGTCCTTAGAGTATAAGGAATAAGTATACCAAGATAATCCATTCAGAATTGTGCCTTCCTAACGCTAAAGGCAAAAAGTAGGGGTGGCCCTGCCCCTGGGGGTCGGGACATTCATCAAAATCAATAGTGGACGCCCTCGGGCTATAAGGAATACATAAGCCAAGTACCAAGCTGCTTCATTCAGAATTGCGGCCTGTAAACGACAAACACAAAAATTGGGCGTGTCTTGCACTAGGGACCGGGTATCATTCAGATTTGATGAAAAAAGGTAAGAAACTGAGCTTACCATCTAGAATCCAATACACATATTCAGTTAATAGATTGCCATCCAGAAAGTGTTAAATACCATCAAGATTCATCAAAAACCGCCCAGTTTGTGCTACCATTTAATTTAAGAAATACCGTTTAGTTTTGACATCCATCATCTAGTTTATGACCATTTAGCTTAGTTTTGATATTGGTCATCCAGTTTATAACCCTTTAGTTTCATAAACTAGACAAATGATGTCAAACAAATTGTGGACAGACGGACGGACGGACGGACGGACAGGGGCGACGACAATATACATCCACATGAAAATGTGGGCGTATAACAATATACATGTAATAATACATTGAATCCCGCACGTAGTATTATTAGGCTAGCCCAGCTTCACCTGTTTACGTTACGCTTCCGTTACGCTTGTCTCGATTTCCCAGTGACTACTAGAACTGTCTTTGTTGGTAACTTCCGCTGACTATCATGCCCAAGGTCAAATTCACAACATCTGTCCATAGCCCAACGAACTTAGAACTGTGTCAGACGGATAATAATTCCCGGTTTTTGACGCTAGTGTTAAAACGATTTAGTCCCTTTTTTTTAACGGGCAATAAAGAACGTATTTTATAAATCCCTATAGAGTATAGACAGGCAATGATACGACCTGAAAACCGCATCTAGCTCTTGTTATCGCTTTACACACGCCCTAACAGTCTCACAACCATGGCTAATGAGTGTCAAGTAAATCGAACGATATTAGAAGAATATTGTGGAAAAAAATAATTCAAATAATTAACATTTCCATAATAATGATAATATAAAGGAAATCTTTGTTTCTATCATAAATACTGATGTTATTTCTGTAATTTTTGAAAAACAAAATGGCGGCAAAAAATTCCTGATGCATTGATGCATAAAATGTTACTTGATATCACCACTAGTACTGACCAGAGCCTTATATAGAGAGAGTCTGGCCAACCCGCGTGTCGATTATGATTGGCTAATGGTGGTCACGTGACACATGGATGCCATTATGTAACCCATCTGAAAAGAATCGTCTGCATAGTAGCCAATAATTTGACGTGTTTTTAATGACATAATTGGTCTGTTTTGTGGATGTGAAATGCCACACAAGATGTTAATGTTAGTAATAGCCTAATAAATAGTATTAATACAAATAACAAGCCAACAGTGAGGCTGATGTCCCCCGCCGAAATCCCAAAATAAATAGATGACACATATTAATTAATCGCACATTTATTTTTTTTCAAACGTATCGAGCGATCAAACTGTACACGAAGTGTCATTCAAAAGTGTTTTATAAAGAAAAATGCTAAAACCGATGAGAAAAATGAAAATGTACCCTAGTTAGGGGGACCCTAAAGGTAGACAAAAGGGCGCCCACGCTTGACAAAAGGGCCCCTCTGGCCAAGGGAAATGGCCCTCGTGTCCGAGTCAATTGTTTCTATACACTGTTACTGTCGAATCCATTACTGAATGAGAATGCAGTCATTGTATTGGCATAAAAATCATCAATCAAGATGAACCTAAGTTATCTTGTCCCAAAGTATCAACCAATCAAATTGCTTATCTCTGCCTACCCTAAGAAGAAAATGCTCATCTTCGAACTCCATCAAGGCATTGACCTAATAAGCATACACACCAATTTTGAACATTTTAACTCAATTCGAAGGAGAGTTATTGTGTTCCAAAGTCTTGGTAAATCAAATTGCTTATCGCTCTGCTTACCCTGAGCAGAAAATGCTCATTATCGATCTTAGTCAAGGCATTACTGTAATGAAACTATACACCAAGTTTCATCACTCTCACTTTATTAGAACTAAAGTTATCGTGTCCCAAAGCATCAACCAATCAAATTGCTTATCTCTGCTTACCCTAAGCGGAAAATGCTCATCTTCGAACTCCATCAAGGCATTGACCTAATAAGCATATACACCAAGTTTGAACATTTTAACTCAATTAGAAGGAGAGTTATTGTGTTCCAAAGTCTCGACCAATCAAATTTGTGTATCGCTCTGCTTACCCTGAGCAGAAAATGCTCATTATCGAACTTAGTCAAGGTATTACTGTAATGAAACTATACACACTTAATTAGAACTAAAGTTATCGTGTCCCAAAGCATCAACCAATCAAATTGCTTATCTCTGCTTACCCAAAGCGGAAAATGCTCATCTTCGAACTCCATCAAGGCATTGACCTAATAAGCATATACACCAAGTTTGAACATTTTAACTCAATTAGAAGGAGAGTTATTGTGTTCCAAAGTCTCGACCAATCAAATTTGAGTATCGCTCTGCTTACCCTGAGCAGAAAATGCTCATTGTCGAACTTAGTCAAGGTATTACTGTAATGAAACTATACACCAAGTTTCATCACTCTCACTTAATTAGAACTAAAGTTATCGTGTCCCAAAGCATCAACCAATCAAATTGCTTATCTCTGCTTACCCTAAGCGGAAAATGCTCATCTTCGAACTCCATCAAGGCATTGACCTAATAAGCATATACACCAAGTTTGAACATTCTAGCTCAATTAGGAAGAGAGTTATTGTGTCCCAAAAAGTGTGACGGACAGACAGACGGACAGACAGACAGACAGACAGACGGACGAACCCATTTTAATAGTCCCCCAACTTTCTTTGAAAGGCGGGGGACAATAATAGTAATTAGTATACGCTCTGTCATTCGTGTTTTTAATGATTTCAAGCGACCTTGAGAAAGACACGTTGACAGTGTATGCCAAAATATAGGCCTAGCCTTTGTTAAGTAGATGTTTTTTTTCAATTTAAATTTCGTCTGTATGGCATAAAAGGCTAAAATATTTCTGAATAAAAAATTGTTTTTCAAAAACTACCTCGGATTTGTTCCCATGGTGAGAGAGAGAGAGTTATGTATGGTATACTTTTAATAATTCACTTGTGCGTAGGGGTCTTTAGCAATGGAAGGAAACTGGATGAAAATCCACAAGGTTGGACAGGTGACCCTACTCTTTAGATCGAAACATTGCCGCTTGATTCAATGACAGACCTTATGACATAAAGCGCATTTGTTAGATCACACGCCAACCCAACAACATGTCTCCAAGGAAACACACAAATGATTAAATCCTAAAGATTTCTAATTAGCAAAAGGCACAACCACTATAATGATGTGTTTACAAATAACAAAGTTTCATAAAGATATTGGGATGGACAGAGCCCATTTCAAGATCTCCCCCTTATTTCCTTCGTCACGGGAAAATAACATACGATAAAAGTTAAATAAAAAAATAGTTTCTAATTTCTGAGGTAATCATTATTCGATACTTTCGATTTAATCTATAGTCAAACTATATATATGGGATCATTGCGGTATTTTTAATGTCAATTTTTAGAAAAACAAATCAAAAACGAAATCGGAATCAACGGGGCCGTTGCAATATCTCACCCTAAAAATAAAAAAAAATAATTTCTAATTTCAAAGGTAATCATAGCCAAACGATATATTGGATTATTCATATTGTGGTGTTTTTAATGTTAAAAAAAATAAAAAAATATTGTCAATAAAATTTACATACATGTATTGTAATTGATTTATTAGAATTATTGTCTACCCCTACACTTAAGTGAACATAAAAATACATTTGCGCAAATCTAAAACATATAAATCAGTCACACGCTGTACTGTGGCTCTATCTGCAACATCAGAATGTGCAACAAAATGGCGCCCATGATGTCAGTTGGCCATATTCTCTATATATATATATATGGCTCTGGTACTGACTGATCTACTGTTTTGACTGTCGAGTTCTAATTAAAAGACATAGCATCTGCTGTTTTGACTGTCGAGTTCTAATAAAAAGACATAGCATCTGCTGCCTTTTGTATTTGCTTCAATGCAATCCAATTTCCATTTATATCTATATATTCAAATTTTTTCACCAAATTCAATTAATTTATACCAGAGTGCCAGGGATCTAAAAACTAATGAAAGTGTGGTATTACATATAGTTTAAAATATACTGCAAATTAATTCATTAAAAGATTCGATGTCAAAAGCAGGGCTCTATAAAAGTTTAGTGTGCCTGCGCACACACTTGAAACATTTGAAAATGTGCCTGCAGGGTGATACTCAAAAAGAGAGTATTCAATTGCCAGGTATATAGTATGATTGATTGGGGGGGGGGGGGCTTACGAAAGCTTTTTGGGTTGGACTCGGCAGAAGAAGAAATTACAATTAATTTTTAGTACCTTTTTTATTATGGTTTCTAAATTGTATTAATGTATTATAGATTACTTTAATAACAAAGATTATGTTTGATGTGCATATTGTTGTTGTTAGGGTACATAGAATAGATGCCTACCGGCTTCAAACAAGTTCATTAAATCCCTTTGCGCTGCCAGGTTGTCATTCGTTAAATTTAACTTCCGGTTTAATTCGGACTACACGGTACTGGTGTTTAGGGGTCGCCGAGGTCACAGGTGATAGTTCATACGTCGCGTGCTATTCTTTTAATCATCAACTGTCATTCTACTAGAATTGTCACTAAATTAAGCAGAGGTCACAGGTGATAGGTCATAAGTCACAAGTGGAATCGCTAACGTCGCGTGCTGATGTTTTTATCATCGACTAGCTTATACTAATAAATTATTATACAGTAATCAAAGTAAACAAAAAAACAACAACAATAAAAATAAATAGTATTCTTTTTTTTACATGATTTACGTGACAGTAATAATTTTTAAAAATGTGCCTGCAAAAAAGTTTTTTAAAGCAAATGTGCCTGCGCACACCGTGCGCATGTGCGCGGAAATATCGATGCCTGGTCAAAAGCCTCTCATACTTACAGTAGGGTGTGTGTTATTTAAAGACCACATAAAATAATTTTTAATTGCATATCATATATTGATAGCCAAGGGTTACTACATTCATTTTACGGCAAGTTCACTCCAATCTGATTAAAATTAATTCAGATATTAACGTTTAAACATGCGACAGCCAAAAACGGTTTTCAAATTTTTAATTACAACCTTTATCCGGTTAATTGGCTGGTGACGTCACAGGCACTACACATAATCTATACAATATAGCACTATCTGTACGATATATCACTGTATACACACCGCCAGTTAACACGTGTGTATTTGTCGGTCCAATTAACATTTGACTGGCGTAATCATTAACTCGTAATTTTACACGTAAGCTACGTATCACTATACTATATAAGACAAAGGATTTTCAAAAGCCGACCTTTCTCGTCTTGAGTTGTAATAGATTATATATTTGTGACTAGTAGAATATTTCGGAGTGTATTTCAAGATGCCGTATTATCGTTGTGTTATTGTGAGTTGTGGAAATTCCAGCAAGGAAAAGGGGAATAATGTACCGGCGTTTCATAAATTTCCCAAGGATGAAATCTTACGGAAAGAGTGGATTAATCGTATTGTTTGTGTGATCGTATGATTATTGTTGATTGTTTGATTAGTACTCGTTGACTATTTTGTTATTTGATTTTAGATCGAATCACCGATGTTTTTGTATTAAAGTTAATCGTATTGTTTGTATGATCGTATGATTATTGTTGATTGTTTGATTAGTATTGACGATTTTTTTTGTAATAAAGTTAGCGTAAATTAGTCGAATAAAGTTAGCGTAAATTAGTCGAATGTGAGAAAGAAATTCGAGGGGGGCGTGATCGGCTGTCCCCTGCGTGTGATTAGAATAGTGTCAAGTACAGGTGCAACGTCGTGTTTGATATTCAATTTTATACCGATATTTTAGAATCCGAATTCCACACATTTCTTGAATGGTAGTGTCATATTTATTTCTATTTATGTAAATTCTTTTTATTTGGAAACCATTAAAACAACACTTATAGTTAAATTATAGAAAATCGCACGAGAAGCTCGAATCCTCGATTGAAGGGTGTACGTGATCAAACAACAATTTTTTTGATTGGTCAGAGGCGTCTAACCACGGGAAAATTTGGGGTTACTATTAGATGACATCATGCATGCATGAATCAAACCATCTTATTTGTATATTGCATATTTTATAACCTCAACGACCTAAATGTATTACTTTTATTAGTGTGCTACCAAGTTTGCCCCAATATACAATACAAATAAGGAATATTTTCACGTTAACAAAAATATTTACTTGCCATTATATACAATAATAAATGGAATATTTTCACGTTATATATAATTACTTGACGCATCATGTTTCCAGCACCCAGAATCAAATTTAGCGATATTTTTCGCGTGGGCCAAAATCAAAATAAAGTTTTGTTAGATCCCGTATTCTCTACATCGCCATCCTCTGCGGAACTACTACAGTCAGATAAATACGGCTCAAACATATATGGCGCTATATTAATCATTTCTCGCGACGTATCTGTATCCGATACACTGCCCGAGCTAAAAGAACTACTGCTACATGATAACTCTGAATATTCTGCCTCCATTTCGCTCGGTGTATGATAAAATGATCAATAATACAAATGTTCGTTCATTACTGGGAGTTTAACGTCCACTTCCACCAGAGGTGATATCGTAGACTATATACAAATGTTGATGATCTAAGTTTATATGATTATTATTTGAAACCATTTTGTTTCTTAAAAGCCGACAATTGATTATTTCTATCGACTTAAAAGATGTCCGTGGCGCCGGCTATAACAATTTCACACCAATCTTGTTTCAATCAGAAGCCAATTATTGTTGTCTCACGGTCGGCTTATTCTGATAAAAAAAAACACATGGGGAATATGGCTACAACAACTGTCTTTATAAAACAAATTCTAAATTACAAAACAAATTATTCCATAGTCAATTGTTATTTAATTAGGGGGATTAAGGAATCAGTCAGGCGTTAACGAATACACACGCCGGGTGTATATAGGTAATTAAGGAATAAACATCCCGAATATGCATTCGGTCACTGTGACGTCACTGCCGTCTGAGGGGATTAAGAGTGTTTTCAATAATTGGCCAAGTCGTTTTTACGGGAGGTCTATATTTGCGACTTCGAGTGACGATATCTGAATTAATTTTCATCAGATCGATGTTAAACTGCCGTAAAATGCATATAGTAACCAATGTTTATAACCTCAATGAATTTAGTGTTCTCATTTTATGTGCTCTTTAACAAATATTGTGGAAGGCAAGCCGTACGGTGCTTAAAATATGTGAAGGAGTATCAAAATCTATAATATGGAACAAAATTTGACCCCCACCCCCCTCTGACCCCCGTGTACATAGCCCTGAAAATGGGGTACCCCAAATTAGCCAAAATATCAGTTTTTCTGTCATTTGACCACTAAAAGGTTTGTTTAGAATGCCTTTGACAGATTCATATGAAGTTTTTCATGGTCTGTGAGTCTCAATATGACATTGAAAACCATCCGCAGCAATCCAATATGGCAGCAATCCAACATGGCGACCAAAATGGTGCCGCAAATATGTATTTTTCGACGAAATATAGTGTTGTAATATATGTCGACTACTATGTATTTGAGGTTGTAGAATCCGAATTTGTGGTTATTTCAAACACAGAAGGAACCTCTTACAACATATTTGTCATGTGGTGAAATATTCATAAATTCGAATACGGTTACATAGTATCATTATTTTGGCAAAGTGAAGCTATCTCAGACTGTATTCAAATCTCTCATCATTACATCTGCTTTACAGCTGAGATTGCTTAGGTACACCTCTAAATTGGCCCTATAATTTATAAACAGATGCTGGCAACTTTTTATGGTCCTTTAATAAACAGAAAATGTCACTTTGTTTAGGTACTAACAAGGCTGAGCCTCGAGCATATCTTACTTCGATATAATCAATTAATGTTTCCCCTTTTTGTCAAGGAATAAGATTGCTATTTCCTTCTTATAAAATCTTCTGTTTCTCGTCGCGGGCTTTCATTATCTGTAAGGCAGATGTAATGATGAGTGATTTGAATTCAGTCCGAGATAGCTTCACTTTGCTAAAATAATGATACTCTGTAACCGCATTCGAATTGATGAATATTTCACCACATGATAAATATGTTGTAACGGGTTCCGTCTGTGTTTGAAATAACCACAAATTCAGATTCTACAACCTCAAAAACACAGTAGTCGACTTATTACGACACTATGTTTCCCTCGACAGAAATATTGACAATTTGGCTCATTAAGGGGCACCCATATTCAGAGGGTATGTACATGGGGGTTAGTGTTGTCGAAATTTTTTGTATATTATTAATTTTTATACCTCTCCACATGTTTTTAACACCGTACCAAAGGAATCGACTATTATCACACCCCCTACTTACATTGATTAGTGTAAATGATAAGTGAACAAGTAAAACAGTACTTGTCTTGCCGCCTAATTTATTTTTTTGTGGCAGGTGTAAATATAATGGACTGTAACCAGCTGTCTCTAGGATTCAGTTTAGATTCGGTAGAATGAGTACATTAAAAATTGGTCGTAAAACCGAAAGTAAGACACCCTTTACGACATCCAAACGTTTAACTTCGAAGTGCCGTAAATTGGTCTGGGTGACCTATTTACGGCAAATATACAAATTTAAAGACCGTAGAATTGTAAATTGAATAGACACAACTTCTAAATAACAAAAAAACAATACTTCTTTCTTTAAACTAATTTAGGATGAAAGGGTCTACTACGGCACACAAAATTAAATTATGCCGTGGCAGACATGGTTTGCGTCAGTTTTTACGGGCTTTGTTGTTTGCCATGGTAAATTTCGAAGGACGAATAGGCTTAAATACGACTGGGCGGCTTTCTTCCATTTTTTTTGTCAACAAATTTAAAGAAAGTAGAATTCTAAATTGAATAGACCTACACAACTTCTAAACATAAATAAACAAAAAAACAATACTTCTTTCTTTAAACTTATTTAGTAGCATTACCACATCAAAATTTCAAATAACAGATAAATAATGTGTTTTTCTCTGTTTTACTGTATGCAGGCTGCTTTAAACACGAAGAAACTTTTTAAATTTTCAAAATCGGTTAATAAATAAGTGTTCTATGAACATTTTTCTCATCAAAATTGGCAGTATTTTTGTGACAAAAAGTAATGGACTTCTCTATAGGCAAAACACGCCCTTGAATTATGGCATTTTGGGGCCAAATTAGTATTTCAAAGATCCTGCAATAACTCTGGTAATAATGAAAGCAATTAGTTGAAATTTTGAAACCCAGATGAAAAATGGATGACGAGTTCAATTCTGTCGTCAAATTGGCTCTGTAACACGCGCGTTCCGAGAAACGGCGGCCATCTTGGATTGTTGTTAAAACTGTCATTAAAATGTACTACAACTTTGAGGTTAGCATCAAATGACACTACACGGCTGTCAAAAGTACTTAATTCTGCACTCCATAAAGTAAGTTTGATCTGCTTATTGACCTCAACGGAAAATGGCAGCCATTTTGGAATCCAAGATGGCCGACATGCCAGATTTCGTTACAGTCCGACGTAATTTATTCGGTGCTCTAAATATGGGTTGTAATATATCATCTGAAAGGTATTGAACAGGGGATTACAGTTTCCAAATGTCCAATACCCACCAGAGAACATAGTAAATAAAGAAGTTGTTTTTAGACATTGTTTGTTTTTGTTCAATATTAAAAAGTTGAATCAGAAGGCTAAGAGTACAACAGACTTGTGACAAAACTAAAAGTCCGGAATTGAAACCGAAGTTTTACTAACAACCTAAATCTTAAATTAACTAATTTTAATTGAGTTACATTTTAATAAAAATAATATTAATAGGCCTAGATTATTAATAATGTTTGATAAATAATTACAGTTTTCCATATTTACTAATTATATTAATATCTAAAATAAAACAATTTTAATTGAGTTACACTTTAATCAAAATAATAATATTAATAAGCCTTCTTGATTACTGGTAAAATGATTGGTAAATAATTAAAGTTTTACATAATTTTATTAATTATATTAATATTTAAAAATTAAACCATTTTTTATTGAGTTTCGTAATCAAAATGATAATATTAATAGATAGGCCTATCTAATTATTGATGAAATGTTTGGTAAAAAAATTATAATTTTACTAATTCAATTAATATCAAAAATAAAATTAGCTAATTTGTTAGACATATATGTTTGTCTTTCGGTTTCAAGACAACTAAAAGAACTATCAAGTCAAATCCACTAATGTCAAAATAATAAGTTTTTTGTTTATATATATCCTGCGTGAAATAGCTTCCGATGAAGGATTTACCCACCTTCCACCCCCTATTGCTGAAATGGCACGCGAGCTTGTCCAATCAGACTTGACAAAGTCAATCACGTGACTTCAACCATGCTCGTCATAGGGGATCGTCATTTTGCTATGAATGGAATCTCCCGTGAATTTTTCGCCGTAAGAATTCATCTTGGCAACCAAACTTCTGCGGCTTATTCTTCGATGAAAATAGCTTTTTTTACCGACGACACATATATCACTATAATCTACGATATTTCATAAAGGTATTCAGCGTTTTAAAATTCAACACGCAACATTGGATTTTAGAGAATTTTCGCTTCAAACTTTTAAAACAGTTGTATCTCAAAAACTATACCCGCCATTTTCATCGGGGAAGCCGCGGAATCTTGCGCGGGGTCTCCTGGTGATTCGTGGAAAGTTTCAATGACGTACGGGCAGAACTTTCCGAGCTATGAGAATCCCCAGCGAGATACCGCTCCAAACCCCGGGCGTGCCGTGAACAATAATTAATTCGCTAATGGAAAAACAATGGTTAACTGTGAGTGACCTAATATTAGCGTGGGTACTTTTTAACTTGTGTTTTGAGTGCATTATCAATAAAAAACAAAAATGAAACTTGTATCACTAGAAAGGTAATTTAATTGGCTTTTTATCCATATAGGTTAAAAAATGTTGACAGAAAATTTGAGTTTTACATCGGTTAAATATTTTGTCTTGGCACTCTGTCCGCGAAGAGTGTAGGGCACAGTCAATACGCTGACAAAGTGTCACACTGCGAAGAGGACGAATGTGGTAATGCTATATTTAGGATGAAAGGGTCTACTATGGCACACAAAATTAAATTATTTCGTGGCAGACATGGTTTGCGTCAGCTTTTACAGGCTTTGCCGTTTGCCATGGTAAATTTCAAAGGACAAATGGGTTTAAATACGACTGGGCGGCTTTCTTCCATTTTTTCTGTCAACAAAATCACGTTTTCCCCCAAATGTAGACATTGGACCACCCATATCTCCAAAATGCCCCTCATATGCCTGATCACCACCCAGATTCCGAATATACACAAAAAACTGGCCTAGAAAAACTTGGTATCATATTTTCAAAATAAAACACAACACAGCTTTGAAAACATCAGAAACATTAATTTGTATCAGCAGTTTAAAATAATATAAAATATTCACACCTCCAGTTAAAGTTCCAGCAGGATCAAAAGAGTCTCCATCATAAGTTACTGTTTTCTTCATGATCTTTTCGTCATATGTGACCTTTTTGGAAGTATTCATATCTGGACACACAAAACATGTACCAAAAACATAATGCATGGCCGTTTCTATATCTTTTTCATATCCAACTAAACTCAATGCTGTGCTAACATTCTCTTTGCCAACCTACAAACAAACACAAAGGGGCATAAGAATAAACAAGCCAACAGTGAAGCTGATGTCCCCCGCTGAAATACCAAAATAAATAGATGACACATACCGTATTTTTCAGTGTATAAGGCGCACTCTTTTTACCAGATATTTTTTTTTGCAGAAGGGGTGCGCCTTATACATAGTAATAAGCAAATATTGGCTTTTCCCTGTGTCAACATTGGCGTCTGAAGTTGATGATGTCGGCCTTTCCCGTGCAATAAAGATGGCGGCCATTTTACAGACGGCAATTCAGTATACTGGTAGTCATAAACGACAGAGCTTACAATATGGGCCGATAGCTGTTTAGTTTAAATTATCGTAAATATTTCTGCTATTTCAACTATTCCGACATTCAGATGTCGACATTTGTCGTGCGATAACGATGACGGCCATTTCAGACACCGCTATTCCGTATACCGTTACTCATAAAGTGCTAAAAATATCTGCAAATCATTAATATTACAATCATTCCTACGTATTTGGTGACATATATATTTCTGCAAATCGTTAATATTACTATCATTCCTACGTATTTGGTGACATATACATTTCTGCTAATCCTTCACTGTTAGCCATTACCGGCAATCCAAACGTCTCGTCAATGGCGGTGTTGTCAGTCAGTTGACGAAAAGGCGGGGCTTACGACAGACAAGACATTTCATTGGCTTTTAGAAAGATAACATCGACTGAGCACACGCTCAGTATACCATAGGTGTTTTCTTTGAGCAATACTGTCTTATAGTTTAAACATATAACCGTTTTAAGTTACCGACAGTTTTCATTCAACATGGATTCAGTGATTGACCCGTTGTTATAAATTACCGGTATAGTTAATTATCAACCAGTGAGTTGTTACCGTTTCCTTTACGAAGTTGTTTGTAGTTAACAAAATCATTGTTTTCTTGATTGGTATTAAAAATGCTATTGTATTATTTTACTGATAGATCTAAATGGCTACAATCTGGGTATTGTCATGACGCGTGTAGTGGGCGGGGCAACAGACGCTATCGATTGTTTGTCAGTTGTTTGCAAGTTAACAAAATTGTTTGTAGTCAACAAAATCATTGTTTCTTTGATTGGTATTAAAAATGCTATTATATTATTTTACTGATAGATCTAAATGGCTACAATCTAGGTATTGTCATGACGCGTGTAGTGGGCGGGGCAACGGACGCTATCGATTGTTTGTATGACTTAGAGTAAACCTGGAATTGTTGTTTCTCTTTTACCGGTAAGTCAAGATTTAAGTCGTGAGTACCTGATCATGAGAAATTATTTCTACAGTTAACATTTAATTTGTTTATTATCAAAATATTTATCACAGCCAATTACTCACGAAATTAACACGATCTAATAGACGGCCATGTTTGTTGTGGGCGGGACTTGAATGTCAATTTCACTACCGTACGAGTAACAAAAGTACCGCTAAAAGTTATGAAAAATCAATTGTATGTTATAATTAATAGAAACAAATGTAACAAAAGCAATTTATTTCATAAAGAAATATATATATACCTTGATACGGCTAAATATCGGTAATTATTATAACTGTAAACAATAGAGTTTGGACCAGTTACTGGAGATCACAGGTAGATTTTAGTCACGTATATGATGGCATGAGTTTCACGAGGCGTTGGGAAAGGGGTGCGCCTAAACCACGCATTTTTATTTTCCCTGAAACACCTCTGCCAAAGTCGCCCTGTGCCTTATCTACGCATGCGCCTTATACACCGAAAAATACGGTATTAATCATTTAACTCAGTCAAGACATTCACTTAATTAATCAGCTTAAACATTCTACCTCAATACTCAATTAAAAGCAGTGTTGTTATGTTCCAAAGACTTGACCAATCAAATAACTTATCGTTTCTTAGCCTAAGCAATAAATTCTCACCAAATTTAGTCAAGGAAATGATATAATGAATCTATATTTAGAGTTTCAACGCTCTCACTTCATTACGTGCCAGTCCGGGAGCTAAGAAGGTTTTATTCAACATGGAAGTTGCGGAAGGTTTGTGATGCTGGTGGTGTATGGCTAGGTAAGGAAACCCCATAAACCCAATTCTTAAGTTACGCCAATGCTGGGTGTGGTAGGAGGAGCCACCCATAGTACATGGCTCGAAATGTTCACCTGTCTACTTGTCGCCGACAGGCGATTTTTTCGTCCGACAGGTAGGAAATAAAACTACCTGTCGCTTGCAACAGGTGGACTAAATTTTACTCGATGTTCAGTAAATTGACCACAATACTCACGTCCACTTCATGTACATGCAGGCCATATTTATTTATTCGTAGAGTCATTTCTAAATGTAAGAATTGAGCACTTATATACCGCGAAAAGCCGCCATTTGCATTGTTTACATTCGCTCTGTCGCAGTCTACAGGTACTCAGTTTGGAAGTAGACAATTTTATAACAATGGATTTCACACATTCTACGCTTGTTTTCATCTACTTGGCACTAGTTTATAGTATTATGGAGTATTATATCTAAGTAAATTAAAACGTCACCTGAAATAATTCTACCGTAACGACACCACAGTATAAATTATTAGAAAGTGGCCGGAGTGGAAGGGAAATACACACGGCTCGATATATCGATGCTTCGTAAGTTCGTGTATCTAATCATTTGAATAATTTACAAGACAATTCGACAAAATCAAATAATCAGGCCGGAAAAATATCTCGGATATTAATATAATTTGTAGCGTAAATATAGTCCCGATACATTGTATGTGAGACAGGAATTCCAGGTGGCGCTATACGTCTTTCGCACGCGGTATATTTCTTACTGTGCGGTGCACGGGTGTGATTTGTGTTTTGATATTCAATTCAATACTGATATTTTAAAATTTGAATTCTACACCTCAACGTCCAACTATTCGATTTAACACGGAGGTGTGATACCATGATAAACAAAGTGTGTGTAGTACCACATGTATGGATATGTGTGATACTATACTATTACTTAGTCTTTGGGTTTGACAATTGAGAGTGACAGGTTATTTACTGAAGCGACAGGTATGATAAAAAGCTACCTGTCGCTTGCGACAGGTAGCTTTTTTCAAACATTTCGAGGCCTGTAGTACTGTGAAGGTTTGTTTATACCCCACTTTCTGGATACATCAAATGAGAGAACAACATCAGTTGAATGGTGTAATGTAATATTTGGAGATTCGAATGAGACCTGTACTTATATTCCCACAATTGTTCGTTTGGTTGGTAACCTATAAACAATTGGAGTTTTAATCCAAGTCTACAGCATTTGAGTCTCCGAACGATACATAATTATCCGACCTTTGTTGCTTCTCAGGTAAAGCTTAACTCTCTTAATCTCCTAATCTTTTTCTGTGATCATAGTTACCTGGCTATCAATTAACAATGCCTTTCTAATTAAACGTCTAAAATATTATTTTTATAATCAAAATCAAGCTGTGGGTTTGTAGGTATTTTACTCTACTACAATATCTCCCCACTACTTTGCTTTTGCCACCAAAAGCTACTAAGGAATGGGCTGCTGTGAAAGTAGGAACACTGATGCTATCATATCTAATACAAAAAAACGTGTATATAAATTTCAAAAGTTAGGTTGCCAGGCAATGAAACATACACCTACAGCAGCTAAATCGTCCGGGCAGTCAACAAGAGTTGTCGCATATTCCTACTTTTTTCGGTAATGAAACATTTATAATACTCTGAAATCTGATTAAGATTAACAACTTATAAAGTAATTATCAGAAAATCATTAGAATTTGTTTTTTATAAAGTTCTGCCCCGGGCCATACTAACGCTTAGTATACGAAAAATTTAGAATCATGGATTTAGCTGCTCAGTTATCAAAATTCATTGAAAATCAATATACTTGTTTGTCTCATGTCAAGACCTTAAACTCTGTGTATCAATCTGGATGATTGGATGATAAGTCAATTGGATAAGTTTGGCCTCTTGAGCGTTACAAAAGATTTTTCAAAGTGATCAAGGGAGATAACTCTGGCAGTAATTATCGGAATTCGCTGAAAATCAATAGGATTCTTTGTCTCGTGACCTTAAACACTGTGTATAAATTTAACGTCAATCGGATAACTGGCCTCTAGAGTGTCCACAAGATTATTTGAAGTGATCAACGGCCATAACTCTGGCAGTAATTATTGGAAATCGCTGAAAATCAATAGCCTTCTTCGTCTCATGGTCGTATAAATTTAAAGTCAATCGGATATTAACTTTAGCCTGTAGAGCTGAGGACGCCCGGTCGGCCGGCCCGGGGCGACAACATTATACGACCACATTTCAAGAAGAGATGTCGCATTTTTTACTTTTTTCAGGAATGAAACATTTTTAATACACTAAAATGTGATGAAGAGTAACAACTCATTAAGTAGTTTGTACAAAATGAAATAATTTACGATGGCAGAGTTTAAAAACCACCAAAACAAATATTGCCACCATTTGATACTTGTTCTGCCAAGATCATATGACTTATTTTGATCATGGAGATGACTCCCCCCATATAACGATTATAATTTACTACAGTGTCTGGCTTCATCACAATCTTCTCTCTGCCACCTCTCCCAATTCTAGTTATTTGAACCATTTCCGGTGATCAATTTGTGGACAAAACATTCACAGTACGGTTGTTTTGTCACATGCTAGCGACCATGTCACCACACTGTGCAAATTTTGGATCACTCGCTTCAATTTCACCTTGCGCAGTGCATCAGGAAACCCTTTTCTGTTTGCTCGTATGGTACCGCAAGAATAAGTTTTTAAATTCATAAGGTAGAGTTGTAATTCGGGGCTGTTGAAGAAATTGTCAAAATATATCTGTCTGTAGGCTCCATGCATTGGTTTCGTCAACTTCATTACCACTTTGTGACCAAGGCCGGTCTCAACTGAGCCATCATTGTCTCTACCTGTGTAAACATCGAACGTGAACGCATATCCCGTAGATGGGCATGCCGGCATCCACACCATCACTCACTTTTGATCGGTTTCATAGGCATGTATTGATACTGAGAACTGCTAAGGGGTGAATTTGTGCACAGCCATCATAGAATTCTTGATGATCGTTGTTATTTGTACGTCTGTCTTAAGTTAATTAATTTTCGGACTATTACTCAGTATTACCGGTTTAAAACTGTAAAAAGGTGTGTTAATTAACGAGGGTGAAAAACTGTCTGAGAGGTGGGTTAATTAACGCTAGGTGCATTTTCTGTAGAGGTATGTTAATCAACCGACCGGTAAAAAATGAATGTCAATGTTGTGTTGTTTAATTGGTGTCTTTTCTCGCTAGTTGCGATAACTGCACCAAAAGGAGTATAATCAAGGACAAACATGCTTTATCTGACACGTACGTATTAAATCAAAATTTGAAAAGTAAAACTGTTTTACCGTGCAATTAATCATTCGGCCGTGTGTTTTACGCAGCAGGTCTTCGTAAAATAAAGAGAGGTCTTTGATAGGCGTGCATGCTCGCTATGATCTACGTTTCTCTTATGTCTATTGTAGGCATATTACGTACCATATATATAAAGGTGCATTCTATGAAATAAAAGTATGGATTAATCTATCGTATACGGAAAGTTGCATTTTATAAAATAAAGATAGGCTGGCACTCCAGGCAGGATATGCCCACATTTTCGAGAGATGGATAGAGAACAAGCAATACCGAAAGTGATTTTTCCTACATCATTACGGTACGTCCTGTATTTCATACTGTATTGGGAGCAGCCATTTTGTTGGTCAGTTCCAGTTTGATATTCATGAAATTCGAAGCCGACAATGATTATGGTGTGACGGTACACAACCTAGAAATGACTTTTCGTCCACAACCATGATATACCATATTTTTACACTATGGTCCGATTTTCTCGAAATTCGAACTCAACCTTCCGTAGGGTGTAACGGTGATAGAGTCAAACGTTTTTTTAAATCGGATAATAATTGGGACTTCCAGAGGGACCATAGGCGATTTTTCGGATAATCAGGGGCCATAATTCAGGAAGTTACGATCGGATCCGATATGCGCAAATAACGAAAGGAACCAAGATCTTTGGGTTATAACCATGCATTTCAAGTTTCATCAAAATCGAATTAAAATTGTGACCTCTACAGGGTCCACAACCTTGATATACCATTTTTTAACAGTATTCGCGTACAAACGGCAGCCATTTTGTATAGCAATTTTGGTCCAATTTTCCCGAAATTCGAACTCAACCTTCCTTAGGGTGTGACGGTGATATAACCAAACGTTTTTTTAAATCGGATAATAATTGTGACCTCCAGAGGGACCACAAGCTAAAAGATAGGCTGGCACTGCCAGGCAGGATACGCCCACATTTTCGAGAGATGGATAGAGAACAAGCAATACCGAAAGTGATTTTTCCTACATAATTAAGTCCTGTATTTCATACTGTATTGGGAGCAGCCATTTTGTTGGTCAGTTCCAGTCTGATATTCATGAAATTCGAAGCTGACAATGATTATGGTGTGACGGTACACATCCTAAGAATGTGTACAAACAGCGGCCATTTTGTCTGGCAATTATGGTCCGATTTTCTCGAAATTCGAACTCAACCTTCCGTAGGGTGTAACGGTGATAGAGTCAAACGTTTTTTTAAATCGGATAATAACTGTGACCTCCAGAGGGACCATAGGCGATTTTTCGGACAATCAGGGGCCATAATTCAGGAAGTTACGATCCGATATGCGCAAATAATGAAAGGAACCAAGATCTTTGGGTTATAACCATGCATTTCAAGTTTCATCAAAATCGAATTAAAATTGTGACCTATACAGGGTCCACAACCATGATATACCATTTTTTAACAGTATTCGCGTCCAAATGGCGGCCATTTTGTATGGCAATTTTGGTCTGATTTTCCCGAAATTCAAACTCAACCTTCCTTACTGTGTAACGGTAATATAATCGAACGCTTTTTTAAATCGGATAATAATTGTGACCTCCAGAGGGACCACAAGCTAAAAAGATAGGCTGGCACTGCCAGGCAGGATACGCCCACATTTTCGAGAGATGGATAGAGAACAAAGCAATACCGAAAGTGATTTTTCCTACATCATTAAGTTAGAATTTGATATGTGCAAATATCGAAATGAATTAAGATCTTTGGCTTATAAAGGTTCATTTCAGTAGGCTTCAAATTCGACTGGGGATCATGTTGCTAAGTGGGTAAGATGCTGGCTCAGTAGCCTTGAGGTTAGGTGTTTGATCCCTGCATT
Source organism: Patella ulyssiponensis (assembly GCA_963678685.1). Lineage (NCBI taxonomy): Eukaryota > Metazoa > Mollusca > Gastropoda > Patellidae > Patella > Patella ulyssiponensis. The sequence goes on along the minus strand of OY783228.1, from coordinate 57,971,957 downwards.
CGGTGACAAAGTTCATCTAGATTTTCTGGCGTGGTTTCCCCTTGTTAGTGATGAAGGATGGATGGCCTGACAAGAACAGCTGTCAATTTTGGTCCAATTTTCACGAAATTCGACCTCAACCTTCATTACGATGTAACGGTGATATAATCAAACGTTTTTTTAAATGGGATAATAATTCTGACCCCAGAGGGACCACAAGCTAAAAAAAAAAAAGGTCATTTTTCGTACAATCAGTGCCCATAATTCAGGAAGTTACGATCCGATATGCACAAATATCGAAAGGAACTAAGATTGTTAAGTTTTAAACATGTGTTTCAAGTTTCATCAAAATTGAATGAAGATTGTGACCTCTACAGGGTTCACAACCTTGATATACCATATTTTTACACTCTTCGCGTACAAGCGGCGGCCATTTTTTATGTCAATTTTGGTCCGATTTTCACGAAATTCGACCTCAACCTTCATTACGATGTAAGGGTGATATAATCAAACGGTTTTTTAAATGGGATAATAATTCTGACCTCCAGAGGGACCACAAGCTAAAAATGGTCATTTTTCGGACAATCAGGGGCCATAATTCAGGAAGTTACGATCCGATGGGCGCAAATATCGAAAGGAACCAAGATCTTTGGGTTATAAACATGCATGTCAAGTGTCATCAAAATCGGTTCAAAATTGTGACCTCTATAGGGTCCACAACCTTGATATAACATATTTTCACACTAATCGCGTACAAACGGCGCCCATTTTGTCTGTCAATTTTGGTCCGATTTTCACAAAATTTCAACTCAATCTTCATTACCATGTAACGGTGATATAATCAAACGTTTTTTTAAATCGGATAATAATTTTGATCTCCAGTGGGACCACTAGCTAAAAAGGGTGATTTTTCGTACAATCAGGGACCATAATTCAGGAAGTTACGAATCAATGGGCGCAAATATCGAAAGGAACCAAGATCTTCGGGTTATAAACATGCATGTCAAGTTTCATCAAAATCGGTTCAAAATTGTGACCTCTATAGGGTCCACAACCTTGATATAACATATTTTCACACTAATCGCGTACAAACGGGGGCCATTTTGTCTGTCAATTTGGGTCTGATTTTCACGACATTCATATTCAGCCTTCATTACCATGTAACGGTGATATAATCAAACTATTTTTTAAATCGGATAATAATTTTGACCTCCAGTGGGACCACAAGCTAAAAAGGGCAATTTTTCGGACAATCAGGGGCCATAATTCAGGAAGTTACAATCCGATGGGTGCAAATATTGAAAGGAACTAAGATCTTTGGGTTATAAACATACATGTCAAGTTTAATCAAAATCGGTTCAAAATTGTGACCTCTATAGGGTCCACAACCTTGATATAACATATTTTCACACTATTCGCGTACAAACGGCGGCCATTTTGTTTGTCAATTTTGGTCCGATTTTCACGAAATTCGAACTCAACCTTCCTTAGGGTGTAACGGTGATATAATCGAACGGGTTTTTTAAATTGGATAATAATTGTGACCTCCAGAGGGACCACAAGCCAATAAAGGTGATTTTTCGGAGAATCAGGGACCATAATTCAGGAAATTACGTTCCGATAGGCGCAAATATCGAAAGGAACCAAGATCTTTGGGTTATAAACATGCATGTCAAGTTTCATCAAAATCGGTTCAAAATTGTGACCTCTATAGGGTCCACAAGCTAAAAACGTGATTTTTCGTACAATCAGGGGCCATAATCCATGAAGTTTTGATCCGATACATGCCGAAAGCAGCCGAGATCTTATGGGGATAAACCTATATTTCAAGTTTCGTCAAAATCGGATAAGAATTGTGACCTGTAGAGAGTCCACAAACAAATTGTGGACGGACGGACGTCCGGACGAACAGGGGTGACGACAATATACGTCCACATGAAAATGTGGGCGTATAAAAAGGTGATTTTTCAGACAATCAGGGGCCATAATTCAGGAAATTACGTTCCGATAGGTGCAAATATCGAAAGGAACCAAGATCCTTGGGTTATAAACATGCATGTCAAGTTTCATCAAAATCGGTTCAAAATTCTATAGGCTCCACAAGCTAAAAACGTGATTTTTCGTACAATCAAGGGCCATAATCCATGAAGTTTTGATCCGATACATGCCAATATCGAAAGCAGCCGAGATCTTATGGGGATAAACCTATGTTTCAAGTTTCGTCAAAATCAGATAAGAATTGTGACCTGTAGAGAGTCCACAAACAAATTGTGGACGGACGGACGGACGGACGGACGGACGGACGGACGGTCGGGGGCGACGACATAATACGTCCACATGAAAATGTGGGCGTATAAAAAAGGCGATTTTGCGTCTAATCAGGGGCCATAATTCAGGAAGTTACGATCCGATATGAACAATTATCGAAAGGAACCAAGACCTTTGGGTTATAACCATGCATTTCACGAAATTCGACCTCAACCTTCATTACGATGTAACGGTGATATAATCAAACATTTTTTTAAATGGGATAATAATTCTGATCCCAGAGGGGCCAAAAGCTAAAAAAAAAGGTCATTTTTCGTACAATCAGGGGCCATAATTCAGGAAGTTACAATCCGATATGCACAAATATCGAAAGGAACCAAGATCTTTGGGTTATAAACATGCATGTCAAGTTTCATCAAAATCGGTTCAAAATTGTGACCTCTATAAGGGTCCACAACCTTAATATAACGTATTTTCACACTAATCGCGTACAAACTGCGGCCATTTTGTCTGTCAATTTTGGTCCGATTTTCACAAAATTTTACCTCAATCTTCATTACCATGTAATGGTGATATAATCAAACGTTTTTTTAAATCGGATAATAATTTTGACCTCCAGTGGGACCACAAGCTAAAAAGGGTGATTTTTCGTACAATCAGGGGCCATAATTCAGGAAGTTACGAATCAATGAGCGCAAATATCGAAAGGAACCAAGATCTTCAGGTTATAAACATGCATGTCAAGTTTCATCAAAATCGGTTCAAAATTGTGACCTCTATAGGGTCCACAACCTTGATATAACATATTTTCACACTCTTCGCGTACAAACGGCGGCCATTTTGTCCGTCAATTTTGGTTTGATTTTCACGAAACTCGAACAGAGCCTTCATTACCATGTAACATCGGATAATAATTTTGACCTCGAGAGGGACCACAAGCTAAAAAGGGCGATTTTTCGGACAATCAGGGGCCATAATTCAGGAAGTTACGATCCGATGGACGCAAATATCGAAAGGAACCAAGATTTTGGGGTTATAAACATGCATGTCAAGTTTCATCACAATTGGTTCAAAATTGTGACCTCTATAGGGTCCACAAGCTAAAAACATGATATTTCGTACAATCAGGGGCCATAATCCATGAAGTTCCGATCCGATACATGCCAATATCGAAAGGAACCGAGATCTTATGGGGATAAACCTATATTTCAAGTTTCGTCAAAAACAGATAAGAATTGTGACCTGTAGAGAGTCCACAAACAAATTGTGGACGGACAGACGGACGGACGGACAAACGGACGGACAGGGGCGACGACATAATACGTCCACATGAAAATGTGGACGTATAAAAAGGCGATTTTGCGTATAATCAGGGGCCATAATTCAGGAAGTTACGATCGGATATGCGCAAATATCGAAAGGAACCAAGATCTTTGGGTTATAACCATGAATTTTAAGTTTCATCAAAATCGAATTAAAATTGTGACCTCTACAGGGTCCACAACCTTGATATACCATTTTTTAACAGTATTCGCGTACAAACGGCGGCCATTTTGTATGGCAATTTTTGTCCGATTTTCCCGAAATTCGAACTCTACCTTCCTTAGGGTGTAACACTAACGGTGATATAACCAAACGCTTTTTTAAATCGGATAATAATTGTGACCTCCAGAGGGACCGCAAGCTAAAAAAGGTGATTTTTCGGACAATCAGGGGCCATAATTCAGGAAATTACGTTCCGATAGGCGCAAATATCGAAAAGAACCAAGATCTTTGGGTTATAAACATGCATGTAAAGTTTCATCAAAATCGGTTCAAAATTGTGACCTCTATAGGGTCCACAAGCTAAAAACGTGATTTTTCGTACAATCAGGGGCCATAATCCATGAAGTTTTGATCCAATACATGCCAATATCGAACGCAGCCGAGATCTTTTGGGGATAAACCTATATTTCAAGTTTCGTCAAAATCAGATAAGAATTGTGACCTGAGTCCACAAACAAATTGTGGACGGACGGACAGGGGCAACGACAATATACGTCCACATGAAAATGTGGGCGTATAAAAAGGTAATTTTTCATACAATCAGGGGCCATAATTCAGGAAGTTACAATCCGATATGCACAAATATTGAAAGGAACTAAGATTGTTAAGTTGTAAACATGTGTTTCAAGTTTCATCAAAACTGAATGAAGATTGTAACCTCTACAGGGTTCACAACCTTGATATACCATATTTTTACACTCTTCGCGTACAAGCGGCAGCCATTTTTTTCAGTCAATTTTGGTCCGATTTTCACGAAATTCGACCTCAACCTTCATTACGATGTAACGGTGATATAATCAAACGTTTTTTTTTAAATGGGATAATAATTCTGACCTGCAATGGGCGCAAATATCAACAAGAACCAAGATCTTTGGGTTATAAACATGCATGTCAAGTTTCATCAAAATCGGTTCAAAATTGTGACCTCTATAGGGTCCACAACCTTAATATAACGTATTTTCACACTAATCGCGTACAAACGGCGGCCATTTTGTCTATTAAATTTGGTCCGATTTTCACGAAATTTTACCTCAATCTACATTACCATGTAACGGTGATATAATCAAACGTTTTTTTAAATCGGATAATAATTTTAACCTCCAGTGGGACCACAAGCTAAAAAGGGTGATTTTTCGTACAATCAGGGGCCATAATTCAGGAAGTTACGAATCAATGAGCGCAAATATCGAAAGGAACCAAGATCTTCAGGTTATAAACATGCATGTCAAGTTTCATCAAAATCGGTTCAAAATTGTGACCTCTATAGGGTCCACAACCTTGATATAACATATTTTCACACTCTTCGCGTACAAACGGCGGCCATTTTGTCCGTCAATTTTGGTTTGATTTTCACGAAATTCGAACAGAGCCTTCATTATCATGTAACGGTGATAAAATCAAACGTTTTTTTAAATAGGATAATAATTTTGACCTCCAGAGGGACCACAAGCTAAAAAGGGCAATTTTTCGGACAATCAGGGGCCATAATTCGGGAACTTACGATCCGATTGGTGCAAATATCGAAAAGAACCAAGATCTTTGGGTTATAAACATACATGTCAAGTTTCATCAAAATTGGTTCAAAATTGTGACCTCTATAGGGTCCACAACCTTGATATAACATATTTTCACACTATTCGCGTACAAACGGCGGCCATTTTGTTTGTCCATTTTCACGAAATTTGAACTCAACCTTCATTACCATGTAACGGTGATATAACCAAACCTTTTTTAAATCGGATAATAATTTTGACCTCCAGAGGGACCACAAGCTAAAAAGGGCGATTTTTCGGACAATCAGGGGCCATAATTCAGGAAGTTACGATCCGATGGGCGTAAATATCGAACGGAACCAAGATTTTGGGGTTATAAACATGCATGTCAATTTTCATCAAAATCAGTTCAAAATTGTGACTTCTATAGGGTCCACAAGCTAAAAACCTGATATTTCGTACAATCAGGGGCCATAATCCATGAAGTTCCGATCCGATACATGCCAATATCGAATGGAACCGAGATCTTATGGGGATAAACCTATATTTCAAGTTTCGTCAAAATCGGATAAGAATTGTGACCTGTAGAGAGTCCACAAACAAATTGTGGACGGACTGACGGACAGGGGCGACGACATAATACGTCCACATGAAAAAGTGGTTAAAATATATAAAACTGCCATTTAAAACCATCATACATGTCCACTATCCTGACTAGTTTCGTCAAATAAATTTTAACTTTTTCAAAGGAACAGTTCAACAGAAACAGGAAACAAATTTGAATAATGATGTCATATGTTGATGACATCACTAAGTTGTAATGGTTGCCCTGTCGTTGGTAACATGTAAGTTCTTCATTTTCTAGAAAGGTGATCTATCACATGAAAATATGATGATACTAAGGTGCCTATACACAAGTTGAAAATCCACAAATATTTACAGTAGGCATCCTCAAACCAATCTTCCAACGAATTTCTGATGGGATCACAATTACTAGGTAACTGGATACATAAACAGCATAAGTGTAGTGGTTAAAATATATAAAACTGCCATTTAAAACCATCATACATGTCCACTATCCTGACTAGTTTCGTCAAATAAATTTTAACTTTTTCAAAGGAACAGTTCAACAGAAACAGGAAACAAATTTGAATAATGATGTCATATGTTGATGACATCACTAAGTTGTAATAGTTGCCCTGTCGTTGGTAACATGTAAGTTCTTCATTTTCTAGAAAGGTGATCTATCACATGAAAATATGATGATACTAAGGTGCCTATACACAAGTTGAAAATCCACAAATATTTACAGTAGGCATCCTCAAACCAATCTTCCAACGAATTTCTGATGGGATCACAATTACTAGGTAACTGGATACATAAACAGCATAAGTGTAGTGGTTAAAATATATAAAACTGCCATTTAAAACCATCATACATGTCCACTATCCTGACTAGTTTCGTCAAATAAATTTTAACTTTTTCAAAGGAACAGTTCAACAGAAACAGGAAACAAATTTGAATAATGATGTGGGCGTATAAAAACGAAATGTTATCTTTCTCCAAATCTGCTTTTTCACGAAGCGTAGGACCAGAGATCGACACATGCTGAAACCACGTCCACATTCGCTGTCTCTACTTTCTTCGTATCCATCAAGAATTTCTGCCTTTCTTTTCAAAATCATCTGTACCTGGGTCTTACCAATTCCAAATTCTTCGGCCAATTGTTTTTGGCTTCTACCCTCACTTTTTTGATAAGTTCTACTTTTGCTTTCAGGCTTAATTCTAGACGAGTACGCTTATTACTTCGGGGTTTTTCCATTACACAGGTGAAGGTCGAATAAGAAATTTAATCGTACAAACAGTCGAAGACCGAATAAGAAATGATTATCTTGACAAAATTTACTCGTATAAATAGTAAGAATTTAAATCACTTAATCATTATTAATTACTCTGTTTAAATTAAACAAACAATGAGAAATTCCATTATTTAAAAAAAGAGAGATTAGCGGCTCGTTAAATTGTTGCGATAAATCAGTCAACCACGACTGTTTGATGTTGGTCGTTTGATTGACGTCAGTGTCGTTATCGTTTTGATCTCGGTCGTGAGCTGATTAATCCCAATCAGTGGTCGTTATCGCGAGTCACAAAAACAATGAAATTGACTGATTGGGACTGGCTTCGGGGTCGTAATCCGTAATAGTGAGTTGCCCGTAATACTGAGTTCAATTTATAACGAATATAGAAGAAAAAAATTGGTTCTTTTAATATGTGGTCGTACACGTGAGTTGCCCGTAATTTTGAGTTGGTCGTTAAGTGGGATTTCACTGTATCACTGTTACTACCAGAAGAAACTTAGAATTGTGGGCATATTGTGTTGCTTGTCACTGATTTTTTAAGGTTATTGGTTACATCTGCAGGGTTGGTAATAAGTGGCGAACGGTCGTTTAGGTTACCGGGAGGTCGCCATGCTTAGAAAACGGGCGAACGACCCTTCGTTCCCGTGTAAATCGGGAAAAAAAACATGCAGACAGCGGGTGAGATTTCCCCGTACTCCACGCAGCAATCTATCTAGATTTCCCCAGCGAATAAAGGGGTATTCCGATCACGTGATAATCGATGACGCAATTGTACTCTCTTGTCAACAGCACAGCCTCGTTTTCGTTTGTTTTAAAAATGGCATCGCCCACAATGAAACCGGAATCGCAACACATTGCATTCACTCGGCAAACCTCGGAAGATCCCCGTACCCTACATCTAGCAAGATACCGGGATCTGCCGAGTGACATATCATTAAAATTAAAGACGTTTGTCGTGGAGACATCATTATGACTTTTCGGACGAGGTGAACAACGACAATTAATTGACAATACTGATATTAGTGATAATTATGTAGTACGTACATGTTCAACAATGAAATAGAATATGAAGCAAGGTGACGGGCGACGGTTTTGTCTTGACTCGTTGCTTGCGTAGCAGTACGTATTTCACTATTTGTTGACACGGTTAACTAGTAAACTACTTTAACTTTATTTCACGTGGGTGGAATAATTGATTCATATTCTGTTTGTGTTACAGTGTCTCAGTTTATATTATATCAATATAATATAAATTTAAACAAATCAAAGAAATAAAAACTTGAATTTTCCGTTTTATTAAATTCTGATCTTTTACTCCCCAATTCCTATAGGTCACTATATAGACGTTCTCACGTAACACTACTCTGAAAACTTAATGGGTTACCATAAATCATTTTCAGGCAACCTGTGTGGTAACCTGTTAGGTTACCATCCGGTATTTTGTGGTAACCTTTAACCAGGTTCTCACGCCCGGTCCTTAATTCCAGGCCTGATCTGCTATTCTTATGTTCATTTACCACCTAAATATTAATTCCTAAGTTAGTGGATGTGAATCCTACGTGTATTCCCTATATTTTACACCTTGATCCAATGTTGCACCACTCATGTTAATTATAGTTCTAATTAGGGGTCATTCGGTGCAAACCAGCATTATTCTCTTCTTATTCTTAAGCACACTGACCACCAGAAATTTCATTCTTAAGTTGATGATAATGATTTCTGATATCATTGCGTACAATTTAGGTTTGGTTTCTCACTCGCACCTGTCATGTTGCCTAACACTTTAATTACCGAAGGAGGGGGGGGGAATTTTCAAATGATATTTCTGTTATTTTTGAGATTATGTCATACTTTTAGCTAAAACTTCATCAACTTTATGTCTCATGTTTTTGATCCTAGCAGTATCAAAAATGTCCATGCAGTTTTGTGTAATATACCAGGGGTAGGGAGTTCAGTCAGTAACGTCATACGTCATAAAGAAATGGCGAATCTATAAATTTTCATGTTTCATAATTCATCAGTAGAAATAATATTGTAGGCCTTAACAAGCAAAATACTTTATTTTTATTTCATTTAAATATCATTCTTCAAGATAAACTATTTGGTGTGGGTTTTAAATGTTTTGTAGTAATAAATATTTATCGTTAAAACTACGTTACTTTCTGCTACCGCTCGAATTACGGCACCGTTTTTACGCTCTCGATAAAATGGGTTCCCCGCTATGTTTATAAATAGACACGATTTTGCGTTTTCCCACCTAGTTGAACCTTATATGGGTATTTTCGGCATTTTCCGTAGATTCCCGTCGTGTGTGACGCGTGTTGATACAAGCAGACGCCCGGAAACCCTCCGTCAAAACCTGGAGGTAAGTGACATTTTCAATCGTTTTAGTAAAATTTCGGTAGACTCATTTTTTTTTTCCATTGGAAGCACCCATTTTAAGATAGTTAAACATGTTAGCTAATTAATGATTATAATTATGAAATGGTTTCCATTTATAAAATGATGTGCAAATTGGGTTTTTTATCGGTTGGTTTTCTCAACTTACGGCGCTTGACGGCAAAATGGCCGAACTTGACAGTTCACCACTTGCACCTCAACTTGCAGATACAACAAACCACATAAATGTTGATTGTTTGAAAAATCCGCCTAGTATTGGTAAGAATTTTTTTTTTTATCGAAATGTATGTTTGGTTTGAACAAAATAGGCTAAATACTCTTGTTTATTGTAAAAAAAAATAACAAAACGGTAAAGTGTCACAAAATACGAGGGTGGAAGGACAATAACTAGAATAGCTCTGTTGGTGGCATTTGTACTTACTTGCTGTTCAAATTTTTATTTTTCGCGCATGCGCAATGATAAAACGGCGATTCTGTTAGTCATCTTCCCTCCCTCGGCACGCACACGTTGATTTTTTTTTTGTTTAATTATTAACAAATAATAGGTAGTACAGGGCTGTAAATTCATACGAATCTCCGTAAACGATTGCGAGCGAATTCTAATAAATTGTGACAACTGTCATTTACTTTTTATTCACTTATTGATGTCAACAAACACTGAATTGACAAGACGAATCTTCGACTCGCTCATATCGGCATCGCTGTCGAGTGTCGACCAGGACAACATTGAAACAAAATATCTTTTACATTGAAGTATTTTTATGTTCAAGAATGTTTTAAGAACAAACGGATATCCATTTATTATTCGGCAATATTATAAAATCATCAAATTGTCTTGTCAATATTTTAAATAGCAATTTTTTGCCGAAACTGGCACAGTTGTTTATACTCTGTTAAATGGCTTAGATGATAACGAAATGATATAAACAGGGTCAAAGAGGCTCAAAATATGCAAATTAGGTGCATATTATGCAAATTAAGTATACCTTATGATAATTAACTATCTAGGTTTTTGTGAATAATTCCTCTCAATTACATGTACAGTTGTTCAGTACACTTTATACTCTGTTAAATGGCTTAGATGATAACGAAATGATATAAACAGGGTCAAAAAGGCTCAAAATATGCAAATTAGGTGCATATTATGCAAATTAAGTATACCTTATGATAATTAACTATCTAGGTTTTTGTGTATAATTCCACTAAATTACATGTACAGTTGATCAGTACACTTTATACTCTCTTAAATGGATTAGATGATATCGAAATGATGAAAACGGGTCAAAAAGGCTCAAAATATGCAAATTAGGTATGTATTATGCAAATTAGATGATCTAATTTGCATGGTTTTTTTTGTCATCACATAAAAAACGAATAACTGTTTAATTGTGTTAAATTTTGAATAGTTGTAATTCATAGTTTAAGAAATATGTTACCTTAAAGTGAGAAAACAGACAATTTTATGCTAATTAGATACACATTAAGCTAATTAGCATAAATTATTTAAATTAGTTTTTTTAATTATTTTTCAAATTCCCATTAAAAAATATTTTATTGTTAAAGGTGCGAAATTTTTAATAAGATATCTCGTAAAATAAAAAAGTTATGATTTAAATAACAATAAAAAATCAAAATAATGTGACATTCTTGGTGCCATTGTGCAATTAACCTCTATGTTAAATCGCTATTGTTTTAAGCCGCAAATGTCCTCAATATGTCGCATTTTTTAAGAATAAAAACATGCATAAAATCTGAACCCCTTAACCGATTTTAAAAAAAATTATGTTTTATAAAAGCTTGGAATCTCAACTGTCATAATATTATATTCTTGATTGTGTTTCTGTATTTATGATTTTTTGACTGAACTCCCTACCAGGGGTCGGGCATCCGATACATGCCAATATCGAAAGGAACCAAGATCTTTTGAAGATAAACCTATGCGTTACATGCCAATATCAAAAGGAACCAAGATCTTTTAGAGATAAACCTATATTTAAAGTATCATCAAAATCGTGTGAAAATTGCGACTTGTAGAGTGTCCACAAAAATATTCTGAACAGATGGACGGGGGCAATCACAAGAACTTATAAGATAGGTTGCCAGACAACAAAACATACGCCCACAGCAGCCATATCGTCTGAGTGATCGACAAGGGTTGTCGAATATTTATTCTTTTGTAGGTAATGAGGGGCATTTAAGGCAACTTCATTCAGATGACATAATTTTCGTTGTTTGAGGGGTCACAATGTTCTACAAAGTAAAACAAGGGCCATAATTCTGGAAGTAATTGACGAAAACTGCAAAAATTCAATAGGATTCTTCATTTTACTAATTCAAACAATACATATGAATTTCATACAGATTGGGTGATAATTTTTGTCGTTCAAGCATTCACACGATTCAACAAAGTGAAACAAGGGCCATAACTCTAGATGTAATGTATGAAAATTGGCTGAAACTCAATAGGCCTGTTCGTTTTACTAATTTAAATGATACATAAAAATTTCATACATATCAGATAATAACAAAGTGAAACAACGGCCATAACTCACGGCATAATCAACGGAAATGGCTGAAACTCAATACGCTTCTTCGTTTCACTAATTTAAATGATGCATTTGAATTTCCTACAAATCGGATGATAACTGTTGTTATTAGAGTGTTCACAACATTCAACAAAGTGAAAAAAGGGTCATAACTCTAGACGTAATTAACAGATATTGCTGAAATTCAATATTGTTTCTTTGTTTTACTAATTTAAATGATGCATAGATATTTCATACAGATTGGTTGATAACTTTGGTTGTTAGAGCTTTCAAAAGGTGCAACAAAGTGAAACAAGGGCCATAACTACAGAAGAAATTAACGGAAGTTATTGAAATTAAATAGGCTTCTTCAAACAACATACAATTTCAAAACAACCAGATGATAATCTTATGTAATCTGTAGAGTGTTCACAAGAAATTGTGGACGGACGGATGATGGATGGACAGATAGGGGCGACGGCAATATACCACCACATTTCCATGTGAGCTTATAATGATAACATATGGGTAGTATAATGAATGGGTCAAACAACATACAACAATTTTAAAACAACCAGATGATAATCTAATGTATTACGTAGAGCGTTCACAAGAAATTGTGGACGGACGGATGGATGGACGGACCGATGGATGGATGGACGGACGGACGGGGGCAAAGGCAATATACCACCACATTTCCATTGGGGCTTATAATGATTACATATGGGGGTATAATGAAGGGGTCACCACTGATCATTAAATAGGCCACTAAATAAAATGGCACTTACCAATGTCTCTGCTTTCTTCACAATTTGAGGATCAATAATTTTACCAGCTATTTTATTAAGAGGAATAATAGTATATCTTTTCTTTAATTGTCCATTATCTAACAATTGTTTAGCTGTTATTTCTGTATCAACAACTACATTATACAACTGTAATAAATAGACAACCATAGTCAAAGTCATTTTGTTTTGTAAACAAGCCACCAGTGAGTCTGATGTCCCCTGCCGAAATCCCCCAAAACAAACCAACAGTGCGGCTGGTGTCTCCCGCCAAAATCCCAAAAGTAAATAGATGAAACATATACATTAATTGCACATTTATTTTTTTTTAAAAAATATGGAGCAATCAAACTATACACTAAGTTTAGTTAATCACTCTCTATCAGATAGAATCAAGATTATCTTTTCCGAAAGTATTGACTAATAAAATTGATTAGCTCTGCTTAGCTTCAGCTCGAAATGTTAATCATGGAACTCAGTCAAGACATTCACCTAATTCTCACTATCGAACTTAGTCAAGGTAATGATGTAATGAATCCATATTCTTAGTTTCAATGCTCTTACTTCATTATAGGCTAATTCCAGCGTGACAGACAGGACAGAAAAGGTGACCAAGTAAAATGTCAAGCCCATTCTCTATCTGATACTAAGGATAGAAGAGAATTTGAACATGGTATTTCATAGTAAAGAACATATAGTATCATATAAAATATGAAACTTAACTCAGTAAAACAGTCTCTAGATGTCATCACCTAAACCGCGACTGTGACAGACGGGACATTAATTTACATCCATTTTTCAATGGATTTATTCAAAACAAATAATCTATCTCAATTCAAAATTAAACTACATTGTTATAATGATGTTAGGTTTCTCATTAATAAAGCATCATATGTAGGGCAAGAATGAGAGTAATATGTTAAAAATATACTTTCTGGGGTTAGTTTTGATGTGTGACAGACGGGACAAAGTCATTGTGACAGACGGGACAATTTTGGACAAGAGACAATGCAAACTTATTTGAAATAATAGAGAAATTAGGAGTGAATGATAAGTAATTAAAACTTGTCTTTGGATGTTTGAAATCCATTCCATGCTTCTAATGGAGATGTTTAACCGTCATGTCTCATTGACTGTGACAGACGGGACATTAACTTGCATCCGTTTTTCAAAGGTTTTATTCAAATCAAAATTAAACTACCTTGTTACAATGATGTCAAGTTTCCCATAAATTAAGCATATCTGTGGCAAGGATGAGAGCAATCCTGTTAAAAATATACTTTGAGGTTGAATATAAATTGGTGTATTTTGATACGGGGGCTTCAGATATCTAATCTGCAAATTGCAATCCTAATTAACATTTTAAAAATTCAAAAATTTCAATTTAGAGGAACTTTGACATGGGATTTCCCAGAAATTTCTTAAAGGAGCTAAATCGCTAATATTTGGGACCTAGAAATTGACCCAAATGGGTCGCAATGCATATAATAATGTAATCTGATTGTATATAAACTGATTTACATTCAATTGTTTCCGTTTTGACTCTGATTTCAAATCAGTTATGTCCACCGAAATATGGCATGAGTCACAACCAAATAGAAATTTCTAGTGTCTGGTTATTGCAGTCTATTGCGCATGCTCTCCAAATAAGTTCTAGCATCGCCGTTTGACATAAGTTGTGGAATATGATGTCTAGCCTTGTTCGGTCTGGTCACTTGTTACGTATGTCGCTGAGACGCACTATGGTACATGATTCGTGTACCAATGGTAAAATGCTTATTTTGTCTTAATATTGGACATCGGAAGCCTACTTCTTCAAGGTAAGATAACAACACCAATGTTGATTTGAATTGACAAATAATTCTTGTTTTCAACGTGTAAGACTTTGGATGATATTGAGTTAGAGACTTAGCTAGTTTTTTTGATAATTACAGCTGAACTATCAAATCATAAAAAGAGATCAATGACAAAGGACCTATCAAAATTCAACAATGTGATAGTAATTAAGCATCTTGAAACTATTTGAAGGTAAACAAGCCAACAGTGAGGCTGATGTCCCCCACCGAAATCCCAAAATAAATAGATGACACATATTAATTAATCGAACATTTATTTTTTTCAAACGTATCGAGCAATCAAACTGTACACGAAGTTTCATCCAAAAGTGTTTTTTAAAGAAAAATGCTAAAACCGACGAGAAAAATGAAAATGTACCCTAGTTTGGGGGACCCTAAAGGCAGACAAAAGGGCCCCCACGCTTGACAAAAGGGCACCTCTGGCCAAGGGAAAGGGCCCTCGTGTCCGAGTCAATTGTTTCTATACACTGTTACTGTCGAATCCATTACTGAATGAGAATGCAGTCATTGTATTGGCATAAAAATCATCAATCAAGGTGAACCTAAATTATCTTGTCCCAGAGTATCAACCAATCAAATTGCTTATCTCTGCCTACCCTAAGCAGAAAATGCTCATCTTCGAACTCCATCAAGGCATTGACCTAATAAGCATACACACCAATTTTGAACATTTTAACTCAATTAGAAGGAGAGTTATTGTGTTCCAAAGTCTCGGCAAATCAAATTGCTTATCGCTCTGCTTACCCTGAGCAGAAAATGCTCATTATCGATCTTAGTCAAGGCATTACTGTAATGAAACTATACACCAAGTTTCATCACTCTCACTTAATTAGAACTAAAGTTATCGTGTCCCAAGGCATCAACCAATCAAATTACTTATCTCTGCTTAACCTAAGTGGAAAATGCTCATCTTCAAACTCCATCAAGGCACTGACCTAATAAACACATACACCAAGTTTGAACATTCTAGCTCAATTAGGAAGAGAGTTATTGTGTCCCAAAAAGTGTGTATCGTGTCCCAAAGCATCAACCAATCAAATTGCTTATCTCTGCTTACCCTAAGCAGAAAATGCTCATCTTCAAACTCCATCAAGGCATTGACCTAATAAGCATATACACCAAGTTTGAACATTTTAACTCAATTAGAAGGAGAGTTATTGTGTTCCAAAGTCGCGACCAATCAAATTGAGTATCGCTCTGCTTACCCTGAGCAGAAAATGCTCATTATCGAACTTAGTCAAGGTATTACTGTAATGAAACTATACACCAAGTTTCATCACTCTCACTTAATTAGAACTAAAGTTATGGTGTCCCAAACTATCAACCAAAGCATCAAAATGCTTATCTCTGCTTACCCTGAGCAGAAAATGCTCATCTTTGAACTCCATCAAGGCACTGACCTAATAAACACATACAACAAGTTTGAACATTTTATCTCAATTAGAAGGAGAGTGATTGTGTTCCAAAATCTCGGCCAGTCAAATTCTTATCGCTATGCTTGCCCGGAGCAGAAAATGCTCATTATCGAACCGAGTCAAGGTATAGATGTAATGAAACTATACACCAAGTGTTATCACTCTCATTTAATTAAAGATAAGTTGCCAGGCAACGAAACATACGCCCACAGCAGCTAAATCGCCCAAGCAATCAACAAGAGTTTTCGCATATTTTTCCTTTTTTCGCTAATGAAACATTTATGACACTAAAATCTGATAAAGACTAAGAGTAACAACTCATTAAGAAATAATCAGAAAAATCATTAGAATTGTTTTTTATACAGTTTTGTCCAATGCTAATGTTTATACGAAACATTTAATATCATGGATTTAGCTGTTCAGTTATCAAACTTACATTTCAAATTTCATCAAAATCGGATTAAATTTAAAGTTGTGACCTCTACCGGGTCCACAACATTTTACACCATTCGTGTAAAACTGACGGCCATATTGTTCAGCAATTTTGGTCCGATGTTCATGAAATTCGAACCGAACATTCATTACAGTATAACGGTGATATTATCAAATGTTTTTTTTAAATCAGGTAATAATTGTGACCTCCAGATGTACCACAAGATAAAAGATAGGCTGGCACTGCCAGGCAGGATACGCCCACATTTTCGAGAGATGGATAGAGAACAAGCAATACTGAAAGTGATTTTTCCTACATCATTAAGTCCTGTATTTCATACTGTATTGGGAGCAGCCATTTTGTTGGTCAGTTCCAGTCTGATATTCATGAAATTCGAAGCTGACAATGATTATGGTGTGACGGTACACAACCTAGAAATGTGTACAAACGGCGGCCATTTTGTCTGGCAATTATGGTCCGATTTTCTCAAAATTCAAACTCAACCTTCCGTAGGGTGTAACGGTGATAGAGTCAAACGTTTTTTTAAATCGGATCATAATTATGACCTCCAGAGGGACCATAGGCGATTTTTCGGACAATCAGGGGCCATAATTCAGGAACTTTCGATCCGATATGCGCAAATAACGAAAGGAACCAAGATCTTTGGGTTATAACCATGCATTTCAAGTTTCATCAAAATCGAATTAAAATTGTGACCTATACAGGGTCCACAACCATGATATACCATTTTTTAACAGTATTCGCGTACAAACGGCGGCCATTTTGTATGGCAATTTTGGTCCGATTTTCCCGAAATTCGAACTCAACCTTCCTTACGGTGTAACGGTAATATAATCAAACGTTTTTTTAAATCGGATAATAATTGTGACCTCCAGAGGGACCACAAACTAAAAAAAGGCGATTTTGCGTATAATCAGGGGCCATAATTCAGGAAGTTACGATCCGATATGCGCAAATATCGAAATGAACCAAGATCTTTGAGTTATAACCACGAATTTCAAGTTTCATCAAAATCGAATTAAAATTGTGACCTCTACAGGGCCCACAACATTGATATACCATTTTTTAACAGTATTCGCGTACAAACGGCGGCCATTTTGTATGGCAATTTTGGTCCGATTTTCCCGAAATTCGAACTCAACCTTCCTTAGGGTATAACGGTGATATATTTGAACGGTTTTTTAAATCGGATAATAATTGTGACCTCCAGAGGTACCACAAGCTAAAAAGGTGATTTTTCGGGCAATCATGGGCTATAATTCAGGAAATTACGTTCCAATAGGCGCAAATATCGAAAGTAACCAAGATCTTTGGGTTATAAACATGCATGTCAAGTTCCATCAAAATCGGTTCAAAATTGTGACCTCTATAGGGTCCACAAGCTAGAAACGTGATTTTTCGTACAATCAGGGGCCATAATCCATGAAGTTTTGATCCGATACATGCCAATATCGAAAGCAGCCGAGCGAGATCTTTTGGGGATAAACCTATATTTCAAGTTTCGTCAAAATCAGATAAGAATTGTGACCTGTAGAGAGTCCACAAACAAATTGTGGACGGACGGACGGACGGACGGATGGACGTCCGGACGGACAGGGGCGACGACAATATACGTCCACATGAAAATGTGGGCGTATAAAAAGGCAATTTTTCGTACAATCAGAGGCCATAATTCAGGAAGTTACAAACCAATATGCGCAAATATTGAACGGAACCAAGATCTATAGGTTATAAACATGTATTTCAAGTTTCATCAAAATCGAATTAAAATTGTGACCTCTATAAGGTCCACAACCTTGATATACCATATCTTTACACTATTCGTGTACAAACAGCGGTCATTTTGTTTGTCAATTGTGGTCCGATTTTCACGAAATTCGAACTCAACCTAGATTACCCTGTATCGGTGATATTATCAACCGTTTTTTTTTTAAATCGGATAATAATTTTGACCTCCAGAGGCACCACAAGCTAAAAAGGGCCATTTTTCGGACAATCAGGAAGTTACTATGCGATGGGCGCAAATATCGAAAGGAACCAAAATCCTTGAATTATAAACATACATTTCAAGTTTCATCAAAATCGGATCATAATTGTGACCTCTATAGGGTCCACAACCTTTATATAACATATTTTCACACTATTTGCGTACAAACCGCGGCCATTTTGTCTGTCAATATTGGTCCGATTTTCACGAAATTCGAACTCAACCTTCATTACCATGTAACGGTGATATAATCAAACGTTTTTTTTATTAAATCGGATAATAATTTTGACCTCCACAAGCTAAAAAGGGCGATTTTTCGGACAATCAGGGGCCATAATTCAGGAAGTTAAGATCCGATTGGCGCAAATATCAAAAGGGTCCAAGATCTTTGGCTTATAAACATACATGTTAATTTTCATCAAAATCGGTTCAAAATTGTGTCCTCTATAGGGTCCACAGGCTAAAAACATGATTTTGCGTACAATCAGGGGCCATAATCCATGAAGTTTCGATCCGATACACACCAATATCGAAAGCAGCCAAGATCTTATGGGGATAAACCTATATTTTAAGTTTCGCCAAAATCAGATAAGAATTGTGACCTGTAGAGAGTCCACAAACAAATTGTGGACGGGTCGGACTGACAGACGGACGGACAGGGGCAACAACAACATACGTCCACATTAAAATGTCATCTACAACCTGGGATTCGAAAGCACACCCGTTGACTCAATGACAGGATTTATGATACAGCACGTACATGCTAACCATCCGGCCATCCACCCCCCCACCCTAATATTCCTTACAATTTCATTACATAGCTAATATCTATAACACAATGATGAACACCTGAAAACTACCCTCAACGTGTTTTTTTTTTTTACTATATATATAAACTGTTTACATTGACAACATATGAAGATCGCATGAACGCCATTCGCCAATACCATATATTTTTGACTGATGGCAGAATTTGTTTGACAGAATAACTGATAAATTTCGAACGTCTGACAAAGAAATCTGAATACCTGACGCATGCGCAGATGTCACAAAACCTCAGATACAGACATCGATTTATTCACATTTTGAAAGGAAGGAAAGAAAATAATCAATAGAATTTCCGTTTTTGGTCATAAATATTGTCTTGATTTGCATAAACCAGCGGCTGCCAGCCCACATATTCTAAGAGATGGATAGAGAACAAATTAAATCAAAATCGATTTTTCGTACAATCAGAGGCAATAATCCAGATAGTTATGGTCTGAAGTGTGCAAATATGAGAAGGGACTGAGAGATATGGCACATATTGACAGTGATACATTTACATGTTTTTTTAAATCAGATAAAAATTGTGACCTATAGTAGAGCCACACGCTAAAAACGTGATTTTTCGTACAATCAAGGGCAATAATTCAGGAAGTTACAATCTTATATGGGTGAATATCGAGAAGAAACAGGATCTTTGGGATATAAAAATATACAGTAGACTTCGCATATAACAGACACCTCGGGACCGGAAGAAATCATCCATTATCAACGGTGTCCGTTATACAAAAAATCTGCTATCCATGGGTAAGATAATTACTACACTAAGAACAAGAGGTCTTAATAGCCAAATAACCAGTATTATGTCTATTCACAGCATGGCATGCTTCAGTGTTCTGCAGAGATTCCACACATTGATTTTCAATTTTTCGCTGGATTTTAAGTAAAGAGTTCTGTTATCACTAAAATATTGTTACATGATCTTGATGTCACGTGGAACTCTTTGTCTACCATATGGTTGATTTTGGCGTGAAATAGCTGAAAATGGTCACATATGCCCATAACAGACATGCTGAAAGCATGTCGCGTGTGACAAGGAAGTTGACTATGCTTTTCCACAAGTTGCTAAACTACCAATGTAATATTAACTAGATCTGCTACTGTCCCATGCAGATATGAAAGCTTTCATATTCATCGTCACGTGGCATGGATTATATCAAGTATCTTAAAATATTGAAGTACAAGAAAAAAATAATTATCAAAATCAGAAAAAAAATCACAAAGTTACAAGTCTAAATATAGTGAGAAACATTGCACTTAGGTAAAAAAATAATCTGAAAACTAAAGGGAAATAACTGAGACTTGTGTTGCTGTTATCGGGATGACTTCCCACTTCAAAAGTTTCAGAAAAATGAAATGAAAATGGTAAGAAAACATCGAAAAATTAAATGAGATAACTTTGAACAGAACTAATACTTTTGAATAAGGTTGACCTCAACTGTTTGAATATTTACGTTAAATATGTAAATTTGAAAAATTATAAAGACATAATTATCAAAATCTGTCAAAAACTCACAAAGTTAAAAGTTTAAATGTAGTGAGAAACATTGCACCCGGGCAAAAAAATAATTTTTAAACTAAAGGGAAATAACTGAAACTTGTATAGCTGTAATTGGGCTACCAAAATTAGAGATATCTTAAGCATGTTTTAAACAAAGGATCATAGACTGCAATATACAAGAATGGCACTCTGCAATAAAAAAAAAATGTTCAAAGCAAGATTTCTATGCAGAAATTAAATAATTGCTAGAACCAGAAAAATATTTATGCACTATGATAAATAAGCAACATAGAGAAAATGAAATTGAATGGGGTTTAACGTCCTACTGTTCTGCTCCTAAAATGGGCTAATGAAGACGGGTATACGCCATAAAGTGTGCAATGAGGGAAATTTTACCCGGGCAGCCACGTAACCGCCTACGAGGTTGGACAGACGACCATACTCCCTGTCACGTACAACCGAGAAATCGAAAATGAAATGAAATTGAATGGGGTTTAACGTCCTACTGTTCTGCTCCTAAAATGGGCTAATGAAGACGGGCATACGCCATAAAGTGTGCAATGAGGGAAATTTTACCCGGGCAGTGGCGTTACCGCCTACGAGGTTGGACAGGCGACCATACTCCTTGTCACGTACAACCGAGAAATCGAAATAACGCCAGTTGACTCAATGACAGACGTTACGATACAGCGCACACTCAGTCATCCAACCTCCCTAAAATCGGCAAATTGCTGACCTACAGCGAGAAACATTTCAACCGGGCGAAATTTTCTATTTTAACAGTTTAATTTGCACGGTACCTTTAATTATCAACCGAATATTACAAAACTTTTAAAAATAAGCTCCCCCTGACCAACTTAATCGTTCGCAATAACGTTTGTCCCTTAAAATCGGCAAATTGCTGACTTTAAAGTGAGAAACATTACAACCGGGCGAAATTTTCTGTTTTATCACTTTAATTTTTACAGTACCAACCGATTATTACAAAACTTTAAAAATAAAAGAGAAAGAGAAATGTGGCTTAACGTCCAATCGACACAAACTAGGTCATTTCGGGACTAACATATGGTTTTTAATTTTATTTAAAAACTTCCCTTGCGCATAGGGGTCTCTAGCCGTGGGAGGAAACCGAAGGACATGGAGAAAACCCACGAGGTTGGACACCATACTCCATGTCACGTGCAACCTGGAAATCGAAACGACACCGGTTGACTCAATGACAGGCGTTGTGACACAGCGCGCACATGCTAACCATTCAGCCTCCCTAAACTCGGCAAATTGCTGACTTATAGCAAGAAACTTTTCAACCAGGCGAAATTTTCTGTTTTAACAGTTTAATTTGCACGGTACTTTAATTACCAACCGATTATTACAAAACTTTTGAAAATAAGCTCCCACTGACCAGCTTAATCGTCTGCAATAAACGTTTGGCCTGAATTGAAAGTTCTGCACCGACAAAAGTTCATCTCAATTTTCCGGCGTGGTTCCCCTTGTCAGTGAGGCAGAACGGAGGGCCTGACAAGGACAGCTGCCTAGTCGTTCGGATGGGACGAAAAACCAAGGTCCCGTTGTACACATTGGAGTGCACGTAAAATATCCCTAAGCAGTTGGAATTCGATACTGTTGAATAAGCTCTATACGATGACTAAATGTGCAGATTGTAGTCACCCACACTGCATGTTTTGCTTAACAATGAAAGGGTGCCGTTTTCAATTTTCGATCCTTTTGTTCTTCTACTCCTGATATTTTGGACTGTTGATCGATAGTTTCATATAAAAGACTACCGGTAAGACTCTTTGCAGAAAAAGACCTCTAAAAATGGTCCAAATCGTAAAAATACGACTTTTTGGATTTTCGATCTCCTTTTTTCGGCTCCCCCAGACCTTTAAAAAAAATGGTACCATGATTTCACACAACAGGCTAGCTATTAGATTCTCGATTGACAAGAGTTTCATCGCCCTCCCTTCATTAAAACCAAAGGTATCGCACCCTAAAGAATCAACAAATCAGCTTGCTTATCTCTGCTTACCCTAGACAGAAAATGCTCATCTTTGAACTCAATGATGACATTGACCTAGTGAACGTCTACACCAAGATTGAAAATTCTAGCTCAATTAGAAGGAGAGTTATTGTGTTCCAAAGTCTCGATCAATCAAACTGCTACTAGAAAATTTCTGAGGACATCATTTAAGTCACATTGGCAAGTTCTACTTACATTCTAAATTTCATGAAAATTGCACAACTATTAACAAAATTGTCAAGTTGGTCTCAACTTCCGGTTCGAAATCACAGCGACGAAGTTTCGAAATTCGAAAATCCGAAATTGCAGACTTGAAGTAAATGTCTTAGGATACTCAAGGAAATTTTTTTAGTAAAATAGGTCAAATAGTCACAAAGTTACAGCATTGTACGTTAAATGCATTCGTTCGTAAAATTTGGTGATTTCGGATTCGTGAAACGTTTTGAAAATATATTTAATCAAGGTTCGCACCCCATTTTTGGGGGGTAGGTCAAAATTTCAGAAAGATCCTATGGATAGATTCTGAGGAATCCGATCTGCAGAAAACACACACAAAAAAAAAATAATAATAATAACTTTAACAGAAACAATAAGCTTTCATATGAAATATGAAAGCTTAATAATATGCCATTTTATAAAGAAGAAAACTATGTACTTCATTATTTAATTTATTATTCAATTCACAATCAGAATGTGACGTTGCTGTGTACCTGACATTACCAGTCAGGAGGTTCTTTTATTCGCCCCCACCGTTGGCATATTTTGCCACACTTTTAGAAAACACATATGTTTTTTTTTCTTATCTGTAGTCTTGCGTTGCTTCGGGTTTTTGTCAATATGATTACCAATAGCTGTGTTAAAATATTACATACTGATGTACTGGAGGATGTTGAACTAATGAATTGTAATCTATTGCCAGTACTGGATTTTTGGATTAGCAGTTAAAGCAGTAGGGGTAAGTCAGAATGCAGGAATGTCTTGTACAGCCCAACTGCTTAACTAAATAACAAAACTACATTTGAGCATTAAAATAATTTACTCCAACATCTCCTTATCTCTAACTCACATGCATCATTTTATAATTTGCTTATCAACAATCACAAGTGATAAACCTCCGAACTCAGTACCGGCAAGGCGACAATGATATTATTTGCCAACAAAAGAAACATTTATTTTACATTATCATAAAAGAATTTATACAAAATCCGATTACTGTCACCGATAATAAAATCAGTGATATCATTATTTTGTTCTTCATATTGAAGAGTCCTTTATAAAAAAAATTTGACGATTAGGGACCGATGAAAATCGTCTGTTTGTTATAAATGATTGTCCATTATACAGTGTCCGCTTTCAAAGACTTTGAAAATAAGAAATTTCTATTACAAAAATCGGGACCAAACTGTTGTGTTCATTATAAGCGATTGTCCGTTGTATGCACATCCGATATATGCGGAGACTACTATATTACAAAATCGGATCAAACTTGTGACCTCTACAGGGTTAATAGTCTAGGAGCTTATGACAAATTAATATGGTCATCTGTTACAAAAGGTTTGACCCCCCCAAATTTGTAGCAGGTGTCCATACGAGTAAAAATCAGTTTGTCAGATCAAGCATTGCTCGGGCGTATAGCCATAGCAGCACCTTAAAGTAGCCATCAGGGGGCCTAAAATTAAGTCGTAATTTACATGGCTGAAAGTAAACAATTTACAAATCTAACCAAATTTCCGGGGCTTTATCCAAGTCAGACCACATCCAATATCGCCTCACAGGGCTAATAATATGGTCATCAGTTACATGGCTAAAGCTTATCAGAAACATATAGATCCACACTTGGTAAATACAATTTTCAAAAATCTAACAAAAAATTGGGGGGGCTTTCCCCGAGGTCAGATCGCTCTAAAGTATACACCCTAAAAATGAGACTTTTTATATGGTCACTAGTTACAAGGCTGAAACTTGCCAGTAACTAAGATCCCTACTTGGATAAAATATTTTTCAAAAATCTAACCAAAAATGTTGGGGCTTTCCTGAAGTCCGATCATCCTAATGTCCACCTGACCACGGCCATTAGATTGCTGAAACTTAACAAAAATATTGTTCCATGCTTGGAAAATGTATATTTGTCGAAAATCTAACCATAAATGTCGGACAATCTTGGGAGATTAGGAAAATAGAGTCGGACAAGAATGGAATATACAGGCTATCAAAATAACTGGTTTTATTCCAGGTGTGAAATTGCCTCAGTGTTTTGTCAAACACTAGGGCTCTGTTACATAGACTGGCAACTCTCTGTAATAAAACATGTGAGTGACAGCCACCCATAAATTAGCTAGACAAACCTAGTCTTGCCGGCAGACGAATAAAGTGAGAGAAAAATATTTAATGATATTTTTTCAGGGAAAAAACCCTTTTAGCCAGCAAAATAAAGTGTGAGAAAAAAATACCTATACCATTAACAGTAATATTTTGGGGGGAAAAAATATAAATCTGTTTGCAGTGACCAGTGTTATACAACTTACCTGGTACAAGGGTATTTCTTAAATAATTCTATGTGATTAAACACAGGCTGCATAATGCACTAAACAAGAATTCGAATTTTGATGCACACCAAAATTGAACTCATTCAAGATCTTTCACTGTTACCCAGGTACCATGGAACTACGGGTAAATAGCGTTAATTTCTAATCTATGTGGAAATATTCATAAATATTGTTGAATTTATGCTAATAGTGTCCAATATGTACTTCTATGGAATTTAAATCTCACTGTGTAATTTTGATTACCAAGCGTTAATTAACTAGTGTTTAGTTTGTCGACAGGTGTGGAATAATAAGCGTCCCGATTAATTATTACGACTGTTGAATAATTACTTGGATCGTTGAACTTCCCGAGCCGTGAATAATTTTAGTCATGGTGTCCAATTACGCAAGATGTTCAATTTCGTTGTCAAACATCCAATTTCACGCGCGATGTTCAGATATTACGATGTGTTTAGTTGTGGCTCATCGTTCAGTTTTGCTGCACGATGCTTAAATACTGTAAAAAGTGTTAGTTTTAGTACTGACCTGTACGGTGAAATATTTTTCAGGATTCCTACGACGGCAGGTATCTATATGCCTGTCATTGTCCTGGGATTATTTTTCAAGATCACTACAGTAAACAAATTCTGGATTTTTAATGGCGACGGGACGGTTCCGAAGCAAAGCTTTCTTGAGATCCACATAACGTTTCGTCTCCAATTATAAAACGTTTATCTATACTATTCAAAAAAAGTAGGGGATATTTGATTTTGGGGGCATAATACTAAAATATGCAAATGACTACGAAAAAAATCACTATAGAACCTAACAGAAGAAACATTTCCAGTTACATGTGACGCCCAAACGCACCAATAGCTACCGCATGGAATGCAGGTGATGCTTGGGATCATCATGGGGGTCCAACCCAACATTTGCACGACTCTGAATGTTACAGTGATTGTGGCATTGAATTCCAGGGTGGAAACATCAGTTTAATTGTTTTAGTGACCAGAAAACAAATTTTGATATGCGTCGGCTTACCCAAAATGAAAGGTTACGTGCCCTTGGCATGCTAAAGATCGGCACAACACAGGCGGTTGTGGCGCGGACGATGAATGTTTCTCAGTCTGTCATAAGCAGGCTATGGTCCAGATACCGTGATACACAATCTGTACAGGACAGACCACGCTCAGGTCGACCAAGGGCGACAACTCAAGCCCAGGATCGATTTATCCGTACCTTGGCCTTGAGAAATCGTGTCATCACAGCAAATCAGATCAGCGCTCGTCTTCAAACAGACACTGGGAGAGTGAGTGGCCAGACGATTCGGAATCGACTGCATAGTGGTCACCTTCGCGCCCGACGTCCTCGCGTGATCCCTTGTTTGAGAGATCATCACATTCAGGCAAGACGTCGTTGGTGTAGGGATCGTCAACACTGGGATAATCGACGCTGGAGCAATGTGATGTTTTCAGATGAGTCAAGGTTCACTGTTGATTTTTTTGACAGACGTAGGAGGGTGTGGCGTCATCGAAACGAGCGCTTCCAAGACGTTAACGTCATCAGACATGATCGATTTGGGGGTGGTTCTGTTATGGTGTGGGGAGGCATCACTGTTGCTGGAAGAACGGCTTCACATGTTGTTGCAGGGCGTGTTACAGGCCAGTACTACCGGGACAACATCTTGGCAGTCCATGTTGTGCCGTTCGCACAACGTCATGACCGCCGTTTCATCTTCCAGGATGACAACGCAAGATGTCACAGGGCCAGTATTGTTACAGGTTACCTCCAACAACAGAACATCACCACATTACCTTGGCCAGCACTGAGTCCCGACCTCCCCCCCATCGAGCATGTCTGGGACATGCTTGGACAGAGGTTACGTCCTGCCAATGTCCAAGAACTTGCTGCTGCGTTGCAACAGGAATGGGACAATCTGGACCAAAATGACCTTAGACGTCTCATTAGGAGTATGCCACGTCGGATCAATGCTTGTTTGGCAAACAGAGGAGGATTTACCCGTTACTGACTTTGTTGTGATGCTGTGGTAACTTTGCTGTTTGACCCCGGGTATCATTTTACCCTTATAATGGTCAGTCTGTGCCTTACTTAGTCTAACGATCATTTGGAATAAATCGATGAATGTGAACTTCATTTCATTTTGTCATTTGTTTCTTCGTCAGTTTCATTAGGTGACTTTAATAACACTTAAAAATCAAATATCCCCTACTTTTTTTGAATAGTATATATATCCATTTAAATTTTATTTCCCACGCTGACATGACAAATCAAGAATGATAAATCTCGCGCATCTGATTTTCGTGTGTGTACACGTCGACTCCCTGTCCTGATTAAATCCTATTGTTTAAATGTCTTCGCAATTAAGACTAGCGGCAGCTTGGATATTGCACCAACCATATATTACATAGGATCTATAGAAAGCATTTTGGGTTATTTCTTTTTATTATTATAGCACGGCCCTTTTTTGCTGAAAATCAAATAAAAACAGAACGCTTATACATCACAAAAGCCGTTTCGTTTCGTACTTTACTTCGTACCTCAAATTTATTCGTACCTTTCCTTTATTGTTGAAATCAGTTTAAAGAAATTGAATATTAATATACCGAACCAGAATATTTGAGCTTCAAAGGGTGTAACCCCCCTGTACACCCCCCTTGAAAATATCCGACCCTGGTTTCCGGTATTTTTAACGTATTTTACAATTTCTCTTGTTGTAAGGCATCATAGATGTCTCAAAT
This sequence comes from Patella ulyssiponensis, assembly GCA_963678685.1. Taxonomy (NCBI): domain Eukaryota; kingdom Metazoa; phylum Mollusca; class Gastropoda; family Patellidae; genus Patella; species Patella ulyssiponensis. Next base: position 57,943,761 of record OY783228.1, on the reverse strand, counting down.
CGTTCGGTATTGATGGGTTTTGAATCTCTGAGTTCATATCTGATGTGAAAACGAACGTAACTTTATCCAAAATGGCGGAAATCCAAGACAGCAGCCAAAAATCCCGTAACTTAAGATCCCAAGATATGTGCTTATTACGCATTCCAAAGTACAATCTACAAACTTTCGGCTCAAGAACATTCCAGTACAGTGCACCTTTTTTGTGGAATTCCTTACCCCATTACCTTAAAACAGCTCCATCACTTGAATCTTTTAAAACGAAATTAAAAACTCACCTATTTACCAAAGCATTTTAGTTGAAGTGGATCAGGATTTTTGTGTAAATAGTGACCATAGAGTACATAGTACGCGCCTAGAGCATGCATTTGTGGATGAATTGGCGCTTTACAAATATACATTATTATTATATTATTAAGATTTTATTTTATACCCTATAAAAACAAATCTGCATTCAGAATTCATTTTCTAGACTGCTTTCACGACTAAGCAGTTGTAAGATACATTTGGATTATTTAAATTATTATAATGAACTATTATATTCATTATAAAGTTGCTTGTGAATCATATAACTGTGGAATTGGTTAATACAATGGCGTTCTGAAATTTGAAATTGTTCTCACGAAATGACATTGATGAACAGATTGCAAATAATGTGTTGATGCCATATAATGTGTATGAAAATAGACGTTTGAATTATTTGTCATGTATGACATGTGCAGTAACTCTTTATCATTACGACGATGTTACTTCAATTCTGGGGGATCACGATGGGAGTTAGGTGTTCGATCCCTGAATTGGTCGAAAAAGTTCATCCATATTTTTTGCCGTGGTTCCCCCTTGTCAGTGATGCAGGACAGATGGCCTGACAAGGACAGCTGTCTAGTCATGCGGATGCGACAAAAACCAAGGTTCTGTGTACAAATTAGCGTGAATGTAAAAGATCCCCAGACAGTTGGAAGCCGATATAATGAGTAAATTTCTGTATGCGAGTGGAGCACTAATTGGTTTGTGCATCTTGTTGAACCGTTCTTATCGTTCACCAAACAGGCTTCTAAAACATATGGGGTCCTCTTCCAGGATCTAAGTGAAGTTCCTGGATGTGATCACTCCTACCTTGTTTTTGCTTCAAAAGAACGGTTCCAGAGCACCAGTGTGTAATGCCATAGAAAAAGTGACCAGTCAGCATCGCGAATGTGATTGCACGTGTTGAAGACAGTCATCTTTTACAGAGATATTAGAAGACTTTTGTAATTCTCTGTGAAAGAGATTGGCATATAATGACATGTGAGATATAAAGAGATTTGACATGAATTTCAGCAAGATCCTATGTATCACATATGTTGCTTGATACATGTATCTGAAAACTAGATGAAGTCAGAAAAGCTTTTTGTGACTGTGATGAAGTCATAAGAGCATCTTGTGACTGTGATGAAATCTGGAGCCAGATTCTGACAATAAAATCGTATTCTACGACCCTAAAAACCCAAGAATAGACGTATAACACAACCCATGTTCGGATTTTGTATAAAATTTGTTCTGAAATATTATATTTTTGGCCGCCATCTTTGATTTTCGCCATTTTGAATATAACTACGTAAATTTACACACCAGCAATGAACTACACACGACCAAAAAAACATCAAAACAGAACGATTGGGTGTACTAAGACTTCTTTTAACAAAAGAAAATGGTAAAATCATGTAAAACTACCAAAATTCAGGGTGCGGTACCTTCAGGAGGGGTGTACAGGGGGGTAACCCTCTTTGCACCCCAAAATCTTTTGTTGCTTTTTTAATGTCTTCTATGTCTCCAAGTTTTCCAATGGGGGGGCAGACAATTTCAAAATTAATTCCACCCCCTAATCAAATCCAACGGCTGCGCTAAATTTCTGCCGAAAGCAAATTAGAAAATACACATGATCTGTATACCTCAACTGAATCGCATCTTTTCCTATATCCTGTTGAAATAAATTGAAATCATAAACGATCACCTGCCTATTGTTTAATGTGGTGTTGATATTGAACCAATTCTGCTCATTGAGTTGTAATTATTGACAATTGATTGGTTAAAAAACGACTGAAAAATATTTTATCTGGTGTGTTGATTATTGCACCCATTCTGCTCAGTGAGTTGTGATTATAGAAGATAATTAACTGGAGGTTGTTAAAAACAATTGAATATACTAAGAATTCCAAAATGCGACACATTGTATTATTTATATCATTGTAAGGTGGGACTGCATGCTTTCTGCGATGGTTGGGTTATTTGAGTCTAAAAATAGAACACAGCAAGTATCAAAGGTGCCTACATGCAAATATTGACGTACGCGTTTCTTTGATCTGTTAATATGCACCGTATATACTGTTATATCACGGGGTATTAACAATACGGAATCTATTTGATGGATTTGCATCGTGACGCGTTTTTTTTTATCTTCATAATATTTCAACAGACTGTGGTATACTTTAAATGTATTATATTCCTGTTTTTGTATCAATGCATACAATTTGCTTTTTGTTATTAAATCATCGTAGCTAATTCTCGTTCGGCAGCCATTTTTATAAATTTAGCATAGCCTTGGATTAGATCAAATCATTTATTTATGCTTAATCAATTTGAGGTTTAAATTTCGCGCATATTCGAATTCTGGCTCAGCAGCCATTTTTATAAATTAAGAATAGCTTCAGAATTTCTAGGCCGAAATAGCTCTTTGGAATTAATGTCTTGGTTAGAATTTTCGGCATTTACCTGTGACAATAATTTTAGCGATATATAAGGGTATAGAATGGTTGATGCGTCACGCAAACGTCTGTATGTGTGAATATTGGCGACGATTCGATGTCGATATTTAGTAATAAATTTGTTTATTAAACCGCCAAGGATTTATTTTAAATATTGCATCATAAAAACAGACGGACATCACAAGGTAAGGCATATATAAATTTGTTTCCGATATCAATATTACAAATATATATCAATAATATGTATATTGGTATTGCACACAGTTCCATAGTGTATATGCCGCACTGTGTCATTATTCGACTCGTGAAAAAACAATGCTGTCTTGTACCTGTCCTTTTTTTCTTTTGAATGCTAAATAATGGAATGTTGATTGACAAATTGGGATTGGAGCCAGACGCCTTGGCACCATATTGTAAAATCGGCACGTTCTATCTGCGTTTTTGAATTATCTTGCGTTGAAAGTGGGTTGAGTGTTTGTGAATACGGGCGTCTATTCAATGTTGAACTTTTGTACTTTATAATAGCAATGTCAATACATTGATGGTTTTATTTAACAAATAGTATTTTTCGATGTACTTTTCTCTGATATACTTTATAAGATGGACAAACTAACAATACATTGATGGTTTTAACCAATAGTATTTTTCGATGTACTTTTCTCTGATATACTTTATAAGATGGACAAACTAACAGAGCATGAAACCCGTCTTCAATTTCATCACAGTTACAAAAGTTACATGTCCTATTACTTGTCTGGATGTTGCTATACATCAACGCTGTCGGCATTGAGGGGTTAGAGCTGCATACAACTAAATATTTTGTTAAATTGTTTGCGATTTTCCCATTTGCAATTCACGATATAATGACTATAGGAATAAAATAAAACCAAGTACGAACAATCCAAAGCATTAGACAAAATTCGAAGTCCTATAAAACGTTATAAGCAAAACAGTGTAATCAGCAAATGGGCTGTTTTACTGTGTACAAAATACACAACAGAAAATATGATGTACATTTTCTATGTCAACTTTTAATACGATGTTAGTGCCAGTTTCGGTTAACAAAATAAAGTGAGTATTTACAGGTTATAAGCACAGTACGGTTCGTTGATCACAGCCAAATAAAACCCTGGCCTAGATATTACGTAATGGTCTTGATTGGGCAATAAAACTTAAAACATGCGACATGTAATCGTTCAAGCAGAAAACGAACCAAGAATGTTTTACAATCAACAATGTTGATTGTTTGTTAGTCATTTTCTAACATTTCTTACAAGTTGAAACTACTATATTATGTTTCATGAGCTTTGCATGGCGCATCAACCATTCTACATCCTTAAATATCGCAAAAATTATTGTCACAGGTAAATGCCAAAATTTCTAACGAAGACATTAATTCCAAAGAGCAGTCTGGCAGCACGAACTCTGTAAAATTTAATGATTGGCGTCGCCTTTAAATCTGCAGAACAGTTCCGTTTGACGTATTAATTCCACCTTCCTTGTGGTTCGTAACCTCTAATCTAAAATGCGCTTTTGATATCATCTCATATTGTACATCCAACAAAAACATCGAATTAACTTTTTTTTTGTAATCCCATTCTTTATGATACAATTCCTTGTTAAAATGGCTTTCTCTGAAATAAAATTTGACAAAGTTATGCGTTACAAATATGCATGAAGTATATTTTGGTTTATTTGATTTTCAGAGAAAAAGGGCCGTGCTATAAATACATGTCATAATACAAAGAAATAGAGAAATCGTATTATTGGTTGAATTTCACGTTTTGTCTTACACAATAGACGTATTGTTAGCTTCAGACACGTGTATTAATTGCCCCTTATAATATTTTTTTGACGTGAAATAATTCTATTAGTTTCTTATTTCTTTAATTTGACCCAATGGCAAATTATATAGCAACTGTACACTATATATACCTACAGTACTACATTTTGATCATAGAGGATATCGGTCTATAAAGTATGCAATATGAAAATAAGATTGTTGACCGCCGTGCTTGCATACTGTTAGCAAATAGTTATTGTAAATTTTCCCGCGTTTAGACGGCTCTAGTTGGCGACATCGATCGAACAATCCGCATTTTTATGCTATTTTCACTTGATTAAAGATTGAAACAACAAGCCAACAGTGAGGCTGATGTCCCCCGCCGAAATCCCAAAATAAATAGATGACACATATTAATTAATCGCACATTTATCTTTTTCAAACGTATCGAGCAATCAAACTGTACACGAAGTGTCATCCAAAAGTGTTTTATAAAGAAAAATGCTAAAACCGATGAGAAAAATGAAAATGTACCCTAGTTAGGGGGACCCTAAAGGCAGACAAAAGGGCCCCCACGCTTGACAAAAGGGCCCCTCTGGCCAAGGGAAAGGGCCCTCGTGTCCGAGTCAATCGTTTCTATACACTGTTACTGTCGAATCCATTACTGAATGAGAATGCAGTCATTGTATTGGCATAAAAATCATCAATCAAGATGAACCTAAGTTATCTTGTCCCAAAGTATCAACCCATCAAATTGCTTATCTCTGCCTACCATAAGCAGAAAATGCTCATCTTCGAACTCCATCAAGGCATTGGCCTAATAAGCATACACACCAATTTTGAACATTTTAACTCAATTAGAAGGAGAGTTATTGTGTTCCAAAGTCTCGACCAATCAAATTGCGTATCGCTCTGCTTACCCTGAGCAGAAAATGCTCATTATCGAACTTAGTCAAGGTATTACTGTAATGAAACTATACACCAAGTTTCATCACTCTCACTTAATTAGAACTAAGTTATTGTGTCCCAAAGCATCAACCAATCAAATTGCTTATCTCTGCTTACCCTAAGCGGAAAATGCTCATCTTCGAACTCCATCAAGGCATTGACCTAATAAACACATACACCAAGTTTGAACATTCTAGCTCAATTAGGAAGAGAGTTATTATTGTGTCCCAAAAAGAGTGACGGACGGACGGACAGACAGACCCATTTTAATAGTCCCCCAACTTTCTTCGAAAGGCGGGGGACAATAAACGATGATTATATCGAATCATTGAATAATTAATAAACCCCAAATTAAAACTTACAAACAAAGAGAGAAAATATGTCCAGTGACTGATAACTTTACGTATGCCTACGGTATCCAGCTTCTCACGCGTTTTCTATTATAAGTGTGTGTGTTTAATTGATGGTTTTTTTTATAATAAAAAAAAAAATAAAAATAAAAGATGAATTTACATATGTAGGTCTTGAAATGTCGCTTCAGCAACTAACTTATAATTTACCACGTCAGACATTATCCATGTAGGCCTACATGTAGGTACATAAACACGATGCAGCACTAGTTCGCCAAAATAATCAAACAAATATAATAGTTCTTTTTTTCAAATTCTTACCATGTAGAAAAACAGAATTTGTTATTTTTGTATATTATAAACAAACACCGTTATATGTCACGAATTCGTATTTTAATAGAAATTATTTTAATTATATAGCCTATAATAAACAGTTCTTTCGCTATAAACGCGTTATGTCACGGTCGAATTCGGATATTAATAGATAATAAATAAATGTAAACTTTAAAATACATAGACAAAATCTTTATACAACATAAGTATCATAATTCCAACTGCAATCACATTGTAACTATCGGGCCACGTGTTGTCTGTTGTACACCAAGATGGCAGCGGCCAATGTGTGTGACATACGTCATGTGATTTTAAGCAGGTGCAATATCCAAGCTGCCGCAAGTCTTAATTGCGAAGACATTTAAACAATAGGATTTAATCAGGGAGTCGACGTGTACACACACGAAAATCAGATGCGCGAGATTTATCATTCGTGGATGTGTTATGTCAGCGTGGGAAATAAAATTTAAATGGATATATAGATAAACGTTTTATAATTGGAGACGAAACGTTATGTGGATCTCAAGAAAGCTTTGCTTCGGAACCTTCCCGTCGCCATTAAAAATCCAGAATTTGTTTACCGTAGTGATCTTGGAAAATAATCCCAGGACAATGACAGGCATATAGATACCTGCCGTCGTAGGAATCCTGAAAAATATTTCACCGTACAGGTCAGTACTAAAACTAACACTTATTACAGTATTTAAGCATCGTGCAGCAAAACTGAACGATGAGCCACAACTAAACACATCATAATATCTGAGCATCGCACGTGAAATTGGATGTTTGACAACTAAATTGAACATCTTGCGTAATTGGACACCATGACTAAAATTATTCACGGCTTGGGAAGTTCAACGATCCAAGTAATTATTCAACAGTCGTAATAATTAATTGGGACGCTTATTATTCCACACCTGTCGACAAACTAAACACTAGTTAATTAACGCTTGGTAATCAAAATTACACAGTGAGATTTAAATTCCATAGAAATACATATTGGACACTATTAGCATAAATTCAACAATATTTATGAATATTTCCACATAGATTAGAAATTAACTCTACTTACCCGTAGTTCCATGGTACCTGGGTAACAGTGTTTGATTCTTAAGATTGAAGAAATAATGGTTAAATATGGTTCAAATTATCAATAGTCTCTATGCAGATGACACATGGGTATTAATGACAATATCACATTTCAATGAGGGTGCATAAAAACGTTATCATATAGCTGAATACAATGAATACAAACCTTTCCACTGGCTGCCACTTCTAAAGCTGTAGCTGTTTTTTCATTATTAACTTGTATTAAATTACATACCAATCCTTTTACTTTACAACGATCAAAATTCTTCTCTGGATCAGTGTATTGAAAACTAAGTTGTGGAAATCTAAAAAGATTGATCAGGATATAAACAAGTCCCAAATAAATAGATGACACATATTAATTAATCGAACATTTATTTTTTTCAAAAGTATCTAGCAATCAGATATGAAATTGGCTGAAAATTGTTAACAGGTCAGAAACCATCGATGCTGCCAATGTACAGGGATTCGAGGCCCCCCCCCCCCAGCCCAGGAAATTTTAGAAAATAAAGTATTCTTTTAAGCCATTTGAAGTGTTTTTGGCCCATTTTTACTTGACAATTTAATACCTCACATTTACCCTGTTTTGGGGGGGCACAAAATAATTGAAATGTTAGAGAAATAGAACTGACGCTGGTTATAAGGGGTAAGATTTTTATTGTTACATTTAATATGAAAAGTGACTAGTTAGTTAATCATTCATTTATGCCACTTAGGTACTGACAAGGTGAAGTCAAGTTACTGACGATAGCGAATAGTTAGTCAAACGGCAGCCTTCGTGTGTTTTGAAATTTGACAATTACGAACGAAGCTCATGAATCCCCTTCCTGCGTAGTTCATTTCTTCATAATACCAAAGGTCCAAAGACAACATGCTTTTCAAGTCAGTCCCATCACCATTTATTTTTTAGATCCACTGTCTATCTCTTAAGAACATGGTTGTTCATATGAGTAGATATCGATGAACTTGTATGAGAATAACCAACACGTTTTAACCAATCAGAATGGCGTTACAGCTGATCACGGAAACAGATGGTTTCAACCAAATCATGCCAAATGTGAAGCAAAAGCCAATCGAATCATCAAAATATTTTTCCTTCAAAGTCGTCACTGAAGGGTGTTCCAATTGAAGCGAAAGCTATTTGCTAGAGTTACATCTGTTTTCATCAGTTTCCATACAGCAATATTTTTTTGTTTGAATAAATTTTACGTGGCTTTTTTTATTGGTTTGTAGTCGAATCTATAAGAATTTAAAAAGTGCTTTAGGTCGATTGCCGGAAAAATCTCATGTCTGGCAATCAAACTATACAGCAAGTTTCATCACTCTCTATCAGACAGATCAAAATTAATCTTGTTCCAAAGCATCAATCAATGTAATTGATTTGCTCTGCTTGGCCTTACCTCCAAATTTTTATCATTGAACTCAGTCAAAAGGCATTAACCTAATGAACATCCATATACTACATCAATTAAAAGCCGAGTTGTAATGTTCGACCAATCAAACTGCTGATCGCTCCTTAGCCGAAGCAGAAAATTCTCACCGTCGAATTTAGTCAAGGTAATGGTATAATGAATCTATCTATATTTGGAGTTTCATCGCTCTTACTTCATTATAACCAAAGTTATCGTGCCCCAAAGCATCAACCAATCAGATTGCTTATCTCTGCTCATCGTAAGCTAGTGATAATCAGTTTCAATATCGTTAATTGGCGGGTAAGTGCCCTATTAGGTAAAATCGGTCTCAGCCGATAAATAGCCATTTTGCCGATATCTGTTCAAAACGACTTGGTTAATACCTTTAAAATATTATCTGAGTTGTGAACAAATCATTTTTTTGTTTGACACAAGGTCCAGCAAAATAGTCACGCGCACAGAAACTTGAGTCACGCTTTTTGCTTTTTAGACTCATAGCAGCCGTAAAAAGGAAATGATAAACAGTATAAAATCCTTATCAGTCTCCTTTATCTAAATTGATACGCACACGACAACCTTTGCTATTTAGGCGTACCGATAATCTAAGACTCTCACCATACACAATTCCTAATAAAGCTATTGAATTTTTTATTTAAAAGTAAGTAATAAATTTATTAAAGATACATTATGGGAGATTTTTACAAGGAGTTAGCCATTCTTGCTATAACAGTTCAAAAATAGATGCTGAAACAAGAATATATTGAAAATTTCAGTCAAATTACTTTATCCTGAACAAAGTTGTTACCACTATAATTTTTTACTAGAAATGGTAGTTAAAATTCATCGACACCCTTTTCCCATTATGGCCGATTGTTGATTGACAGGCATTAACTCCACCTATATAGTCTCGATTATCAAGTAATGTTTACAATGACTAATACCGATAGCGTATTCGGTTTGAGACAGGACTGCAATTCAATTCGTATACATTTATTTTTTACTATAAATTAGAATTAAGACTTTTAACATATAGATAAGAAGAGAAAGTCTGCGATAGGATATTAAAGTTTGAAAGGAATGGGCCAAATCAACGAGGCAGTATTGTAAATAAATTATAATAAATAGCCGACTTCTTGCGTTGCCTGCGTGTACTCTTTTGTACTTCAGGTAGGCCTAAGCGACTCCCTAAGTAGACGAATAGAAAACAGTCCGGAAGTATGATGACGCCATAGTGATTAAATCAGTCAACGAAATCCTGTTTTAATCTGAGCCCAATCCAAGCCATCCGTGGGTCTACAGAGTTCATTTTAAGCTTGTTGTTTAAATAAAGATCTAATTTATAATTTCTATGACTTCTGAGGCCCAAAGGAAGACCGACAAAAGTCTGTTTTTGCTCTCCCATAATGTATGTTTAACTATGAAATAAACAATGTCTTGTCACAGTTTGTGATACCAAAACTAAAGATGTCAACAATAGCTCATTATTACATACCGTGCTTGTATGAAGCGTCGGTTAATTATCAGGAAATAGTTCCAAATAGGCATTTTTTTTTACTTCGTTTTATTTAGTTCACTGTTAGTATTATCTGTCACTATCATAATGAGTAGAAGAACTTTTGGGAAAGGTGGGAAAATGTCACATGATATCTGCGGGATTGGAATGAAGGATGAAAGGGGGGATTATTCCTTTGATATCACATGATTACTATCTAACATTCAGACTTCTAGATGCCGATAAAAATTTAGAAATCATTCAGTGATTTATATTGTTATGCTTGGATATTTTGACAATTTTACATAATTGGTGTCAACAAATAAAGATAGGTTGCCAGGCAACGAAACATACGCCCACAACAGCTAAGTCGTCCGGGCAGTCAACAAGGATTGTTGCATATTGTTTCTTTTGTCAGTAAGGAGAACATTTACAACACATGATAATCTTATTAGGAGTAATAACCCATTAAGTAATTATCAGAAATGATTAGAATAGTTTTGATGGTTTGTCTAAAGGCCCTTCGTCCACAAGATATTTCAAAGTGATCAAGTGCCAGAAATTATCAGATATCACTGAAAATCAAATAGGATTCTTCGTCTCATGACCCTAAACACTGTGTACAAATTTAAAGTCAATCGGATATTAACTTTAACCTTTAGAGCATTCACAGGGTTTTTCAAAGTGATCAAGGGTCATAACTCTGGCAGTAATTATCGGATATCGCTGAAAATAAATAGGCTATTTTGTATCATGACCGTAAATAGTGTGTATAAATTTAAAGTCAATCGGATATTAACTTTAGATTTTTCAAAGTGATCAAGGGTCATAACTCTAGCAGTAATTATCGGATATTGCTGAAAATCAATAGGATTCTTTGTATCATGACTTTAAACACTGTGTATAAATTTAAAGTCAATCAGATATTAACTTTAGCCTCTAGAGCGTTCACAAGATTTTTCAAAGTGATCAAGGGTCATAACTCGGGCGGGAATTATCGGATATTGCTGAAAATCAACAGGCTTCTTCGTATCATGACCTTAAACACTGTGTATAAATTTAAAGTCAATCGGATATTAACTTTAGCCTCTAGAGCGTTCACAAGATTTTTCAAAGTGATCAAGAGTCATAACTCTGGTAGTAATTATCGGATATCACCGAAAATCTATAGACTTCTTCGTCTCATGCCCTTAAACACCGTGTATAAATTTAAAGTCAATCGGATATTAACTTTAGCCTCTAAAACGTTCACAAGATTTTTCAAAGTGATCAAGGGTCATAACTCTGGCAGTAATTATCGGATATCACCGAAAATCAATAGGCTTCTTCGTCTCATGACCTTAAACACTGTGTATAAATTCTAAGTCAATCGGATATTAACTATAGCCTCTAGAGCGTTAACAAGATTTTTCAAAGTGATCAAGGGTCTTAACTCTGGTAGTAATTATCGGATATCGCTGAAAATCAATAGGCTTCTTCGTCTCACGACCTTAAACACCGTGTATAAATTTAAAGTCTATCGGATATTAACTTTAGCCTCTAGAGCGTTCACAAGAAATTGTGGACGATGGACGGACGGACGGACGGACGGACCGACAGACGGACGGACGGGGGCGACGGCAATATACGACCACATTTCAATGTGGGCGTATAAAAACTCATAATAAAGATCACATGATAGCCACTGTTGAAGGCAGGTCAGGACGCTATCTCTTTGATGTATCATTTCATTACCACATGAACTAATGCAAATGCAGGTATGGACACGCTGATGCCGTACCGATTACTGTATGGAATTATATTGTAATCAACACTTAAAATATGATAATCTCGACCATTTACGATACACCAAATAATTAAGGTCATAATAGATGCTGTGTATTTTTGATTGCGAAGGAAGCGTGGCCCAATTATTACTTCCAAAAACAGGGTTCGTGTTTGATTCCCGCAGTAAAATAGTACCATGCGTTTCCCAACTAATAAAAACAAGTATCTACATAGACCATATGCCATTCAAGATATTTTAATGTGTAATAATTTTAAATCCACCACTATCGGTAATTTATCTGTATGGGCCGATATATATCCTGTCAATACCTGATATCGGTAAAACCAATAGGCACCATATCGGATCATCACTAACCAAGGCATTCATCTAATGAATGCTACACTAGGTTTCAACATTCTGCCTCAATTAGAAGGGGTTACTGTGTCCCAAAGTCCCAACCAGGATTTCATACAGATTTATTTCTCTGACTCCTTAGATGTTACAGTATTCTTATAGTTACACGGTAATTTTTCAACCCGATAAGTATTTCTATCCAGTAGTGGCAAATTTCTCCAGTTAAAAAGCATGAAATTTAAAATTCAGCAGTTGAAAATTGTCGATTTCAATATATTCTTTGTTTTTGTAACGCTTTTGGTTTTGCTTAATAATCCAAATTCCCATAATAAAGTTCAGGTATAATAATGATGATTATTATAATTGAGCAGAAGTAAAAATTAAAAGAGTGTTTTAGTAGGTTTGCTTTTAACGAAAATTCGACAATGTTTTGGTACATTTACACCCCAATCACCAGTAGTACATGTATATCTGTATAGGTTGAAAAAAAAGGTAGCAAGATTGATAAATGATATTATCAATTGATTTCTGTTTCTTTGTTTTAAACTTAATACTGGTAATTGCGCGAGGAGGGGGTGTATTTTAGTCACGATTGTCATGTCTGCTTTTTGCTGTGCCACATAATTCTAAAGGCTCCTGTCCATCTATACAGGGTCCATGGTAAGATCTGTAAGGAGCAGATGATCATATAGATTTATGGGCTGCCATGACTATCATAATCTTGATGTGAGAAGAACCACAAGAAAAAATATTTTCAAGTGTTCATGAATGGAGAGGCATTTAATATCTGGTGGTGTCCTTGTTTAGGAGATCGTCATGCTTCTCATATTGAAATCCCTGAAGGGGAAGATGACATAGATCACAACAGGTTTCATGGCACTCAAGAATAATTCTAATTACTCATGCAAACCTCTGGCATATATCTATGTTTGAGAAGAAGTTTTCACTTACTGAGATTATGTTTCATTTCATTGCTATATCATATTCATGTAAGATTTATTCTGTGTAAATTTCATTGGACATTTGTGAAACTTGTCCCTATGTTAAGTCAAAAGTGGTCTAATACATGCGCTTTAGATCATAAGGTATATCAAAGAGTTAAGTAATGTGGTTTCATTCTTTGAGTGGCATTTAGCAATTGACATATGTAATAAATACAAAAACATATTATTTTTGACATTTACTATTTTAATCAAAGCGATGTTTCGTTGATCAGAAGATTTATATACAAAAACAAGTAACAGTTAAGTAATCATAATTCGACTGGCTTTTTGTAGTATCTTCACAGCAGCTGTAGAATTGACCGGTGACTTAAGGGTTAAGCCTTTAGGTGTGATGTTTTTATCGCGACACCGTAACAGAAAAGTCAGATTGTTACTTGCTTTGATATATTTACATGGTCTAGAGTTGTCTATCCACTCTCACGGATTCTCTCTTTTCCCGCACACGAATTATTGAAATAAAACTGTATTATATGTTAGTCCCAAAATTACCTTATATTAAATTTGTAAAGATGTCCGTACAAATATATCACAATTTTTGGTGTTTTTAATTTATTTCTACTTTTTTTTATTATTTGTTAGTAGGAAGGTTGCTAGTTGTGGGTAACATTCAACTTTGGTCCTAGTCCCTGCCAAGAACGAACTATAGCCTCTCAAACCTTGGTTTTAATTAAATTCAACTTTCAGAGTGAGTTGAGTATCTGAGAATCATCTGGCCAATACCAAGATATCATTGGCAGTAGAAACTTAAAACTCTGTGTGTAGGAGGAGCCGGGGTGGTCCTACTAATTCAAAAAAATTTGTCTGTCCAAACCAATTATTGTCCAAATAACAGATCATACAGATTTAGTTCCAAATTAGAGCATTTTTCTATTAAAAAATAGGTTGCCAGGCAACGAAACATAAGCCCACCGCTGCTAAATCGTCCAGGCAGTCAACAAGAGTTGTCGCATATTAAAGTGCACATATAATTTTTCTATATTTGTAGACCATGGTTATGTTATCCAGTTTACGGCAAATTCACATCAATCCGACTAAAATTAATTCAGTTATCTTCACTCAAATTCGTAAAAATAGACCTCCCGTAAAAAAGACTTTGCCAATTATCAAAAACACTCATTATCCCCTCAGATGCCAGTGACGTCACAGTGACCAAATGTATATTCGGAATGTTTATTCCTTAATTACTTATATACACCCGGCGTGTGTATTCATTAACGCCTGACTGATTCCTCAATCCCCCTGATTAAATAAAACAATTGACTGCGGAATAATTTGTTTTATAATTCATTTTAATTCAAGATCCAATTTAGAATTTGTTTCATAATGTAAGGTCGTTCTGTTTTCTCACGGCAGCGATTTTAATAAATTCTACCATCGTGTACAGTCCAAACGATTCGAGATACATTTCCGTAAGAAGAGTACTGTGGTTCTAATTTAGAATTTGTTTCATTATGTACGGTCATTCTGTTTTCTCACAGCAGCGATTTTAATACAATCTACCATCGTGTGCAGTCCAAACGATTCGAGATACATTTCCGTAAGAAGAGTATTGTGGTTCTAATTTAGAATTTATTTTCTCACCGCAGCAATTTAATACCCTCTACCATGTGTACAGTCCAAACGATTCGAGATACACTTTCGTCAGAAGAGTATTGTGGTTCGAATTTCCCACGAGTAAAAGAGGACAGGAGTAAAAAGATGTGGTCACGCAAAATATATCATAAACGTCAAACATGATTGAAACGCGATTTGTAAATGACGATCCGTTATCGGCGTAAGGCGCCATCGTGTGCAGTCCAAACGATTCAAGATACATTTTCGTTAGAAGAGTATTGTGATTCTAAGTTAGAATTTGTTTCATAATGTACGGTCGTTCTATTTTCTCACGGCAGCAATTTAATACCCTCTACCATGTGTGCAGTCCAAAATATTCGTCAGAATAGTATTGTGGTTCAAATTTCTCCGAGTAAAAGAGCACAGGAGTAAAAAGATGTGGTCACGCAAAATATATCATAAACGTCAAACTGGTTCTTCTTGAAAGTGCCGCCTTCAACACAATTGACCAGTCTCTACTGTTAGAACGGCTTCATGACGTATTTGGACTTGAGGGTAGTGTGCTGAATTGGTTCCGGTCATATCTCACATCCCGTCACCAATCTGTTGTCATCAATAATGTTAAGTCTGAATCTGTAGAACTTAAATTCGGCCTGCCACAGGGATCGGTACTCGGACCGTTGCTCTTTACCGCTTATACCACTCCTCTAGGGCGTATTTTGAAATCATTCAATCTGAATTATCATATCTATGCTGATGATACTCAACTCTACATTTCAATTAAACCCGAAAATGAATCTCTGAGAGTGTCTAAACTTGAATCGTGCATTGACGCTATTAAGTGCTGGATGAAAAAGAACTTCTTAAAGCTCAATGATGAAAGATAGGTTGCCAGGCAACGAAACATACGCCCACAGCAGCTAAATCGTCCGGGCAGTCAACAAGGGTTGTCGCATATTTTTACATTTTTTTGTAATGAAACATTTGTAATACACTCAAATCTGATTAAGAGTAACAACTCATTATGTAATTATCTGAAAATCATTAGAATTTGTTTGCTTTTTATAAAAGTTTTGCCCCACACTAACAATTAGTATAGGAAACATTTAATATCATGGATTTAGCTGTTCAGTTATCAAAATTCATTGATTTGAAAATCAAAATACTTGGCCTCTATAGCGTCACAAGGTTTTTTGAAGTGATCAAGGGAGACAACTCTGGAAGTAATTATTTGAAATCATCCAAAATCAATAGGCTTCTTCGTCTCATGACCTTAAACAGTGTGTGTGTATTTAAAGACAATCGGGTATCAACTTTGGCCTCTAGAGCGTCCACAGGATTTTTTGAAGTGATCAAGGGTCATAACTCTGGCACTAATTATCAGAAATCGCTATAAAATCAATAGGCTTCTTCGTCTCATGCCCTTAAACACTGTGTGTAAATTTGAAGTCAATCGGATATTAACTTTGGCCTCTAGAGCATCCACAAGATTTTTTGAAGTAATCAAGAGCCACAACTCTGGCACTAATTATTGGAAATTGCTGAAAATCAATAGGCTTCTTCGTCTTATGACCTTAAACACTGTGTATCAATCTAAAGTCAATCGGATATTAACTTTGGCCTTTAGAGCGTCCACAAGATTTTTTTAAGTGATCAAGGGCCATAAATCTGGTAGTTATTATCGGAAATCGCTGAAAATCAATAGGCTTCTTCGTCATATGACCTTAAACACTCTGTAAAAATTCAAAGCCAATCGGATATTAACTTTGGCCTCTAGAGCGTCCACAGGATTTTTTGAAGTGATCAAGGGTCATAACTCTGGCACTAATTACCAGAAATCGCTGATAATCAATAGGCTTCTTCGTCTCGTGCCCTTAAACACTGTGTATAAATTTGAAGTCAATCGGATATTAACTTTGGCTTCTAGAGCATCCACAAGATTTTTTGAAGTAATCAAGGGCCACAACTCTGGCACTAATTATTGGAAATCGCTGAAAATCAATAGGTTTCTTCGTCTTATGACCTTAAACACTGTGTATAAATTTAAAGTCAATCGGATATTAACTTTGGCCTTTAGAGCGTCCACAAGATTTTTTGTAAGTGATCAAGGGCCATAACTCTGGCACTAATTATCGGAAATCGCTGAAAATCATTAGGCTTCTTCGTCTCATGACCTTAAACAGTGTGTGTAAATTTAAAGTCAATCGGATATTAACTTTGGCCTCTAGAGCATCCACAGGATTTTTTGATGTGATCAAGGGCCATAACTCTGGCAATAATTATCAGAGATCGCTGAAAATCAATAGGATTCTTCGTCTCATGACCTTAAACACTGTGTATAACTTTAAAGTCAATCGGATATTAACTTTGGCTTTTAGAGCGTCCACAAGATTTATTGAAGTGATCAAGGGCCATAACTCTGGCAGTAATTATCGGATATCCCTGAAAATCAATAGGCTTCTTTGTCTTATGACCTTACACACTGTGTATAAATTTAAAGCCAATCGGATATTAACTTTGGCTTTTAGAGCGTCCACAAGATTTGTTGAAGTGATCAAGGGCCATAACTCTGGCACTAATTATCGGATATCCCTGAAAATCAATAGGATTCTTCGTCTTATGACCTTATACACTGTGTATAAATTTAAAGCCACTCGGATATTAACTTTGGCCTCTAGAGCGTCCACAAGATTTTTTGAGGTGATCAAGGGCCATAACTCTGGCACTAATTATCAGAAATCACTGAAAAATAATAGGCTTCTTCGTCTCATGACCTTAAACACTGTGTATAAATTTAATGTCAATCGGATATTAACTTTAGCCTCTAGGGCGTCCACAAGATTTTTTGAAGTGATCAAGGGCCATAACTCTGGTAGTTATTATCGGAAATCTCTGAAAAACAATAGGCTTCTTCGTCTCATGACCTTAAACACTGTGTATAAATTTAAAGTCAATCGGATATTAACTTTAGCCTCTAGAGCTTGTGGACGCCGGACCGACGGACGGACGGACGGGGGTGACGACAATATACGACCACATTTCAATGTGGGCGTATAAAAACTGTAATTTCTTAGCCACACAAACGCCTCAATGGATTATGTACAGAAGCTATATTTTAATAAAAATTTTGTCTACGATATCACCCCTGGTAGAAGTGGACGTTAAACTCCAGAAACGAACGAACGAGAAAATTCGTGTCATAGGGCGCCATTTTGTACGCAAGTTCAATATTCTCTCGCTTGTTCATCCAATAATTTCTTCGCTATGGAAAGTGATTCCGATTCAGAATTTGAAGGAATTTTATCAAACGATATTTACATGTGAAAATTAATCTCAGTAATGTTACGGAAAGTGATTTTTCCGAGATTTCAAACAGAGAAAAAGATATACGTGATATACGGCGTACCAAAAATGGCAGCATGTCTTCGTCGAATGTAAATCACCTTTCAGTTAATTTCTCACTTCTGTTAATTAACACACGGTATCTACAGATTTTAGCCTCGCGGTATTAGATTTGTTGCGAAAATTAGAATTTTACCGATAATCGTACAAATTTACCATAGGGTCATTCCATATCAAGTGGACCAATTTTGGGGAAATTGGGAAATCCACCCCCTCAAAAAAATCTGGAAAAAATATATGTTAAAGTACATGGCCTAAAACTACCAAATACCAATTTTCAGCTTCCTAGGTCAAATTTTGGCTGAGATATCACCATTTGAAAAAAAGGTTGCCAATTGGTAATAAAAATTCTCTAATTTCTGTTAGGTTTTCAGCTCCGTTGTTTATATACTTCTAAAGTGTCTAGAACCCCCTAACTTGGCAATATGATAGAACTGCAAACGTAGATTATGATTCTTTGAAAAAATTTGGGGTAGGGGGTATCCCTACTGTAAGGGTTGCCATCAAAGTTGGAAAAAAATAAGCAAGTATTTTATTTTTCATGACTTTGGAGTGCTCTGGAAAAGTCATTGTTGTGTCTCAAGGTCTAAAAATTGCTATATACACTCCCAGACGGTGGAATTTCGATATGGAATTGAATATAAGACCATATGATGTTATATCCCATAGATATCAGGCCCCAAAGTTGGTTTCCCGCCAAAATCTTGTGAAAATGCCTAATTTTGGTTGCCATTTTGGTTATGTGGGACAAGTGGCAAAATTTTAAAAGGGACAGGAAATCAATCTTCTGTTACCCTTCTACAACATATCAAAAATCCAAAGTTGGCCCGTGTTCTTTGATATTTTTAATTTTCATCCGAAGTTTGTAAATATACACATGTTTTTGCCGATTTTAGCATTTTCATGAAAAATTGCCTTTTTATGATCTCTGAAAAAAAGCTTCTAAATAGGTTAGACCTACCAAATCCACCATTCTAGATGAATTTTGTGCGTAGATCACAAATATAACATCAGTTCGGACGTAGGATGTAGCAGTGAGCTTTAATTTTACCTTCAAAATGCAACTTTTCGTTATTACAGATACAATGAAGAAACATAACGCTAACGCTACAATATACGTCCACATTCCTGCTTTGATTGATATGGTACTTTGTCAAGAAGGCTAGGCGTTTGGTTTGTTTAGCGTTGAGGGTCGTGCCTCAACATCAATAGTTGCCGTCCTTAGAGTATAAGGAATAAGTATACCAAGATAATCCATTCGGAATTGTGCCTTCCTAACGCTAAAGGCAAAAAGTGGGCGTGACCCTGCCCCTGGGGGTCGGGACATTCATCAAAATCAATAGTGGACGCCCTCAGGCTATAAGGAATACATAAGCCAAGTACCAAGCTGCTTCATTCAGAATTGCGGCCTGTGGGTGTCGGGACATGCAGTTGACGTCCTTAGGCTATAAGGAATACATATCCCAAGTTTAAAGACGATCCATTAAGAATCGTGGCCTGTAGACAACACACACAGACGCGAAGTAAAAATGGGCATGGCTCTGCCCCTGGGGTTTAGGAAATCACCAAAAACAATACGGGTCATCTTTAGGGTATAAGGAATAGGTATGTAAAGTTTTAAAAGGATCTGTTAAGAATTGCATCCTGTAGGCGAACACACGACACAAAAGCATTGGGAGTGGCTCTGTCCCAGGGGCTCCGGCATATACCAAAAATAATAGTGGTCAGCCTTAGGGTATAAGGAATAAGTATAAAAAAAGTTTTCAAGGGATCGATTAAGAATTGTGGCCTGTAGGTGACACACAGACAGACAAAAAGAAATGGGCGTGGTACTGTCCCTGGGGGTCGGGCATGCACCAAAAACAATAGGGATCTTTCTTAAGGTACCAAGAATAAGCATTCAAAGTTTCAAGATGATACATTAAGAAATGCAGCCTGTAGACGACAGACAAACAAATACAAGAAATGGGTGTTGCTGTCTCACGGGGGTCGGGCATGCACCCAAAACAAAAGGGATCATCCTTAGGGTATAAGGAATAAGTATTTTAAGTTTCAAGATGACCAATTAAGAATTGCGATCTGTAGGCGACACAAAAAAAGAAAATGGGCGTGGTTCTGCCCCTGGGGGTTGAGCATGCACCCCAAATGATAGGAATGTTCCTTAGGGTACAAAGAATAAGCATTCAAAGTTTCAAGATGATACTTTAACAAATGTGGCTTGTAGACGACAAACAAATAAATACAAGGAATGGGCGTGGCTCTGCCATTGGGGATCGGGCATGCACCAAAAAACAATAGGGACCATTATTAGGGTGTAAAGAGTAAGTATACAAAGTTTTAAGAAAATCCAGTCAGAATTGCGGCCTGTAGGCGACACACAGACACACAAAAAGAAAATGGGCGTGGCTCTGCCCCTGGGGGTTGGGCATGCACCCCAAACGATAGGGATCATCCTTGGAGTATAAAGAGTAAGTATACCAAGTTTGAAGAAAATCCAGTAAGAATTGCGCCCTGTAGGCGACGCAAAGACACACGAAAAGAAAATGGGCTTGACTCTGCCCCTGAGGGTTGGGCATGCACCCCAAACGATAGAGATGTTCCTTAGGGTACAAAGAATGTGTATGCAAAGTTTCAAGATTATAAGTTAAGAAATGTGGCCTGCAGACGACAAACAAAAAAATACTAGAAATGGGCGTGGCTATGCCCCTGGGGGTCGGGCATGCACCAAAAACAATACGGATCTTCCTTGGGGTATAAGGAATAAGTATACCAAGTATAAGGAATAAGTATACCAAGTTTGAAGAAAATCCAGCAAGAATTGCGCCCTGTAGGCGTCACAAACACACAAGAAAAGAAAATGGGCGTGGCTCTGGCCCTGGGGGTTGGGCATGCACCCCAAACGATAGGGATGTTCCTTAGGGTACAAAGAATGTGTATGCAAAGTTTCAAGATTATAAGTTAAGAAATGTGGCCTGTAGACGACAAACAAAAAAATACTAGAAATGGGCGTGGCTATGCCCCTGGGGGTCGGGCATGCACCAAAAACAATAGGGATCTTCCTTGGGGTATAAGGGATAAGTATACCAAGTATAAGGAATAAGTATACCAAGTTTGAAGAAAATCCAGTAAGAATTGCGCCCTGTAGGTGACACAAAGACACAAGAAAAGAAAATGGGCGTGGCTCTGTCCCTGGGGGTTGGGCATGCACCCCAAACGATAGGGATGTTTCTTAGGGTACAAAGAATGTGTATGCAAAGTTTCAAGATTATAAGTTAAGAAATGTGGCCTGTAGACGACAAACAAACAAATACTAGAAATGGGCGTGGCTCGGCCCCTGGGGGTCGGGCATGCCCCCAAAACAATAGGGATCTTCCTTGCGGTATAAGGAATAAGTATACCAAGTTTGAAGAAAATCCATGAAGAATTACGCCCTGTAGGCGAACCACAGACACACACACACACACACACACACACACACACACACATACATACATACACACACACACACAGACAGGGGCGACGGCATAATACGTTCACATTATGAATGTGGACGTATAAAAATTAATGAAAGGTTGGTTTTCAAGACCAGTTTTTAATTACTACTGGATGATGTACTGTAGTCAAATTTACCAATCTAGGAGAAATTTTTACGTAGATTACGCATATGACATCAGTTCAGGCATAGGCTATGCTGTTTTAATTTTATTCTCTCTTCAAAATCGGAAAAAAAAAATAAGGAAAATTCTTTTTTTTCTAACAATTCATGAGAAATGTTACAGTTTGAAGACCAGGGGCCTGTTTCACGAAATTTTAACTAAGTTAAAATCCAAATTTTAGTAATTTGATTGGATAATATTAGATTGATTTTAGTGCTTAGCGAATCAAAATTGAAGTATCTACCGGGGTACTAAAATTTGGATTTTATCTTCAGTTAAGATTTCGTGAAACTGGGCCCCCGTTTTTAATTTCTTCGAAATGTTAGCAAATTATTAGACCGATCTTTCCAAGAGAACTTTTTTCGTAGATTACGAATATAACAACAAACAAACCATATAGGATATTATATACAATTCTATTTGAATTTACTTCGAAATAAATGCATACGTAGATGAACTACACATTTCGGTGTCTAGCAAATTGGACGTTGAAACCACACATTTTCAAATGTGCTTACAATGCATGTAAGTTTAAGGGCGAACATTTTTAGGGAGAAGTTTTATTATCTTTTTATGATCGTTTTCACTCAAGATGCACTGTCTGCCACTACGACCAGATGCATCTGGTGTGGAAAATTATACAGATAACATTTGAAAATGGTATCCAAGTTATAATGGGGTTTGTGACACTCATCACCACAAGCGTGCCCTATGGAACAGGGATCCATGTGTAGGGGTTGTGGTTAGAATGTAGTAGGATTGACTTCAGAGCCAAGTAACGAAATTGCAAAGAAGATGGGCTTTATATAGAAAATTTCTGTGGAAGACAGTACTAGGCGAGTGTAAGCATAGGGGTAATAGGTTTGGAGGGGGTCTAAAACGAGAAATTGTACAGGCCTGTGCTAGGCGGGGTCACTCTAAAGAGAGTGGTTAGGCTGTACTTAAGCACTCTAGGACTAGAAACAAAAGGGAAACTGAAAAAGAAGTTAGGTGAGTTGTGGGAGCGCCAAATACAAACAGTACAAGGAAACATATTCTTCATCTATTTCAAAGCTAAAATAAAATAGTACGGTATTCCAAACGGTTAGTTTGTTGCTATATTCGTAATCTACATAAATAGTTCTCTTGGAATGGTCAGTTTGATACCTTATTAACATTTCGAAGTAATTAAAAACCGGTCTTCAAACTATAACATTTCACATCAATAAGAAAAATTAATTTTCCTTATTTTTTCCTATTTTTAAGAGAGAATAAAATTAAAACAACATATCCTATGCCTGAACTGATGTCATATTCGTAATCTACGTAAAAAGTTCTCCTAGAATGGTAAATTTGACTACAGTACATCATCCAGTAGTAATCAAAAACTGGCCTTGAAAACCAAACTTTTCATTAATTTTCCTTCATTGTACCTGTAATAACGAAAAGTTGCATTTTGAAGGTAAAATTAAAGCTCACTGCTACATCCTACGTCCGAACTGATGTTATATTTGTGATCTACGCACAAAATTCATCTAGAATGGTGGATTTGGTAGGTCTAACCTATTTAGAAGCTTTTTTTCAGAGATCATAAAAAGGCAATTTTTCATGAAAATGCTAAAATCGGCAAAAACACATGTATATTTACAAACTTCGGATGAAAATTAAAAATATCAAAGAACACGGGCCAACTTTGGATTTTTGATATGTTGTAGAAGGGTAACAGAAGATTCATTTCCTGTCCCTTTTAAAATTTTGCCACTTGTCCCACATAACCAAAATGGCAACCAAAAGTAGGCATTTTCACGAGATTTTGGCGGGAAACCAACTTTGGGGCCTGATATCTATGGGATATAACATCATATGGTCCTATATTCAATTCCATATCGAAATTCCACCGTCTGGGAGTGTATATAGCAATTTTTAGACCTTGAGACACAACAATGACTTTTCCAGAGCACTCCAAAGTCATGAAAAACAAAATACTTGCTTATTTTTTTTCCAACTTTGATGGCAACCCTTACAGTATGGATACCCCCTACCCCAAATTTTTTCAAAGAATCATAATCTACGTTTGCAGTTCTATTATATCGCCAAGTTAGGGGGTTCTAGACACTTTAGAAGTATATAAATGACGGAGCTGAAAACCTAACAGAAATAAGAGAATTTTTATTACCAATTGGCAACCTTTTTTTCAAATGGTGATATCTTCGCCAATATTTGACCTAGGAAGCTGAAAATTGGTATTTGGTAGTTTTAGACCATGTACTTTAACATATATTTTTCCAGATTTTTTTTGAGGGGGTCAGTTTCCCACCACTGGTCCACTTGACATGGAATGACCCCATAATCGCTAGAAAACTATGCCCAAAACGTACAAGAAACACTGTTACTACTTCTCAGTGTATATTTTAGGATAATGCCGAAACGGCGTGAAGTTTTGCAGAATGATTCCACTGAAAGTGATGAGGCTCATGTTATGTCAGCGGCGGAAGATAGGTTGCCAGACAGGGGTCTTTTTTTTTTTAGCCTATGCCCAAAAGACGAAAAAAACCTCAACTCCATCAGCAACGGTCACAATTGAAACTACATCAACTTCATCTCCAACCATCACGAGCGAAGCTGTAATCTCATCACCAGCCTCACATCAGATAGTTACTACATGTACCGCATCATCATCTAACAGTATACCAGTAATTACTATGACTCCTTTTAATATGCCGCCTACATGTACTGCATCAACAGCATCATCATTAAACCTCTCAAATCCATCTGTTTTGAATCTGAATACATCACAACTACTGCAACATCCAGGTATGGGTCATACTACCCAGCCATTTAGCATGTCATTAACAAATAATGTTTTGCCTCAGCAGCCAGTGAACATGTCTGGATCAAGACATGTTTTTGATAAGATCAAACATGATATCTGGGCTAATAACGTGCCAACTCAGCAATCAATATTTCGGAATCGTGGGAGGAACCCGTTTTTAAACTTTCCTCTACTCGAAAAACTTCAAAAGAATTGAATTTTGACCAGTGGCAACGTGCCTTTACAATTTTTATGGACGTTCTGATCCAACGCACGCCCAATTTGGCATCCAGTTTGTTAACGTATAGTTCTCTACTAACTGAGATGGCTCAGACTTATGGTTCTTGAGCCTTTAAGTTTTATGATAACCAATTTAGGTTGTTACGTCAATCACAATTGCTACTATGTGATCAGATTCATGCTAAGCTTTGGCTTTGTTTGATCACTTTGCATGGGGCTCACATCAATACTTCCTTACAAAGATCTTCCCGTAATGCAAATTATCTCCCTGGGCTTTTAAAGCAGCTAAATCGCTAACATTGGGGACCTAGAAATTGACAAAAGTGGGCCGCAACGCATATAATACTGTAATATGAAAGTGTATAAACTGATTTACATTCAATGGTTTCCGTTTTCACTCTAATTTCAAATCAGTTATGTTCGGCGAAGTAAGGCAGCAGTCTCAACTGAATGCAAATTTCTAGCGTCTGGTCTACCTCGAGTCTCTTGTTACAACTGAGCCTGAAACGCATTATGGTACACGATTCGTGTACCAATGGTAAAATGTTTATTTTGTCTTAAATATTGGATATCAGAAGCCCATCTTTTCCTTGTAAGATCACACATCAATATTGATCTAAATTTACAAATAATTTGTGTTTTCAATGTTGAAGATTTTGGATGATATCACGGTAACATGCATAGTGTGTAGAAATGTCGTCAGAGCTTTTAGTAATGAGCTTCTGCGTTAGGAAATCCTCTGAGCAAGTAGTAAAGCTTAATTGTAGTTACTATTCATGGAAACCAGTGAGAAATATACGTGTTGTCAGTTGTCGCTTAAACGCGTCAATACTTGTAACGTACGTGAGTTTTCTTATAATTGGTCACTAATAATCATAAGGTGAGTATTCAAGTTAATGAGTTAGTTTTTCTAACTTGTGTCAGTATGTAAAAATAACGTGAGTAATTAAACAAACGTGAGTTTATACGAACATATCACTAGTCAGGCGCCTGTGGGAGAAATCGGGAAAAGCGTGACTAATTAACTATCTAGATGAAACCGCCAGTTATCTTTGATGTGCGTTAGTAATTGGACACGGCACTAGTAGAGCGTGAAATCATTAACTATATACATTTCTGCTGAGTATTGTTACTATAGGTAATTGTAACTTGTCCGTTAAATTGTCGCTACCTTCTGAATAAAATATTAATTAATTATTTATTAATATTCTCGAATCAGGATTTTTTTTTTTTAACAATATTGGATGGCAGTGAACAGCAGGAGTATTTTTCGGTTACCGCTGTAGTTTGCAGAGTACCATTTTTAAACAATAATGGGTGTATTTTTTCGGCGATTTCGATAACCGCCGTAGCAATATGTGGGGCAATATGTATAGTGTTATTTAATTTACAATTTATAATTATTGTTGTTCATGTTGCTATTTTAGACTCTCATGGGGCCATAAAAAGGAAAGAATAAACCATAAAATGCCTCATCAGTCTCTGTTATATAAATAACCACGCGCACGGCAACCGAAATAAAAGTACTAAATCCTTACCGACCTCTGTTATCTATTTAAATCCATATCCACACACTGTTTGAGAGTTCGGTTCTCTGAATCCGATTTTAGAGAATACCACTCTGCCCATGTGCACCCAAACATTATCATATTTAAATTGTTTCTGATAAATATTAACCAATTTATTAATTATGAAATAAACAATGGTCCTCACTATAGTTATTTGTCTTATCGTGAAATAGTTCCAAATCTTACTACTTCGCGTCTTTTTTTCTCGTTAGTTCTGTGTAGATCACTGCTGGTATTGTCTGGACACTTAATCATTACAAGTAGAAGTATTGGAAAAGGCAGGAAAATATACCGCATGGTTTACGTGTGAGTAGAATGAAAGGTGAAAGGGAGGATATCCCTTTGATGTCACAAGATTGACATTCCAGCTACTAGATGCTGATGAAAATTTAGAAATAATTTCGTGGTTTGTTTTGTTATACTAGGCTACTTTAAGAATTTAGACAAAATTTGTATCAACAAATAATAATTTATAATATAGATCATACTTTATTTATTAAATTAATATAGAAATGGCGGGAGAATGTCACGTGATTGCCACTGTTTAGACCAGTCACGGAGCTCTTCGCTTTGATGTTTCATTCATTGCCGCATGAATCATTCCGACATCTATTTATAGGCATACAGGTGTCGATCACACTAGGAATTACATCGTAATCA
The DNA here is from genome assembly GCA_963678685.1 of Patella ulyssiponensis. Classification (NCBI taxonomy): domain Eukaryota; kingdom Metazoa; phylum Mollusca; class Gastropoda; family Patellidae; genus Patella; species Patella ulyssiponensis. Next base: position 57,916,616 of record OY783228.1, on the reverse strand, counting down.
ACACATGACATATTATAATCTCGACTTTATTTAATGATACAGCAAACAATTAACGTCCACTTCAACAGGGGGTGATATCGTAGACAAGATAGATGATGTGTATTTGTGATTGCGTAGGAAGCATGACACAATTTTATTTCTTCAAACACGCAGCGTTCGTGTTTGGTTTAAACAGTTCGTGTTTCATTCCGAAGGTAAAATAGTACCATGCGTTTCCTGACTAACATGGACACACATCTACATGGATTATTATGCCATTCGAGACATTTCAATGTGTAATAGTTTTATATCCACCACTATCGGTAATTGTATCTCTATCGGCCGATATATGCACTGTCAATATCGGATATCGGCAAAACCGATAGGTGACATATCAGACCATCACTATAATTTATAAAAGATGACTAAAGCCATTTCCGTTTGGGGTCGCCCAAGATGGAAAGGGTAGTTTTGAGAAAAAGCAAGTCGAAGATATCGCTATATTTTAACATTAAATCACATAACAACCACGCCATATTTGTTAATGTTTTTTTAATATTTCTCTCGGTGTTATAATTTAGAACCAAAGAGAATAGTCCGTACATTAGTAACATAGGTCTTGTATATTAAATCCTTTATGGGATTACATACAAGCTGTAATTCTGAGCATTGAAGAATCGTGTGAATTTCTATTTACATTATTATTTGTAAATTTGTACCATATAACCCGATTCCCGATAAAACAAAGAACATATGATTCAAACGTCAAGCCGACTATTTCAGACTTCGCGTCTTGCCGTTTCACGAATAGTTCGTGCAAAGCATGGAGTCGGCAACCGAGTAACCCTTCTCGATCAAAGGAACAATTCTATTTATACATGTACAAGCGTGCATGCGCTTATTCAGGGTTCATATTGAAACACTTTTGGTTTCAAGGCGACTGCAGTTCGGTGGCTTTATTTTAAAAGATAACTGATATTAAACTTAGGGTCGCCAAAGAGAAAGCAAGTTAAAGATATCGCTATATTCTAACACTAAATCACGTAACAACCATCCATATATTTGTTAATGTTTGTCTAAAATTTCTTTCGGTGCTATAATTTAGAACCAAAGAGAATAGTCTGTACATTAGTAATATAGGTCTTGTATATTAAATCCTTTATGGGATTAAATTCTATTAATCTCATCACTTAATTAGCACCTTTGTGTTATAGAGCTCAAGAGATTAAGAATGTTGATTGGGTACGTTTACCACCTCAGTAGAGCTTGAAATCATTTAACTATATAAATTTCTGTTAAGTGTATTGATAAAAATTGACTTTTTAAATACTATTCAAAAAAAGTAGGGGATATTTGATTTTTAAGTGTTATTAAAGTCACCTAATGAAACTGACGAAGAAACAAATGACAAAATGAAATGAACTTCACATTCATCGATTTATTCCAAATGATCGTTAGACTAAGTAAGGCACAGACTGACCATTATAAGGGTAAAATGATACCCGGGGTCAAACAGCAAAGTTACCACAGCATCACAACAAAGTCAGTAACGGGTAAATCCTCCTCTGTTTGCCAAACAAGCATTGATCCGACGTGGCATACTCCTAATGAGACGTCTAAGGTCATTTTGGTCCAGATTGTCCCATTCCTGTTGCAACGCAGCAGCAAGTTCTTGGACATTGGCAGGACGTTGTTGCCGTTGACGTAACCTCTGTCCAAGCATGTCCCAGACATGCTCGATGGGGGAGAGGTCGGGACTCAGTGCTGGCCAAGGTAATGTGGTGATGTTGTCCCGGTAGTACTGGCCTGTAACACGCCCTGCAACAACATGTAAAGCCGTTCTTCCAGCAACAGCGATGCCTCCCCACACCATAACAGAACCACCCCACAAATCGATCATGTATGACGTTAATGTCTTGGAAGCGCTCATTTCGACGACGCCACACCCTCCTACATCTGTCCAAAAAATCAACAGTGAACCTTGACTCATCTGAAAACATCACATTGCTCCAGCGTCGATTATCCCAGTGTTGACGATTCCTGACGATTCGGAATCTCAAACAAGGGATCACGCGAGGATGTCGGGCGCGAAGGTGACCCCTATGCAGTCGATTCCGAATCGTCTGGCCACTCACTCTCACACCAGTGTCTGTTTGAAGACGAGCGCTGATCTGATTTGCTGTGATGACACGATTTCTCAAGGCCAAGGTACGGATAAATCGATCCTGGGCTTGAGTTGTCGCCCTTGGTCGACCTGAGCGTGGTCTGTCCTGTACAGATTGTGTATCACGGTATCTGGACCATAGCCTGCTTATGACAGACTGAGAAACATTCATCGTCCGCGCCACAATCGCCTGTGTTGTACCGATCTGTAGCATGCCAAGGGCACGTAACCTTTCATTTTGGGTAAGCCGACGCATATCAAAATTTGTTTTCTGGTCACTAAAACAATTAAACTGATGTTTCCACCCTGGAATTCAATGCCACAATGACTGTAACATTCAAAGTCAGAGTCGTGCAAATCTTGGGTTGGACCCCCATGATGATCCCAAGCATCACCTGCATTCCATGCTGTAGCTATTGGTGCGTTTGGGCATCACATGTAACTGGAAATGTTTCTTCTGTTAGGTTCTATAGTGACTTTTTCCGTAGTCATTTGCATATTTTAGTATTATGCCCCAAAAATCAAATATCCCCTACTTTTTTTGAATAGTATACAAGGACTTTTTTAAATATACAAGTAGGGGGTGGAATAAAATTACAAATTGTTGAGTTCAAAGTTGACCCCCATTTTAAAACTTGGAGACATAGAAGACATTGAAGAATCAACAAAAAATTTTGAGCTTCAAAGGGTGTAACCCCCCTATACACCCCCCTTGAAAATATCCGACCCTGATTTCCGGTACTTTTAACGGATTTGACCAATTTTTGTTGTTGGGTCATTCCATGTCAAGTGGACCAGTGGTGGGAAACTGACCCCCTCAAAAAAATCTGGAAAAAATATATGTTAAAGTACATGGTCTAAAACTACCAAATACCAATTTTCAGCTTCCTAGGTCAAATATTGGCGAAGATATCACCATTTGAAAAAAGGTTGCCAATCGGTAATAAAAATTCTCTTATTTCTGTTAGGTTTTCAGCTCCGTCGTTTATATACTTCTAAAGTGTCTAGAGCCCCCTAACTTGGCAATATAATAGAACTGCAAACATAGATTATCATTCTTTGAAAAAATTTGGGGTAGGGGGTATCCCTACTGCAAGGGTTGCCATTAAAGTTGGAAAAAAATAAGCAAGTATTTTATTTTTCATGACTTCGGAGTGCTCTAGAAAAGTCATTGTTGTGTCTAAAGGTCTAAAAATTGCTACATACACTCCCAGACGGTGGAATTTTGATATGAAATTGGATATAGGACCATATGATATTATATCCCATAGATATCAGGCCCCAAAGTTGGTTTCCCGCCAAAATCTCATGAAAATGCCTAATTTTGGTTGCCATTTTGGTTATGTGGGACAAGTGGCAAAATTTTAAAAGGGACAGGAAATGAATCTTCTGTTACCCTTCTACAACATATCAAAAATCCAAAGTTGGCCCGTGCTCTTTGATATTTTTAATTTTCATCCGAAGTTTGTAAATATACATGTGTTTTTGCCGATTTTAGCATTTTCATGAAAAATTGCCTTTTTATGATCTCTGAAAAAAAGCTTCTAAATAGGTTAGACCTACCAAATCCACCATTCTAGATCAATTTTGTGCATAGATCACGTATATAACATCAGTTCGGACGTAGGATGTGGCAGTGAGGTTTAATTCTACCTTCAAAATGCAACTGTTCGTTATTACAGGTACAATGAAGGAAAATTAATGAAAAGTTTGGTTTTCAAGACCAGTTTTTAATTACTACTGGATGATGTACTGTAGTGCGTCCTATGGAACAGGGATCCATGTGTAGGGGTTGTGGTTAGAATGTAGTAGGATTGACTTCAGAGCCAAGTTATGAAATTGCAAAGAAGATGGGCTTTATATAGAAAATTTTTGTGGAAGACAGTACTAGGCGAGTGTAAGCATAGGGGTAATAGGTTTGGAGGGGGTCTAAAACGAGAAATCATACAGGCCTGTACTAGGCGGGGTCATTCTAAAGAGAGTGGTTAGGCTGTACTTAAGCACTCTAGGACTAGAAACAAAAGGGAAACTGAAAAAGAAGTTAGGTGAGTTGTGGGAGCGCCAAATAAAAACAGTACAAAGAAACATATTCTTCATCTATTGCTATATTCGTAATCTACGTAAAAAGTTCTCTTGGAATGGTTAGTTTGATACCTTATTAAAATTTCGAAGTAATTAAAGATAGGTTGCCAGGCAACGAAACATACGCCCACAACAGCTAAGTCGTCCGGGCAGTCAACAAGGGTTGTCGCATATTATTTCTTTTATCAGTAAAGAGAACATTTACAACACATGATAATCTTATTACGAGTAATAGCCCATTAAATAATTATCAGAAATGATTAGAATAGTTTTGATGGTTTGTCTCAAGGCCTTTGTCCACAAGATATTTCAAAGTGATCAAGTGCCAGAAATTATCAGATATCACTGAAAATCAAATAGGATTCTTCGTCTCATGACCCTAAACACTGTGTATAAATTTAAATTCAATCGGATATTAACTTTAGCCTTTAGAGCGTTCACAGGGTTTTCCAAAGTGATCAAGAGTCATAACTCTGGCAGTAATTATCGGATATCGCTGAAAATAAATAGGCTATTTTGTATCATGACCGTAAATAGTGTGTATAAATTTAAAGTCAATCGAATATTAACTTTAGATTTTTCAAAGTGATCAAGGGTCATAACTCTGGCAGTAATTATCGGATATTGCTGAAAATCAATAGGCTTCTTTGTATCATGACTTTAAACACTGTGTATAAATTTAAATTCAATCGGATATTAACTTTAGCCTCTAGAGCGTTCACAAGATTTTTCAAAGTGATCAAGGGTCATAACTCTGGTAGTAATTATCGGATATCACCGAAAATCAATAGGCTTCTTCGTCTCATGCCCTTAAACACTGTGTATAAATTTAAAGTCAATCGGATATTAACTTTAGCCTCTAAAGCATTCACAAGATTTTTCAAAGTGATCAAGGGTCATAACTCTGGCAGTAATTATCAGATATCACCGAAAATCAATAGGCTTCTTCGTCTCATGACCTTAAACACTGTGTATAAATTTAAAGTCAATCGGATATTAACTATAGCCTCTAGAGCGTTCACAAGATTTTTCAAAGTGATCAAGGGTCATAACTCTGGTAGTAATTATCGGGTATCGCTGAAAATCAATAGGCTTCTTCGTCTCACGACCTTAAACACCGTGTATAAATTTAAAGTCAATCGGATATTAACTTTAGCCTCTAAAGCGTTAACAAGATTTTTCAAAGTGATCAAGGGTCATAACTCTGGCAGTAATTATCAGATATCACCGAAAATCAATAGGCTTCTTCGTCTCATGACCTTAAACACTGTGTATAAATCTAAAGTCAATCGGATATTAACTATGGCCTCTAGAGCGTTCACAAGATTTTTCAAAGTGATCAAGGGTCATAACTCTGGTAGTAATTATCGGATATCGCTGAAAATCAATAGGCTTCTTCGTCTCACGACCTTAAACACCGTGTATAAATTTAAAGTCAATCGGATATTAACTTTAGCCTCTAGAGTGTTCACAAGAAATTGTGGACGATGGACGGACGGACCGACGGACGGACGGACGGACCGACAGACGGACGGACGGGGGCGACGGCAATATACGACCACATTTCCATGTGGGCGTATAAAAACCGGTCTTCAAACTATAACATTTCTTATCAATAATAGAAGAAAAAGTTATTTTCCTTATTTTTTCCTATTTTGAAAAGAGAATTAAATTAAAACAACATATCCTATGCCTGAACTGATGTCATATTCGTAATCTACGTAAAAAGTTCTCCTAGATTGGTAAATTTGACTACAGTACATCATCCAGTAGTAATTAAAAACTGGTCTTGAAAACCTAACTTTTCATTAATTTTCCTTCATTGTACCTGTAATAACGAAAAGTTGCATTTTGAAGGTAAAATTAAAGCTCACTGCTACATCCTACGTCCGAACTGATGTTATATTCGTGATCTACGCACAAAATTGATCGAGAATTGTGGATTTGGTAGGTCTAACCTATTTAGAAGCTTTTTTTCAGAGATCATAAAAAGGCAATTTTTCATGAAAATGCTAAAATCGGCAAAAACACATGTATATTTGCAAACTTCGGATGAAAATTAAAAATATCAAAGAACACGGGCCAACTTTGGATTTTTGATATGTTGTAGAAGGGTAACAGAAGATTCATTTCCTGTCCCTTTTAAAATTTTGTCACTTGTCCCACATAACCAAAATGGCAACCAAAATTAGGCATTTTCACAAGATTTTGGCGGGAAACCAAATTTGGGGCCTGATATCTATGGGATATAACATCATATGGTCCTATATTCAATTCCATATCGAAATTCCACCGTCTGGGCGTGTATATAGCAATTTTTAGACCTCTCGACACAACAATGACTTTTCTAGAGCACTCCAAAGTCGTGAAAAATAAAATATTTGTTTATTTTTTTCCCACTTTGATGGCAACCCTTACAGTAGGGATACCCCCTACCCCAAATTTTTTCAAAGAATCGTAATCTATGTTTGTAGTTCTATTATATTGCCAAGTTAGGGGGTTCTAGACACTTTAGAAGTATATAAACAACGGAGCTGAAAACCTATCAGAAATAAGAGAATTTTTATTACCAATTGGCAACCTTTTTTCAAATGGTGATATCTCCGTCAATATTTGACCTAGGAAGCTAAAAATTGGTATTTGGTAGTTTTAGGCCATGTACTTTAACATATATTTTTTCCAGATTTTTTTGAGGGGGTGGATTTCCCAATTTCCCCAAAATTGGTCCACTTGATATGGAATGACCCTGTTGTAAGGCGTCATATGTGTCTCAAATCGTTCGATTTTGGTCGGTTTTGAATCTCTGAGTTCATATCTGACGTGAAAACGAACGTAGCTTATCCAAAATGGCGGAAATCCAAGACGGCGGCCAAAAATCCAAGATGGCCGACATGATTTTATGCTATACCCTATCAAAATTGAATCTGCTTTCAGAATTTATTTTCTAGACTGCTTTCACGACTTTAACGGTTGTATGATACATTTGGATTATTCAAATTATTATAATGAACTATTATATTCATTATAAAGTTGCTTGTGAATCATATAACTGTGAAATTGGTATATACAATGGCGTTTTGAAATTTGAAATTGTTCCCATGAACAAATTGCAAATAATGTGTTGATGCCATATAATGTGTATAAAATAGATGTTTGAATTATTTGTCATGTATGACATGTGCTGTAACTCTTTATCATTAGGACAATGTTACTTCAATTCTGAGGGGTCACGGTGGCTGGGGGTGGGGGTCCGATCCCTGCATTGGCCGAGAAAGTTAATCCATATTTATCGGTGTGGTTCCCCCTCGTCAGTGATGCAGGACGGATGGTCTGACAAGGACAGCTGTTCAGTCGTTCGGATGCGACAAAAACCAAGGTCCCGTGTACAAATTAGCGTGCACAAAAAAGATCCCTTGACAGCTGGAAGTTAATATAAGGAGTAAAAGTTTTGTACGCGAGCGGAGCACTAATTGGTTTGTACATCTTGTTGAACCGTTCTTATTGTTCACCACATGGGCTTCTAAAACATATGGGGTCCTCTTCCAGGATCTAAGTGAAGTTCCTGGATGTAATCACCCCTGCCTTGTTTTTGCTTCAAAAGAACGGTTCCATAGCACTTTAACAAATGGATGCTCAGAAACTGGAAAGGGCCCCGGTACACATAATAGACACTGAGAGAAGTGTTGGTTTCATAAACTACAAATTGAAATCATGGGGGTCCATTTGCATCGGTTGGTGAAGTAGGCGACTAAATCACCAACCAAGACATACAAGTATCTAAGTAAAGTGTGTTGCAGTAGTTGATTTATACATTCATTGAGCTATGTATTGCCTAGCACCTATCCGGAAAATCTCCATGATAATGGTTTGAAAATTGCTACGATAAATGTTCTTTACATGGAACATTTGAATTTATATTAATGTGTGATAATGATGTATGTTCCCTCGCAATGGTTACTTGCATAATGCCACATTGACCAGCAGTGAATATTCTCAAGGCCGCTACAGTCACTGATAAGGATGACATCGATGCGACTTAATGAGTCCCCATTTTTAACTTTCCAATTCAGTGTAAACGGGTATTAAAATGAGTAAAAGGCACCATTCTACCCGAAACAATTACGTCTTATGTAAACAATGCACGCACCACTGAGCCAATGATTGACGCCGTGTGACGTGATTGCACGTGTTGAAGACAGTCATCTTTTACAGAGATCTTAGAAGACTTTCGTAATTCTCTGTGAAAGAGATTGATAATGAAATGTGAGATATAAAGAGATTTGACATGAAGTTCAGCAAGATCCTATGTATCACATATGTTGCTTGATACATGTATCTGAAAATTAGATGACGTCAGAAGACTGTGATGAAGTCAGAAGAGCACATAGTTTCTTATTGATGTATTTGATACATTAAAACAAAAATTTTATAAAGAGCTATATTTTAGTTAAGGTAAGGCAAACAATTTTGAGTTAATTCTCAACTTAAGTCTGAGAAGGCTCTGTGAACTTGGAGCCAGGTTTGACCTCTGTTTGCCCCCCCCCCCTCGCCAATAATTTTAGAAAAAAAAGTGATACGTTTCGGTTATCAATATGTGGTTGTTGTTTTAGGACGTTCGGCGCTTTGATATCTGCATGGGTTAAATTTGGAATCACAACTAATGGTTTAAAAAAGATCATCAACACAAATCTGCTTTCACTAATTTTATTGAAACAGATAACATGATAGCAGATAACAGAAATAATGAATTTCATGCATACACGTACATACATACAAGCTGTAATTCTGAGCATTGAAGAATCATGTGAATTTCTATTTACATTATTATTTGTAAATTTGTACCATATAACCCGATTCCCGATAAAACAAAGAACATATGATTCAAACGTCAAGCCGACTATTTCAGACTTCGCGTCTTGCCGTTTCAGGAATAGTCTGTGCAAAGCACTGAGTCAGCAACCAAGTAACCCTTCTCGATCAAAGGAACAATTCTATTTATACATGTATAAGCGTGCATGCGCTTATTCAGGATTCAGGTTTGAAGGCGACTGCAGTTCGGTGGCTTTATTTTAAAAGATAACTGATATTAAACTTGGGGTCGCCAAAGAGAAAGCAAGTTAAAAATATCGCTATATTCTAACACTAAATCACGAAACAACCACGCCATATATTTGTTAATGTTTGTCTAATATTTCTCTTGGTGCTATAATTTAGAACCAAAGAGAATAGTTCGTACATTAGTAAAATATGTCTTGTATATTAAATCTTTTATGGGATTAAATTCTGTTAATCTCAACACTTAATTAGCACCTTTGTGTTATAGTGCTCACGAGATTAAGAATGTTGATTGGGTAGGTTTACCACGCCAGTAGAGCGTGAAATCATTAACTAGATAAATTTCTGTTAAGTTTATTGATAAACTGTATCATTAAAAGAAAATGTGTTACCGGTGTGACTATTGTAGAAGAACTCAAACGAAAATTTTGAATATGTAACTGGCAAATTTTAAGAAATAAAAATGCTCTATTTGTTGAAAATCTTTGACAAAAGTTTCGCTATCGTTTTGCAATTTCTTGTAATTTTTCGTGTTCAGAATTGTATCAGTTTTGAATATGTAATATAGTTTAGTTATAAATGTGTTTTCTTAGGGGATAATTTTCATGACTTTCGAATTTCACATAGAGGATAATTTCCATGACTTCCGAATTTCACATATTAAAAGATATCCCAAGATCGAACGTCTTACATGGTTTTACTATTTCACTATTGCATGCAATGTATCGTTATATTTATCGTGTGCTAAATAAAACAATTTCAAAAATATTAATGTACTCTTCCGTGCGCACAATGTCGAATTACTTGAATGAAATTAATTTTTTTTCTCTAACTTGCGATCATATTGTACTTTAACATTGTATATCGTATCTTATTATGGGCAATTCCATGGCAGAAAATGAAAAATGCAAAAAAAGAAAATCAACGTAAATGAATAAATTTTGTTGTTTTCAAGTTCAGAAATGATGCTGGTCAAAGAATCTGGCATAGTTTATAATGAACAAATGCTTTGGTCAAAAACTTTTAAACATAAAATTTAAACCAGTTTTTCTGATTTTTTAACCAGAATTTTTGCTATTTAAACATTTAGATCTAGATTAAACTATATCTATAGAAGAGATTCAGTATTTGTGTTTTTATAAAGGATATGCCCCTCCTTGTTAATGAAATATCCATTTGTACTACATTTATTGTATCTACTCTTAAAAAAGCAAAATTTAATATACCCCCAAATTACACTGTAATTCCATTACCATGCCCACCTAAAAGTTTCTAGCATTTTTTAGTTGGCTATTTTTACAAGTTACTGTTTCTAATTTTTCTAATTATTAATTGCATAGATATTAAAGAACTAATCAGTTTTTGTCAGTATGGAGTAGTTTTCTAGGTACAGTGGTAACGGAATTACAAATTTCAGCAGTAACGGAATTACAATTATTGGAAAACCATCATATTACAGTTCTAATAACACAGATATATACAATTAAGAGAAAATTCATAAAAATAACTCTTCATATGATATTTATTATACAATTCTCTGCACTTACACTATTTATTTCTTTTCAATCTAACAAGTTGTTTCATCGAAAATAAAATGCATGAAGTCATCGACTGTTTTGTCAAATTTTTATCTTACACCTGCCCTGCTAATCACACATTAGAAAGCAAGTGTTGTTTCAATGTGTATTAAACTATTTATTATAAACTATGGTATTATTGATCATACTTATATCCATACTCATATAGTTATTGCATGTTTGCAACAGTGTTACAAATAGGCTAAAGTTCCTTCACACTGCAAGAGTTATCCATCAGACAAAAGTCTGATGTTAGGTTTTAACTTAATTTGAGTGCAGTGCTTGACATGGTTTCATTTTTCCTGGCATACTGATATTTAATATGAAAAAACTAAACCTAAATTCTAATTTAATATGTAATTTTTGTGATTAATTTGATTATGCAGATAAAAATTAAAATGTTGTAGTCTGAACTTTAATTTTTTTGGTGTTGTACTGTTGCTACGCAAATACTTAGAATAATTCCTGGCACCAATAGATTTCCAAAATTAATTTGTCATGTGATCAAGGTTGCAAATAGTATTTCAAATTCATTTCTGTTGTTCACTGACAGAAGTTTGGTGCATTTCTGTTGCTCTGAATTTTTTTAAAAGATTGATCATGCCACTAACTCCACAAGAAAAAATGAAACGTTACAGAGATAAAATAAAACTAGATGAAGATAAACATTCTGCAATAAAAGAAAAAGACAGACTGAGAAAGGAAGAAAAGAAAAGGAGTATGTCAGAAGTAGAATTAGAAAGCCTTAGAAGAAAAACTAATGAAAGTGTCATAAAACATAGACAAAACAAGAGATCCCTGGATCAAGATAATGTAGAAATAGAAGACCATCAGCTTGTTGTAAAATTGCCAAGACCACAAACTTTGGGGAAGTTGAAGTCACGAGTTTTAAAAAGTCTCCCGCATTCTCCAAATAAGAGGGCAGCAGTTGTCACAGCAATTGCTTCAGATATAGGGTTGACACCACTAAAACCTCCCAGAGCCCCAGCAAATCGAGCTCTACAGAATGAGTTGAACGCTGCTGTGGTCAAGTTTTACCTTTCGACATCTTGGATATGTCCTGGTAAAAAAGATGTAGTAATAATTCGGAAGTCAGGGGAGAAGAAAAGAACTGAACAGAAACAGTACCTTCTGACTACATTAAAAGAAGCTTACACAATCTTTCTTGAAGAGAATTTGAATTTGAATATTTCCTTTTCTAAATTTGCAAGCTTGAGACCTGCTCAGGTGAAGCTACAATCTGATATTCCACATGAAACTTGTTTATGTCGACAACATGAGAATATTAGACTTCTGCTTCTAGCTTTGTCACAAAATGGACTTGTGATCGATACCAGTTTTCGGGAATTTATCAGTTTGGTTGTTTGTAATCAAGCTAACGAAGAATGTATGTTTGGAAGATGCAAGGTGTGTCCCACTTTAATGAAGCAAAAACCAGCAGATGATGTGAATTCTAAACAAATTAGATGGTTTCAGTGGAGAATGGATGAAGGTAACAGAATAGCTAAAATCCAAGAAAATGGAACAATAAAAGAATGCTTTGATTTACTTTCATTGCAGACTCCTTCTTTTTTGAAGCATACATTTGTAAAAAGAATCCAATCCGAAACATTTAAAGATGCAATTAAATTAGTAAACGAAAAAGATGACGAAATTGTTATACAGGTTGATTTTGCCGAAAATTTTACTACTTTAACTCAAAATGAAATCCAAAGTGCATATTGGGCCCATAATCAAATTACACTTTTCACTGTCTGTGCATGGGAAAAAAATGGTATACATTCGATGGTTATCGCATCTGATTGTCTCCAACACGATAAATATGCTGTAAAAACATTTCTAGAGATAATAATCAGCTATTTCGAAAACAAAATTCACAAATTCAAAACATTTAATTTTTTTTCTGATGGCCCAACAAGTCAATTTAAACAAAAGTACATAATGTCCAGTTTGACGCTTCTCCATAGGAGAATTGTATGGAATTTTTTCGCTACCAGCCATGGTAAGGGACCTGTTGATGGCATTGGTGGCAGAGTAAAACGCCAAGTTGCATTGCATGTAAAAACCCAAAAGTGTGAGGTACAAACCTCTCAACAGTTCGTTGAGTTGGCAGCAGCATTAAGTGAGAAGACCATTATCATTCACTGCTCCAAGGATGATATTGAGAACAAACGTTCTGATATGGATGAAAAATGGCAGAATCTATTACCAATTCCAAATACTCTTATGGTACATAAAGTGGTTACAGTTAGTCCATTTGTTATTGACTATGCAAATCATTCTAAATCTACTCACTTAATGCGACATCATTTTCATCAATCATGTGATAAGGTGGAGAATAGTGAACACGTTAAATCTGATCAACCGCCAGAAATACTACCTGAAAGATGGTATGCGATCTTCTGGGCCGACAATGAGTACTGGTTTATTGGACGGGCAATAAAGGCAGCTGACAATGAAAAACACCTATTTCAGTTTGTGCATCAAACAACCCAAGGTGTAAACCAGTTTAAAGATGGTGGAGATATTAGTGAGGCAGAAGATAGAAGTGTATTTTACCATCTTGAAGCTCCAAAACCTATCTCATCAAGTAGAACGGCTTCATTGAAGATCAGTGATAATGATTTCTTGGCAGTAGAAAAAGCCTATAAAATTATGCTAAAATCCATCAAATAAACTGAACTGATTCCATATTCTAAATCATTAACTTAAAACTGTTATGTGCCAAATGAATTATTATACTTACAATTGACCTTTCTCGGGACAAAATCTAATGCAATTTTTATGTCAATGAATTCAATAAATAGATATATTATAATCTATAAATATAATAATACATTGTGTTTTGCTAAAGTAAATTTGTTGAAATATTGATGTAATTTATCAAATAAATAAAATTTTACTTCGTTGAAATAATTTGATGTTGATATACTTGTTTTACAAGACATTTGTTTAGAAACGTAATTCCGTTACCATGACATGTAATTCCGTTACCAGAGAGAACAGTCTCCTGTCACAAAATTATCAGACTGGTCGCAAAATTTATGAGCTTAAATATTCCCCAGAACATGACTTTATATCCTATTTTCAAGAAATGTGGATCTGTCTGTATAATTCACAGAGTTCCTTTAATATCCGAAACCAAAAGAATTAGGAGTTTTTGACTTGTAATTCCGTTACCAGTGGGTTCACCTACACGGAAACTTTATTCATTCATGCAGCAAACCAGTGGCTATTTTTCAGAGAAGATATGCCTGTTAGCTTTCACTGTATTACTGATCTGACACAAAAGTTGCCAAAAGTATTAATCTGTAAGCCTTTTCTCTCAACCAAATAGCTCTAAATGAAATTCCGTTACCGTGGAATTGCCCTTATACGCTATTACTATTTTCATCGTTATATATATCGTTTAATAGTTATTATTTCTCAAATGTAAATATATATTGATTAATAGTTATTATTTCTCAAATGTAAATAGATATTCACATGATTCGTCAGTGCTCAGAATGTCAGCGTGTATATATGTGTATGTGTATGAATGAAGTTCAATATTATCTGATATCCTGCATATTATCTGTTTCGACAAAATTACCAAAAACAGATTTGTGTTGATTATCTTTTTAAACCATTAGTTCTGATTCCAAATTTACTAATCCATACAGTGCCGACTGCCCCAAAATATGTGCCAATCCGCGAGTAACGAGAATACATATAAATTGTAAATTTAAAAACACTACACACTGCGCCCTATTCTGCATGGGGAACCCGCTGTAAAAACGTGAACGGGTACAAATAGTGTGACGAATCCAACCTCGTCACTGAGCATTTAAATTCGTATTTATATAGGAAGGTATTTAGAGATCGATCTATCTAACCATCTTCAATGTCTTTGGCAAACTACGGTCGTAATCGAAATCGCCGACAAATATTCCCTTTGCTCACTACCATCCGTTATTGTTTTAAAAATTTTGTCCGATTCGAGAATATTAATAAATAATAATTCATTTATTCAGGATACTCAATATACATATAATCACGTTCTGTAACAATACTCACCAAATATTTATATAGTTAACGATTTCACCCTTAACTGGCGACGTTTTCACTTACTGACGCACATCAAAGATAACTGGCGGTTTCACCCAGGTAGTTAACGGTAGCCCAAATACTGACGTTTTCTTAATTAGTCACGCTTTTCCCGATTTCTCCCGCACCCGTCTGGCTAGTGATATGTTCGTATAAACTCACGTTTGTTTAATTACTCACGTTATTTTCACATACTGACACAAGTTAGAAAAACTAACTGATTAACTTAAATACTCACCTTATGATTATTACTGACCATTTATAAGAAAACTCACGTACGTTACAAGTACTGACGTGTTTAAGCGACAACTGACAACACGTATATTTCTCACTGGTTTCCATGAATAGTAACCACAATTAAGCTTTACTACTTGCTCAGAGGATTTTCTAACGTAGAAGTCTGATACTAAAAGCTCTGACGACATTTCTACACACTATGCATCTTGCAGTGTATTGAGTTAGAGATTTAGCTACTTTAATAGGTGGAAAAGGTGATTTTGCGATAATGATTATACATTTGATTTTATTATTTTTTTTAAGTAGATCTCGTCATTCTTCTCACAAAACTTTTTACAGATTCAAAATCGGATGAAAACTTTTTTTTATTATTGAGGTTCAAAGTTTCGATTTTGGGCTTTTTGCGGAAGAAATGTTTTTCAAAAATGTAGATATGTATATTCATGAAAGACAACTCTAAGGCTAATGATGTTTCAATTTTCACATTTGTGTAACAATTACTCCCGTTTCCTCAGCAAATCCAAAATATATAGGTTTTCTCAAAAATCCCATTTTTTCAAAGTGATTTTGGTCAATTTTTCCATCAAAAATTGGTCTTATCCATGTTATATCTGAAATATTGAACCTGGTTGTTATGCATTTTAAAATCATTAGCTATCAAGTAAGATTAAAAGAAAAAAAAAGTGTAAAAATATCTATATGCCTTTTCTCAAGAGCTGGATTTATGTTCATTTTTGAACAATTGTCCGTGGCACACTTTTGCCTATTTTTGGGTTGTTTTGGGGACATTAATAAAATAGGAAAGAATGATGATACGGAAGTGAAATTATTGGAATATGTCAAAAAGTTTGTGAATTTCTAAAATTACATATTTTTCAATCCACCATATATTATCAATTTTGGTTGTCATAGTAACCAAAATGGAAAAAATGCAATTTTTGTCCATTTTCCATGCTATTTACCCAAACCCAAAAGGTGATCACCACATTTAAAAATAAGCATTTTAAAATATTAAAAACCCAATTGATGTCAAATGATATGGATTGTATAAGTTTGAGCAAAATATTAAGGAGTTTTGGTGGTTACCATAGCAACCACTGCATATTTTAAAAATAGGTTGCCAGGCAACGAAACATACGCCCACACAGCAGCTAAATCGTCCGGGCAGTCAACAAGAGTTGTCGCATATTAAGTAATTATCAGAAAATCATTAGAATTTGTTTGGTTTTTATAAAGTTCTGCCCCATGCTAACGTTAAGTATACCAAACATTTAATATTATGGATTTAGCTGTTCAATTATCGATTTTCAAGGAATTCACACTCAGCCATCATTAATGTGTAACGGGGATATAGTCAAACGTTTCTTTTATTCGGAATAAAATTGTGACCTCCATAGGGTCCACAAGGTAAAAAACATGATTTTTCGTACAATCAGGTGCCATAATTCAGGTAGTTATGGTCCAATGTGCGCGATCTTTAGGTTATAAACTTACATTTCAAATTTCATCAAAATCGGATTAAAATAAAATTGTGACCTCTACAGGGTACACAACCTTGATATATCATATTTTTACACTATTTGCATATTAGCGGCAGCCATTTTGCGCGTAAGTTTTGTTCCGATTTTCACAAAATTCGACCTCAACCTTCATTATAATGAAACGGTGATATAATCAAACTTTTTTTAAAATCGGATAATGGTTGTGACCTCCAGAGGGACCACAAGCTAAAAAGGCGATTTTTAGTACAATCAGGGGCCATAATTCAGGAAGTTACAATTCGATATGCCCAAATATCGAAAGGAACTAAGATCTTTGGATTATAAACATGCATGTAAAGTTTCATCAAAATCAGATTAAAATTGTGACCTCTACAGGGTCTACAACCTTGATATACCATATTCTTATAGTATTCATGAACAAGCCACGGCCATTTTGTCCATCAGTTTTGGTCCGATTTCCACGAAATTCACACTCACCCTTCTTTACAGTGAAACAGTGATATAATCAAACGTTATTTTAAATCCGTTAACAATTGTGACCTCCAAAGGAACCACAAGCTAAAAAAAGACGATTTTCGAACAATCAGGGGCCATAATTCAGGAAGTTACGATCAGATATGTGCAAATATGCAATGGAACCAAGATCTTTAGGTTATAAACACGTATTTCAAGTTTCATCAAAATCGGTTCAAAATTGTGACCTGTATAGGGTCCACAACCTTGGTATAACATATTTTCACACTATTCACGTAGAAACATCGACCATTTTGTCCGTCAATTTTGGTCCGATTTTCACGAAATTCAAACTCATTCTTCATTACCATGTAACGGTGATATAATCAAACGTTTTTTTAAATCGGATAATAATTTTGACCTCCAGAGGCACCACAAGCTTAAAAGATAGGTTGCCAGGCAACGAAACATACACCCACAGCAGCTAAATCGTCCGGGCAGTCAACAAGGGTTGTCGCATATTTTTACTTTTTTGGGGAATGAAACATTTGTTATACACTAAAATCTGATTAAGAGTAACAACTAATTTTGTAATTATCTGAAAATCATTAGAATTTGTTTGCTTTTTATAAAGTTTTGCCCCACGCTAACAATTAGTATAGGAAACATTTAACATCATGGATTTAGCTGTTCAGTTATCAAAATTCATTGAAAATCAAAATACTTGTTCGTTTCAATACCTTAAACTCTGTGTATCAATCTGAAGTCAATCGGATGATAAGTTTGGCATCTATAGCGTCACAAGGTTTTTTGAAGTGATCAAGGGAGATAACTCTGGAAGTAATTATTTGAAATCGCTGAAAATCAGTAGGCTTCTTTGTCTCATGACCTTAAACAGTGTGTGTAAATTTAAAGTCAATCAGATATTAACTTTGGCCTCTAGAGCGTCCACAGGATTTTTTGATGTGATCAAGGGCCATAACTCTGGCAATAATTATCAGAGATCGCTGAAAATCAATAGGCATCTTCGTCTCATGACCTTAAACACTGTGTATAAATTTAAAGTCAATCAGATATTAACTTTGGCCTCTAGAGCATCCACAAGAATTTTTGAAGTGATCAAGGGACACAACTCTGGCACTAATTATCAGAAATCGCTGAAAATCAATAGGCTTCTTCGTCTCATGACCTTAAACACTGTGTATAAATTTGAAGTCAATCGGACATCATCTTTGTCCTCTAGAGCATCCACAAGATTTTTTGAAGTGATCAAGGGCCATAACTCTGGCACTAATTATCGGAAATCCGTGAAAATCAATAGGCTTCTTTGTCTTATGACCTTAAACACTGTGTATAAATTTAAAGTCAATCGGATATTAACTTTAGCCTCTCGAGCATTCACAAGATTTTTCAAAGTGATCAAGAGTCATAACTCTGGCAGTAATTATCGGATATTGCTGAAAATCAATAGGCTTCTTCGTATTATGGGGGGGTTGGGATGGCCTAGTGGTCTAGAGTGCCGCGCTTCGACCTCTAGCTAGCCGGTCACCTCTGGCTTGCGGCTGTGGTTTCGATCCCTGGTGTGAGCGTATGTGACATGGAGATAGGGGCGCCTTCTCAACCTCGTGGGTTTCCTCCGGGCACTCCGGTTTCCTCCCACTGCTAAAGACCCCTACGCGCAAGCGAATAAATGAAATAAATTGAAACCATGTTAGTCCCAAAATGACCTAGTTTGTGTCGAGTGGACGTTAAACCCCATTTCTCTCTCTCTCTCTTCGTATTATGACCTTGAACACTGTGTATAAATTTGAAGTCAATCCAATATTAACTTTAGCCTCTAGAGCGTTCACAAGATTTTTCAAAGTGATCAAGGGTCATAACTCTGGCAGTAATTATCGGATATCGCTGAAAATCAATAGGCTTCTTCGTCTCATGACCTTAAACACTGTGTATAAATTTAAGGTCAATCGGATATTAACTTTAGCCTCTAGAGCGTTCACAAGATTTTTCAAAGTGATCAAGGGTCATAACTCTGGCAGTAATTATCGGATATTGCTGAAAATCAATAGGCTTCTTCGTCTCATGACCTTAAACACTGTGTATAAATTTAAGGTCAATCGGATATTAACTTTAGCCTCTAGAGTGTTCACAAGATTTTTCAAAGTGATCAAGGGTCATAACTCAGGCAGTAATTATCGGATATTGCTGAAAATCAATAGGCTTCTTCGTCTCATGACCTTAAACACTGTGTATAAATTTAAAGTCAATCGGATATTAACCCTGGCCTCTAGTGCGTTCACAAGAAATTGTGGACGATGAACGGACGGACGGACGGACTGACAGACGGACGGACGGGGGCGACGGCAATATACGTCCACATTTCTATGTGGGCGTATAAAAAGGGTGATTTTTCGGACAATCAGGGGACATAATTCAGGAAGTTACGATCTGATTGGCGCAAATATCGAAAGGAACCAAGATCTTTGGGTTATAAACATGCATTTCAGTTACAGTCCGATACATGCCAATGTCGAAAGGAGCCAAGATCTTAGGGTGATAAACTTATATTTTAAGTTTCATTGAAATCGGATAAAAATTGTGACCTGTAGACTGTTCACAAAAAATTGTGGACGGATGGACGGACGGACGAACAGGGTCGACGACGACAATATACATCCACTTTATATGCTGGAAAGGGGTTCACTTTTGAAAAACATTCCGCAATTGGAAATTGCCCAATTTTAGGCTTAAAATAATTATGAAGGAATTGAGATTTTCACACTGGATTTTGTGTATAAATGTAGTGAATTTTTAAAATTACTTAGCTTTTCTATATTACTTAATATTTGGTTGTTATAGCAATCAAAACAAAAACAAACCACCAAAAAGGCAATGTTATTCAATTTTCAAACCAATTGATCACCATGACAAACCAATTGATTACGTTTTAAGTATGGTAGCAGAAATCATTTTAGCACATATTTACAGCCCATATAATATAAAATATTAGGATTTTGGATGGTTGCCATAGCAAACACATAATTTTAAAGAAAAGAAACTGTTGTTTCATTATCACTGTTCTCATCATTCGTTGCTTACATTATCATTAGAATTCTGCTTTTACATATTATTTCTACTCAGAAGATAACAACATTGACAAATAGAAAAATATTCTCTTGTCTAAGGATAAATAGTAAAAGTAGGTTACTCAGTTTCTGATAGGCCGTGGCCTAGTCATTCAGGCCTGGGCCCTACGATTTTGACTAGTCGAAGATTTTTTTTGTTTATCCTTCACTTTTGAATATTTCTATTATTCCTTCAAATCAGTATGTAGCCTATTGACTTTATTGAGAAACTTTCTTATTTTTTGTATATTTTAATCAATGTAAATAAATATCAAATAAAGGCCTAAAAGGCTTTACGCTTGTCGGTTCTTTCAATTTGTTAACAGATCAACAAATATGTGATACTCGAGGTGTTAATTAGTTCCCCTAAAAAACAAGAATTAAAATTATAATAATTAGTATGACGACTGTTATGTAATGCTAAATTATTTAATAAAAAGTTCTGAAAAATTGGGTATCCGTATCGACACTGATATTTTTCAAATTATTTGATTCTTTAGTTGGTCCAACTTTATTTGGGTACAATACCCTTTTTAAGTGGAAAGAAATCGTATGTATTAATTATCCATAGACTACTACATTATCGTCCTCACGCCGACTCACGACTACGGTCAGTACAGACCTGTGTGGATATTTTACGGTTTCATTTCCATTCGCATGCATTAACATTGGGCTTGAATAATTCATTGAACAGCGAATTTATGATTTCAGAACATTGAAACAGTCGTCAATTTTACGGAATTTTTCCCATTCTTGACAAATGCTTGGTGTTAAAAATAGAGGCGTGTGGTGGCTCGTAGGAAATTTCCGTTCGATCCTACACATTCTGTCACATGGTTATAAAAGCGCACGAATATGAGTCATGTGATGTAAATACAGCCAACCCTATGAAAGGCGTAAAAAAATAAAGATAGGCTGGCACTGCCAGGCAGGATACGCCCACATTTTCGAGATATGGATAAAGAACAAGCAATACCGAAAGTGATTTTTCCTACATCATTAAGTTAGAATTTGATATGTGCAAATATCGAAATGAATTAAGATCTTTGGCTTATAAAGGTTCATTTCAGTAGGCTTCAAATTCGACTGGGGATCATGTTGCTAAGTGGGTAAGATGCTGGCTCGGTAGCCTTGAGGTTGGGTGTTTGATCTCTGCATTGGGTGACAAAGTTCATCTAGATTTTCCCCTTGTTAGTGATGAAGGATGGATAGCCGGACAAGAACAGCTGTCAATTTTGGTCCGATTTTCACGAAATTCGACCTCAACCTTCATTACGATGTAACGGTGATATAATCAAACGTTTTTTTAAATGGGATAATTCTGACCCCAGAGGGACCACAAGCTAAAAAAAAAGGTCATTTTTTGTACAATCAGGGGCCATAATTCAGGAAGTTACAATCCGATATGCACAAATATCGAAAGGAACTAAGATTGTTAAGGCCAAAAAAAAAAAATGTTATGTTTCCGGTAACTCGACCGACCCATTACAAAACCTGCCGACTCAAATTTTTTTTTAGTGTCAAGAGAAATAAAAAAAATTTTTGTTCACCAAGTGACCGTTCAGAATACTCTAAACCTACCGGATTCGTGAAAATATATATATTATTTGTTGCTATAAATGAATATTAATGTCATCGTTCTTTGAATCGGCATTTACCGATCGGAATAAGCGGGTACCTCAAACGTTTATTAAGATCTGCCATACTTTTGACGCGAGATTGCTAACTGACGTGAAAAACGAGACTACAGGTTTCGTATAGATGCACATTCCGAAAAGCTATGAAGCTCACAACTTTTGTTCTAATTATTAACGGCTCGCCAATGGACAAAAACAAGTGAACCTATATTTCAAACAAGTGGATAGGATCTGTTCGATTGGTATTTAAAAGAAGACAAATAAATTTATTACGGACCGATTTCGTGCAACGGTACGATATCAGTTTTCAGCGCGAGTTATTTCCCTTGAACAAAATGGCCTCCCTACGCTATTGTTTTTATCATCATTGAACGATTAAAAGTTCTTTTGCCACCAAAGATAATATTTAAATCGTTATCGAGTCTCTGATACATTTTAAACAATTATCCAAAGAATATCACAAATGTATTCGTACTTTATGTTCACGGCGCCGACTCAACCCAACATAAAATTGAAGATTTTCGCACAGAATATTATACGACATACCGTACGGCATACGGACACTACGGATAGTTATGATTACATTTTTGACGTCGATCTCGGATTTTAAAATTCCATGATTTTGGATCTAATTGGAATATTTTGATGAAATAAAAAAAATTGGGAAGCTTTTTATGTATGTTTTCAAAAAATATTTTTAAAAAAATTGTTTCTGTCATTTGAAACTTTGACCTGACCCCCCCCCCCCCACCGGGTGGTAGAGGGTCTAATATTAAAAAAAAAAAAAAAAAAAAAAAAAAAAAACCCTACCTACCGACCCTACCCTATTTTCCATCCGTTACAGGAAACAGAACTCTTTTTTTTTTTGGCCTAAGTTGTAAACATGTGTTTCAAGTTTCATCAAAATTGAATGAAGATTGTGACCTCTACAGGGTTCACAACCTTGATATACCATATTTTTACACTCTTCGCGTACAAGCGGCAGCCATTTTTTCAGTCAATTTTGGTCCGATTTTCACGAAATTCGACCTCAACATTCATTACGATGTAACGGTGATATAATCAAACGGTTTTTTAAATGGGATAATAATTCTGACCTCCAGAGGGACCACAAGCTAAAAAAGGTCATTTTTCGGACAATCTGGGGCCATAATTTAGGAAGTTACGATCCAATGGGCGCAAATATCGAAAAGAACCAAGATCTTTAGGTTATAAACATGCATGTCAAGTTTCATCAAAATCGGTTCAAAATTGTGACCTCTATAGGGTCCACAACCTTAATATAACATATTTTCACACTAATTCGCGTACAAACAGCGGCCATTTTGTCTGTCAATTTTGGTCCGATTTTCACGAAATTTAACCTCAATCTTCATTACCATGTAACGGTGATATAATCAAACGGTTTTTTAAATCGGATAATAATTTTGACCTCCAGTGGGACCACAGTCTAAAACGGGTGATTTTTCGTACAATCAGGGGCCATAATTCAGGAAGTTACGAATCAATGAGCGCAAATATCGAAAAGAACCAAGATCTTCGGGTTATAAACATGCATGTCAAGTTTCATCAAAATCGGTTCAAAATTGTGACCTCTATAGGGTCCACAACCTTGATATAACATATTTTCACACTATTCGCGTATAAACGGCGGCCATTTTGATATAATGAAACGTTTTTTTAAATCGGATAATAATTTTGACCTCCAGAGGGACCACAAGCTAAAAAGGGCAATTTTTCGGACAATCAGGGGCCATAATTCAGGAAGTTACGATCCGCTGGGTGCAAATATCGAAAGAAACCAAGATCTTTGGGTTATAAACATACATGTCAGGTTTCATCAAAATCGGTTCAAAATTGTGACCTCTATAGGGTCCACAAGCTAAAAACATGATATTTCGTACAATCAGGGGCCATAATCCATGAAGTTCCGATCCAATACATGCCAATATCGAAAGGAACCGAGATCTTATGGGGATAAACCTATATCTCAAGTTTCGTCAAAATCGGATAAGAATTGTGACCTGTAGAGAGTCCACAAACAAATTGTGGACGTCCGGACAGACAGGGGCGACGACATAATACGTCCACATGAAAATGAATGAATGAATGAAATGTTGTTTAATGGCACGTCAGCTCCAACCGGGCCATATTGCGCCAAAAACACATGAAAATGTGGGCGTATAAAAAGGATTTTAACTATGTTATTTATTTTCATATAACATAACACTTACTTCATAAATTAACATCTGATTTGACTTTCGATGTAATTTACTGCGAATACGAGTCTTAGGAATACATTTTGGTTTTGGTGTTGAAATGACGTCATAACAAAGCAAAAACTACGCGATTTGTTTTTGACAAAATTGCTCATTGTATACCATTTTCAAATGCTCGACGGAGGTAAATAAAATAGGTTGCCAGGCAACGAAACATACGCCCACACAGCAGCCAAATCGTGCGGGCAGTCAACAAGAGTTGTTGCATTTTAAGTAATCATCAGAAAATCATAATTAAAACTCACCCATAACTACGGGTAACTGTGATATAATCAAACGTTTTTTTAAATCAGATAATAATTGTGACCTCCAGAGGGACCACAAGCTAAAAAGGGTGATTTTTCGTACAATCAGGGGCCATGATTCAGGAAGTTACGATCCGATATGGGCAAATATGCAATGGAACCAAGATCATTAGGTTATAAACATGTATTTCAAGTTTCATCAAAATCAGTTCAAAATTGTGACCTCTATAGGGTCCACAACCTTGATATAACATATTCTTACACAATTCGCGTACAGACGGCGGCCATTTTATCCGTCAACTCTGGTCCGATTTTCACAAAATTAAAATTCTCTCTTCACTACCATGAAACCGTGATATAATCAAACGGTTTTTTAAATCTGATAATAATTTTGACCTCCAGAGGGACCACAAGCCAACAAAAGCGATTTTTCGGATAATCAGGGAGCATAATTCAGGAAGTTATGATTCGATGGGCGCAAATATCGAAAGGAACCAAGATCTTTGCGTTATAAACATGCATGTCACGTTTCATCAAAATCAGTTCAAAATTGTGACCTCTATAAGGTCCACAACCTTGATATAGAATATTTTCACACTATTCGCGTACAAACGGCGGCCATTTTGTCCGTCAATTTTGGTCCGATTTTCACGAAATTCGAACTCAACCTTCATAACCATGGGATGGTGACATAATCAAACGGGTTTTTAAATCGGATAACAATTTTGACCTCCAGAGGGACCACAAGCTAAAAAGGGCGATTTTTCGGAGAATCAGGGGCCATAATTAAGGAAGTTACGATCCGATTGGCGCAAATATCGAAAGAAACCAAGATCTTTGGGTTATAAACATGCATTTCAAGTTTCATCCAAATCGGTTCAAAATTGTGACCTCTACACTGTTCACAAGCTAAAAAACGTGATTTTTCGTACAATCAGGGGCCATAACCCATGAAGTTACGGTCCGATACATGCCAATATCGAAAGGAACCGAGATCTTAGGGTGATAAACCTATATTTTAAGTTTCATTGAAATCGGATAAAAATTGTGACCTGTAGACTGTTCACAAACAATTGTGGACGGACGGACGGACAGGGGCGACGACAATATACGTCCACATGAAAATGTGGGCGTATAAAAATGCTCCGATTTTGTTGATTCTAATAGCGTTGAAACGACAACAAAACTAAATTTTGATCGGTCGGGTGCTATCCTGGCAAATCGCCACAAAAAAAGATTATGTGAATTGAAGTGGTCAACTTACAAAAAAGGCATGGTATTTCGAAATACCAACAAAGCACCCCTGACCGATCGAAAGACAGTTCAATTATCTTTCAAATGATATTAAAAGGAAAAAAAATATATTAACCTGTTAAACGTGATGTTTTTAAAACGTTAACTTCCCCCCATTGTGTAATTAATTTGACTGATTGTTGTGTCAGAGAAAATCAAACTTGGAAAAAAAGTAAATTTGAAGATAAGTCATAATGACTATGGTCTGATTCCAATGCTTGTTAATTGAAGTTATTTCCCTTACATGTTTTCTCCGTAAATGAACTAGGTTGGGGAAAATACCTCCAAAACGTTATACATATTACCTCCTACACACAGTGAGTGACAGTTGTTCAGGACGTTATATAACGTCCTACACACTTAACGGGTTAAAAACAGGAACCTCTGGCGAGCACTTGAAGCGGGGTACCCTCATTTAAAAATGTGACAAAATTTTTTTTAGCATAACGTCAGAACACGCGAAATTGACTTTACGGGCTATAAGTCGATACTTTTACCCGCCGAAGTCCGGGCTTCGTCGTATACTCCGCTTAGACTTACGATGAAGGTAAAAAAAAAATTGACATCTCCAAAAAAAATTCAGTTACCGGTCGCACTAATCGTCTAAAACAAAACTACATGTACTTTAAGTTACCTCATTCCAATCAAAATATTTTTGGACGTGGCTGTGCTTGTTTATTTCTTTATTGAAAAACACACCCCTCTTCCCCTTCAAAATATTATCAACCCGAGAATATGCCATCAAAATAAAATCTTT
The DNA here is from genome assembly GCA_963678685.1 of Patella ulyssiponensis. Classification (NCBI taxonomy): domain Eukaryota; kingdom Metazoa; phylum Mollusca; class Gastropoda; family Patellidae; genus Patella; species Patella ulyssiponensis. Next base: position 57,890,145 of record OY783228.1, on the reverse strand, counting down.
TCTCAAATTAATCAAGACCACAACTTGGAATATTAAACAAGTTAGTCCTGCATTTATAAATTGATTTTTTCGCAGGCCTAATTAATATTGAGCTAATATTTCTTGCGTATACAGGCACAGTATTATTATTATATTACACTAGCCTCACTAGAACAGGACCTAGGACAACAGTCCGAAACTTGATGATTATTGCTACCGTACGCGTAGAGTTGACAAACAGTTGGTCTTATATCGTGTACGGCTTCGACTTGTATATATGGATACTCCACATTCATCCAAAATATAATGAATCGCACTTCACAAGTTTAAAAGCAATTTTTGGCTAATCAATAAAATAATTCTATCGCTTTTTACCGGAATTTGAGTCGCTTTTCGCGATGCGATACCGCTTAAATTGAACCCTGAGTAAATGCCTTATTTCATAAAATTTCATGATTTTTACACAGAATAAATTTCATTATCGGATGATTACGTGATTTTCCGTGAATCCATTTGACAATGTGAATTCCGCATTTTCTGCAGCTTTTCCACCATCGCGGAAAATCATCATCCCTAATAAAGTTTACAATAATATGTAATCTATAGATTTCCATACCAATTTTACAACATAAATCAATTAAAATAAATAATACCTGGATGACATCATATCATGTTTACCACGTAGTGTCTCAACTTCTTTCATCAATACTTTTCTATCAGAAGCTAACTTTTCATCTTTTCCTTCAGCATAATCTAATTCCTTTATCTCAGCCTATAGATTGATAAAGCATATAATTATTTTGACATGAAGTTGATTAGTCAATCAAAGATAGGTTGCCAGGCAAGGAAACATACCCCCACAACAGCTAAGTTGTCCGGGCAGTCAACAACGGTTGTTGCATATTTTTTCTTTTATCAGTAAGGAGAATGTTTACAACATATGAAAATCTCATTAAGAGTAATAGCCCAATGAGTAATTATCAGAAATGGTTAGGATTGTTTCGATTGTTTGTCTCATGGCCTTTGTCAACAAGATATTTCAAAATGATCAAGGGCCATAACTGTGGCAGTAATAATTGGAAATCGTTGAAAATGACTGTGTATAAATTTAAAGTCAATCGGAAATACACTTTAGCCTCTACAGCATCCACAAAATATTTCAAAGTGATCAAGGGCCACAACTCTGGCCCAAATTATCAGATATCGCTGAAAATCAATAGATTTCTTCGTCTTAAGTCAATCGGATATTAACAACATTAGCCTCTCGAGCGTCCACAAGATTTTCAAAGTTATCAAGGGAGAGAAACTGTTTTTATTTAATCTAATGATTGATCTTTAATCCAGCCGATTCGTTAAACAATGAATCGGCCACTATGGTATCATATATCATCTACTTTCGGCCGATTTCCAAAGAGTTAATTATCATGCCGATTGATAAAACAATGAACAAGCCACTACGATGTCATATTAGGGCTATGAATGCTGTGACGTCATCGTGGCTAATTTTCAACGATGGCGTCAAAAATCAGGACATGCATAACAAAACACTAATTTGTAAGCAGATGTCTGTACTTAAAATTATAATGATTTATACGTTATGAATCAGCATTGAATTGGCCTTTCAATGGGGTTATTTATATTTCCTTACGTTAATTATTTGCCGAGAAATTGTCAGTTGAACAGCGCATACGGCTTATCGAGGGATTTTCTCGCCGTGAAATTTTATGGCACACAACTTTTTTCAACTTTCTCGTTTTGTATGCCTTTTTAAATCCTTCGGTAGCTAATGGTGACACACAGGAGGTCCAAAATTTTTGTCCAATCAAAAAGAGGGAATTCCATATTTTGTAAATCCGCGTGCGTCTGGCTTCTAACTCAATTAGAAGCAGAGATATGCCAAATTGAAGGAATAATTAGCTTTTCAATACCATATATAAAATGAAATTTTCACGGACGCACGCGGTTTTGTAAAGAAGAATATGTTATCTACAAACTGCAAAAAAAATTATTCTAAAATATTAATAAATAAGTAGCTACGATGTTAATGTGAGTGAGGGGTCGGCGTCAATTCTTGACACAAAATCCAGTGGGCGTGGCCGCGCTTCGTAAGCTTGCGAGATTTTCAAGGACGTATCCACAGAAGAAGATTGTGGAACTTATAATGTTACTGTAAGTTTTCAAATGAAGAATTCGCCTTAATTTATCTTAATCGCAAAACAGTGTTGGAAATTCATTTCTCCATTGTATAACATAACGCTAACGCTAAAATATACGTCCACATTCCTGCTTTGATTGATATGGTACTTTGTCAAGAAGGCTAGGAGTTTGGTTTGTTTAGCGTTGAGGGTCATGCCTCAACATCAATAGTTGCCGTCCTCAGAGGATAAGGAATAAGTATACCAAGATAATCCATTCAGAATTGTGCCTTCCTAACGATAAAGGCAAAAAGTGGGCGTGGCCCTGTCCCTGGGGGTCGGGACAGTCATCAAAATCAAAAGTGGACGCCCTCAGGCTATAAGGAATACATAAGCCAAGTACCAAGCTGCTTCATTCAGAATTGCGGCCTGTAAACGACAAACACAAAAATTGGGCGTGTCTTGCCTGTGGGAGTCGGGACATGCAGTTGACGTCCTTAGGCTATAAGGAATACATATCCCAGGTTTAAAGACGATCCATTAAGAATCGTGGCCGGTAGACAACACACACAGACACGAAGTAAAAATGGGCATGGCTCTGCCCCTGGAGGTTAGGAAATCACCAAAAACAATACGGGTCATCTTTAGGGTATAAGGAATAGGTATGTAAAGTTTTAAAAGGATCTGTTAATAATTGCATCCTGTAGGCGAACACAAGACACAAAAGCAATGGGCGTGGCTCTGTCCCAGGGGGTCCGGCATGCACCAAAAATAATAGTGGTCAGCCTTAGGGAATAAGTATAAAAAAAGTTTTCAAGACGATCGATTAAGAATTGTGGCCTGTAGGTGACACACAGACAGACAAAAAGAAAATGGGCGTGGCACTGTCCCTGGGGGTCGGGCATGCACCAAAAACAATAGGGATCTTCCTTAAGGTACCAAGAAGTAGTATTCATAGTTTCAAGATGATACATTAAGAAATGCAGCCTGTAGACGACAGACAAACAAATACAAGAAATGGGTGTTGCTGTCCCACGGGGGTCGGGCATGCACCCAAAACAAAAGGGATCATCCTTACGGTATAAGGAATAAGTATTTTAAGTTTCAAGATGACCGATTAAGAATTGTGGCCTGTAGGCGACACACAAAAAGAAAATGGGCGTGACTCTGCCCCTGGGGGTTGGGCATGCACCCCAAATGATAGGAATGTTCCTTAGGGTACAAAGAATAAGCATTCAAAGTTTCAAGATGATACGTCAAGAAATGTGGCTTGTAGACGACAAACAAATAAATACAAGGAATGGGCGTGGCTCTGCCATTGGGGGTCGGGCATGCACCAAAAAACAATAGGGATCATCCTTAGGGTGTAAAGAGTAAGTATACAAAGTTTGAAGAAAATCCAGTAAGAATTGCGCCCTGTAGGCAACAAGATGACCGAATAAGAATTGTGGCCTGTAGGCGACACACAAAAAGAAAATGGGCATGGCTCTGCCCCTGGGGGTTGAGCATGCACCCCAAATGATAGGAATGTTCCTTAGGGTACAAAGAATAAGCATTCAAAGTTTCAAGATGATACGTTAAGAAATGTGGCTTGTAGACGACAAACAAATAAATACAAGAAATGGGCGTGGCTCTGCCATTAGGGGTCGGGCATGCACCAAAAAACAATACGGATCATCCTTAGGGTGTAAAGAGTAAGTATACAAAGTTTTAAGAAAATCCAGTTCGAATTGCGGCCTGTGGCGACACACAAAAAGAAAATGGGCGTGGCTCTGCCCCTGGGGGTTGGGCATGCACCCCAAACGATAGGGACCATCCTTAGAGTATAAAGAGTAAGTATACAAAGTTTGAAGAAAATCCAGTAAGAATTGCGCCCTGTAGACGACACAAAGGCACACGAAAAGAAAATGGGCGTGGCTCTGCCCCTGGGGGTTAGGCATGCACCCCAAATGATAGGGATGTTCCTTAGGGTACAAAGAATGTGTATGCAAAGTTTCAAGATTATAAGTTAAGAAATGTGGCCTGTAGACGACAAACAAACAAATACTAGAAATGGGCGTGGCTCTGCCCCAGGGGGTCAGGCATGCACCAAAAACAAAAGGGATCTTCCTTGGGGTATAAGGAATAAGTATACCAAGTTTGAAGAAAATCCAGTACGAATTGCGCCCTGTAGGCGACACAAAGACACACGAAAAGAAAATGGGCGTGGCTCTGCCCCTGGGGGTTGGGCATGCACCCCAAATAATAGGGATGTTCCTTAGGGTGCAAAGAATGTGTATGCAAAGTTTCAAGATTATAAGTTAAGAATTGTGGCCTGTAGACGACAAACAAACAAATACTAGAAATGGGCGTGGCTCGGTCCCTGGGGGTCGGGCATGCCCCCAAAACAATAGGGATCTTCCTTGGGGTATAAGGAATACGTATACCAAGTTTGAAGAAAATCCATGAAGAATTGCGCCCTGTAGGCGAACCACAGACACACACACACCCACACACACACACAGACAGGGGCGACGACATAATACGTTCACATTATGAATGTGGACGTATAAAAATGGTTTCTATTACGTTATAGCAAGGCTGTTGGTGAAATACGGTAAACCGGCATGTCTCATTTGAAATCGAAATGCCGGAACCTTTACATTACAAGTGTCATGTAGTCCTATTCATCCAGTTTGTGACGTGTATGTCTGTTTATTGTAAAACATAAATAAAAACGTCTGGATGGTACAGTCTTCTGCTTCAATCAAGAGTTAAAATGTCATTTGATTTTGTTCAAAGCAATTAAAATACGTTAAAATATATAATAGGCCTTTATTTTTATTTTTTTTTTTAGCTAAAAGTCTTGATCTTGTCACTAGTGTCAGTTTTGTTGGTTAATTGTGGATGTTGGTAAGTTTACTTTCAGAGGTAGGCCTATTATTGGTACTTAATAAATTGAATTGTCAATTCAAATTCAAGTGAAAATTTTTAATCAATGTTTTGTTCAAGTTCAAAATCTAATTTTAATTAAAATATTAAAAAAAAAATCATTACGACAGAAGAGTAAATCATTTACCTACGTAGTAGGTTACCTATTTATGATTATTACATGTAAAGATGTGAGGCAGATTTATTTACCCCATGACTTCACCTGATTTTGATTTGATTGCAGTCATGAAAAAAATTCCATTTCAATCATTCATTGGTCATTGGAATGTAAAATTTTCTGGCTTTATTACGGTATTGAACTTTCACAATATTTTGACAACAATATAATATAATAATGATTAATGTACGAATAAAAATTTAGAGTTTCACTCAGTTTGTCTTTGAATTTCCCATTTTAAAGCCCGCTGAGGTATTATAACAAAGGAATCACATTTGCTTCAGAGAAAATTAAACAGAAAATTATAATATTTTGAAATCTAATTATGACTTTCAAAGACTTTTTGATTTACCGTATTTCCAAAGTTATGAAGAAAAATTAAATGACCAATAATATTACATCCAATAATGTTATGCATCTTTTATATACCGTAGTATTATTAGTATTATGTATCTGCAGACATTTTGGCTTCAGACAAGTATGTGGGGAGTATTATTGAGCGGGAAATGTTCTCAAAACCTCCCGGTTTTACCTTTGTTTTTGAATCTCAGGGAAAAGCAACTAAATGAGTCTTTTGTTTGATTGTTTCAAGTCTTTTTTTGTTTTGTTTTTTTCAGAAATATTCAGCTTTCTGATGATCTTCTGACAGACAAAATCCATTTAAAGGAATGAAAAAATACTACCAGACAAAATCCATTTTAAGGAATAAAACAATACAACCATGTCGCAATCGTCGTGTGTGTTGATCGTCATAATTGTTATGTTATATCGTGTGTTATTGTAATTGCTTTCTCGAGTGTGTTGTCTTTGCAACTGTTGTCCTGTTTAAATCTGCCGAGGCCGGTTCCAAGCCAAGTAAGAGCTGTGAAAGGAAGAGGGTTGAGAGTAGGGCTACTAAAACCCACTACGTAAAACAACATTTTGTGGCCGAAAAAACACTAATAGGATATTATTTATAAATACTTAAGTGAACAAATAAGTAAAATAATCATTAGTGTGATGCTTTGATTCAGTACTATTGATACAGCACAATTTATATTGCACTTTATAGTTACATGTAATATTAGTTCGCTAGTGGATTTGTAAAATCTGTTGATTTTTTTGCTTGGGTAGAGAAAAAATCATGGCTAAATATTAACTTCATCCTTAATTTTACAGTATCATTACTAAAATGCAGTAAATAGAATGACTGTTATTATGAATATTTTGAGTTGACATACCGAAATGGAATTTAAAATGGATATGAAGTTTTTTAGTATGTTCACTGAGCAACCAAAGCTGATCAGTTTTGTTCAAAATATTCAGAACCTAAGAAAAAATTTTGTTCAAAATATTCAGAACCTAAAAAGAAAATCGTCTCAAATTAATCACATTTGTGGTCTAAGGGGAGTGAACTCTGTACCATTAGTCAATTACCTCCCTTTGCTAAATAGTTAATCCAACATTGCATGACCTTTCTATCACAGAAAATACTTTTAAACATGATACTTTTTGAATTTTTTTTTTTATTTTAAGTTATATTTGTCTGATCTGTTATTACTGTAATGGTTGTGGAAGTACAAAAGTGTTATTTTTGAATTGCTGTTTAAATTTGCTTCAGTTTGATATGTTGGATGATGACATTTGTTGTTTGTTTTGGGTTTTTTTGTTTGCGATAAAATAGTTTGTGGTCGCTGGTGGCTGCCATCTTGGGAATTGTGGCAGCCATCTTGGATTTCAAAATGGCCAATATCGAACAGATACTTTTTTTTTAGTAAGGTTTGATTTAAGAATTTTTAATGAATAAACCACTTATTTTTGTTACACATATAAACATGTATAAAATCCATACTACATTATATGATGGTGGCCATCTTGGATTCAAATATGGCTGACATCATCTAATTTGCATATTTGCATCTTACTTGGTCACATTTTGTATGAATTGATTATTATTCTGTAAATGTAACTGGAATTTGAATATAAATAGTTACGATTTCAACAATATTACGTATTTTTTGTCTTTAATTTATTCAAAATGGCCGACATCGTGGTCGACCTATGTTCTTTTTTCGTCATACTTTAGAGTGTCTTTTGGATATGCTTTGTGCCAATTTTCAGCAAGATCAGATATTTTGTCCAGGTATTATGCATTATTATGTGCTTCTGATTCATTGTTAATTCTTGAATTTTGTGCCATTGACCCCTGTGACCTTTCAGTCTATTTTAATTTTCTCTATATAAAATTTTAGACAAAAAGTACCCTGATTTACCGAACTTAAATGTTCATATCTTGCCTTCTAATTAAGGTATCTTCAATCTGAAAACAGTATTATGCTATTTAAATGTAGCTTTATTAAATATACTTATTTTTCAATAAATCCATTAATAATTGAATTTTGCATTCATCGCCCTAGTCATATATCAATCTATTTTCAGCCGATTACAAAGAGGTAATTATTACTCGTCGATTAATTAACCCATCAAAGAGTCAATCAATGCAATGAATACCTTATTCAGTGTCAATCCATATCGGCCTATTTCGTGAATAAACAACTTCGTTGAGATAATTCATGCCAAGTACGGTAAAAGAAAAGCCGAAAATAGTGATGGCGGCGTTGACCTTGAACTTCAAGCATGCACGTAGACATTGTATTTGGAAGTTCCAAAAGTTGGAGATCCTCCCACGTCCAATATAGGTCACCCAATGTTGGAGACTGGCAGATATTTTAGAATCCGAATAGTTAACTACTTTCAAATGGTTTTCTTTTGATAAAAATTCACAGAAAATGTTTTGTCTCATAAGTTATTGAAGTCTACTTTTTACGAGTACCGGTAACACTAAAACTAAACTAATCTGAATCCCAATTAGCCACGTGACCTTTCGGCTATACGGCATATTTCTGAGTTCCGACTATTCACGGAAAATAATTTGTTCTACATTGTTTTATTATTGACATGTGCTTACAAATATATTTTGTTATTTTTATATATTGACAAGTGTTTACGTATAAAATAATTAAAAACGAACTTATTTGTATTTGCTTGTACTTCCATTTGGTTGGTTGAAAGCAAAAGTAGATTATGCCTTATGCAAGTTGCCAAAATTTGACTATAAATTTCGATATTGTATCGATATATGAATACACTGAGAACTGCTAAGGAGTTAAAAGGTGCACAGCCCGTATAGAAATCTTAATCCTCGTTGTTATTTGTACGTATGTCGGAAGATAATGAATTTTCGGACTATTACTCTGTATTACCGGTATAAAACTGTAAAAAGGTGTGTTAATTAACGGGGGTGAAAAACTGTCTGAGAGGTGGGTTAATTAACGCTAGGTGCGTTTTCTGTAGAGGTGTGTTAATTAACCGACCGGTAAAAAATGAATGTCAATGTTGTGTATTGTTTAATTGGCGTGTTTTCTCGCTAGTTGCGATAACTGCACCAAAAGGAGTATAATCAAGGACCAACATGCTTTATCTGACACGTACGTGTTAAATCAAAATTTGAGAAGTAAAACTGTTTAACCGTGCGATTAATCATTCGGCTGTGTGTTTTACGCAGGTCTTTGTAAAATAATGAGGTCTTTAGATAGGCGTGTGTGCCCGCTATGATCTACGTTTCTCTTATGTCTATTGTAGGCCTATTACGTACCATATATATAAAGTTGCATTTTATGAAATAAAAATATGGATTAATCTATCGTATACGGAAAGGCGAATGTAATGTCGTCATTTATAAATACCAAGCAGTCAGCGCCCAAATATCAACGTGAAATAGAGAGTAAATCCAGCAAAAACGGGCCACAATGCGTAAATTGTGCATCTTACCTTTAATAGCAATATCCATCAAACAGAAATCTCCTTGTTGATCTCGTCTTTTTGTATTTGTATAGAACCCGTACGCGTTTTATACTTTCACGTTATTTATATATAAATTTGCATTTAATGAAATAAAAATGTGCGGAAAGGTGAATATAATGTTGTCATAATTATATAGATATCCCACACAGAATCCAAAATTCAAATATCCCCGGGTACACAGCGAGTAAGCTAAATTTTCCGTATGTGTATATTTACTTATTCGTTTGTTCCTTCATTTTTCTTTTCTTCAGGTAGTGGTTTCTCCTTTCAAATCCGTACCGAGTCTCGGCAAAGTGGTGGGACAAATGTCCCCCCCCCCCAATTCTATCCCGGACGGAGCTTAAAATACTCAAATTGCCAACGAATTCTAAATGTCAATGAAACTGCTGCCTAAATTGTCTCAGTTGCACTGAAATTAATCCTAATTTTTAAAAAAAATCCCGGAGGAAAACATCCCAGGCACTCAAAGCAAGGGGCGGAGTATATACTAGTACAATCCGCGGTCAGTGCGAACAATTTAAACAAACAACAATGGGGCCCCCGCCCAGTTGGTATGTCCCGGGCCCCATCTTACCTTCAATTTTCAATATCCATAAAACAGAAATCTCCATGTTGATAAATATTACGACACAACAACCAACCGAACAGTGGTAATTCCCACACAAATGGTATTTAAACTTTACTTTAGCTTTTCACTAAGTTTACATTGCATACACGCCAACGATCCTAATTCCAGAACTAAACTTGTAACTTTACCATATGTAAACATACTTATTCTCGTAAATATATACTAAATCTCGTCTTCCGACAAGTTATTATTTGTGTCTTCAAATTTGTACCATGTAACCGTATTCATGATCCAAAAAATAATATAATTCAAATGTCAACCCATCCATTGGCATTTCAGACTTCACGTCTCTCCGGTTCATGCGCTGTCCGTGCAGATTCGACAATCTCAATTACGTTTCCATGATCAAAGCAACACTTCTGTTTACATGTAGAGACATGCACGAGCTTATTCGCACGTACTGGAAAACTGTTCGGTTGCTTTATTTGAGACGATACTAATAATAACCTATAACATTTGGCAATTTTTTCTTTGAAAATTCTGATAAATTGGTAGCTCTTCCGGAAGCGTTGATCATATAGCTTACTCTGTTTGTGAGTATTGTAAGTTTATAATAGGTAGCAGATAATATAGGATATCTGAATAATTTCTGAATGAACATATTATATCTCGTTATTAGATGTTAATTTTTAAAGGGCCCTTTTTATGATAGTCGGATATCATTCACAGATATCAAATATAAATCACAATAAATAGATCGTGAATAGTCCAATGCAGATTTGAAACAAACAGCATTGTTATTCTATGAAAAAATACATTTACCTGTTTCCTAATTCGATTTGATACTTGATTTAAACTTCACGGTTCAATTAGACCTTAGACAATTATGTTTTCAACTGGCACGGAGAAATAATTCAAATATAATTTATTATCAACATCGGGGAGATGTTTTGCAAATAAAGGGGACAAAGTAATAATAATACTATAAATCGAAATTTTGTTACTGTTAATACATATTAAAGTTTAAGAACGGATATTGATACACTACACGTGTATATATAATTATAGTGTGCTCTTCATAACTTGTTTAGGGACCCTTTACAAAGTGACAATTAAATCATATAAAAAAATATTAAAAGCCAGTTTAAATGACTTTGTTTTAAATATCCTTTTTTTTTTAGAGAGAGAATATAGTTATGTGCAACATTTTAAACTAAGTAAATGGTAGATTATTCCATAAAAAAGATACGCCAGTATCAAGAGTTAGTTACTGGTTGTCGTAAATTTTACTATACACATAAATTACCTTATTTTTCATTTTGCATTGCACGATTTTTTAAGTTATCAAAAACATTTAATTAATTAATCTATAAACAAAATTAACAACTCTAATTCAGACAGCAAATTGTAATACCCATTTTAGTTGAAATAAATAATCCATGTAGCTTGTTAATTAGTTTATTACTTTATGACACCAATCAAGTGTCTGTGTCTAAACTCTATAAACCGCATTACATAACACCTATATAGGTCAACGTTTTCAAACATTCTGATCAATCAACCAGAACAAAAAGATGGAAATACTTCCCCCCAGTTTGACAGCATATACAAGATACCAGTGCTCTAATATTGTATTTTAGAAGATAGGTTGCCAGGCAACGAAACATACACCGTAATCCTGATACACCGGGATTTCAAGGTATGCTGTCATACCTATTTAAAGAACGCTAAATATAACGACCAATCAGGGGTAAGAATTGTGTGGTAATGCTGGGATAGCGTAACAAAGATGTCAGCCTCCATGCTTTTATCTTTGATTTGATTTTGAGGTTGATTTTTTGATAATATCGAAGCTAATTTCTACCTGTCAAAATGGAACCCAGTGGCAGCGGAACTAACAGGAAGCGTCAGTTCTATTCAGTCAAAGAAGTCGCTAATTTATTAGAGCTCAGACGAACAAAACTTAGACGAAGACTATCCTGCCGATGATATTTTATCGAAGAATTTGACAATGTGGTTTTAGACCATAATTCGAATAATTTGGAAGATATTGACCCAGGTATTCCTGGCACGGCTGAGGCACAAGTCACGCCCCCATAGAAAACGTAAGGCTCAACATGCTGCAGGGACTGGCACAATAAGATTGAATATTTGGGATAATTTCAGCTAGTACATGCTATAATTATCATTTGGCATGCTTTTGAGTTGATTATAGGTTATTAAAATGCATGTTTCAACTGTTTTTCATATATGTTTGTAAACAGCTGATTTTCCTCCAGGAGGCTAGGTACCAATACTTTTAAGTGCCAGGAGGTCAGGGTTCAAAGGGTTAAAATTCATTGAAAATCAAAATACTTCGTTTCAACTCCTTAAACTCTGTGTATCAATCTGAAGTCAATCGGATAAGTTTGGCATCTATAGCGTCACAAGGTTTTTTGAAGTGATCAAGGTAGATAACTCTGGAAGTAATTATTTGAAATCGCTGAAAATCAGTAGGCTTCTTTGTCTCAGGACCTTAAACAGTGTGTGTAAATTTAAATTCAATCGGATATTAACTTTGGCCTCTAGAGCATCCACAGGATTTTTTGATGTGATCAAAGGCCATAACTCTGGCACTAATTATCGGAAATTGATGCAAATCAATAAGCTTCTTCGTCTTATGATCTTAAACACCGTGTATAAATTTAAAGTCAATCGGATATTAACTTTGGCTTTTAGAGCGTCCACAAGATTTTTTGAAGTGATCAAGGGAGATAACTTTGGCACTAATTATCGGAAATCGCTGAAAATCAATAGGCTTCTTCGTCTTATGACCTTAAACACTGTGTATTTAAAGTCAATCGGATATTAACTTTGGCTTTTAGAGCGTCCACAAGATTTTTTGAAGTGATCAAGGGCCATAACTCTGGCACTAATTATCGGAAATTGCTGAAAATCAATAAGCTTCTTCGTCTTATGACCTTAAACACTGTGTATAAATTTAAAGTCAATCGGATATTAACTTTGGCCTCTAGAGCGTCCACAAGATTTTTTGAAGTCGTCAAGGGCCATAACTCTGGTAGTTACTATCGGAAATCGCTGAAAAACAATAGGCTTCTTCGTCTCATGACCTTAAACATTGTGTATAAATTTAAAGTCAATCGGATATTAACTTTAGCCTCTAGAGCGTCCACAAGCAATTGTGGACGCCGGCCGGACGGACGGACGGGGGCGACGACAATATACGACCACATTTCAATGTGGGCGTATAAAAAAGGTAAGAAATATAGGCGGTGTTATTGATGAACTATTTAAATGTTCGCAACACATCCCAAGTATTAATATTGTCTAGTTATATCGGGAGCAGATCTATCGTTCAAAAGTTTTATAATTTTTGCTGGATCCACGGGACAGATACAATACCATGCTGATTTCTATTTTTCATTTTGGCCCCAACGGCTCAGCCTCCAATGTATACTATCAATCATAAGTCAATATGTGAACTTACGGGAACAAGTTGTTTCGACATCGAGCTGGTTCAACACCCGTTACCTGATTTATTTCGACAACATCTATTTGGGCCAGTTTGACTAGGATTTGATTCGGTTGATTATATAAGATTTGTGCATGGTTGATTTAAATAATAAAGATTTTATAATTTTAGCGGCAGTCTTTTCTTTCATAAACATCAAACATCTGTTTTACGCAGATCAGTCTTTGTTAAGTGTTATAGGTCTTTATATGGATTTATACCTGGTGTAGGCCTACATGTAGTTAAATAATATATGCGTTCTTATACGCATTTCATTTCTTGATGAATACAACGTGTTTTATACTTAGTTCCAATTTGATTATCTGATATATTTTAATCTCGATTGTCAAATCTCAAGGCCTGCTAAAACCACAGGTTTCTGTGATTGTGAATCCAGCCTTTGTTTTACAGTACTGTCGATTCATGCACGCTTTTCACACGGAATACCCCTTTGATGTTGCACGGTTGGCTCCGCTCTTTGATGTTGACAGACGATCGAAGCACAGGAAACCCGTGCTGTAATGGATTAGCTGATATACCTGTAGTTAGTTGGAATTTGGCAATTGTTACAGTTTATTCCACTAAGTCACGGGTTGAAATGTTTGTAAACTTTTAGAAATATTTTTTTACTTGTCATTTGGTCATTTCAAGTTGTCACCTTTGATTTTCGTTTTTAATTTTAATAATAATTCTTTTTAATAAACTCAGCGTTCACCTTAGCACATTTTGGCGGAAGTATTAGTAATGAAACAAATGACCACCGTTTTTTCACTCGAGAATCTTCGCTACTCCGACCCGTTCTTTGTACGCACGTTTCCAACCCATTCCATGGCCATGCCGATAACATATAATTTCAAATAACATCGTTATTGGTTGTATATTTTACATTCCAAATGAACCACAGTAAGCCAGACATTTATAGATTTCCGAAACGACAATAAAAATCCTTACAGTATGCGTAAAAGATTCGTTGTCTAAATTTCATCAGTAACAAATTATACAATAAAAATTAAAACCCACATGTACATTTTCCGCAAATGATAATTACAGCGATCAAATGATCATTGTTATTGTTTATCTGCATTCTATTGTAAATTTATATTTTAGGCCTGCTGTTTTAATTACCACTCAATTGATCATATGTTGCTTAATCAATAGAATTTAGTTCTATGCTTAATCATAATTTCCTTAAATCATTTTTAGAGCTACCAATCGCTTGACCTCCAGTTTTAACTCGATTTTATTCTGACGGAGAAGCATTTTATTGTAACTGTATAAAGTATATGTTATTGATATAAATATAGTTTTTTTTCTATTGTATCGCAGACAATCAAATAATTAATTGTGATACAGTAATAAGTTTTTACCCACCACTTGGCTTTGTTGTTTGTTTTTTACAAGTTTCTGTGGTTTTATTTACGGGGGTGCCAAGCGATCAGTCCTAGCAATACGCTGGGAATGAGTTACGTGGTACTAATCACTACTTTATCTGTCCGTCCAACGCTGGCTATATAATAATTATTATTGAACTGCTAACATCTCTAGAGTTGTTTTGTTTATAATAATAAATAAAATTGCAAACTCGTTGAACATTTGTCTTTATCTATTAAAAGTTGCAATGAAATAAATACGAGTTACGTACGTTGTACTAATTTCAACACGCAAAACAATAAACTGGCTATGAGTTACGGGTTGCACGGTACCCATTTCGACATGCAAAACAATAAACTGGCAACGAGTTACCCTTTACGTGGTACCCATTTAAACACGACATTGTTTTCGCCATTTTACGACAGATGAAGGTCCATATTTATATTTTATTATGCAATTTTATAAATGGCGTGACTATAAAACAGTACTGTAAAATTAATTTTCCTTCCCAAGTTTTGATTTAACAATCACGCGCCAGATAAAGCCTGTTGGTCCTTGATTATACCCTTTTGACGCAGTTATAACAACTATCGAGAAAACACACCAATTAAACAATACACACCGTGTCATTCGTTTTTAACCCGTCGGTTAATTAACACACTCAGTACAGAAAACGCACCGTCCAAGAGTTGTTCAACCCTACCGTTAATTAACTCGCCTTGCAGTCCATTTTTCACCCTTGTTAATTAACACACCTTATCTAGAGATTTTAAGCCATAATGAGGAGTTATAATCCGAAATTTATTTGACACTTTGTGATCATTTTTATTACGGCAAACGTACAGTTTAACCCTTACCTATTTCTCAGTGTGAAGACTCGAGTTAAACCTTCTACCAAATAATGAGTTAACAAAAGTACTGTAATCGTAGTCAACTGAACTTAACCCTTAAATTTTGCGCTATGGAGAAATTCTCTGCGAGCAAATTGGCGAGACAAAGAGGAAGGAAGTGGATGTGCTGTACAATTGGCGGGAAAAGGGAGAAAGAAAACGGAAGTGCCTGCAAATGGCAGCCACGGTAGAAAGAACAGCCCGATCACAAAAGCTATTACTTCATAATATTTATTTCTGTTCATTATAGCCTGGACTACCCAGTGTTCTTTCAAAGTGATTACCTTCCACCCCCATAACTTTTGAATACAACTTTATCTGACATATTCCATTTAGTCGGATCTACAAATTTCATGGAATAAAAAATCTAATTGTCAAAAGATTCAAATCTCTTAATATATGATTGTTTAAAGGGACAATAACATTCTTGCTGGCTTGTAAGCTCCAGAAAATAAATAATACCCTTATTCTAAGTACTAGATGTTTAAGTGTCCTACCTGTTGTGTAAATTATCCATTACAACCTATTTTACTTGTCCAGAGGGTTCGAAAATATTTTAAAATCCAAGTCACATTTGAAAAGGTTTACGTTAGACTTTACAAATCAATTGGTTGAATTTTTCCAATTTTTGAAAATAGGTGTGTTAAGATGAAATTTATATCATCAATTAATTGGAATATTGTAAAATAATACGATTTGTTGACCAGAATGAAGATTGGGACATATTATTCAGTTACAACAAGAGTGTTATTGGGGCTTTAAGTTTTGGAATGACACTCTGTATAATATTATTATATACATTCAATGCTTTATCTACATTAATAATATGTAGAATTTCTAATTCTTTGTTTGTCCTATTTATCTCCTTTTTCTTCATATCGCCGGATGAATAAAACTTTTGAACAACTTTATACCTGTAATTATTATCTGAACTTTCATTATCGTCAATACACACTAACCTACAATATTTGTCATTTACACTTTTTGGACATTCATTTAAATGATCATTTAACAAATCTTTTGTAATTTCAATATTTGACATCACTTAAAATGCTAAGATGTGCTCTTGTTCAAAATATTTACAAAGAAAAGCTAAACTTTCTAAAATATCTAAATAAGTGCAAACAGCAGTTAAAAAGTCATATCTGTGAAGTTTTTTCAAAAATTCACTTAATTTAGAACAAGTGTCTGGAGTATTAATGGTATCCACATTTTAATTAGTTTTTTAAAACCTTCTCTACAATGGTGCTGAAACCGAGTTCCGTGAATCTTGCTTAAACAAAGATTTTAAAGACAGGTTGCCAGGCAATGAAACATACGCCCACACCAGCTAAATCGTTCGGGCTGTCAACAAGGGTTATCGCATATTTTTACTTTTTTCGGTAATGAAACATTTGTAATACACTAAAATCTGATTAACCCTTTAGAGCCTAAACCATGAAGGAGGTCTTCAAAAATTCACAAATTGTGCTTTTCATGATGCCTGGGGTGTGAATAAACCTAATCCACAAAAAAAAATTCATCAGAAATCATTTCCAAAATTTTGGACAGGTATCGATTTTGATACCATAGGCTTTCGACAAAAATGACTAGTGGGTAAGGCGCTGGTTCGCTAGCCTGGAGGTCGGGTGTTCGATCCCTGCATTGGCCGAGAAAGTTCATCTCGATTTTCCGACGTGATTTCACCCTTGTCAGTGATGCAGAAGGAGGGCCTGACAAGGACAGCTGCCTAGTCCTTCGAATGGCACGAAAAACCGAGGTCCTGTGTACACATTGGCATGCACGTAAAAGATCCCTTTGCAGTTGGAATTTGATATGAGTAGGCCGTAGCGCCGCTGCCCGGGCAAAATTTCCTCATAGCACACTGTATGGCGTATGCCTGTCTTCCATTAGCCCAGGTTAGGTGCAAAAGAGTAGGACGTTAAACCCCATTTGATTTCATTTCTCAACTAAGAAATATATCAGAAAACACAGGTTTGATATCATATTTATTTGTGATAAGCTAAAAAAAAACAAATTTCTGTCTTTGTTCAGACATAAATTTACATTACATTGACAGTTGGGATGGAAATTTTGGAATTTATTTTTGGAGAAGATCAGATATATTTGACAGATAATGCCTGTGGTAGCAAATTTAATACATGTTTTCACCACACACCGAGTGATTAAGTTTGCAATTGAATATACTGTGAACTGTTATTAAGTTTCTCTGTATTCTTATATACATGAATAATATATTAATTTTGGGTAAACTTACCTATTTTGTTGAATAATACTCCCAATTTCCCTGGTCAAAAAATTGAAATTTCTCAATCGTGGGAGCTGCCATCTTTGAAAGCACAAGTGAACCTCATGTACTCAATATAGCAGCACTGTATGGTACTATATTAGATACCATAGGCGTTCTCGTCATGAAAAATCGGGTGATAGATTATTTGTTCAAAATTTAGTTTATTAATTAGTTAAGCAAATTAGTGGTATCAAATCTGATACCGACGGCGCTAAAGGGTTATGAGTAACAACTCATCATGTAATTATCAGAAAATCATTAGAATTTGATTGCTTTTTATAAAGTTTTGCCCCACACTAACAATTAGCATACGAAACATTTAATATCATGGATTTAGCTGTTCAGTTATCAAAATTCATTAAAAATCAATATACTTGTTCGTCTGAACACCTAAAAACTTTATGTATCAATCTGAAGTCAATCGGATGATAAGTTTGACCTCTATAGTGTCACAAGTTTTTTTGAAGTGATCAAGGGAGATAAATCTGGCAGTAATTATTTGAAATCGCTGAAAATCAAAAGGCTTCTTCATCTCATGACCTTATACACTGTGGGTAAATTTAAAGTTAATCGGATATTAACTTTGGCCTCTAGAGCGTCCACAGGATTTTTTGAAGAGATCAAGGGCCATAACTCTGGCAGTAATTATTGGAAATCGCTGAAAATCAATAGACGTCTTCGTCTCATGACTGTAAACACTGTGTATAAATCTAAAGTCAATCAGATATCAACTTTGGCCTTTACAGCGTCCACAAGATTTTTTGAAGTGATCAAGAGCCATAACTCTGGCAGTAATTATTGGAAATCGCTGAAAATCAATTAGACATCTTCGTCTCATGACCTTAAACACTGTGTATAAATTTAAAGTCAATCAGATATCAACTTTGGCCTTTACAGCGTCCACAAGATTTTTTGAAGTGATCAAGAGCCATAACTCTGGCAGTAATTATTGGAAATCGCTGAAAATCAATTAGACATCTTCGTCTCATGACCTTAAACACTGTGTATAAATTTAAAGTCAATCGGATATTAACTTTAGCCTCTAGAGCATCCACAAGATTTTTTGAAGTGATCAAGGGCCATAACTCTGGCACTAATTAGGCTTATTCATCTCATGACCGCAAACACTGTGTATAAATTTAAAGTCAATCGGATATTAACTTTAGCCACTAGAGCATCCACAAGCAATTGTGGACGCCGGACCGACGGACGGGTGCGACGACAATATACAACCACATTTCAATGTGGGCATATAAAAAGTGACACAATTTACAAAAGACATGGCTGACAACCGCTTTTTGTTTTTTGCTTTTGAATTTTTCTTTATATCCAAACGAATTCTGTAGATCGTCTTCCCACGACAAGAAAGTTGCTAGGGAAACTGGGTTTCCCTTTGCCTTTGTTGGGCGTGCTGAGGGGATTCGGGTAAAGCTTAGAAAGGTAAAAGGATAGGCAAACAATTTCAATCTTATTAATTTGCAGAAAAGATGCGGGATCGAAAGAATTACTATAGAAAGGACAACAACATTCTACATCCGCTCCATTTTTGATTATCCAGACACGGCAAAGGACATCCGCTTGATTGGCTGCGGTATTCCTGGCATAACAGTGACAGAAATCTATTTATAGATCGTTTTATTCTTGCTCAGAAATTAAGTTTCGTACAGTTTTCTAAAAATATTCGCTTTTTAAAAATATGACAACCTATTTATAGTCTGGTAAGCTCATTCAATTATTCATCATTAATTTTAAAAATAGGTTGCCAGGCAACGAAACATACACCCACACAGCAGCTAAATCGTCCGGGCAGTCAACAAGAGTTGTCACATATTAAGTAATTATCAGAAAATCATTAGAATTTGTTGGTTTTTTATAATCAAACGTTTTTTTAAATTAGGTAATAATTGCGAACTCCAGAGGGACCACAAGCTAATAAAGGCGATTTTTCGTACAATCAGGGGCCATAATTCAGGAAGTTACGATCCGATATGCGCAAATATGCAATGGAACCAAGATCTTTATATATATAGTTTGATTATTTTCATTTTCAAGGTCAGAGACCCAAAGAAAATACACACAATGTGCACAAATGTCATAACTTTGATATACATGTAATTACTTACTATACTGGGATTATCTTAACAACTAAAGATCTTAATAATATAAAATCTAATCAATTCATCAAGGTCAAGTGAAAATAGAAATAGAAACGTGCAATATAATACGTATTTTTGGTTATTAAGGATTTAGAGTATCTGCTATACAGGGATAATGTGACTGCATGCATTGGGTGGCCCTTTTCTTTCTAAAGGCAAAATAAATAAACTTCGCAACATCTCTCAAAACTGTCATGGATTTAGTTGACATGAGAATCTCAAGGTTTTGTTGTGAAGATGCTTTTAGATGTTTGTTGATAAAAGTAGATCTAAGGCTACTGTATAGGGGACAGATGAACATAAAATGGGATTCATTTTCAATTTGGTTCATGTCACATGGTTTACATATCCTATCTTTCTCAGACAGGCCTATCCACTTGCCTCTAATATACAGGAGATCGTGTGCTGAGCATCTAAATTTGCATAAGGCGTGGCTGAATTTGTCATAGTTGTGTAGATACCTTTCTACTTCTAGAATTGTCTTATATACATAATAGTTATCAAGTAAAGAGTTATTTTGTACATTAATACGCCATTCTTGGGTACAACAGTCACCTATTCTCTGTTTAAAGAGACTAATAAAATGTTCTTTGTTACCAATAGATTGGCTTATCCAGACATACCCAAAGCCGTATCGAAATAAAAGATTCTTAACATGTGTAGCCCAATTACATCTTCCACTTTCATCTAGCCGATGCAACATTACATAAACATGTTTTGGTAATCTGCACTCATTCATTTCTAGTAGACAAACTCAATATTTAATACATTTAATACTATATGTACAGAATAGTGGTTTTCGCCCACTTTCCCCAAGGACCGCTGCATTGCATGCATACTTTGGCAATTTTAGAATATATTTTAAGTAATTTATTTGAACATTCTCTATGTTATGTTGATAACTGTGGCCCCAGATTTCAGACCCGTAAGTCAAGATTGGTGATATCATTTTATCAAATATTTCTAATGCTATATTGATCGGGATACCATGTATTTTCCTGCTCAGACATTTGACTATAGAAAGCGCTTTGTTTGTTTGGGATTTAAGTGTATCTAGCGCTTTGGTCCAGATTAACTTGGGTGTAAACACCAAACCCAGGTATTTGTAATTATTGACACATTCCATAGGATCTCCCAAAAACGACCACTTTTCATATCTTCTTAGCGGACCCCCGTTTCTGAAAACCATTACCTTTGTTTTACTTTTATTAACAGACATGCCAAATTTACTACAAAATAGTTCAACACTATTTAATTGTTTCTGAAGATTACCTGCTGTATCAGCAATGTTACTTTTATATCGTCTGCAAACAATAGTGAGAAAACGTTGTCATAGTTTTCAGAGACGAACACACCCTGGCAACCTAGGTTTTCTAATTCGGATACGAATTGGTCTATGAAAAGTGAGAACATTACAGGGCTTAAAATACATCCTTGTCGAGTACCTATGCAGGTTATAAACATGTATTTCAAGTTTCATCAAAATCGAATTAAAATTGTGACCTTTATAGGGTCCACAACATTGATATAACATACTTTCACACCAATCGCGTACAAACGGCAGCCATTTTGTCTGTCAATTTCGGTCCGAAATTCATACTCATTCTTCAATAACATGTAACGGTGATATAATCAAACTGTTTTTTAAATTGGGTAATAATTTTGACCTCCAGAGGGACCACAAGCTAAAAAGGGCGATTTTTCGGACAATCAGGGGCCATAATTCAGGAAGTTACGATCCGATGGGTGCAAATATCGAAAGGAACCAAGATCTTTGGATTATAAACATACATGTCAAGTTTCATCAAAATCAAATTAAAATTGTGACCTTTATAGGGTCCACAACCTTGATATAACATACTTTCACACTATTCGCGTACAAACGGCGGCCATTTTGTCATCAAAATCGAATTAAAATTGTGACCTCTATAGGGTCCACAACCTTGACATAACATATTTTCACACTATTCGCGTACAAACAGCGGCCATTTTGTCCATCAATTTTGGTCCGATTTTCATGAAATTCTAACTCAACCTTCATTACCATGTAACAGTGATATCATCAAACGGTTTTCGAAATCGGATGACAATTTTGACCTCCAGAGGGACCACAAGCTAAAAAGGGCGATTTTTCAGACAATCAAGGGCCACAATACAGGAAGTTACGATCCGATGGGTGCAACCCACTAAACATGGATGGTTAGATTTACGTTACTTTTACGTCATTATGGTTAGATTTTGGTTAGCGTCCAATAATGGTAAAATTTTACGGTTAAATTGACGTTACTTTTACGTCATAATGGTTATGGTTACTTTTACGTCAGAAAATGACGTAAATCTAACATAAATTTTATGACGGTTTTCTTACCAATTTTTTTCGTAAAAATTATTCTTGATTAAATAACCATACCAGTGTGTGCACATTCTAACAATTGATTAATAGTCGGAATTCAGACAAAATAATTATATATGTGTTATTGGTGATAATTCTAACGTTAATCTAACATAAATTTTACGTCAGGTTTCTAACAGTTAGTTTATGGTTAGTTTTCTGACGTAAATGTAACGTTAATTTTCTAACGTTAATATAACGTTAATATAACGTTAATTTTCTAACGTTAATATAACGTTAATTTTCTAACGTTAATATAACGTTAATTTTCTAACGTTAATATAACGTTAATTTTCTAACGTTAATATAACGTTAATTTTCTAACGTTAATGTAACATAAACCTAATATTTGTTGTCTAACGTAAAACAAATATCAGTTTTAAAATGTCAGGATACCAACAATTAAAATACCAAATTCTAAATTTTAAACATTCTTTTGGGCATCTTCAACTAAAAAAGTGGGTGTGGCACCAGCCCCGGGGGTCAAGCCATGCAACAAAATTGATAGTTGTTAATATCCTTCCGGTATAAGGAATAAATATACCAAGTTCCAAAATGATCCATTCAGAATTGCAGCCTGTTGACAAAAAACCCACAAAAAGTTGGCGTGACTCAGACATGAAACAAAATAAATAGGTACAACCCCAGTGCTCACTCTGGGTTCAATTTTTTTTCCGCCAATTTTTCATTTTAATTTATTAGCCATATATTTTTTCCGCCAAAAAAAAGAACGAATATCTATTCTATTATATTTTTTCAGTAATTTTTGTTTACATATAATATTACAATTTACAAAATTCTTCACTGCTTTGCAGAAGCCCATTTTTTTAGAGCTTTTTCAACATCTGGGGTAACCACACAGTGTACTTGTTTTTAATGAATATTTTTCTTTATAACAGAAATTGTGACCAAGCACTTACTGATATATCAAGGATTTAAAAATGTTCATTTATCCTTAAGAGATCTACATTTTTCAAATACACAAACATATATTATGTAAGGACTAAGAGCTGAATCTTTCTTAAGTGATGATGATCGAGGCTGGGCCTTATATCAAACGCTAATAATCTCGGTTTCAAAGGAAACAAATTGACTCAAATTTTCAGCATATTCCATTTACGTTATCTATTTCTTAACTATTATATAGTCAGTTCGGGAGTATTTTGGTGGTGAAATACAAAAAAGAATAAGTTTGAAATTCTTCTATCGGACGTTGACGAAGGCTGTTCAAGTTTTCGCTTACGGCCCATTATTATTAATGGCATGTGATTAGAAAATAACTGACTTTCGTTCGTTCGTTTCTGGCGTTTAATATCGACTTCCATATAAACTGTAACAACAAACCTGGCTTCATTTATTAACGATACGTGCAACAGGAGTAGGAAAGGGATAAAACGGACGTCATAGTCCAATAATCTCACGCAAATCGAATGAGTATTATTCACGGTGTCCGCCATTTTGAATATATAGAAACCGTCAAAAAAAGCCACCGATTCGTATCTGGAGACAAACAATTAACTCGTCTGTCTCTTGATTAGTTTATTACTACTCTTACTGTATATACTAATCAACGCTAATCCGGGATTGATCAAGAGACAAAGGAATAGTACTGACTGATTTATAAATGACTCGGCCAAGCGTGATAGATTGTATCGTGTGTGCACGGCGTGGAAATCAAAACTTTGTGGCAAGAAATTTTTTTAGCCATGGTTAAAAAAGAATCGCCAAAACTTTCGCCAGATTGAATATTTAAACGCCAAAATTATATTTTTATCGCAATTGGCGGAAATGGCGATCGA
Organism: Patella ulyssiponensis; assembly: GCA_963678685.1. NCBI lineage: Eukaryota > Metazoa > Mollusca > Gastropoda > Patellidae > Patella > Patella ulyssiponensis. The sequence continues at coordinate 57,866,123 of OY783228.1, read as the reverse complement.
CAGCGTGAGCGCTGTACAACCCTATGGTGGATCATACCGAGAAAGAACAAAAACTGTTCCTAACTGCAGCATGTAGACTATTTACAGACGGGGGATTGCGTGGGTAAGGCGCTGGCTCGCTAGCCTGGAGATTTGGTGTTCGATCCCTGCATTGGCCGAGAAAGTTCATTTGGATTTTCCAGTCTGGTTTCCCCTTGTCAGTGATGCAGAACAGAGGGCCTGACAAGGGCGGTTGTCTAGTCGTTCGGATGGTTACGAAAAACCGAAGTCCTGTGTCCACATTGGGGTGCATGTGAAAGATCCCTTGTCAGTTGGAATTCGATATAAGAATAGGCTGCCCGGACAAAATTTCCGTCATAGCACACTGTACGGCATATGCCTGTCTTCCATTAGCCCTAGTTAGGGGCAGAAGAGTAGGGTGTTAACCCCCATTTAATTTCTAGTTATAGACAAAATATTGACAAAAGAGTGAACTGAACAATGAAGACGGGTCTACATCATAATATAGTGTGCTATGAGGGAAGTTGTGCCAGGGGAGGGACTCTAAAGCCTACTCTTATATCAAATTCCAACTGCCAAAGGATCTTTTATGTGCACCCCATTTTTCTCTCAACTTACCAATAACCATTCAGAATTCAAAATGTAATTGCAACCAAATGTCAAAACAGCACAATTTACAGTGTGCTATGAGGGAAATTTTGCCCGGGCAGCTGTGCTACGGTCCACTTTTATATCGAATTCCAACTGCCAAAGGATCTTTTACGTGCACACCAATGTGTACATGGACCCTTGGTTTCCTGTCCCATTGGAACTACTAGACAACTGAACTTTTCAGGCCCCTCTCCTGCCTCACTGACAAGGGGGAACCACTCTGGAAAATCTGGATGAACTGTCTCGGCCAATGCAGGGATCGAACACCCGACCTCCAGACTAGCAAGCCAGCATCTTACCCACCACGCCATGTGATTCCTCAAAAAATTGCAACAAAATGTACTACAAGTATTTCTATTTTAAAGATAAATATATTATGATGTAATGGAATAAGAGCAGACATTTAAATTGAAACAATTTATCCACAGCACAAATTTGGTGACAATTTAGAAAACAGTTCTTTAAGAAAAGGGTTTAACAAAAGATCTGTGGCAGTTGGAATTCGATATAAGAAATGAAATGAAATGAAATGGAGTTAAATGTCCTACTGTTCTGCTCTGACTGGGCTAATTAAATAAGGATGTACACCATACAGTGTGCTATGATGAAAAAACTGCCCGGCTTGCTGCACTACGGCCTACGTGCATGGCAAAGTGTACACAGGACCTTGGTTTCTCATCATTCCGAACAACTAAACGTTGTCACTTTTCAGGCCCTCTGTCCTGCATCACGGATGAACGATCTCCGCCAATGCAGGGATTGAACACCCAACCTCAAGTTTAGTGAGCCAATGTTTTACCCACTGATTTTCGAACGTGGTTCCCCCTTGTCAGTGATGCAGGATGGAGGGCCTGACATGGACAGCTGTCTAGTTGTTCCGATGGTACAAAAAACCGAAGTCCCATGAAAAATTGGCGTGCAGGTATAAGATACTTTGGCAGTTGCAACCTCTTACCCACTGATTTTCTGGCATGGTTCCCCCATGTCAGTGATGATGTGTAGTCGTTTGGATGGTACGAAAAACCGAGGTCCTGTGAACAATTGACGTTCACGTAAAAGATCCCTTGGTAGTTGGAATTTGATGTAAGAGTAGGCCGTAGCCCTGTTGCCTGGGCAAAATGTCCCTAAAAGCACACTATATGGCGTATGCCTGTCTTCATTAGCCCAGTTTAGGAGCAGAACAGTAGGACGTTAAACCCCACTTCATTTCATTAGTCAGTCCCGCTTGAGAATAGACACTAAGGTAGTTGACGGACGTTTTAAGTCCTAAATCGACGGTTTTAGTCTAAAACTTTGTTGAGTATTTTTTGTCTCGTTAAATTCACCTTATGTTTGGCGCAATATAGCTCGGTTGGAGCTAACATGCAATAAAACAACATTTCATTTCATTTTATTTGTTGAGTATTTATTCTGCTTCCATTTAATAAAACTGAAAATGTGTGTATGACAGATGTAAAACAGAGTATGGCGGCCATTTAGGGCAGAGATATCATATATTCTCTAGAAAGGAAGTAGATGGATCTCCCTGCGCAGGATGTTTTGTTAGGTAAAGCTAATTTTAAAAATCCAGTCATAGCTAGAAGCAAACACATCAGTATATCTCAACAATTTTAGTTACGTTCACATAGGTATGTGTTGGCCGAGCAAGGTTTTAGTGATTTTTATGGCTGGTTTCATCTCGGTAGTGGTGCAGAACCGCCCGGGCGTTCAGATCTGACGAAATACTGAAGTCCCGTGCATATATGCTGTGTACGTTCTAATAACATTCAGCAATAAATGTTCTTAACTTGACGCTTATTTGAATATTAAATTTACTTTCTCAATGTGTTCAACAAGATGTAGCAATTAATGCAAAAGCTTTTTTAAATTTTTGAATCTGACTAAAATTGAATATTTACTAGTTTTCCAATTCCTCTCACATTTAAGAAACCCAAAAAATTTTGAAAATCAATAAAGAAATAAGAAAGTTATTGCACTTTTAAGGCCCAAAATTGATCAATGTCCGTGTACAATTTTTAAAAAAAATTAGCCAAAAAGGTGACCGAAGATAATTTCTCAGCAACCTTTGAAGACATAGGCATGAAATTTTCAGGAAATACCCTTCCAACCATAAACTATTCATTGTAATTTTCAAATTTGGGCTATATAATTTATTTCCTTTAATTGATATAGGGGTCATTCTATGCAAAAATATGTTTATTTTCAGTGACGAGCGCCGTTTTTGCCTTTTCTTGATAATTTTATTTTTTGAAAATATAAGAAATAATTAGCTCTGTTACCACGAATATGGTGTAGTTTGACCTAGATTAATTTAACACTGAGAAAGTAAAAATTAACAAATTCCAACAACTTAAAAGTAGAGACTTATATATTCGCAATCGAAATATTAGTTTAAAAATCGGGATTATTGAATTTGATACAACTGAATAAAATGACTGTTGTCGATCTATTTCAATAAACATCAACAAAATAACTAACTATAACTAGTTGGCTACATCCATCGTGATCCGTATGGCGTATTATTTATATCAAGCCTCGAAATCAAATAATAATTTCTTCAATTTTACTATTCATATACCTAAAATAGTTTAGCCTATATAAAGTATTGAAGTGCGTATAGTTGATTTTGTCTACGATATCACCCCAGATGGAAGTGGACGTTAAACTCCAGAAACGAACGAACGAACAGTTGATGGTCACATAAGAAATATACGTATATGGCGCCATTTTGGGTCAGGGGTCAAGGTCAAGATAAATTACTCTAAATTATTAAATGTAATATCTATTAACGTATTTCAATATTAGGTGGTCTATTTTTGTTGTCGTTTTCCGTATGCTGTCCACACTGATTAAACAATCATTATGAAATAATTTTTTTATTCTTTTATATCTATACGCATTTTTCTCAACGCAGCATGAACCAGGAAGCTAGGTATCCTGGGAATGCAAGATGGCGTGCGGAATGGATTTTTTTCCTAAATTGCATGATAAATGTACAATATACAGTTCTTGGATTACACAAACAGAGAAACAGAAAAGTAGAATATACCAGATAAATGAGTGATTGGATTTGTAAGTAAGTTTTTTCTTATATCCCGAACTGCTGATGTATTACTGAGCTTACAAATTCAGTGATGTGAAAAGAATTCCACGATCACACGACAGCTATATATTTCTGCTGTTATTCTTATTTATTTTCCGGAATCATTTGTCACAACATCTGACGAATTTTTTTAACAATCCAATACTATTTTCAAGTAGAAGTTTACGATTCATCAACATAATATTTTGTTGCTATTTTTTCGACAAACTGTAAAATGAACTGATTTCTGTAAGTTGTATTTACACATTTAAGTAAAGAAGCCAGATAATCTAACAATTAAAATTAATCACTGATCTATGTATTCCTTTCTCTTGTAGTATCAATGTTTCACATGTAATTTTTAGCATAAATTACATGTAGTCAGAATGTGAGAAAGGAATTCCTGAAACCTAATTTTATTTTTATTTTGGAGTATAAAAGTTGCTTTTATTTTGTTTTTTTTGTTATTTTTACAGATCCCATATATATTTAAGGACAATTTGAGCATTATTGGTGGAAGTCATGTCGAGGAAGATATAAGAAGGTTGATATGGGCTTTATATATGGAAACTAGATGACATCACTGCTTATCATACCAACTTGGCATTGAAACCATGCATTGAACTCAATAACAGTATTAACCGTCTTCATGGTCGAAAGCACATTTATCAGAGCACTCATCTACGGAACTGTCCAGATGTCAAAGAAATAAAGACTTTTTAATCATGTACCGAACCAATATATTATATGTACCACACCAATATATTATTGTATCGATGGTAGCACAAAATACACCAGAATGTAGACCAAAAGCTTTACTTTACAAGCAGTAAGCCTAAAATATCTTGTATACATGTATATCACGGTTGTGGACCCTCTAGAGGTCACAATTTTGATCCGATTTTGATGAAACTTGAAATGCATGTTTATAACCCTCAAAGATCTTGGTTGTTTTCGATATCTGATCGTACCTTCCTCAATTATGGCCCGCTTTTTGTTTAGCGTGTTCTCTATCCATCTCTTGAAAAATGTGGGCATATCTTTTCAATATTCAGCTTTTCCCGACTTTCTCGTTTTGGATTACTATATTCATTGGGGCATAAGTCTATATCCCTTTTCGCTGAAATTGGGCCTTTGTCTTGCACTCCACATCGAGTTATATATGGATGAAGGTATTTGTCGACATTTCTTAGCTTGTTTATTTCTTTATTAAAAACATATCTCCCCCCCCCCCTTACCGCAAAACATGTGAATACTGCTTTATATTTTTTTTTCATTTCGGAGATCACGGTGGCTGAGTGGGTAACATGCTGGCTCGCTAGGCTGGAGGTCTGGTGTAGATCCCTGTATTGGCCGAGAAAGTTCATCCAGATTTTCCGGCGTTCTTTCCCCCTTGTCAGTTATGCAGGGACTGATAAGGACAGCTGTCTAGTCCTTCAGATGGTATGAAAAACCGAAGTCCCGTTTACACATTGGCATACACGTAAAAAATCCCTTGGCATTTGGAGCAGACTGTAGCGTCCTTGCCTGGGCAAAATTTTCCCCATAGCGCACTGTATGATAATGCCCGTCTTCATTTGCCCAGTTTGAAGCAGAACAGTAGGACGCTAAATCACATTTAATTTTTTTAGACGTGTATCAATATTCAGTATTCCACAAATTTCTCTTTCAAAGTTAGTTTGAAACCTTATGCAAAGGTGATAGGCTATACATGTACATGTACTTTTTCTTTTATCAAATTTGGTCAATGTCACAGTTTTCCTTCCAAATATGCGACAGACTGTGGCCATATTTCCACATTTTCAAAGTGCTATACAGATCTTTTTCTCATAGAGCTGTTTCCTAAATTGTCACTAACTTGGTGCTGTGGATAAACTGTGACAATTTAAATGCCTGTTTTGTACTTTATTACATTATATATTTATCTTTTAAATAAAGTATAGATACTTGTAGTGTATTTTGTTATATAATTATGTAAACTGTGTATTTTTTTTTACATTTGGTTACAATTACTTTTAGAGAGAAATTGGGTTTAACATCCACTCGACTCACATTAGGTCATTTGCTTGCACGTAGGGGCCTTTAGCAGTGGGATAAAACTGGATGACCTGGAGAAAATCTAGTCAGCAATCGAAACCACGCCACCTGATTCAATGACTGATCTTATAATGCACCGCTTAGAGAGAAAAATGTTTTTTAACGTACAAAAGACAGACTTTGGGACTAACCTGCAATTCAATACAAGTTAAACAATTTGAGGAGGGAGGGGATGGCTGAATGGTTAGCACATGCATGCTGTATCATAAGGCCTGTAATTGAGACCCCTACATGCCAGCGAATCATTGAAATAAAATTAAACCATAATTTAGACCCGAAATGACCTGGTTTCTGTCGAGTGGATGTTAAACCCCATTTCTCTCTCTCTCTCAATACTTTGGTTGCGCTAGGAGTCTTTAGTAATTGGAGGACCCAGAGAAATTCCCTGTTCACGTCTAGTATCGAAACCAGTCCACTAGGTATCACTGACAGACCTTATGATCTAAAGTGCATTCATTAGATCACATTACCATCCAGCCCTTCATATGGTTAAAGAACATTTGGTTATTGGTTGACTGAATGTCATGTTTACAAAACGCAAATAATAGATTTGACGTTAGAATTGCATCCGAAAATGATGTTTATTTAATGTTAGATTTACGTCATAATGGTCGGTTAGATTTTCATCATTTTGCTCATCTTTTTAACGACAATTTAACGTCAGGAAATGACGTAAATCTAGCGTAAATTTTATGTCATATTTACGTCATTTTCTGACATAAATCTAACGTAAAGTTTACGTCATTTTCTGACGTAAATCTAACGTAAGTGACGTAAAGTTTACGCAAAATTTACGTTAGATTTACGTCAGAAAATGACGTAAACTTTACGTTAGATTTACATCAGAAAATGACGTAAAGAGAACGTAAAAATGACGTAAAGTTTACGTTAGATTAACGTCATTTCCTGACGTAAAATTATCGTTAAAAAGATGAGCAAAATGATGGTAAACTGACTGACCATTTTTACGTAAACTTAACGTAAAATTAACATCATATTGTTAAGTGGGAAATATCGAAAGGAGCCAAGATCTTTGGGTTATAAACATGCATGTCAAGTTTCATCAAAATGGAATTAAAATTGTGACCTCTATAGAGTCCACAACCTTGACATAACATATTTTCACACTATTCGCGCACAAACGGCGGCCATTTTGTCCGCCAATTTTGGTCCAATTTTCACGAAATTCGAACTTAACCTTCATTACCATGTAAATATTGAAAGGAACCAAGATCTTTGCAGGGTATGAAATAAGCCTATTATATGATAACCTCAAAATAGGTTACGCTAATCTGCCTAAAATTTGAAATGGTAACCTATAGGTTACAATGCATCAATTAACCTAGGGGGTGTGGGGTCAAAGAAAATTTTGAATTTTGACATGTAATATGGTACAATTTAGCTAGCCTACACTTTAACACTAGAGCCAATTAAAAGATTAGCCAGCTAGACCCATTGGCTCATTAAATCAGCCTGGTCCATCTCCCTAAGCCAATTAGTGGATTATTGTTAATCCTAATACCCTCTACAAAATTGCAAATAACTAAAAAAATATTTTATTTTTATGCATAAAAAAATACTAAGTTACAAAAATGTTCAAATTGTCTTGTTCTTTCCAATGATATAAATTCAATTGTACAAAGTAACAATTATATTACTGTAAATAATATTATATTGACAAGTCACGTTCCACTAAAATCATGACTTTTGTCTGGCATAATGGTAAAACAATGTGAACAAGTAGCCCATCTCTTTTAAATAGAAATATCGCCCAAAATGACCATCACATTGTCATTATGATACTTTATCGCTATGGGCATTTGACATTTCTTGCGTGGAAAATAAAAAAAAATATATATATATAGTTGAAATCTTCGGCAATGAAATATTCTTCTATGTGGCTTGTATAAGTCGTAAAAGTTTTTATTCAATTTAGCTTTCCAAAGTCTAGAATTATTAGCCGTAAGTTTTCTGTTATCGTCTGTTTGACAGCGTATCAAAGATGGCTGCGACACGCTTGATCTCGGCTCGAGTATACGTATTCTTTGCACCATAACGTCAAAAAAGAAAATATGAATAGCTGTCTTTTTCAATATTATCATATTCCACGATATCCCTGGTTGTAAATCATAAAAAAATTTGATTCCATTTCACTCTCCATGTCATAAAATTATTAGCCATAAGTGACAGCATGAAAATATTGGAATGATGCCAAAAGTCATTGATCATTCATTCATTGACACGGTGACGGTGTGAATTTTCACCTCTGACTCATTACGGTACGTAAATATCGGAAGATCCTTTGTTGAAACGCACGTTTTTTATTTGATAATTGTAATATTTTTTAAACATAGGAGTGGGGAATATTTTAGCTGAAATTTTCAGTTTATAAATTAGATAGCTAGGTGGTCGAGAACGGAAGTCCGTTCTCGTGATTCCAGGTCGTGGTAACCGATGCGTAACCTGAACGACCTTTCGCGTCTTATTTCGTACCCTGCTTTGGGTTATAATCATACATGTCAAGTTTCATCAAAATCGGTTCAAAATTGTGACCTCTATAGGGTCCACAAGCTAAAAACATGATTTTTCGTACAATCAGGGGCCATAATCCATGAAGTTTCGATCCAATACACGCCAATATCGAAAGCAGCCGAGATCTTATGGGGATAAACCTATATTTGAAGTTTCGTCAAAATCGGATAAGAATTGTGACCTGTAGAGAGTCCACAAACAAATTGTGGACGGACGGACGTCCAGGGGAGACGACAATATACGTCCACATGAAAATGTGGGCGTATAAAAATCTTGCTTGTAAGAAATTATCGCATATTTTTACTTTTTTCGTAAAGAAACATTTATAATACACTAAAATCTGATTAAGAATAACAACGCATTAAATAATTATCTGAAAATTATTAGAATTTCTTTGGTTTTTATAAAGTTCTGTCCCATAGTATACGAAATATTTAATGTCATGGATTTAGCTGTTCAGTTATCAAAATTCATTGAAAATCAATATACTTAAACTCTGTGTATCAATCTGAAGTCAATCAGATGATAAGTTTGGTCTCTAGAGCATCACAAGATTTTTCAAAGTGATCAAGAGAGATAAATTTGGCAGTAATTATTGGAAATCGCTGAAAATCAATAGGCTTCTTTGTCTCATGACCTTAAACACCGTGTATAAATTTAAAGTCAAACAGATATTAACGTTAGCCTCTAGAGCATCCCCAATTGCTTGTGGACGGCAGAGCGACCGACGGACGGACAGGGTTGACGACAATTTACAACAACATTTCAATATGGGTGTATAAAATTCAATGTTGGGATTGGCATAATTTAAGTCCTTTGGTAATTGCTTTACCTAAAGATTTTGTTTGGCAGATGCTGGAGGATATTATGTTTCTGAATTTTACTGGGTTTTTTTTATGGAATTCAGGCATAGAAATAGAATAAATGTAAGGTAGTGCATCTATTTTGACATTGTCTTTAATATCATTACTCCTGTTGAAAGTATAATGATTATGTAAAATATCTAGTTTAGTTAAATTCGTAATGCATTTATAAGTGTCATTATTGGTATTCGGCCAAAGTACAACTTCAGTAAGAATATTTCTAAGACAGTATTCTTTACAGGTAAAAGCAATATTGTTGATAGCCTTATCGACAGGCGTTAAAACAAATCTTTCTTGAAGAGAAGTAAGACATTCAACTGCAGATGTGTTATTTAGGACCTCAGGTAAACAACATACGGTATATATACATTTTGAAAATATTGGATGATAAATGCAGTCTCTATCACAATCAATTGTGGATGACAGACCAACAATATTATACATTGCCAAATAGGTCAAATATTAATAATATTATCATACCTCCAACTTTATCAGATTTTGGTGAATGGACTCACAGGTTTTCTGATTTTTCTTATAGTCATCTTCACCTCCCTTGACATGTGATTGTTGTTCTTTTAATTCTTGTTTATAATGTTTTAATCTACAAAACAAGCGGTTGCTAATGCTATGTAAGATAAGCCCATGTTTTGCAAAAGATGGATAAAAAAACAAGTTGAAAAAAAAACCCAAAACAAGGGCATAGCTATAAACGCTGCAATAATATATGTCCACATTCCTGCTTTGATTGATATGGTACTTTTTAAAATGAAGAGAGTGAAATATAAAATAGCTGTAATATGATATGAGGCAAAGCAGGCTAGGCGTTGGGTTTGTTTTGCCAAACTTACAGACAAAATATTAACAAGCCAACAGTGAGGCTGATGTCCCCCGCCAAAATCCCCAAATAAATAGATGACACATATTAATTAATCGCACAGTGATTTATTTAAACATTTTTTTAGAATTAAACACAAATTGTGACTACTAACAGGTCATCAGCCAAAAATGAGATTTTTCAAACAATCAGGGGCCATAATCAAGGAAGTTACATTCAGATATGCGCGATTATCTAAAGGAACCATGTCTTTGTGATTACAACACAAGCCAACAGTGAGGCTGATATTCCCCGCCGAAATCCCAAAATAGATGACACATATGATCATTATTGTAAATAATGTATTTTTAGCCCATCATAATGTTTCATTTTAATTACTGCAGGGATTGTTATTGTTAATGAGCTGAATAAAATTTCCCCCCGTTTTAGTCATTGTTTCTACACTCTGCCAACCACCTAGACATGTATTTTGTGATAGAAGATATAGTTAGGGTTTCACACTGCGTAGCTTGTGTGAAACACTATTGTTTTTGTTAAAATTATTATTAGGGTTTCACACTGCGTAGCTTGTGTGAAACACTATTGTTTTTGTTAAAATTATTCTTATTATTAGGCTTTCAGACTTTCGTCTGAAAGACTATTGTTTTTACTAAAATTATTATTAAGCTTTCATATTTAATATGAAAGCTTATTGTTTTTGTTAAAGTTAATCAACAGGGGTGAGAAATTAACTGAAAGGTGATTTAATTATCGCCAGAGGTGAGTTTTCTCGGAAGCAGAGTTGGGATTTTGCCCGTATATTCCGGACATTTCCGAATTTTTTTTCCAAACGCACAATATTGTCTGACCGGGAATGCCCAATCGGACATCAAGACATAGTGAATAATATTCAAAATTCCAAAATTAATATAGTGTACTGAGAGTACTGTCAAAGGGGGTCAATTCGCCCGGACATTGTCTGTGTCCAGCCTTCCAATTTTCAAAATTCGCCAATCCATTGTTTTGCCATCATCCAATATTTTAACGAATTATCCTTCCCTTCCTACCACAACCTGTTCCAATTAGCCCACCCCAGTCAATCTTCATTCCTCCACCCCCGGCAGGAGTTAGATCACAGTCCCGTTAATCATTTCGGACCACCAGTGCAGGCAACAAACGAAATTTCAACGCCAATAGTGCAAAATAGGTTGTGGGAAAAATTGGATGGTTAGTTGCTGGATTTACTGAAGGTTTTCACATTCCATTTATGGGTCAAAGAATATTTCCGGTAGCTTGTAACCATACCTTATGTTTCAGTCATATGGAGATGTTAATGAAAAAGATCAATAATGAGTTGGCACATGGTCATGTCATGGGTCAGTTTGCATCCCCTCCCTTCCAGAATTTGCATTGTTCGCCGTTGGGGTGTGATACTGATACCTAAACATGAGCCTGGTGCCTTTCGTTTGACTCGTGATTTATCTCTTCCTCTCAATAATTCTGTTTTATCTTTTCCTCTCAATAATTCTGTTAACTCAGGCAATCAGAACTTTTCACTAAAGTGCAGTACGAGTCCATAGATCAAGTCGTTCATATTGTAAAATCCAGAGGTAGAGGGGCGTTAATGGCTAAGGCTGAAATTCAAGACGCTAATAGGTTATTACCAATTCATCCGAATGAGTTGTTGGGATTTACAGTTCAATTGGGTGAAGAGGTATTATATTTTGCTGATAAGAGTTTGCCCATGGTAGAGTGATTCATGCACAGAACAAAAATAACCAGACTTCTCAAAGTATTTGAACATAACCTAATAATAGAGTTCTCAATTTGTGAAATCATATTACACTATCACCAGTATTTGTGCTATATTTACAGCTATTATACTCATCTTGTTTCATATTTTAAAATTGGTAAAAGCTTTCATGATATTTAGTGTAAGTTTGTTTAATTCTTACTTTGCCCGCTCTTCACATTTGTTCGATATTTATATATATATATATATATATACATATTATGATGGTAATAAACTATAACTAACTAACTAAACTTCAGGCCCAATTCTCCCATTGACAGAGCATTATTTGGTGTTACGTACGTTACACAAATATGTTACGTACGTTACACGTGTGAAATTTGTGCCACATAACATTTAGAATGGATCAAAGCACGCTTTATATTTAATATCTCTGTTATGTTATGATTTAATAATTGAATAAAATATATGAATTTCAGATAATTCATTTCATTAAATTTGACATAAAATTCTAGAATATATGAATACCGTTACTGAAAACCCTTGTGGTAAAAATTAGCAATCTAACTCCGACACAACTAATAATAAAATTTAGACAAAGCTAATAATTTTTTTTTAGACATAGCTAATTATGAAATTTAGAAAACTCAACAACTTGTGACTCATTTATTAGTTTATTATGTACTTGTAATATTTTTGAAGACTATTTTAAGACTCTTCCAGGAAGTTTGAAATTATTTACCTAGTAGATTCTAAGCTTATTTATTTCAGTAAATTAAAAAATTGGATCCAACCACAAATGATCGTTTGATTGTCTTATACACATTGAGTAACATCTCAACTTCAATTTCACCCCTGGTTTATTCTTTAAGCAATATTATATTTTTCCTTGATAAACAAATGAAATAATGAGTTATTTATCAGTGAAAATTTTGTCAATGTACATCGATATACAGATTGCCATAAACTATGAAATCAAGTAAATGTTGTAAAATTTTAATGAAATTCGTAAAATAGGATCATTTTCTTACATAGATAAGTGAAAAAAGTAGTGGCTACAAAAGATTTTTTTTTTGTCTTGATGTGTAATTCTTGCAAGAATCGCCCTTCAGCTGATTTTTTTTTAATGTTTACATGCAAAAGACTTCCTAATAAGGTGAATTTTGTGGTTTGCAAACGCAATATGTGAGAGTGCTTGCCGTACTCATATTATAGATGTTAAATATCCTTTATGATAATCCTATTTTGTTTCAAATAATTATCACAAATATAAAAATCATACACATCAAAAACAGAGCACACAGCATTTTGAAATCGGTTCGGCAGCAGTGGTCCAAATAATAATCTACATAGAAGTCAAAAATACGACTCCTAACGCATTGCGCTCTAAACTGTGTTCTAAATTATAGAATAAACTGGAAATCAATTGAACCCATTTCAAGGTGGAACTCCATGCTCTTTGATATGGTTGGGTTATTTGAGGCACCAGATAATCTAAAAATAGAAGTCGATATGTGATAATGCGTCTCGAAAAATCCTTTGATCTGTTACATGACGGGAAAATTCTGTTATTAAAAACAACCGGCATGTACAGGACTACATAATAAATTGGAAGTTCTTTTAGTGAAATGTTAGATTAATTTAAGTTTAAATATATCCTTTGTGTTTAAATTACCACTTAATGGTTGGTTGTGTCGTATTTTGTATTAATCTTGAAATTTCTATTTTATAGCTATTGTTCTTGAAATTAAGACCCACAATTTATGCATCGTGTTGCATTTTCATATTTTTAATAATCATGAAACAGTCAATGCACGTCTTTTTAGTTATATTTCGGAGCAGTTTTTAAGCGGTGAAAGAATAAGCATACTAAACCTGAATAATGGCATAGCCATAATGTCACATCGTCCTCTTTAATTTGCCACAAATTGGGAGGCCAATCCCGCAGCGTCCTAAAAAGATTGGAATTTGAGTCTTGTGACCTTGATGGATTTTCAAATGGCCAATTGGGCAGATTTGATCAGTATCAATTGGAGAACAATCGAGCCAAATTTGATGCTTGTACCATCATTTGCATGATTCTTCCCAAAAATTGCTCTTATCTGCCCCACTATAATATATTTAAACACTTTTTAAAATTAAGTACAAATTGTGACTTCTAGTGGAGCCACAAGCTAAAAATGTGATTTTTCAAACAATCAACATTACGGTGTAACAGTGATATATTCAGATGTTTTTTATGTTGGATAATAATTGTGACCTCTAAACGGACCAAAAGCTAAAAACGTGACTTTCAGTACAATCAGGGGCCTTAATTCCGGAAGTTGTGATTCGATATGCATGAATAGCAAAAGCCACCTAGATCTGTGGGTTATAAACATACATTTCAAGTTTCATGAAGATTGGATTAAAATTATAACCGCTACATGGTCCACAACCTTGATATTCTATATTTTTACACTATTTGCTTACAGGGGCCATAAGCTAAAAAACCAGCGGCTGCCGGGCAGGATACGCCAACATTTTCGAGAGATAGATAGAGAACATGCTAATAAGAAAGTGATTTTTCTTACAATCAAGGGCCATAATTCATGAAATTACAATTTGATATGTGCAAATATCGAAAGGAACAAGTCTGACAAATATATTGCAATTTCCGAATAACGGTACACTTTTAACCTATGTGCTGTAGGCATATCCATGCTTTACCATTACAGTGGTGTTTTTTTTTCAACGTTTATAAACTAAAAAAGACATAGATGCTAGAGTGTACAGACTGTTGCTTAATGCATGAACAATGTTAGGATTCTCGTCATTTGTATTTTTAACTGTATCGTTTGTGAGATAGGATGGACCTGGACGGATTTAAATCAAATATTGATCAAATGTGAATAAATTTGTTAACGTAACCGATATTTCAATTTGCGTAACCAGGAAATCGTTCGCATGTTTTTGAGCTGGCGCGACCACACGTTACCGATCGGTATTGTTCGCGTCAAATTTTGTGTTGTGAAAAAATAAATTTTATCCATCATGAAAAGTTAAAAGTATTGGTTTTGAAATACAAAAAATTGCCGTGGTGCCGTAGTAGTACCATTCTGCCACAGCTATTTTTAATTGTTTTGTTCCGTGGTAGAAAACTCGTAAAGCTATTTGAGTCATAAGTGGTACTTACAACCTTCCAGAACTATGGCATCGAATTGTGACCTCCAGAAGGGCCACAAGCTCAACCAGCAGAGATGGATAGAGAACAAGCTGAACAGTAAGTGATTCTTCCTACAATCAAGGGCCATAATTCATGAAGTTACTATTTGATATGCGCAAATATCGAAAGGAACCAAGATCTTTGGGTTATAAATATGCATTTCAAGTTTCATCAAAATCAGATTAAAATTGTGACCTCTACAGGGTCCACAACCTTGATATACCATATCTTTACACTATTCGCATACAAACAGCGGCCATTTTGTCTGGCAATTCTGGTCCGATTTTCACGAAATTCAAACTCAACCTTCATTACAGTGTAACAGTGATATAATAAAACATTGTTTAAAATCGGATAATAATTGTGACCACAAGCTAAACAAGGCAATTTTGTGTATATAATCAGGGGCCATAATTCAAGAAGTTACGATCCGATATGCACAAATATCCAGATAACCCAAGATCTTTGGGATATAAACATGCATTTCAAGTTTCATCAAAATCTGATTAAAATTATTACCTACACAGGGTCCACAACCTTGATATACCATATTTTTACACTATTCGGGTCATTCTCAGAAAAAGTAGCAAATTGAACGAAAAAATGTCTTCAATGTTTTCACTTAATAGTTGCTTGATTATCATAAATTTTATATATTAATGTGTTGGAACAACATTTTATCTAACAGAAAAAAATTATTTACCCATATTTACGCCAAAAATAGACCTTTTGCGATCTAATATACGCGTGAAATGTCCTTACCGTTACCATGTCCAACTTTGAATTACAAAAGTTATGTACATTTTTCTTAAATGTGAGGGAACTGTGAATGTTAATCCCCATACATATCAATTCATACTATATTGGTCTATTTCCATTCAAAGTCCAGGGTTTCTAGGGGTTTTAATGTGTCTGTGAGGATAGCCTCAATGCGGGACCTGATTTTAAGTTTCAAAATGTCTTTACCGTTACCGCGCTGTGTATTTCACAGATGCCTCTACTTTATCGAGGTCAAGGTCTTTCTCAGCCATGTTGGATTTCTGAAGGTCATAAAAGTTTAGCAAGGAGGGAATTTCAAAGGTAAGAATCATAATTTTCATATGTCAAGGGAAATCGTTTGTCTTTATAACCGTTACGTGAAATAATGAGGCAAAGAACGGGGGAATATTTTTAATAATAATATATGAGATAAGATAACTGGTATGCTTCAAAATAAGCAAGAAAAAGATGAGAATATATATATGTTTATATATTCTAAACAAAATGTGTCTTTACCGTTACTACTTGATGTCTTTACCGTTACTACTTGATGTCTCTACCGTTACCTTTTTTGGTAACGGTAAAGACATTTGTTGGAATGGTAAAGACTTGTCCACTTGCAAGTTGGACTGTGTGTGTTGGGGACCACCTATGGGCTAGATAACTAGCTAGAATTCTAAATGATGATGTATAGCATTATATTTTCATTTTTACAGTGCATGATGATTGTGCCAATGACAGCCAAATCTAAAAGAGAGATGATGGCAGCGAAGCGCGCAAAGACGAAGATGGATCCTGAGGCGCACCAAGTGTACCTGGAATCTGAACGAGAAAGGTGAGACATGTGAACTTATATATTCGGTATAAAATATTTATTTGATATGCCAAGGAATAATTTGTCATAACGACAATCGACTGTAGTCAGCGGAGGGGGAGAACCGCTCTTCAACGAACGGTCAATTGTATTAGGCCCCCCTATACTGAGACATGAACTTATTAAGCCAATTCCCCCCCCCCTCCCAAAAATTTGCTTAATTGAGAGATAATGAACAGAAACATCTTTATTTTTCAGATACCGAAAACGTAAAGAACTCGGCAAGATATCACAAAAATGTCAGAAAGAGAGAAACGATCGCAGCGAAATACTTGGCGCGAATGTAAGCGAGAACACCGCCGTAACCATAATGAAGCGGCCACAGAAGCTACAACTCCAGAACTACTCACTCCAGAGCCTACCCCGCCAAGACAACCACAGGAGAATATTGAAAAAGCAGTTCCATCGCATCAAAAAAGGGCAGGAAGGAGAAAAATACGCTGAGAAGAAAAGAGGGCATACAGAACCATTAATAAGTTACAGGATAAAGTTAAAAAACTTGACAACAAGATCAAAAACTACCAACGTCAAGCCAAGAAAATATCAATGCCAGACAGGATGGACTTTTTCAAACAGCGCTTGGCAAAACAGACCATATCATACGTCAAAAAATGAACCGAGATTCACCAAGCTGTGTCCACACAAAAGTCCCATCTCATTCATCGTGAGTTGTCGTGTTTTTGTACTGTTAGGGATTGTTTAAAGAATTGCTTCAAGCCGGTCGTGATGGCAATGACACAGGACTCTGATGGGGATAGTGAAAGCGAAGATATGGAGATTGAGTTTTCAGCCAGCGATGAGAACACGCACGTACCAACTCCGCGTGAGAAAGTTGAAAATACTTTAACAGACATCGAACTAAAATTATTCCAGCGACGTCTAAATGAAGGTTATGATATCGCGCTCTCGATGAGAGACATAACGAACATGTCACCAGAAGATATCAGCCGGGAGTGCAAATTTAAAGTCTGGTGGTCGTTGGCGGTTGATGAGCGGGGTTATATCGGTCCCAGGCAGTCACCAACCGAAATTGTGCCCCATCTTCACTCCTACTACTCAGTCATGTTCACTAAAAGAAAAAAGAAATTGTTCTACACTGGCCGAGTGATAGCAACCCAACCACTCGGATTGAAATATCTGGAGAGTGTTGGATCCCGAGACCTTTACACGTTTAACTGGCCAGGGTGTGATGATATTCAAGAAAGTGAGGACACCAGTTTCTTCTTGACTGAGGTTAAGTTTAACGGCCCCCCTCCATTCATTCTAGATGAACAACAGCTCGAAAAAATACGAAAACATCCACTACTGAAGTAAATATCCTACTGTCACTGTACTGTCAGCTTTAAGATGTCTTTCGATCGTGAATTATTTAATTGTCGTTTCGGCAATTCTGGACCGAGTCTGTATTCTAGATTTAATTGAGAAGATCTGCCCACATCTGTGATTGGTCTGGTTGTACGTGATGTCAGGTTGAGGAGATATCTAGTCAAAAATGTGTTTAATGTTATTTCATTTAATTAAATTTCTGTACACCATTGGAATATATTTTTGAAGTTTATTAATATGTTAGAGATGTGACATATTGAAAGATAGGTTGCCAGGCAACGAAACATACGCCCACAGCAGCTAAATCGTCCGGGCAGTCAACAAGGGTTGTCGCATATTTTTACTTTTTTTTGGTAATAAAACATTTGTAATACACTCAAATCTGAGTAACAACTCATTATGTAATTATCTGAAAATCATTAGAATTTGTTTGCTTTTTATAAAGTTTTGCCCCAAGCTAAATTAGTATAGGAAACATTTAACATCATGGATTTAGCTGTTCAGTTATCAAAATTCATTGAAAATCAAAATACTTGTTCGTTTCAACACCTTAAACTCTGTGTATCAATCTGAAGTCAATCGGATGATTTATAAGTTTGGCATCTACAGCGCCACAAGGTTTTTCGAAGTGATCAAGGAGATAACTCTGGAAGTAATTATTTGAAATCGTTGAAAATCAGTAGGCTTCTTCGTCTCAGGGCCTTAAACAGTGTGTGTAAATTTAAAGTCAATCGGATATTAACTTTGGCCTCTAGAGCATCCACAGGATTTTTTGATGTGATCGAGGGCCATAACTCTGGCATTAATTATCGGAAATCGCTGAAAATCAATAGGCTTCTTCGTCTTATGACCTTAAAAACTGTGTATAAATTTAAAGTCAATCGGATATTAACTTTGGCTTTTAGAGCGTCCACAAGATTTTTTGAAGTGATCAAGGGCTATAACTCTGGCACTAATTATCGGAAATTGCTGAAAATCAATAGGATTCTTCATCTTATGACCTTAAACACTGTGTATAAATCTAAAGCCAATCGGATATTAACTTTGGCCTCTAGAGCGTCCACAAGATTTTTTTGAAGTCGTCAAGGGCCATAACTCTGGTAGTTATTATCGGAAATCGCTGAAAAACAATAGGCTTCTTCGTCTCATGACCTTAAACACTGTGTATAAATTTAAAGTCAATCGGATATTAACTTTAGCCTCTAGAGCGTCCACAAGCAATTGTGGACGCCGGACCGCCGGACGGACGGACGGACGGACGGACGGGGGCGACGACAATATACGACCACATTTCAATGTGGGCGTATAAAAATGAGTCTTTACAGTTAGCAAACATTGAACTCTTGTCCATGCTACAGGAATGATTCACATTGCAGTCTGCAGATATAGAAAGCCAGTGACGCCTCAGTTCTGATATATAATGAAAAAATGTCTTCACCGTTACTGTTGATGTCTGTACCGTTACCGTGCTGATCATGCATCGCAAACATGATTTTGAACGAAAGAACACCTTCTACTTCTGATTTACGATTTTTTTTTACATAAATGGCCTCATAAAAAAAATGAATGTGTCTTTACCGTTACTTGTCACTTTTTCTGAGAATGACCCATCCACGTACAAGCGGGGCCATTTTGTCTGCCAATTTTGGTCCGATTTCCACGACCTTCAGACTCAACCTTCAATAGGCTGTAACAGTGATATAATCAGATGTTTTTTAATTCGGATAATAATTGTGACCTCCAGAGGGACCACAAGCTAAAAAAAGGTGATTTTACGTACAATCAGGGGCCATAATTCAGGAAGTTACGATCCGATATGCACAAATATCGAAAAGTACCAAGATCTTTTGGTAATAAACATGCATTTCAAGTTTCATCAAAATCAGATGACAATTGTGACCTCCAGAGGGTCCACAACCCTGATACACAATATTTTGACACTATTTGCGAATGAGGGGCTGCCATTTTGTCCGTCAGTTTCGATCCAATTTTAACAATTTCAAATTCAAGCATCCATAGGGTGTAACGGTGATATGATATATTTAAACGGTTTTTGAAATCTGATAAAAATTGTGACATCCACGGGGTCCAGAAGCTAAAACGCGATTTTTGGTACAATCAGGGGCCATAATACCTAAAATTATGGTCCTTTACGCACGAATATCAAAATGAACCAAGATCTGTGGGTTTAAAAACATACATTTAAACCAAATCGGATAAAAATTGTGACCTATACAGTGTTCATAAGTTAAAAACACGATTTTTCATACTATTAGGGGCCATAATCCATGAAGATACTCTCCAATACATGCCAATATCGAAAGGAACTCCGCACAATATACGTCCACATGAAAATGTGGGTGTATAAAAACATTGTATATAAGTTTACTTGATGAGGGGAAGATTGTTGACATTTGATAATAAACTTCTGTTTCCGGTTGATTGGGATGCACATGCGAAAAGATAACTTGTATTGCAAGGGTCCGAGCTGTAAGTTGTTTATAGATTTGAAGAGGAATGTGGACGGTAACTGATGTATAATTGATGAAACATGATATGAGACAGTACTTTTGAATGATAATAGAAGAATAAACAATGAGAAACTTAATCAAATAGACACTTACTTGTTCTGGGCAGAGAGTGTTTCTGTTTTAGCTGTACTGATATCATCTTTGGCAGCTAAAATGAACAAGCGATGGTCATGCACTATACACCCACAGTTTGCAAAAGATGGACAGAGAACATGATAAAACAAGTTATTTCCATGCAAGATAAGTTAAAAAAAAAAAGGCAAAAAAAGGGATTTTTCGTACAATCAGGGGCCATAATCCACAAAGTTATGGTCTGAAATGCGCGAATATCAAAATGGACTAAGATATTTGGCATATAAAGATATGTTTTAAGTTTCCTCAAAATTGGATGAAACTTGCGACTTCTAGAGAGATACTTTTACACTTTTTGCATACAAGGTTTTTAGGCATTCCTTCAAGGATTCAGAAAATATTACTCCCATCCCCATTTCTTTGGAAGGAAAATATCGCAAAAGCCTTTGGGATTTTTCACGTTTCAAGATGGCACTTTCGATTCAATTGATAGACTTTATATTTTATGTATCAGTAATTTCTTAACTAGTATAAACAAGCCAACAGTGAGGCTGATGTCCCCCGCCAAAATAAATGGATGACACATATTAATTAATCGCACATTTATTTTTTTCAAAAGTATGGAGCAATCAAACTATACACTAAGTTTCATCACTCTTTAACAGATAGAATCCAGATTATCTTCTCCCAAAGTATCGACCAATGAAATTGATTAATCATTGAACCCAGTCAAGACATTCACTTAATGAACTTCTACATCAAGTTAAAACATTCTACCTCAATTAAAAGCCCAATTTAGAAGCAGAACAGTAGGACGTTAAACTCCATTACATTTCATATCATTTCAATGAAAAGCAGAGTTGTTATGTCCCTAAGTCTTGACCAATCAAATTGCTTATCACTCCTAAGCCTAAGCAGAAAATTCTCACCATCACCATCTATATTCTGAGTTTCATCGCTCTCACTTCATCTGATAGATCTATAATTTGTCAATATTTTACTCCTGAACTTTGTCGACAAAAAAAAAGTGAAAGGTGAAATTCAAGGATTCAGAAAATACAACTCCAATGTCTGTAAGTAAAATATTGCAAAAGCCTTTGGGATATTTCAATTTTCATGTTTCAAGATGGTGGCACTTCCGGTCTATCAAAAGACTTCATATTTTATGTACGCATCAGTAATATTCTTGATAGCACAGAAACAAATTTCAAGTCAATTTGACCTATATTTTGTTGATTTCACGAAATTCAAACTCAACCTTCATTACGGTGTCTTGGTGTTATAATCAAATGTTTTTTTAAATTGGATAATAATTGTGACCTCCAGAAGGACCAAAAGCTAAAAAAAAGGCGATTATGCGGACAATCAGGAAGTTACAATCCGATATGTGCAATTATCAAAAGGACCCAACATCTTGTAAACATGCATTTCAAGTTTCATCAAAATCAGATTAACATTGGGACCTCTACATGGTCCACAACTTTGATATACCATATTTTTACACGGTGATATAATCTAATGTTTTTTAAATTCAGATAGTAATTGTCACCCTGTCCGTCCGTCGTCCACATTTGCTTGTGCACGCTCAAGAGGCTTAAGTTAATATCCAATTGACTTTAAATTTATACACAGTGTTTAAGGTCATGAGACGAAGAAACCTATTGATTTTCAGCGATTTCTGACAATTACTGCCTGAGTTATGGCCCTTGATCACTTCAAAAAATCTTGTGAATGCTCTAGAGGCCAAAGTTAATATCCAATTGACTTTGAATTTATACAGTGTTTATTGTAATGAGGTAACACTACAAGGTGCATAGTGTGGCGTCAAGAGCTTTTAGTATCGGGCTTCCATGTTAGAATATCCTTCAAGCAAATAGAAAAGCTTAATTGTGATTATTAATCATGGAAACCCGTGAGAAATATACGTTGCTTAATGTTGTCAGTAGTTGCTTAAACCCGTCAGTACTTGTACCGTACGTCAGTATTCCAATAAATGGTCAGTAATGATCATACGGTGATTATTTAAGTTAATTCCTTAGTATTCCTGTGTCAGTATGTAAACATGACGAGGACTCCACGGCCGGTGACCTAGTAACGGGCCCCCCCCCCTCAATCCATGGTGTGCCACGATCGACATCCGAGAATTCGGTGTAATCTTGTGATGCCGCGTCATATTTTCGACTGCTATCCGTGTTTCTTTTTTGTTTATTTACCAGGAAACGTCAATTGAACTATTGTTGACAATGGACGTTCAAGATACATTCCCCAACGTTGAAGCAATATTGAGAATATATCTGTTTATGATGATATCTAATTGTTCTGGGGAGAGATCTTTCTCCAAATTGAAACTCATAAAATATTATCTCCGGTCTACGATGGGTCAGGATAGGCTAGTGTATTTGGTTTGGCTGGCCTCTGAAAGCGATATCCTGCGCACCATCAATGTCGAAGAAACCATTGCAAAATTCGCCAGGGTCAAAAGTGTTCATCCATTGATCATTATCATTCCACTCAAACTCCACGTAACTTGATCCTGTATAACGCGAATTATCGCCTACCTCGACCAAAATTCATTGAAGGAATACTTTCTTTCGTTTTCCTTTTATAAAACATCGCATAGCTCATTGAAGTCTTATTTATTTACATCGGCTAACTCAAACTGTAAATAATGGATCTTGCAGGCGAGTGTGCCTTGGTAACTTTCCTGGAAACTTGAAGATTTGAAAAATAAACACTTTTTGTGGCTTTATCTAAGTGTGTAATACATGGTCTTTTATTGCCATGAGATCTTCTATCGGACTGAACATCGTCTAACTCGAATTATCATATACCTCGAACAATTCACCTGTCCCCATCATTTCGAGTAGCGCGAATTTTGCCTCAGATTGACGTACGATTGTATATAAACTGTAGTTGTTGTTGTTGTTGTTGTTATTTGTTGTGGGTATAAGCTGAATTTGATGAGATGCACATCATGATCACACAAAATATTCAGATTTCTTGATTAAATCTCGTATCACCATTTGGTACTTACAGTTTTAGACATTCGTCAAAAATCGAGTCCGGCTTGATCGTAACGTTACGGCCTCCATTCATCAAATCATTGTGAGGGATTTATTATGATTCCGAATCAAGTGACCCCGTTATTTATCACTGAGCGACTTCAAAATTAGGTTTGATGTAGCTCTGCTCACTTACAGTGGCTGATTTAATGGGCTCAATGGCTCCAGCCCCCTACTCTAGAAATGTCATCATTTCATAGCACTCGCATAGATTGGTCCACTGAAATAAAGTCAGAATGCGCTAATTTTGTGGCAGAATTTTATTTTTTTCTGGGGGAGGTACTTCTAAATGGCTACGACATAAGTGCGTGAAATGCCAGGAAATCACGTTTCTGGCCTCCAATTTCTGAAAATTTCCTGGGGCAATAACCCCCCCCCCTTCAGGCTCCCTTGCGGGGCTTCGCACCTTCGGCGCTCGACGGCCACACCTACGCGGTCAGTGATCAGGGGCCCCCAACATGTACCAGGCCCCCCACCATGGTTAATCCAGCGTTGGACCCGATGCCAGTAGTGCATGAAATCGTTAACTATATAAATTTCTAGTGAGTATTGTTACTATAAGTGATCATAATATTTATATTAGTAACCTGAATAAATAATTATTTATTAATATTCTCAAATCGGAGGACAATGAATAAAGGGACTATTTGTCGGTGATTTTGATTACCGCCGTAGTTTGCAAAAGAAGATGGTTAGATAGATCGATCTATAAATACCTTCCTTCATATTTAAATATGAATTTAAATTCTCGGTGGCAAGGTTTGATTCGTCATACTATTTGTACCCGTTCTTAGAACGTGTTTCCCATGCAGAATCATCGCAATGTGTATTGTTATTTACAATTTACATTTATTCTCATTACATGCGGATTGGCACATATTTTGGGGCAGGTGGCACTTTGATATCTGTATGGATTATTAAATTCTACACTTATGGATGTTTAATCTGTAATCAACCGTACAAAGTTAGAGGGGTCAAAACCAAAAGTACGAAACAGATGTCTGTAGCGTGTGTGTCCTCCACAGGTTCTTACGCACGCTGTGCAGCGACCTCTCATGGAATTAACCATCGTTTGTCGAGTTTATGAAACTAAATGGTCATAAACTGGATGATCAATATCAAAACTAAATGGTAGCACAAACTGGGCGTTATTTGATGAATCTTGATGGTATTTAACACTTTCTGGATGGCAATCTATTAACTGAATATATGTATTAGATTATAGATGGTAAGCTCAGTTTCTTTCCTTTTTTCATCAAATCTGAATGATACCCGGTCCCCAGTGGTAGCCGTCCCAGATTTGGGTCCCCACTTTCTTTATATATTCATATCACTGGACAACAAAATATTCTGTAGGCTCTTATCATACCAAGGATGTATCCTTCCGATGCACATGTGAAACTATCCTGTGTCGCGGGACCAAAAAGCAGGCTATGACACTATGGGGACACAGATGTGACAATGATCGTCTAGGCCTTTCTTCGACTACACGTTGTGATATATCAATTAGTTCAATCATCAATTAACTGACCCTGGAACACTTTTTACGTTAAATATGTTTTTCTAACATCCATAATACAGGAAACTACACACATAGCTATGACATTAAATATATGTTAAATATAAGTTCTCTTTCCCTAGCTTGTGTTCTGAGGCGGTGTTTCCTCGTCTCTCAGCCGAGGAAGCTGTGGTGTTCCCAGCCTCACAATGATATCTATTTCCTCATGATATCTGGAGAAACTTAAATCGCACACGTTCTTTTAAATGAGGTTACATGCTGCATGAGTCAGTATTGAGCCCCAGGGAATTGCCCAGGTGCTTCCTTTATCTAATTAGTCAAATACACAGATGCTACCCTGGATTTCAAGACAGTGTACTTATATGGGCACATAGGAGGGTAGCTAACCATGTTTCTAACTCATGGGATTACCTTGTTTGGATTATCAGACAATGATGTTATTGCCCAATTTTAACTACCAGACATATTCTTGTTAGCCTAGTTCTAGTTGTCACTGGTACTAGCTAATACCTTCAATATATTAAACAGACCCTTACAGAACTTTATAACATCTAGGACAAGGATGTTTCATCTTGGCAAGAAAAAAGGTGTCACATGGGCAAATAACAATAACATGGCAAACATGACTGCATTGATACTGGCGTCGATGCTTCCCCGATGGAATTCTAAAATACTATTTCATATAGAGGACCAACAATCTTTCAACATCACAAACTATTCTGCCTTCATGTTTTGTCGTCTGAACGAAGACACATAATTTTGGAGGTATGTTTTGGCGTGAATATCAACGGATCGGCACGCTGTCTGTGTCCATAATATTACGAAACCAGCGGCTGCCAGGCAGGATACGCCCACATTTTCGAGAGATGGATAGAGAACAAGCTAAAAAGAAAGTGATTTTTCTTACAATCAAGGGCCATAATTCATGAAGTTACAATTAGATAAACGCAAATATCGACAGGAACCAAGATCTTTGGGTTTTAAACATGCAAGTCAAGTTTCATCCTAATTGGATTAAAATTGTGACCTATTCTGGGTTCACAACCTTGATATACCATATTTTTACACTACTGACGTACAAGTGGCGGCCATTTTGTCCAACAGCTTTGGTCGGATTCTCAAGAAATTCCAACTCAACGTTTTTTTTAAATCGGATAATAATTGTGACCTCTAGAGGGATCACAAGCTAAAATAGGTAATTTTTCGAACAATCAGAGGCCATAATTCTTAGGAACTTGGATTACATTTTAGTTTTGGTGCTGAAATGACATCATAACAAGGCAAAAACTATGTGATTTATTTTTGACAAAATTTCTCATTGTATACCATTTTAATTTGCTGGACAGGCACACTTACCATGCTCTGATTTTCATGATTTTAATAGCATCAAAACAACAATAAAACGAGCTTTCAATCAGTCGGGGGTGCTATATATGATCAAATCACCTCAAAAAAAGATTCCATGGATTGAAGCGTTTAACTTGCAAAAAATGCATGGTATTTTGAAATGCTAACAAAGCATTCCCGACCATAGGTTCCATGTCGGCCGTATATGCCGGTCGGGACCGAGGGCTTTGAAAAATGACCGAAACTGGATCCGACCCATAGGTCATTTTGCATGCCGGAAAAACATCATATTTTGTGCTAAATCATAAACTCTGTGTGTATCGTGATGTAAACTGTCGGGTATCAGGCCTTGCCGTTTGTACAGGGGCAGGCGTGCGCGTAACACACACCTTATTTATCTTCAGGCGTGTGGATAACACACCTAAAAATTTTTGGGGCGTGTGCTTTAACAATAATGGGAATTCATTGAACTATCAGGTCCTCCTATTAAATCCAATTTCATTTGTTGTGTTGTGTTGTGATGCGCTTTATATTGCCATCTATATATTTTCTACGATTATCTGATCGACTGACTTACAATGTAGTTGTATCTGGGATGGTTGTCAACAGTAGAACAAAAGGTCTAGGTTTTCCTTCCCCTATTGACCTGGCCAAGTTGCCATTTAGTGAAATATCTTGAGTGCGAAAGTGTCATAACCAACGTCGGAAAAATTCTACGATTTGAAGGTGGCCAATCAATATGTTTCACAGAGAATTACTTACGAATTATCTCTGTAACAGATGACTGTCTACAACACGCGCATTGACTCAACGGCTCGTGCATTGTTTATACAACACCTAACTGCTTCGGGCAAAATGATGCATTTTACTCATTTTAATACCCATTTACACTACATACGAAATATTTTTTAACTACAAATACTTCAAACGTCTTTATTTATTTTTCTTATACTTCAAAAAAATGTTTGAGAATTTAATTTGTTGGAGTAAAAAAGTTAATATGCCGAATTCATTAAGTCTCCTCGATGTCATGCTTATCAGTGATTGTAGCGGCCAAGCGAATATTCACTGCGGGATCAGTTTGGTGGCCAATCTGACTCTGTTCCCACCGACCGCTGACATAATAAATGTCAACAAAGACAGCCAGAAAAAATAAATCGTTCAGGTACCGACTTCACATGTCCGGCCATCAAGCATGACAAATAACGCGGCAGTCGATCCAGCCATGCGCTCGAAACATAGTTATAAGTGTTATATACGATCTATGGTGTTGTTAAATCTATGGCTCGAAACTAAGCTGTTTTCCGCATCCGGTAAAGGGAGATAATTTCGTACCGACAACTCTCACTAACATTATTGTCTGTGCATTCGCTTCGCCAGCGATATAAGCCTCGCCAAATATTGATTTTTTTTTTTTCGTTCATAAAAATCTGGAGGGGGCGGTTTGCGTGTGCCTAGACGTGCGTGCGCGATCGCGCGCCTCAAATGGCAAGGCCTGGGGTATAATAAAATTAACAGCGTTCAGTAGTCCACGAATTGAAACCACAGCCAATTAATTATCCCCGTGTATATTGCTCTAATCACAATTAACGGAGGAGCATTATTTAACCGGTCAATGTCATTTTGACATTATGACGTCAAGTGGTCAGGCTTAAAAAAAACTAACGCGAAATATTTTGTATGCCTATTTCAATCGACTACTGCCGAATAATTATAAG
The DNA here is from genome assembly GCA_963678685.1 of Patella ulyssiponensis. Taxonomy (NCBI): domain Eukaryota; kingdom Metazoa; phylum Mollusca; class Gastropoda; family Patellidae; genus Patella; species Patella ulyssiponensis. The sequence continues at coordinate 57,837,918 of OY783228.1, read as the reverse complement.
TGATAGCCTCTTGACATCAATAAAAAAGTTGAAGGAGATAAGTTGATCTATAATTTGCAAATCATTTTAAATCATTTTCATCAGAAATATCTTCAGAATCGGTGTCATCGATATAATCCGAGTCGGAATCATATATGGGTAAGGCCACAGTACTGGTACACAGGTTACTACATTGAGCAAAACCTTTATAAAATTCACAAATTCAGTATTACCTGGATTTTTTTTATTTGCATACTTAGAAAAGACCCTGCAGAGATAACATATGCTAAATTAAAGTGTTTCTTTAAAAGTCTAGATGATAAATTGTCTTTGTCAATCACTAATTTCCCACATTTTGTGAAAAAATTTCTGTAAATATGAATGCAGCACTGACTGATAATCGAATTACACGTTTAACTTTTAATTAAAAAAATTATGTCGGTGATTCATGTTAGAGTAGTATAAAAAGACTTTCCACAGGCAATGGTCACAATTTTATTTTATTTATTTTCTATGTGAATTTAAGCAAAATACTTGCGGCTGTCGCACGTAACGCCTTGGTGTCTAATTCCGTTACGTACGTTCTCCAACGGTTTAGTGCTCAACGGTCGGTTGAATGAAGCGGGGGGTCATGTCGTAAAATGCGTACGAAATCCACGCTTTTTGTCACCGCGAAGAGGGTGATGATATTTTTCATTTTCAGTTATTTCTTTGTGTCAACTCATCAGTACTTGATTTCGTGTCCAATATCAAGTTACGTGCGTAAACACTGACAAACGCTTTATAATTAACACGACTTCATATTTAAGACAAATCAGACTCATTTGAATAAAATATCTGTTTTGAAGGCTAAAAATACAGTTTTTTCCAAAATGACATTACTTCCGGTGATACTAAAAACGTGACATTAGTTTTATAACATTGTCTATGACATTAGGCTTCAAAGGGTGAAAATTTTATGAAAATCGAATAATTGACACTTTTATGGGCCAAAAACCTTCAAAAGTGACTTTTAGAAAACCGGCTATATCTCGGCAACCGAACAAGTTAGAAACAATTTTACGACATCTATATGACCGTATGAGTTTTGTTAGTATATGAATTTAAACCAAAAGTTAATATTATTATTACATATTAAATAATTCTTGGTTGAAAAAATATCGATTTTAAAAGTGTCAATTTTAAATTAAAATCAACTTGATATGACGCATACTGGCTTTTTGAATCAAATGATGTCACTTTTGAGAATATCCATTAATAATTGACTATTTTACAGGCAAAATTACGAAAACAGTGACTTATGCAAAACTGCCCTTTTCTCGACAACTGCTTATATTACAAAACTAATTTTCACATACATATACATTCTCTTCGTTTGGATTATAGCTACAAGTTTATAAAAGTTACCGGTACGTAAAAATATTTTGAAATCTTAATCCAATTTGCTAGAAAATGAAATAGAAATTAAAAAAACTGCTTACGACATTTTTTGCGCCTGTAAAGGACACACTCTTTTAGTTATATCAGTTTTAAAAAAAAATAATATTTTCTTTTGAAAAATGGTACCTAACTGTCTAAATTGTAGTTTTTGGTAAATTTACGCCACTTCCGTTGCCGACAGATAACATTATTGGCAACAAAACAAATGACAATTGAGACAACGGAGCATATGAACTTTGTTTTATACAAATCGGACAATAAATAATTAATCTAGGGCTGAAAAACTCAATTAGCCAATGGCGGCCAAGAAAAATTACTGAGACAAAACAATTTCACATTTTCGCTCAAGTCAGATGACTCTTTAATTCTGTGTCAATCACGACTAAAAAATATTCATAAATAAAAAAGTTTTTTGTAAAAATTTAAATTTTCGAAATTTGGCTCCTAATATCTTCGAAGATTTGCCGAAAATCAAAAAATCAAAAGTAGCGTTGCTATGTCCCTGTTAAAATCCCATGATTATTGTTAAAATTACTGCCATATATTTAAAAACGCTAACTTCGGTGATTTCGGACATTTCCCATTGTCGCAGAACGTTCCAAATGGCTTTATCCTCTAAGTCACACCCACATTCCCAGTAAAACCGAGGAAATCGTAACGATGCGACAAGTAGTTGCTGAGATCTACTCAAAGTGGAACTGGAATAATAATAAGAATAACTAGACCTGCGTAGCAGGAATGACGGGTTTCACTATTGCCACGATACCTTGCAACTTATGTCACTTTCGGTGCCACGTTACCCTTGAACTCATTTCACTTCCAGTACAAATCGAACCGATAAACAGAATTCCACATAAACAGAATTCCACATAAACATTGCACACATCAAATAAAATGGAAGCAGAATCAACCACGTATGAAAGTTTTGAATCGGAACAAGTTCATTTTGGTCCCTTAACATAATTATTTACGATATTTCTTCATTCGGAACCACGGCTGCATTATTTTAATAATAAACAACATCAATTTACGTATAATATACGTGATATAACATGTTTTATTAATGTTTTCCAAATAAATCTCCTTAGACAGGAGCAAACGATCTTTCGCAACTTCGTATGGTTTTGAACTTTGAACTTACATGACGACCGTGAAAATAAGTTTGTTTTCGATACTATCGATTATCGACCGACATTTCATTGCCGATTATCGATAGTAAAAATCACTATCGATATCCAGCCCTAAATTTGGCGACTAATATCTTCGAAGATTTGCCGAAAATCAAAAATCGAAAGTCACACCCACTTTCCCAGTAAAACCGAAGAAATCGTAACGATGCGACAAGTAGTTGCTGAGATCTATTCAAATTGGAATCGGAATAATAATAATAATAAGAAACTAGACCTGCATGCAGGAATGACAGGTTTCACTGGTACCATGTTACCTTTGAACTTGTGTCCCTTTCGGTGTCACGTTACCCTTGAACTCATTTCACTTCCAGTACAAATGGAACCGATAAACAGATTTCCACATGAACATTGCACACATCAAATAAAATGGAAGCAGAATCAACCAAATCCAGCAATATCAATTCATTTTATACATTTGTTGCATGTAAGTGTACAGTACTTCCGGTGATAATGAAAATGTTCAATTACTTTTATGAAATCAGAAATGGCATAAGGCATCACATGGTGAAAATTTTAAGCAAATCGAATAATATGTGCCACTTTTATAGACCCAAAACCTTGAAAAGTGACTTGTAGAAAATCGGCTATTTCTACAAGTTAGAAACGATTTTGTGGCATCTGTATGATCGTATGGGTCCATTCTATTTGTTGATTGGCATCAAATATCATAATTTTAAAAACATTACAAATCACACTCATTTGAATAAAATATCTGTTTTGAAGGCTAAAAATACAGTTTTTGCCAAAATGACATTACTTCCGGTGATACTAAAAACTTTAAATTAGTTTTATAACATCGTCCATGACATTAGGCCTCAAAGGGTGAAAATTTTATGAAAATCGAATAATAATTGACACTTTTATGGGCCAAAAACCTTCAAAAGTGACATTTAGAAAACAGTCTATATCTCGGCAACCGAACAAGTTAGAAACAATTTTATGATATCTAAATGACCGTATGAGTTATGCAAAACTGCCCATTTCTCGGCAACTGCTTATATTACAAACTAATTTTCACATACATTCTCTTCGTATGGATTATAGCTACAAGTTTATAAAAGTTACATAGAAATATTTTAAAATCTGAAAAGCCTGAATGGGTTGTAAATAGGTCAATTTTACGCCCTTTTTCACCTCTTAAACATACATTATGGGAGAGCAAAAACTGACTTTTGTCGGTCTTCCTTTGAGCCTCAGATGTCATAGAAATTATAAATTAGATCTTTATTTAAACAACAAGCCCAAAATGAACATTGTAGACCCACGGATGGCTTGGATTGGGCTCGGATTAAAACAGGATTTCGTCGACTGATTTAATCACTATGGCGTCGTGGGTGGGGTTTCTCCGTGACGTTGACGTCATCATACTTCCGGAAATTATTCATAAAAGACAGTGATGACCGAGGCTATACACAAGCTTCACTAGATACCGTTTAAACATTACTTGGTGATCGAGACTATGTAGGTGGAGTTAAGGCCTGTCAATCAACAATCGGCAATAGTGGGAAAAGGGTGTCGATGATTTTAACTACCATTTCTAGTAAAAAATTATAGTGGTAACAACTTTGTTCAGGATAAAGTTATTTGACTGAAATTTTCAATATATTCTTATTTCAACATCTATTTTTGAACTTTTATAGCAAGAATGGCTAACTCCTTGTCAAAATCTCCCATAATGTATCTTTAATCCAATTTGCTAGAAAATGAAATCGAAATTAAAAAAACTGCTTCCGATGTTTTTTGCGCCTTTAAAGGACACACTCTTTGAGTCATATAATTTTTCAAAAAAATAATATTTGTTTTCAAAAAATGGTACCTAACTGTCAAAATTGTAGTTTTAGTGTAAAATTATGCCACTTCCGGTGCCGACAGATAACACTTTCGGTAATAAAAAAGATAGGTTGCCAGGCAACGAAACATATGCCCACAGCAGCTAAATCGTCCGGGCAGTCAACAAGGGTTGTTGCATATTTTTACTTTTTTTGGTAATGAAACATTTGTAATACACTAAAATCTGATTAAGAGTAATAACTCATTATGTAATTATCTGAAAAGCATTAGAATTTGTTGCTTTTTATAAAGTTTTACCCCACGCTAACAATTAGTATAGGAAATATTTAACATCATGGATTTAGCTGTTCAGTTATCAAAATTCATTGAAAATCAAAATACTGTGTATCAATCTGCAGTCAATCGGATGATAAGTATAGCATCCACAAGATTTTTTGAAGTGATCAAGGGAGATAACTCTGGCACTAATTATCGGAAATTGCTGAAAATCAATAGGCTTCTTCATCTTATGACTTTAAACACTGTGTATGAATTTAAAGTCAATCGGATATTAACTTTGGCCTCTAGAGCGTTCACAAGATTTTTTTGAAGTAATCAAGGCCCATAACTCTGGCACTAATTATCGGAAATTGCTGAAAATCAATAGGCTTCTTCGTCTTATGCCCTTAAACACTGTGTATAAATTTAATGTCAATCGGATATTAACTTTGGCTTTTAGAGCGTCCACAAGATTTTTTGAAGTGATCAAGGGCCATAACTCTGGCACTAATTATCGGAAATCGCTGAAAATCAATAGGCTTCTTCTTCTTATGACCTTAAACACTGTGTATAAATTTAAAGTCAATCAGATGTTAACTTTGGAAAAAGCGAAATCTAAGCGTCATTGGCAAAATACAAATCATTAAAACATTCTGCCTATCGAAAATAATCTTTCCCATAATGTCAATAGAAACTCCAGAAACAATTAAGAACCAAATTAATACATTAAAGGACAATATTGGTGCCAGTCATTATTACATATGGGATAGAACTGGTAGATATAAATATATTCACAATATTATCTACACAAATACACGTTTATTTCAATTCTCGCCAACCGAATCAACTCTATGTAGTTTTTGTCATTCATGTATTGAAGATGTCAACCACCTATTCTACCTATGTACCCATTCGCAAAACATCTGGCAAGAAACCATCACTATATTTAAAGATAGGTTGCCAGGCAACGAAACATACGCCCACAGCAGCTAAATCGTCCGGGCAGTCAACAAGGGTTGTCGCATATTTTTACTTTTTTTTGGTAATAAAACATTTGTAATACAATAAAATCTGAGTAACAACTCATTATGTAATTATCTGAGAATCATTAGAATTTGTTTGCTTTTTATAAAGTTTTGCCCCAAGCTAACAATTAGTATAGGAAACATTTAACATCATGGATTTAGCTGTTCAGTTATCAAAATTCATTGAAAATCAAAATACTTGTTCGTTTCAACACCTTAAACTCTGTGTATCAATCTGAAGTCAATCGGATGATTTATAAGTTTGGCATCTACAGCGCCACAAGGTTTTTCGAAGTGATCAAGGGAGATAACTCTGGAAGTAATTATTTGAAATCGATGAAAATCAGTAGGCTTTTTCGTCTCAGGACCTTAAACAGTGTGTGTAAATTTAAAGTCAATCGGATATTAACTTTGGCCTCTAGAGCATCCACAGGATTTTTTGATCTGATCAAGGGCCATAACTCTGGCACTAATTATCGGAAATTGATGCAAATCAATAGGCTTCTTCGTCTTATGACCTTAAACAATGTGTACAAATTTAAAGTCAATCGGATATTAACTTTGGCTTTTAGAGCGTCCACTAGATTTTTTGAAGTGATCAAGGGAGATAACTTTGGCACTAATTATCGGAAATCGCTGAAAATCAATAGGCTTCTTCGTCTTATGACCTTAAACACTGTGTATAAATTTAAAGTCAATCGGATATTAACTTTGGCTTTTAGGGCGTTCACAAGATTTTTTGAAGTGATCAAGGGCCATAACTCTGGCACTAATTATCGGAAATTGCTGAAAATCAATAGGCTTCTTCGTCTTATGACCTTAAACACTGTGTATAAATCTAAAGTCAATCGGATATTAACTTTGGCTTTTAGAGCGTCCACAAGATTTTTTGAAGTGATCAAGGGCCATAACTCTGGCACTAATTATCAGAAATCGCTGAAAATCGATAGGCTTCTTCGTCTTATGACCTTAAACACTGTGTATAAATTTAAAGTCAATCGGATATTAACTTTGGCTTTTAGGGCATTCACAAGATTTTTTGAAGTGATCAAGGGCCATAACTCTGGCACTAATTATCGGAAATTGCTGAAAATCAATAGGCTTCTTTGTCTTATGACCTTAAACACTGTGTATAAATCTAAAGTCAATCGGATATTAACTTTGGCTTTTAGAGCGTCCACAAGATTTTTTGAAGTGATCAAGGGAGATAACTTTGGCAATAATTATCGGAAATCTCTGAAAATCAATAGGCTTCTTCGTCTTATGACCTTAAACACTGTGTATAAATTTAAAGTCAATCGGATATTAACTTTGGCTTTTAGGGCGTTCACAAGATTTTTTGAAGTGATCAAGGGCCATAACTCTGGCACTAATTATCGGAAATTGCTGAAAATCAATAGGCTTCTTCGTCTTATGACCTTAAACACCGTGTATAAATCTAAAGTCAATCGGATATTAACTTTGGCTTTTAGAGCGTCCACAAGATTTTTTGAAGTGATCAAGGGCCATAACTCTGGCACTAATTATCGGAAATCGCTGAAAATCGATAGGCTTCTTCGTCTTATGACCTTAAACACTGTGTATAAATTTAAAGTCAATCGGATATTAACTTTGGCTTTTAGGGCGTTCACAAGATTTTTTGAAGTGATCAAGGGCCATAACTCTGGCACTAATTATCGGAAATTGCTGAAAATCAATAGGCGTCTTCGTCTTATGACCTTAAACACTGTGTATAAATCTAAAGTCAATCGGATATTAACTTTGGCTTTTAGAGCGTCCACAAGATTTTTTGAAGTGATCAAGGGCCATAACTCTGGCACTAATTAACGGAAATCGCTGAAAATCGATAGGCTTCTTCGTCTTATGACCTTAAACACTGTGTATAAATTTAAAGTCAATCGGATATTAACTTTGGCTTTTAGGGCGTTCACAAGATTTTTTGAAGTGATCAAGGGCCATAACTCTGGCACTAATTATCGGAAATTGCTGAAAATCAATAGGCGTCTTCGTCTTATGACCTTAAACACTGTGTATAAATCTAAAGTCAATCGGATATTAACTTTGGCTTTTAGAGCGTCCACAAGATTTTTTGAAGTGATCAAGGGCCATAACTCTGGCACTAATTAACGGAAATCGCTGAAAATCGATAGGCTTCTTCGTCTTATGACCTTAAACACTGTGTATAAATTTAAAGCCAATCGGATATTAACTTTGGCCTCTAGAGCGTCCACAAGATTTTTTGAAGTCGTCAAGGGCCATAACTCTGGTAGTTATTATCGGAAATCGCTGAAAAACAATAGGCTTCTTCGTCTCATGACCTTAAACACTGTGTATAAATTTAAAGTCAATCGGATATTAACTTTAGCCTCTAGAGCGTCCACAAGCAATTGTGGACGCCGGACCGACGGACGGACGGACGGACGGACCGACGGACGGACCGACGGACGGACGGGGGCGACGACAATATACGACCACATTTCAATGTGGGCGTATAAAAACTATAACATCGACTTTAAACCAAAACCAATCGATATACACCTTGGGGTTTATAAACAAGATGATCAAAATTATAATCAATTGCCAACACTATCAGTCACAATTCTAAACCACATAATAATATTAACAAAATTCTACAAATATATAAATGTAAACTAAAAAACGCCATACCTAACAAAAAGGAATATACATCATATATAAACAACATTAAAAACCTAGAACAAGAATCTGCAAATACTCATCTCCATGAAAAATGGAAAACACAAACAGAATAAAACCTCTTATATACAAGCAATATTATAACAACCGCAAAATATCTTATACTTTACTAAAATATCTATTTTGAAACGAATTAATGAATATATATATTCAAATCCACTTAAAGTAGATACCTCTCATAACATATTTACATAAAATAGGTTGCCAGGCAACGAAACATACGCCCACACAGCAGCCAAATCGTCCGGGCAGTCAACAAGAGTTGTTGCATTTTAAGTAATCATCAGAAAATCATAATTCAAACTCACCCATAACTACGGTGTAACTGTGATATAATCAAACGTTTTTTTAAATCAGATAATAATTGTGACCTCCAGAGGGACCACAAGCTAAAAAGGGTGATTTTTCATACAATCAGGGGCCATAATTCAGGAAGTTACGATCCGATATGGGCAAATATGCAATGGAACCAAGATCATTAGGTTATAAACATGTATTTCAAGTTTCATCAAAAAGCGATTTTTCGGACAATCCGGGGACATAATTCAGGAAGTTATGATCCGATGAGCGCAAATATCGAAAGGAACCAAGATCTTTGGGTTATAAACATACATGTCAAGTTTCATCAAAATCGGTTCAAAATTGTGACCTCTATAGGGTCCACAACCTTGATATAACATATTTTCACACTATTCGTGTACAAACGGTGGCCATTTTGTCCGTCAAATCTAGTCCGATTTTCATGAAATTCAAACTCTCTCTTCATTACCATGTAACGGTGATTTAATCAAACGTTTTTTTAAATCGGATAATAATTTTGACCTCCAGAGGAACCACTAACAAAAGCGATTTTTCGGACAATCCGGGGACATAATTCAGGAAGTTATGATCCGATGGGCGCAAATATCGAAAGGAACCAAGATCTTTGGGTTATCAACATACATGTCAAGTTTCATCAAAATCGGTTCGAAATTGTGACCTCTATAAGGTCCACAACCTTGATATAACATATTTTCACACTATTCGCGTACAAACGGCGGCCATTTTGTCCGTCCATTTTGGTCCGATTTTCACGAAATTCGAACTCAACCTTCATAACCATGGAACGGTGATATAATCAAACGTTTTTTTAAATCAGATAACAATTTTGACCTCCAGAGGGACCACAACTAAAAAGGGCGATTTTTCGGACAATGAGGGGCCATAATTCAGGAAGTTACGATCCGATGGGCGCAAATATCGAAAGTAACCAAGATCTTTGGGTTATAAACATGCATTTCAAGTTTCATCAAAATCGGTTCAAAATTGTGACCTCTACACTGTTCACAAGCTAAAAAACGTGATTTTTCGTACAATCAGGGGCCATAACCCATGAAGTTAAAGTCCGATACATGCCAATATCGAAAGGAACCGAGATCTTAGGGTGATAAACCTATATTTTAAGCTTCATTAAAATCGGATAAAAATTGTGACCTGTAGACCGTTCACAAACAATTGTGGACGAACAGGGGCGACGACAATATACGTCCACATGAAAATGTGGGCGTATAAAAATGTATATTTTGAAATATGTACTAGTATACTTTTAAGAATTATGAGTAGCTAGTATGCATGTGTAATATAATATAAATATCCGAAATGTATGCCATATTACTAAAATATCTGAAATATACTATTCAAAAAAAGTAGGGGATATTTGATTTTTAAGTGTTATTAAAGTCACCTAATGAAACTGACGAAGAAACAAATGACAAAATGAAATGAAGTTCACATTCATCGATTTATTCCAAATGATCGTTAGACTAAGTAAGGCACAGACTGACCATTATAAGGGTAAAATGATACCCGGGGTCAAACAGCAAAGTTACCACAACATCACAACAAAGTCAGTAACGGGTAAATCCTCCTCTGTTTGCCAAACAAGCATTGATCCGACGAGGCATACTCCTAATGAGACGTCTAAGGTCATTTTGGTCCAGATTGTCCTATTCCTGTTGCAACGCAGCAGCAAGTTCTTGGACATTGGCAGGACGTTGTTGACGTTGACGTAACCTCTGTCCAAGCACGCCCCAGACATGCTCGATGGGGGAGAGGTCGGGACTCAGTGCTGGCCAAGGTAATGTGGTGATGTTCTGTTGTTGGAGGTAACCTGTAACGATCCTGGCCCTGTGACATCTTGCGTTGTCATCCTGGAAGATGAAACGGCGGCCATGACGTCGTGCGAACGGCACAACATGGACTGCCAAGATGTTGTCCGGGTAGTACTGGCCTGTAACACGCCCTGCAACAACATGTAAAGCCGTTCTTCCAGGAACAGTGATGCCTCCCCACACCATAACAGAACCAACCCCAAATCGATCATGTCTGATGACCTCAACGTCTTGGAAGCGCTCGTTTCGACGACGCCACACCCTCCTACGTCTGTCCAAAAAATCAACAGTGAACCTTGACTCATCTGAAAACATCACATTGCTCCAGCATCGATTATCCCAGTGTTGACGATCCCTACACCAACGACGTCTTGCCTGAATGTGATGATCTCTCAAACAAGGGATCACGCGAGGACGTCGGGCGCGAAGGTGACCCCTATGCAGTCGATTCCGAATCGTCTGGCCACTCACTCTCACACCAGTGTCTGTTTAAGACGAGCGCTGATCTGATTTGCTGTGATGACACGATTTCTCAAGGCCAAGGTACGGATAAATCGATCCTGGGCTTGAGTTGTCGCCCTTGGTCGACCCGAGCGTGGTCTGTCCTATACAGATTGTGTATCACGGTATCTGGACCATAGCCTGCTTATGACAGACTGAGAAACATTCATCGTCCGCGCCACAACCGCCTGTGTTGTGCCGATCTGTAGCATGCCAAGGGCACGTAACCTTTCATTTTGGGTAAGCCGACGCATATCAAAATTTGTTTTCTGGTCACTAAAACAATTAAACTGATGTTTCCACCCTGGAATTCAATGCCACAATGACTGTAACATTCAAAGTCAGAGTCGTGCAAATCTTGGGTTGGACCCCCAGGATGATCCCAAGCATCACCTGCATTCCATGCGGTAGCTATTGGTGCGTTTGGGCGTCACATGTAACTGGAAATGTTTCTTCTGTTAGGTTCTATAGTGACTTTTTTCGTAGTCATTTGCATATTTTAGTATTATGCCCCCAAAATCAAATATCCCCTACTTTTTTTTGAATAGTATACTATCGGGACACACACACACACACCCACACCCACACAAAAAAAAAATAAAAAAAATTGGAATCTGATTAATAATAATAAGAATAATAATTTTAACAAAAACAATAGTGTTTCACACATGCTACCCATGTGAAACCCTAAAAAACTACAAACCGATATTTGTTTCATATCATATTTGACCTTCAAAAACAGGAATGGCAGCCATAACAATGTTTTCTCTACTTAGACCATATAAATACAGTACTCCATACAGCACATGTCATTTGTAATATATCTTGGTAATTTAACGTAATTTAATCCCCCCCCCCCCCCGCTTGAAAATTTGTATTCATATTAACACTGTCTGCAAACCACGAGAAGGCGTTGACTGATTGACAAATTAATTCTTTTGCGTATTTATTCACCTAGTCAATCTGTAAAGATAGTAAAATTGTTTATATCACTCGAGCGCCATGAATGATGTGTGTCGATAGGGTCAAAGTTGACGACACACGGGTCACTGGAACCATTCGGCATGGCATGTGTGTAATGAACATGTGTAGTAAATTCTTTGGAAATACCTGACATGTTAAATAATCAAAAGGTATGCTTTCAAATATTTATGTCAGAACTAATCTAAAGTTTTTGAAACAACCTGATTTCAACTGGTTTATACGTGACCTGTCAAAGCCTGCAATGAAATGTCAAGAATGAATGAATAGAAAAAGTACATACAAAAAATGTCTATACCTTATAGAAAATCTATTGTTACGACTGAGTTTTCTTTGGAATTTGAGAAATAAATGTGGGATGTTTTACAGTTTATTTATCTATATCATCACTAGTTTAATTCACAAACCAGTAAAAGGGCACTAGTCCAGCGAAATAGATCACTAGCCCGTAAGTTATTTTTGGTAGCCTAGGGCGTCGGGCTAGTGGATTTTTACGCCCCTGGAGACGACAATATAAGACCAGATTTCAATGTGGGCGTATAAAAAGGGTTACAAATTGGGAAAAAACGACTTTCTTCCAACGTGAGCAATGAAGCTGTGACACCTACTCTAAAGCGAAAACAAGATTTTTCAAAGTGATCAATAACTCTGGCAGTAATTATCGAATATCTGTACAAATTTAAAGTCAATCAGTTATTAACTTTAGCCTCCAGAACGTTTAAAGTCAGTCGGATGTTATTTTTAGTCCCTAGAGCATTCACAAGAAATTGTGGACGGACGGACGTATAAAACGGTGATTTTTCGTACAATCAAGGTCCATAATTCAAGAACTTACAATCCGATATGCATAAATATCGAAAAGAACCAAGATCTTTGGGTTATAAACATGCATTTCAAGTCTCATCAAAATCGGTCCAAAATTGTGACCTCTACAGTGTACACAAGCTAAAAACGTGATTTTTCATACAATCAGGGGCCATAATCCATGAAGTTACAGTCAGATACATGCCAATATTGAAAGGAACCGAGATCTTAGGGTGATAAACCTATATTTCAAGTTTCATAGAAATTGGATAAAAATTGTGACCTGTAGAGTGTTCAGTACATGAAGAGTTCTACACGAACGAAACTAGTCACTGACACTCAGGACAACTAGGTCTTCATTGCCACTCTTATCTCTTATATTTTCACAAGAAACTAATGAGTTAAGATAAAAGTAATGATAACTTACCAATAAGTTGATCTGTTAATGAAGCATCACTACCGTCATTATTAGACAATAAACCAACAGTTACAGCATGAAGATGATTCTGGGCTTTTAAATGTTCTACTTGATCTACTTCTTGACCAGCTTTTAACACAATTAAAACTTTATCAACATTAGCCAGATCTGATGAACAACGAGCTAAAGTCTTTTTATCCTAAAATATAATTAAAAAGATAGCCAAGGAAAGCGTGGAATACACCCACACAGCAGCTTTGTCTCGACTGCAGCTTATCTGAAAGAAAACTTGGATGTTGAGCAAATATGATAAGGATCTAGCATCCTTCAAGAAATGTAGTCTGTAGGGTTCATGCTCTAATGACCCCATTTCTTCCTACCACAATAGAATTAAAAATCTGATAACACCTATAGCCTCTAATGCACTTACATGGTTTTCGGCAAAGCGGGGATAACTCTGGAACAAAAGACTGTAGTTTCTGAATATTGATAGGGAGATTCGGGCTGTGTTGATATATCGATACACCAATATGTATGGATACATTCCAGCGATATTTATATCGATACGTAATATGCCTGTATTGTCATATCGTTGAAAAAAAAATGCTTCAGTTAACAAAGAATTGAAACCCATGTGTCGAAAGAAAATGATCTCGACATGGTTTGTCAATCGAGCGTCTTCCACATCCCGTATGAATTCCATGTACCGCTAGATATTATAATAATAACTGGATCATACATTGATGGATTCACTGACCAGTTGTTAGGTAAATTTAAATCTTTATTGAATATAATCCCCTGATAGAACACCAAACACACCGAGAAACAATCATTAATAATATATTAGGTCAATAAACCAGTTCTAAATAGCGCCTACCGTTCTGATTTTTTTATTTTGTACACATTCTGACAAAAGTTTAATTTTAAAAATATTGTCATTTTTATTGCTATATCATAATCGTACAAATTTTTTTAGTTTAAAGCGCTTTCAAGTATGGTTGTCACGTGACAAGTGTATCGCGTGTCTATCATTGGCAAATGAATAAAAACTTTTGCAAGTTACGTGACTAGTTATGTGATAGATTAAGCTACAAATTGTGTTATGAAGAAATGCCATGGTGCCGTATCAGCTTATTTTAGCTATGGTATTCTCTGATACTGACTGTAGTAGAAAAATGCTAATATTTTAGATCATCGACTTATCAAACGGGAACGTCCTGTTTCATCGAATGAAGGAAGACAGTAATTTATTCTGAAATATTACTGACGTAACTCCAAAGATGGTATATGAATTAAATATTGACAATTTTCAAAAGGTGGACGCATATAATTAACCCATTTCCTACGGGACCTCACTTGCCGGTTCGTTTTAAAATGGATTTAGATGGTCTGATGCTTACACATCACAAACGTCTTGAAACATAGTTTGGGATTATTTTTGGCATAATTTGTGACGTCACCATATCGCAATATGTATCGTTTATCGGTTTGCCGTATCGTCAATATGTATTGTATCGAAAATGAACTGTATCGACAAAGCCCTAAGGGAGATGACTCTAATCACATGGAAAAATTGATTTTGAGATTATAATTATACATTTAATTTTATTAGCTTTTCAAATAGATCTCATCATCCTTCTCACAAAACATTTTACAGATTCAAAATCGGACAAAATTATTTTTTTTATTGAGGCTCAAAGTTGTTATGCATTTTAAAATCAGTAGCTATCAAGTAAGATTAACAGCATGTTCCTTAAGCAACGTTTGCGAGTTATACAACATCTCTCCGTTGCTTGAATACTCAGCAATTCCCCGAACTTTGCGCTAGTTGTTTTTACAAGTGACTAATTAGCATTGTCCAATCAGAGTTCGTGGCACCAAACACACTATAAACAAACAGGGTTTTTTAAATTGAGAAACTCGTGGGAAAACAGCAACCGTGACATTGATCGATCTTTGAACTTTGCAACTCGATTGTCACATGTAGGTATTTTAGCTATAAAGCACGAGACTTGGTATTCACGACGACCGATGAATCTGATAGGTTCTCAAGCTGGGCTTGTGACAATCGAACTTAGTGGCGAAATATACAGGGTATTACGTGAAGGGCTTGATAAGATGTATGTAGTTAAGGCGAGATCAAGCCTTCCATTGAAGATGGATTAACAGACAAAACAAGAGTAAAAATATCTATATACCCTCTCTCAAGAGCTCGATGGATATATTCATTTTTGAATAATTTTCCGCGGCAGACAATTGTCCATTTAAAGGGGCATTTTTGGGAGATTAATAAAGATAGGTTGCCAGGCAACCAAACATACGCCCACAGCAGCTAAATTGTCCGGGCAGTCAACAAGGGTTGTCGCATATTTTTACTTTTTTCGGTAATGAAACATTTGTAATACACTAAAATCTGATTAGGAGTAACAACTCATTATGTAATTATCAGAAAATCATTAGAATTTGTTTGTTTTTTATAAAGTTTTGCCCCACGCTAACAATTAGTATACGAAACATTTAACATCATGGATTTAGCTGTTCAGTTATCAAAATTCATTGAAAATCAAAATACTTATTTGTTTCAACACCTTAAACTCTGTGTATCAATCTGAAGTCAATCGGATGATAAGTTTGGCCTCTATAGCGTCACAAGATTTTTTGAAGTTATCAAGGCAGATAATTCTGGCAGTAATTATTTGAAATCTCTGAAAATCAATAGGTTTCTTCGTCTCATGACCTTAAACACTGTGTGTAAATCTAAAGTCGATCGGATATTAACTTTGGCCTCTATAGCGTCACAAGATTTTTTGAAGTTATCAAGGCAGATAATTCTGGCAGTAATTATTTGAAATCTCTGAAAATCAATAGGTTTCTTCGTCTCATGACCTTAAACACTGTGTGTAAATCTAAAGTCGATCGGATATTAACTTTGGCCTCTAGAGCTTCCACAGGATTTTTTAGAAGTGATGAAGGGCCATTACTCTGGCAGTAATTGTTGAAAATCACTGAAAATCGATAGACGTCTTAATCTCATGACTGTAAACACTATGTATAAATTTGAAGTCAATCAGATATTAACTTTGGCCTCTAGAGCATCCACAAGATTTTTTGGAGTGATCAAGGGCCATAACTCTGGCAGTAATAATTGAAAATCACTGAAAATCAATAGACGTCTTCGTCTCATGACCTTAAACACTGTGTATAAATTTAAAGTCAATCAGATATTAACTTTAGCCTCTAGAGCATCCACAAGCAATTGTGGACGCCGGACGGACGGGGGCGACGACAATATACGACCACATTTCAATGTGAGCGTATAAAAATCAGGGTGAGAGAGAGAAATGGGGTTTAACATCCACTCGACACAAACTAGGTCATTTTGGGACTAACGTATGGTTTAATTTTATTTCAATAATTCGCTTGCGCGTAGGGGTCTTTAGCAGTGGGAGGAAACCGGAGTGCCCGGAGGAAACCCACGAGGTTGAGACGGTGCCCCATCTCCATGCCACATAATGCTCACACCAGGGATCAAAACCACAGCCACAAGCCAGAGGTGACCGGCCAGCTAGAGGTCGAAGCGCGGCACTCTAGACCACTAGACCATTCCAACCCCCCAATAAAATAAGAAGGAATGGAGATAAATAAGTGAAATTATGGGAATATATCAAAAGTTTGTGAAATTTTAAAATTACATATTGCCAATCTACCATATATCATCAATTTTGGGCGTATGTTTCGTTGCCTGGCTTCCCGTTACAATAGATAGATGAAACTTGGCAAAATGCATAGAAAAGACACAAAGATCTCCGATTTATTTCAGAATTTTAACATCAATAATGAACTAGTTATACAGGTTGTGCTCGATGAATATTTAATCATACAAAAGTGACCGAAACCATTCAAATAGTCACAAAAGTCATTTTACAATTCAGACAAGCCAAAGTGTGTTTCATATAGTCATGAAATTTGGTGTGATGCAATTCGACTGACTGTAGCAAGGCCAGTAACTGTTCTTCATCGTCAGTCTTGTCTATCAAGTCTTGAATCGTCCTGATTCCCCATTCTGCAAGATGATTTGTCACAAAGCTTAGTAATTTCCTAAACTCAAAAATATTTTCTCTTCGCTACATGATACCTGCATCTATTCCTGTGATTCGGTGAGGCCAAGGAAATTAAAGGCAAGCCATGAGTGATTAGATGATAAGCTCAGTATAATCTGTGTCATTCTATATTTCTGGATTGAGCTGAGGCCTAGGCTTTACCAGACAGTCCTGTATCTATTCCTGTGATTCAGTGAGGCCAAGAAGATTAATGGCAAGCCATGAGTCGTTAATCTGCTTCATAGTATATTTCTGGAAATTTTGGTCTTCCTGGATTGAGCTGAGGCCATGGTGTTGAAAACAGTTTTATAGCCATGGCTTAACAGACTTTCCCAGACAGTCCTCTCTATCGCACACGGAAAACCCTACCAGTTGAGGGCTCCTATGCTCCATAAAAGGACATCATCTGCCATGTCTCGGAGATCACTTACTTTAGACCCCCAATCCAATTTCGGCTGTTGAACAAACCACAATCTGTTACATGTTTAAGATGCAGTTCATAAACCTGTTGCTGGCACTACAATCATAATATCTTATGCTTTGCATGTTACACCATGTTTATGAACGAATGAAATGTTGTTTAATGGCACATCAGCTCCAACCGAGCTATACTGCGCCAAACATATGGTGATTATTTTGAGACAGGCTAAATTATATCACAAAACAAATTACATGCACAAATAAAAACAATATCACAGTAAATAATATTAAAAATAAAATAAATCTTTATGCATATAACTATCTAAAATACAAAGATAGGTTGTCAGGCAACGAAACATACGCCCACAGCAGCTAAATCATCCGGGCAGTCAACAAGGGTTGTCACATTTTTTTACTTTTTTCGGTAATGAAACATTTGTAATACACTAAAATCTGATTAAGAGTAACAACTTATTATGAAGCACATCAAAGAAAATCAGTTAAAACAACGATAACTGAGTAGTGATTAATTCGTATGTATTGGTACTGGACTACTCGAACCAATAATAAGGTGTTGTTTTAATAATTGATAATTGTGTTTGTTTTAATATGCATCTGTTTTTCTTTGAAATTATAAAGCCTTATGCATTTACTTGCGGTATTGTTTCATCATAAAGAATATCAAAGAAAAACAATTAAATTGTTGATGTAATAAAGATAAATATTTGGTAATATGTACTTACTGTCAGCGAACATTCTTAAGTTATGTATATACTCACCTATAAATTATTCACCTCTTTGTATTGTGATTTAATCATAAATAACATATTGTCTGTATTATATTTTTAAAATGAATAAGTCTTATAATGTAATTTAATTGGTCCGAACGGTCCTTTCGGTTGGTCCGAGTAGAAAAGATAAATATGGGTCCGTCTAGAGTTTAAACGTAAACATATACATGTATGTATAATCTTATAGATTACAATATGCAGTAGGAAATCCGGAAGTACAAAAGAATGGAATCATACAGAAAGTGTACTAAAAATAAGTAAATTATAAAGGCGTGTAGACGAGAATTAACATACTCGTGGACATTGTATAAATATATGACATGCGCTTGGAATGTATGTGTGTGTGAAATGGCTTTATTCAATATCCGCTTCCA
The DNA here is from genome assembly GCA_963678685.1 of Patella ulyssiponensis. Lineage (NCBI taxonomy): Eukaryota > Metazoa > Mollusca > Gastropoda > Patellidae > Patella > Patella ulyssiponensis. The sequence continues at coordinate 57,818,981 of OY783228.1, read as the reverse complement.
CAGAAATGAATTGGGCGACATAAAGAAGATGAATATTGTCACAGCAGAGATTTTCCGCATAGTAACATAGCGTAAAAAAATATAGTCCCATTCGGAGTGATTTATGGCGCGGAGTGATTTATGGCGCGGTGCTGTGTGAATGTTTGTTTTAGATTCACTGAAGCTGCGAGTTATGAAGTACAATAATGTGTAAAAGCTCATCATATATAATTAAAGTTTGGATTTGTTAGCAGCCAATAATTTGTGAATTACATCTAAGTTACAGACGAAGATGTAATGATACGTTTAAAACATTGTAAGTTGTTCATTGTTGCATACATTTTGGCCGACGTTATGCATGTCCGTGCGGTAGAAAAAAATTCCTAACCGATACAGAATGCCGGTAAATGTTTTCCCGAGATTACCTACCTCATTTTGTTGTTCTTCAAACCGGCCTGTACATTATACATGTACAGGTTTTCACAGCAGCATTACTATATTACAACTCCAATTTATTACATACAATATTAGATCGACATTAGCTTAAGGTAGACTCGCGAATTCCTTGCGGGAAGCATGTTAAAACATGATGTATTCTTATCGAAACACTATGTATTCCTAGAGAAACACGGTGAATTCCTAGAGAAACACGGTGAATTCTAAGCGAATCTTAGAGAAAAATCACCGCGAAATGAAGTGAAATTTCTCCGCGAAATCTGAGAGATTTTAGAGCGTTTTTTTTTTGCGGTGTCGTGGAGATTTCAGTCCAGAAAATTTGAGAGGAACTGTAATTGAGTACTCACGCAGTGATTCTTCGTGGCAAGCACTGTTAACCCATATTTGTGATTTGAGCAGGATCTGAGAAAAACTTGATCATTGTTTGAGTAATTATTTTGGGATGTTTTATCAAATATTTTTTTTAGGTAGAGGACTATCATATGAAGGGAAATGATCGGAGCTGTGGCAGTTTTCAAGGACTTTTGAATGAGATAAATAGTTTCTTTAATCTTAATTTTTGGCGGCCATTTTCTTAATTTCTCAGTCTGCTGAGTTCTAACCCAGAAAAGGGTACAACTTATCAAATTTTTACCCGATTTCAAAAATTTATTCAATTTTAGAAAGCTCTTGGTGTGCAGATTCCAAATCTACCAGAATCTCAATTTTTCAAGAAAAGCCTGTTTTTGTCAGAGCCCCTCACATAGAGAAATACTATAGAATCTATATAATAAGCACACAAATTATCTTAACAATATTGGCAAAAACTCTCAGAATGAGAAACACACGTCACAAGTCTCAAGGATATTTTTAAAATCATGCTAAGTTAAAATAAAAGAAAAATGGTGCCGTCAGTAGGTCTACCCCAGTTAACATGGATGGTTAGATTTACGTTAAGTTTACGCATAAATCTAACATAAAATTTATGAAGGTTTTCTAACCATTTTTTTCGCTTTGAATGCTTCTGGATTAAATAACAATACCAGTATATGCACAATCTAACAATTGATAATTAGTCGCAATTCAGACATAATAATGACATGTATTATTGGTTATAATTTTACGTCAGGTTTCTAACTGTTAGTTTATGGTTGTTTTTCTAACGTTAATTTTCTAACATAAACCTAACGTTAATGTAACGTTAGTTTTATGTCATAATATTAACCGTTAATTTACCATTAGTTTTCTAATGTAACCCTTAAATTACTTGTCTATTAAACGTAAAACAAATGTCAGGATACAAACAGCACTGGTAATTTCAATTATTTTTTACGTTACTAATTTATTTTTTTCTGTAGGCTGCATATTCAATTTTAGTTTAACCCATTTTTTACGGTAGCGAAACAACTCGCGGCACGTGGCTCACGGTAGCGAATCAACTCGCGGACCCTTCATACTTGGCAACAGCATTAGCGAACCCAAGCGAGAAATCAATCAACTTACTTCTATTGTTTCTATGTCATTAATTAATGGTGATTGGGTTATAAAAGTAAAACCCGCGATGAAAAGGTATGTTTAATTCGCTAATCATCCAATAAAAAATATATGTTTCAACACCGGATCTTTCAGTATTTACGTAACAGGTCAGAGGTGAAAATTCACACTGTGTCATTCAATTTGGCACTATTCCAATATTTTCACGCTGTCACTTACGGCTAATAATTATATGATATTGAGAGTGAAATAGAATCAGATTTTATGATTTACTGCCAGGTATATTGTGGAATATGATAATGTCGAAGAAATCAACTATTTATTATTTTTTTGGACGTTATGATGCGAAGAATGCGTATACTCAAGCCGAGATCAAGCGTGTCGCCGCCATTTTGGATTCGCTCGCTCAAACAGATGACAACAGGAAACATACGGCTAATAATTCTAGACTTTGGAAAACTAAATTGAATCAAAACTTTTAGGATTAAATACAAGCTAAATAGGGGAATATTACATTGTCGAAGATTTCAAATATATATTTTTATTTTCGACGCAATGAAGCAAAGAAAACGACAATTCCCGTCATATATCCAAAGAAAGGCAGAAATGTTAAATGCCGTAGGCGATGAAGTGACCGTTATTTGGGGTTATATTTCTTTTTAAAAGTTATATTTATACTTACTTAGAACACTGCTGCCAACACGAGGGATTATATTTTTGTTTTATTTTTTAAAAAAAAATCGTAAGGGATACTTTTTCACATTATTTTGCCAATATGATAGAGAAAAGTCATAATTTTAGTGGAACTGGCTTTTCAATATTATTTATAGTAATATACATGCTACTTTGTAAAATTGAATTTTATATCATTGGAAAGAACACGGCAATGTGTACATTTTTGTTACAGAGTATTTTTATGTATAAAAAATATTTTTTTAATTATTTGCAATTCTGTAGAGGGTATTAGGATTAACAATAATCCTGTAATTGGCTTAGGAAGATGGGCCCTGCTGGTTCAATGAGCTTAGGGTTAGGGTAGCTAATCTTTTAATTAGCTCAGGGTTAAATGGGTTAATTACATAAATAATTTTAGATATTGACCATTGCTTATATATTTTATCTATTATTACCGTACCTGCTTAATGCAATTTTTGTATTGTTGGGCCTACAGTTCAATGTATCATTTCTAAATGAATTACCCTTGGAAGTGCGAATTGACGTGTTTTGAAATTCTACTGCCAAATCATGGTTTCTACTGCCCTTTTTACACTACCCTACTGCATTTCAGCTCTGACGGGTTTGAACGAGCATGTGGAATGCCATTGCATGGGAAACACAAAGTGTGTCACCACTTACCCAACGACGTGCAGCTACTGCCACCAGTTCTTTCAATGGAGATGGCAGATATGTCATAAATTGTGGGTCATGTCATCGTTTAAGTGGTGACATGGTTTGTTTATCCAACGCAACAGCATACCTCTGATGACTCTTTACACACGCAGCATGGGGTCAGTTGATAATATAATCTATGTCATGTAGGTTTCTTGTTTTTATTACTTTGTATACCGCTTTTCACACAAAATTAAGCAGTTTTATTCTCCAAAATATAGTTGAGATTTTCCCTTACACTCACCTCCTCTAAATTTTTAGACAATTGTTTCTGCTTTTTTATTTCTGTTTTCAAACTTTCTTTTTTACTATCCAAAGCACTTTGACACAGAGCAAATTCTTTCTGCTTGATCTTCAAGTTATTTTCACATACTTCCATAGCACTGCCTGATGCCTGTAATGTCGCAATGAGAAATAAAGAGGTTTAAGTTTTGTTACAATCATAATAGATAGGTTGCCAGACAACGAAACAAAAGAAAGGTTGCCAGACAACAAAACAAAAGAAAGGTTGCCAGGCAACGAAACCGCAGGTAAATCGTCCTACTTGTAAACAATATATAAAAAGATAGGTTGCCAGGCAACGAAACATACACCCACAGCAGCTAAATCGTCCGGGCAGTCAACAAGGGTTGTCGCATATTTTTACTTTTTTTGGTAATGAAACATTTGTAATACACTAAAATCTGATTAAGAGTAACAACTCATTATGTAATTATCTAAAAATCATTAGAATTTATTTGCTTTTTATAAAGTTTTGCCCCACGCTAACAATTAGTATAGGAAACATTTAACATCATGGATTTAGCTGTTCAGTTATCAAAATTCATTGAAAATCAAAATACTTGTTCGTTTCAACACCTTAAACTCTGTGTATCAATCTGAAGTCAATCGGATGATAAGTTTGGCATCTATAGGTCACAAGGTTTTTTGAAGTGATCAAGGGAGATAACTCTGGGAGTAATTATTTGAAATCAGTAGGCTTCTTTGTATCATGACCTTAAACAGTGTGTGTAAATTTAAAGTCAATCGGATATTAACTTTGGCATCTAGAGCCTCTGGAAATAATTATCGGATATTAACTTTGGCATCTAAAGCCTCTGGCAATAATTATCAGATATTAACTTTGGCCTCTAGAGCATCCACAATATTTTTTGAAGTGATCAAGGGCCATAACTCTGGCACTAATTATCGAAAATCGCTGAAAATCAATAGGCTTCTTCGTCATATGACCTTAAACACTGTGTATAAATTTAAAGTCAATCGGATATTAACTTTCGCCTCTAGAGCATCCACAAGATTTTTTGAAGTGATCAAGGGCCATAACCCTGGCACTAATTTTCGGAAATCGCTGAAAATCAATAGGCTTATGACCTTAAACGCTGTGTATAAATTTAAAGTCAATCGGATATTAACTTTGGCTTTTAGAGCGTCCACAAGATTTTTTGAAATGATCAAGGGCCATAACTCTGGCCCTAATTATCGGAAATCTCTGAAAATCAATAGGCTTCTTCGTCTTATGAGCTTAAACACTGTGTATAAATTTAAAGTCAATCGGATATTAACTTTGGCTTTTAGAGCGTCCACAAGATTTTTTGAAGTGATCAAGGGCCATAACTCTGGCACTAATTATGGGTAATCACTGAAAATCAATAGGCTTCTTCGTCTTATGGCCTTAAACACTGTGTATAAATTTAAAGCCAATCGGATATTAACTTTGGCCTCTAGAGCGTCCACAAGATTTTTTGAAGTGATCAAGGGCCATAACTCTGGTAGTTATTATCGGAAATCTCTGAAAAACAATAGGCGTCTTCGTCTCATGACCTTAAACATTGTGTATAAATTTAAAGTCAATCGGATATTAACTTTAGCCTCTTGACACTCAGGATTTTTGGGACTAGATTTTCAATATTTGGTTTAAGGCAACTATTTTAGTGTTATGTTGTGCACAGACGACCTTGACATCAACAGAAAGCAAGAATACAGGGCTCGAAACGAAAGGCGCGCAAAAGCGCTTGCGCACCTACCACGCACCTAAAGTGAAACCCAGGTACATATTTTTAGACGCACCCGAATTTTATAATCAACGCTCCTCGTACTGAAGGCTAACTCACGGTTCCCTTTTTAAAATATCCCTGATCTTTTAAATGAATTAACACGAACGCTTTTAATAAAATTCTCGTATAAATAATCTATTTTTATATAACTGTCTCAAGCACGGTTCGACACTGCCGTCGGCCGCAGCAGCAAAGGCCTCCGAATTACGTAGTCAAAACCGTACAATGTTGCGATAGATGTTTTTTGTTTGTCTAATTAATAATAAAACGTCTCATATTATGTATAAATTGTACTTAAATTTTAAATAATGTAGCCTTGGTTCTGAATGACGAAATACCGTTGATAGGCCGATGTATGTGGAGGAACCAAAATAAAATGAGCACGAGTCGATTCAAACCATTGCGTACGTGAGTGCGACCAATACTAACATGGCGGACAATTCGTTGTCAATTCGCGTGCAAAAATTAAAGACAATTTAATAGTCTAAATAACTTGTTGTCACGAATTCGTAAAGTTTTTATTATAATTAAAATAATGTAGCCTTGATTCCGAATGAAGAAATACAAACATTTTTGTCATCTATTAGTCATTTATAATGAGCAGACGAATTCTGAAAGGGGAAAAACTCCGGGTTATTTACACATCCGGGTATATCCAATTTAGCGAATTCCATGATATGGCGATTATTGTTTCTAATAAAAGTATTGTTTAAATGAGGGCGAATTTATTTCAATTTTTTTTTGGAAAAAAAAAGCTACATTGAGATTGAGACTTTGAAGTAAATATAAAGTGACCGACGTAGGTTATTGTATTATTATACAGGATTAAGTCACAGAAAATATTGAGTCGACTCCTCTACACACGCACTACACACGCACGAAGAATGCATTATTTAGGTAAAATAATAAACATATCGAACGGGTTGTGATAGTCAGGCCTATAACAACCGTTTGACTGAGAAAAAAGATGTAAAATAAACAGATTTATAACATAATATTACATATTATTAAAACCTTCTAAATCAGTACAACTGAATTTGGGCTCTTAACTCATTGACCCCTAGAGCTAATTATGTTAATTACTGCTTAATCCCCTGAGCCAATTATCCAGACTATGGCTTCTATCCCTGGAGTTAATTAAAGGATTATCCACTAATCTCACCTATTGCAGATAACACAAAATAAAACAAAAACTATTATTCCAGTCAAAAAATATTTATATTACCAAATGTAGACAAAAAAACAGGCTTTACAAGGACGTAAATTTTAAGCAAAAATACAAAGTAACAACAAAATTATTCTTTATTATAAAAATAATTGTGTAAAAAAAAAGGAGTAAAATAACCTCTACAGATATGGTATCGTCTAAAATGGTAGTTTTATTGATAGTTATTATTCATACCATTTACTTTCAAAACATCGTTCAATAAATGATGAAACTCGTTGAAGAATAACAAAAATGGTTTAATTAGTACTATGGTTTAGATTAATAGCAACGGCTTTAGTTTCTCCGAGATGCGTTTAAAAATGGACGACCCGTGCACTTATCTATGGCAATCATTTATTGGCCAAGCCGTTGAATTTCCGGAGATGCGTTTAAAAATGGACTTCCCGTTCACTTATCTATGGTGTTCAGTTATTAAACGAGGCGTCGAATTTCCCGAGATACGTATATAAATCAACATATGATTAATTTATCAATAGTGTTTAATTAGAAGATAAAAAGTTTTAATTTCCCGCGAGCCGTTTATCTGATCAATTCATTTTGATTACGATTATTTACATACGAAGTACGAATAAAAATTTGTGTGTAAAAAAATGCGCACACATAGATATTCACGTTACCATGGCCGTACTATATATTATCCATTAGCCTATAAAAATAGTATTCCACCATTGACAAATACGTCAAAAATCGGTAAATCACGTCCCAGGTAATTATACAATCAGAACTCGGTAAATCACACAGGTAATGCATCTTCATTAAATCACAAATGAATTAAAGCAAACTTCCACGTGTGCATGTCGCCAGAAGTCAACCCCACAATGGCAGTGCGATAGACTCGCGAGAGTTAGACATGTACTGGCGCCAAAAGAAGTCACCCAGGAAATACGCTTCAATGATTACTGCCGTAATCACTTGATTGGGGGTTATACTTGACCAGTCTTCACTAGCCCAGTTCAAAAACATTTTATTGCCCCCAATCAAGTGATTACGTAAAGTCAAGGCAGTAATCATTGAAGCATATTTTCTGGGTGACTTCTTTTGGCGCCAGTACATGTCTAACTCTCTCGCGAGTCCATCGCACTGCCATTGTGGGGTTGACTTCTGGCGACATACACACGTGGAAGTCTGCGTTAATTCATTTGTGATTTAATGAAGATGCATTACCTGTGTGATTTACCGAGTTCTGATCGTATAATTACCTGGGACGTGATTTACTGATTTTTGACGTATTTGTCAATGGTGGAATACTATTTTTATAGGCTAATGGATAATATATAGTACGGCCATGGTAACGTGAATATCTATGTGTGCGCATTTTTTTTACACACAAATTTTTATTCGTACTTCGTATGTAAATAATCGTAATCAAAATGAATTGATCAGATAAACGGCTCGCGGGAAATTAAAACTTTTATCTTCTAATTAAACACTATTGATAAATTAATCATATGTTGATTTATATACGTATCTCGGGAAATTCGACGGCTCGTTTAATAACTGAACACCATAGATAAGTGAACGGGAAGTCCATTTTTAAACGCGTCTCCGGAAATTCAACGGCTCGGCCAATAAATGATCGCCATAGATAAGTGCACGGGTTGTCCATTTTTAAACGCATCTCGGAGAAACTAAAGCCGTTGCTATTAATCTAAACCATAGTACTAATTAAACCATTTTTGTTATTTTTCAACGAGCTTTATCATTTATTGAACGATGTTTTGAAAGTAAATGGTATGAATAATAACTATCGGTAAAACTACCATTTTAGACGATACCATATCTGTAGTGAACAGGTTTATCAATTATAATGTTACATTTTAGAAATCTATGTGTCAAACATTTAGCACAATGGATTAATATATTTATTAATATATTCCATTTCAGTGATAACTCTTATTTGTATCACAATAATCACAATTTCACAAGCACTAGTTACAAAATGTTTATAGTCCACAATATATTATATAGTATTAGCACGTTAAAGTTGCTAATGACACCATTAGATTTATCACAATAATCACAGTTTCACAAGCACTAGTTACAAAATGTTTACAGTCCACCATATATTATATAGTATGCTCTAAAACACAAAACACACAAATGTACCAAACAATTGTCACATTGATAGTTTGATTCTGCACGTTTTTTCGACTTGCAGCATTGTCTACATCTGCCCTTTTTCGCCACTTTCATTGGCCAATGCCCACCCGTTGTTGTGGGTATATCTGCTCCAGCTTCGACACGTTTTCTTTTTCTTCCAAATCTCTTGTTTCCGATCATGTTTTTAAATAAGTTCATTTTAAATTCTAGCAATGTTACTTGAATTATATTACCGCTTTTAGTTTGTTTTTGGTGGTTTTTGGATTCCTTATACAGAATAAATGCATTAGAAATGCTGAGGTCAAATAAAAAATAAAACAAATACAACCACCATTTTCGGGACATTCTGTAAGTCGGATACTCCATTCGCAATTGATCAGACCGATCAACCCCACCCATATTTGAATTATATTCTTTTATAGTTGCAGGGCATTTCACAGTTTTTATCGAACCATCTTTTTGTTTTCGCTGAACATCTACTGTGTCCAAGGGCGAATCTGCAGTAGACATAAAGTTCACAATTTTTTTTATCTCTCCACATCCCTGCGGTTAAATTTTCAGTTTGTAGGATCTTAAAATCTCCACTTTGCCATTTTTTTACATTTTTGTCTTTGGGATTTAGGGCTTTTGGCCAATTTTTTCGATTTGTTCGGCATGTTCCACGCGCCAGTGTGCCCACCTTTTGAAGTTCTGTGAACAAATGCACACTTGTGTAATAATTGTCAACGTTCACTATCATATTTTGAAATTGAACTTTCCTTGTCAAGTCCAAAACAACCCGCGAGGTCAGGCCAAGTTCGGCTGTCATATTTTCTTTGCCAGTGTAGACTTGAAAGTCATTTACATAACCATTGTTGGGGTCTGCCCTCACCCACACTTTGATACCATATTTCACAGGCTTGACTGGCATATATTGTTTGAATCCGATCCTTCCTCTGAATGCCACCATAGCTTCATCAATGGAAGTATTTTGATGAGGGTTGTATCTTGCAGCACAATTGTCCAAAACATGGTTTAAAATAGGCCTAACATGATGCAATTTATCATGATTTATATGACCTCTCGGGGGATTCTTTGAATTGTCATTAGCGTGGAAATTTTCGGAAATTTTATCAAATCGGTCTCTGGTCATAATGTCTGCTATTTTATAATTTCCAAAATAATAGTCTCTTGACCAATACATATTTGTCCTTGGCTGGGTGGATATACTCATAAATATTCGTATGGCCAGAAAATCACGAATTTCTTCAGCCGTTACAATATCTCCAGTTTTTCTCGAACCTCTGGCGATATTTTTCTGCATGATATTTGTTAGTTTCGTCGGCTAACAATGAGTATATATTCAGCCCAAAAAATAAACTAAAAAAGTCAAATTCGTTTTTCTCTCCTTCTAATATGTCTGTTGGCCCAGGCTCCGGTCCTAAAAATGGTGGGCATGTAACTGTATTCAGTTTATCTTTCCAAATAAAATCCTTGTTGGAATGAGATCGTTCGTCATTTTCGTTCACTTTGTTGTTGTTTGCGGTTTCGGGGCCGTCATCTTCATCACTCGAATTGTCGGTGGATTCATTTTCCAGGATACTATTGCTACCAACTTCCACTCCTTGTATATCCTCTGGTAAAAATCCTTCAAAGTCCGAGTCGGAATCACTTTCCATAACGAAGAAATTATTAAAAAAACAAAGCGTACAGATATTTACTAGCATTCAAAATGGCGACCATTGTAAATAATTTTACTACAGAGTTCACGACCTTATAACCCCCAAAATCCGGTGTCGTGACGTGAATTTTATGACTTCAATAAAGTTCAATCATTAGTTGAAAAATAAAACTATTTTTTTATTGGCTAATTATTTTTGGACAGCGAATCAGTTTTTTTATAACTTGATTGATCAATAAAACGGTGCACAAAAGAGGCCGACTTTTGTCGTTGAAACTTTTCTCGTGTGTTTACGATCTTACAACACCTAACACCTTGGTGTGACCCCCTAGTCTAGACATTTTATGATCCCAGACATTAGTTAAAACTATTGTTTATGGGTTTACAACTTTTGGAAAGTCAAACTGCGTTTTTTATAACTTTTATTGATCAATAAAACAGTACATCAGAGAGGTCGACCGACCAAAATGGCGACCGATATGAAAAGAATTTTCTCGTGAGCCCGCGACCTCATAACACCTAAATTATTGTTGGAACGTGTATATTTTTTGATTCCAATCATTACTTTAAACTATCTGTTTACTGGATGACTACTTTTGAAAAGACAATCGGCAATTTTTTATAACTTTATTGATCTATAAAACAGTACATGAAAATTATCGCCGCCAGACGTTGATCGGATGTCTGACTTGACACAAGGTCAGCGTCTGGCGGGGTAAGTCGGTGAGATTCAGTGGCTAATTAGGTCGCCTCCAAGAGTAACCTGTACCGAATGAGTTAATATAAGCAAAATCTGCTTTTGAAAAACACTCTCCTAGAATATCTGAGGTGCAGGTTTTTAGGAGAGCGATTTTCTGAATTTGTAATTTTAGGTGCAGCTTTTAGAGCTCTCCATGATTTTATTCCTTTCAACCCCTGAGAATACGTTTCGCCGAAAGTCCTTGACATTGATGACGTTTGTGATGTCACAGTACCCCCCAAAATGAAATTCACAGACTTGGAGAACAATTGGAATAAAGTGTTTAGTAACGGTTGTGGCCTCCTCTAGCGTCTCGTACTGCCACACAACGTCTTCTCATGGATCTCCGAACATTAGTAAACACTACCCGAGGATGACGTCGCCACTGCTCAGCAAGAGCATGTTGAAGGTCCTGCAACGTCAGTGGTGGATTCACTTGCTGACGAACACGTCGACCCAGTTCATCCCAGATGTGTTCAATAGAATTAAGGTCGGGGCTAAGCGACGGCTAATCCAGGACTTGGACACCAGCATTTCTTAAAAAATTCTGGATAGCAATTGCCAAATGGGGTCGAGCATTGTCTTGTTGAAACGTTAGTCCAGGCCCATGTCTCTGCATAAACGGAAGAAGAACAGGTTGCAAAATCTAATCCCTGTACTGGACAGCATTTAAGTTCCCTTGGACAACAACAAGAGGAGAACGTCCATGTGCACAAAAAGAACCCCAAACCATGACGCTGTCGCCACCAAATCGGTCAACTTCTCTGACACATACTTGAGCGTAACGTTCACCTCGTCTGCGGTACACTCGAACCCTGCCATCGGCAAATCTCAAAGTCAATCGAGATTCGTCACTAAAGACAACCGAATTCCACTGTCTTTGAGTAAATCTTATGTGACTTGTGGCCCACACAAGTCAGTTACGGCGATGAACAGGTGTCAATATTGGTCCATTATAGGGCCTCCGAGCTCAAAGACCAGCAGCCTGCAAGCGATTTCGAACAGTTTGTGCAGTTACCCTTCCACCAAACATCTCTCTACTTGTGGAGGTTGCAGTGACAAATCTGTTTCTAAGATGACATAATCGTATTGCTTGATCTTCCTGGAGTGACGTCACACGTGGCGCTCCCGCCCTTGGGCGGTCGGCAATAGTTCCAGTTTGAAGCACTCTCTTTCTACAGACATGATTTTAGCTGTTGAAAAAAAAAGCTGAAAAAATCGGGGGAGGGGGCGTGTCCAGTGGAACCGCCAGTATGTTTGGGGGAGGGGGGTGTGCAAAGGTAATTTTAAAGTAAGGGGGGGGAGGGCTGTCTCATCATACTGAATTTCAATATTCTTGTATTTATTTGTCTTCAAATTTACTACAATTTTTTTATTTCTTATTTTTCTTGTGTTTAATTCATTTACAGAATACTTACTAAACACAAAAAAAAAAAAAAAATAATAATGTTTGAACTACGCATCCGATCTTCTGATTATCCTGTATAATTTTCTAGACTAGAAAATATATGTTGCTCTAATTAGGCCTAGTCTAAATCGAATAAACTTCTACCTCCCTCCGACCGTAATTAATATTCACGACTCTTCCGGAATTGACTTTACGAATAGAATGTCTCACAAGCTCGCCTTCCAACTTCTGTTCCAACCATTTCCATCCATTTTAAAGTCCTTTGTCGAATAGTTTGGTGTCGACGTCTCGATATACGACCTTAGCCATAGCGCGAAAGAACTGACGATGATTACGTATCGTACCATCATAGGCACGATAGAGAATCTCTATGTCACTTGTACACAATGACAGGCGATCTCGTTCAATCTCGCGCGATTCTACGATACTGTATTGTTAATGTTTACATCGCTGACATCCGGTCGGCAGATTTTAAAATTATGGATAGATATTTTGAAGTTCACCAGTTAGAAATTTGTCAGGAAAAAAATAATGATTGTTTTATGATATTACGCTTTTGAAACAAGGTGCTTGAATTAATTAAAGCGGAAAAATATCATAACAAAAGCGTTGTTAAAAATCGGAACCGACTGCAAAAAATCGAAACCTGACGGGACAAAAAGCGGAAATCCGCTTTAAAGCGGGAAAAAATCATGTCTGTTTCTAAGATTAATTATTGTCTGGCGTGAACAATTAAAGGCTCTTGCAACAGTGACCACAGACTGAGAGTGCCTAGAGCCTACCTATAGCACGTAGACATTCTCCATTTGAAAGGCGCAGCATTTTCTAACAAAGATGAAAATAACAATTTTAATTTGTTTTTCCAGTTCAAGATACGTGTGCAGTTCAGTTTAAGCAAACTTGCATCGATTGACCTCACGAGTTGGTGTTTGCACATGTTTTTCAGGTTTTTCATCTTTATATGCTCAAAAGTCACGTGATCCACGTGACTTTACAATTTTATGAAATTAAAGGCTTCTTACTACTTACTATCATTAGAAACACTTTAAAATTTATTTGACTTACCAGAAAAATAAATTTGTTGAAATTCATCAGTGTCAAGTTTTTAATTTGGCTGAGTATATATACTTAAGTGCAGTAAGGTTGCAGTGATAACCCGGGGATGGCGATATATCACAATAATTAGGTCAGAAGATAAAATTATCGCGATACTTTAAAAAAATATTGCGATACTTAAATTTAAGATCACAATTCACGTAAAATCCTTTCAAAATAGTCGAAAAATGTAGAAGAAATCAAATTTCAACAAGTGACAGTAGTTACGAACGAGATCTTTTCTATTTTGCACAACAAGCGTCAGTTTTTAACACTATCGCTGAATCGGTAAATGGGTCGACTGTCACTGACTTAAAATAGGCCTTCGCATGTTTCAAAGTAGGCTATATTTCACTAATAATGGGTCTGCTTGATTTGTCCGCCGACAGGCGAGCCAGTTCGTACAAGGCATACGCCGATCAGGTTACCGTATCACAGCAAATTAAGTGACCCGGTTGGTGGTAATAAATTTGCCACCGGATAATATCATAATATTAAACCGGTAACATGACATGTTATAATAACAAAAGGTTGCTAGGCAACGAAACATACACCCACAGCAGCTAAAGCAGCCGTGCAGTCAACAAGAGTTGTCACATATTTTTACTTTTTTCGGTAATGAAACATTTATAATACAATAAAATCTGAATAAGAGTAACGTTTAGTATACAAAACATTTAATATCATGGGTTTAGCTGTTCAGTTATCAAAATTCATTGAAAAATATACTTGTTCGTCTCAAGACCTTAAACTCTGTGTATCAATCTGAAGTAAATCGGATGATAAATTTGGCCAGATCAATGATCTTATCACGACAATCCTTAGGTTGACCTATTTGGACATGGGAGGATCTCGATCTTTCGGAATTTCCAAATCCAATGACAACATGCACGCTTAAAGTTTAAGGTCGATGTGGCCATCACTCTTTTCGGCTATTCTTTTACTTGGCATGAATAAACTCAACTAAGGTGTTTATTTACGAAATGAGCCAATAAGGATTGACGCCGAAGGTATTCATTGCTTGATTGACTCTTTGATGGGTTACTAAATCAACAAGATTTAATTAACTCTTTGTAAATCTCAAGAAAGTAGATTGATAGATGATACCATTGTTGCGGGTTCATTTTTTTACCAATCGGCTAGATTAAAGAACAATTGGCTAAAGCTGACAAAAACCAGCCAATTGATAACGATATATTTTGAGGGACCCAATGTTGAGTATTGTAGCCCAATTGACTTATTTAAATGTAAAGCAAACGAACCTCATCACGTTTATGTTCAAGTTCAACAATAGCCTCTCCTAAATCCTTTATTGTCTTCTCAAACTGAAACAAACATTTCCCTTTCAAATATAATGGATGTATCAACAAAAAAAAAAAAAGAGCATTGCTACCACTGCAATATGTTCACATTCCCACTTTGTTTCCACAGCAGCTAGGTAATCTGAGCAGTCAAGAAGAGTTGTTGCATAATTTTTCTATTGTCGGTAATGAAACATTTATAATAAACTAAAATCTGATTAAGAGCAACAACTCATTAAGTAATTATCAGAAAATCATTAGAATTTGTTTGGCTTTTGATTCTGAGCCATGGTAACATTTAATAAATGAAACATTTAATATCTGGATTTAGCTCTTCAAGATATCAACACAAAATTCATTAAAATCAATATACTCGTCTGTCTCATTGAATAAAATAATTCAAAGTCAATCGGATATTAATTTTAGCCTGTAAAGCCTCCACAAGACTTTTCAAAGCGATCAAGGGCCATAACTCTGGCAGTAATAATCAGAAATCGCTGAAAATCAATAAGCTTCTTCTTCTCGTTAATGTCAACAACATATCAATTTCAAAACAATACGATGATAAATCTAGTCTGTAAAGTGTTCACAAGAAATGTGGGCGTATAAAAATGAAGACAACTAGACCTGCAATGCAGTTATGACTAGGGTTGCAAAGGGTGGGAAACTTTCCGGGAATTTTCAGTGTTGGGAATTTTCAAATCTATTTTTAGAACTGAAAATACTAAAATTATAACTATTTACTGGAATTTCCCTTTTCTCTTTTACTTTCATCTATATAAACTATTAAAAGTTATTTAACCATGTTAGTTGTTCCAAATGGTAAAACTAAAGAGATAAATTTATGTAAATTCTGCTCTCAAAGGTATACAAAAATTTTTAAGAATGAATCCGCGAGAAAACCATGCAAAATTCGGAAAAAACGCCAGTGCTAAGTTCAAAATTTTTAACCTTACTCTGGTTATTGGACCACCTAAGCATTGCTATAAATGTGGTGAAGTCCCAGAGCCCAAAACCTACCCTGGGGCCTACAGCTGGAACAGTAGTTTTTCATGCGAAAATAGCTATTTTTCCTTGAATTTTCATTGAAAATAGCAAATATTTGAAATATTCTTGTTCATAAAGTATGTCATGTAGGGTAGTTGTCATGTTCTCATTGCAAAGGCCACGTCTCCGACTTTCTTACATGGGCACCATTTTTAGCAAATGTTGCATTATGGGGGTTTCAGAGCTCAGTGAAAATGGTATATCTTGTAAGAGGCAAAATACAGCTATCCAAAATATCCTTGTAGCACCCCCTTTGCAGGTATGTCATAGTATCTCATGCGGTCGTGGTGAAGTTCATAGCATGCTTGATCAAAATAAGAAATAAAATTGGATGCAACGCAATAGTGTGATGAGCAGTGGCGCCCGTAAAAATCTGATCTTTATGATATATTCCTTCCCTGTTGCTTCCCTATTTCAGGCCGTTTATTTGTGCTTCATTCCATCTCTCGAATTTCCCCGAGTATTAAAAACGGTGTCATCACTCCATCGGTGCCCACAAGACGCTTGCTGATCAGTGAGGTTTGGACTCCACCCATACGAGAGCCTCTCCCTTCAGAAAATCAAAATTTCTAAAAACATGTCAAATTTGGGCCAAAATGCGCTTTTTCGACCTTTCACCTATCCATGGAGTGTGGATTATATAGAGTATATCCAAGTGAAAGGGCTATAGTGGCAGTACTCTAAACTGTGGCGGACTAGGGATTGGAAGATTTTAGTGAGTGTTGTTTTTTCGAGATACTTGAACCCTCATTTGATTATTCCCACTTTTTGGTTTGCCTTCTTTGTTATTTCAAGAATGTGTGAATGGAATTCAAGTTGATCATCAACCAACACACCAAGATCCTTTTCTTCTTTCACGGTTGTGAGTTTCACCACTTCCGCCTCATTGTGTATTCATTGTGCATGGTTGTATTCCTACTGGTGGTGACCTTTACTTAATCTCATCACTTTACATTTGTCGGGTCGGAATTTCACACACCATTCTGTAGCCCAATCTTCGAAAGTCTGGATGTCTTGTTGCATTGAGCCACAATTTGCATCACCAAAGCGTTTTGTGTTGTCGGTGAATAACTTTACGAAATTTGCTGCTAGAGCAGGTAGATCTTTAATGATTATTATGAATAGAATGTGACCGATAACGCCACCTTGAGGGACACCACTGCTGTTGGTTGGGACAATCTACCATTTTCTGCAACTTGTGAACGGTAAGATAAGTAGTTTCTTACCCATGCGAGGACATTATCACTGATGCTATACATCTCCACTTGTGCAAAAAGTCTTGTATGGGATACCATGTCGAAAGCCTTCTTGGAGTCAAAGAAGGCACAATCTAAGGGGTTACCTTCTTTAAGCATATCTATCCACCATTCGAGTACGTTAAGTAGTTGCCATGAACAAGGCATTTCTCCGTTGAATCCAAACTGATCTGATGATAGCAAATCGTCTTATATGTGCGACAGTAAGGACTTGGTTATGAGGGTCTCTAACAATTTGCAAAGACATGGAATCAAAGTTACAGGACGGTTATTTCCAGGGTCACTCTTTTTGTAGATTGGAGAAACATATGCTAACTTCCAGTCAGATGGGATGATACCGGTCTCGATGGACTTTTTGAGTAAGGCAAATACGTCGGCCACTTCTTTGAGCATGGTGGGATGGATCTCATCGGGCTCCGTGTTCTTATTCGACTTGCCCTCTTACAAGAGTTTTCTGACGTCATCCATTGTGAAAACTATGCCTGTAAGTAACTTGTCACTTTTGGTGTCAATCACTTATGATGTCAAAGGAGGCATAACTAAAGAATGAATTTAGGGTCTCGGCTTTCTCGGAGTCGGTGACTGCTTTACCATCTTGTGTTTCGACTTCGAGTATGGGAATACTTTCTTTGACTTTGGTGCGCTTGTTAACTGCTTTGTTGAAGAGGGTGGGTTGGACTTAGTTTGTTCAGCAACTATATTCTCATAGTTTTTGATTGCGTTGGCTTTCACTCGATTTACTTCCCGAAACATCTGGTCATAAGCGTTTTTCGTGTCATCAGTACATTCACGCCTGGCGATGGAGTAGCATTGGATTTCTTTTTGCAAAGAACTTTCAGGTCTTTAATCATCCATGACTGGTAACTATTTTCCTTGCTTTGGTTAAGTGTTACTGTTAGGATATTGTTTTTGGTGCCCGAATTGAGAACATCTTTCAGCTCTGACCATATCTCTTCAACAGAAGAGTCTTGGTTGTAATTCCATTGATGATGCTGCTCATTTTCTCTGAAGCTGTCATAGTCGCCTTTATGGTACTTTTTAATCTCCTTCGGGACAGCACTAGTGGCAGTGTAACGCTTGATTTGAAAGTTTAGGCAATCGTGATGACTCTTACCTATTGGCGGTTCGTGAGTTAATTGTTCCACCATGTTGGGCTAGTTTGAAAATATCAAGTCGATCAGAGATGGTTTCTGCTGTTTTCTATGGTGAGTGTAAAATATGACGAGCTGTGTCCATTATTTTCCGTGGCCGACATGACCTTGTTTCATGGACACTTTTTAGTATGATCTCTAAACCTGCTTTTGTTCCTTAGTGCTGCCGCCCCTAAAGTGTAAATAGTGTACCTTTCTCGTTGCTGCATTTTAATTTCCTTGTAAAATATTGTACCATTCTCATTGCTGCATTTTGTTTCTAATGGGTCTAGTCAGAGGACAGCGACACTACGATGGAATCCAAATTGTTCTTTTGCACCATGTTCTCCCTGTTCAATTTTACATTGTGATTTTTCTTAGGATGAATTTGGCATAGATCAGTAGGACTGCGATGGAGCGCCCATTTCCGCATTGTATTCGGTGTCCTTGCTATAGTCTCCTGAGTACCTGCGATACGCGGTAACGCATCCGATCACCATAGCGATATTGTGCTAATGTCCCGCTATAGTCAAAATTGTGTCAAATGTATGTCTGAATAGTCCTTTTGACTGCCTTGTCGCCATATTTGCTATTTTGCTTGGATAATTGCAATAAACTGAGGTATTAGTACAGACATCGTGTCAGTGGCCTCTCACTGTGATTCAATGTGCACGGGCGGACTCCCAGTGAGAGGCAGTAGCAAAACTTTGGTACTGATTTCGTTTGACCACCTGCATGTATCAAGTAACGAAAACTATAGGTCAATGCTCACTCGAACTTGATCAACCATAAGGATCAGTTATATCATAAGCAAATGAAGGTGCCACGCCCACTTCTGTTTTATGGCGTATCTAGTACGTTTTTTTACTACGAATCTTATCAATATTATCGTTGGTGCGATATCCTCTACTCTTTTATAGCATTTTACTATGATAATATTGAGAAATACACTATGCCATATGTATCAAATCCGCTGTTTTTCTTAAATTTTCTTCTTTTTTTTCTCTATTTTTAATCGTTCACTGTGATCCACAACATTGGGCTGCAATGGATTTTTTTCTTGAATATGATTGTAGTGGTTATGCTTTTTCCCCCCGGGTACCATATTTTTAACGCAGCCCTGCAAAGGGGGCGCTACATCCGCTCAAAGTTAGGGTATCAAATCTACGGTTCCTAGGATTGAGTTTGGCATCCAGTCTGAATATGGACCACTGTGCAGATTTCAAACTTTTACTCTTATGTACTGTAAGCGGACAACATTGACTACATTGTAATCCAATCAGGTTATTGTATCTCGATTGGTTTACTCGAGGCAGCCTCTCAAAGTTCAACCTCTAAAAATCGACTTTTTGCTGTTTTTACGAGGATAAAACTTCAAACCCCATTCCTTGGGATAAGGAGTGGTCCAATAGGTCAAATATCGCTTGTGCAGGCATTTGGGCCCGAACCCATCCCATCTGAACCTGAAATCTCCCTTTTATCCACCGATGATGATGTAGATAATGATTTTGAAAATAATGATGAAATGGCAGAGTTACCTAACTTTGAGCATTAATTATAGAATGTGAACCTGTGTATGAACAATTTAACAGAAATATCTCATTATTTGTTATTAGATTTTAGTGTATAAAACATATCAGATAATATGTTTTGTATCTTTTAGTTATTAAAATATTATTGTCACTTGCAACTCATTAATAGCGACACAGGTTTCAATTTATGACACCAAATTGAAAATTCCCAAAATTCCCGGGAAATTTACCCTGAAGTAATGTCACTTCCGGTACCAATGAAACCATAAAACAGGTTTCCACATAAGCATTGCGCACATCAAATAAGATAGGTTGCCAGGCAACGAAACATACGCCCACAACAGCTAAGTCGTCCGGGCCGTCAATCGGATATTAACTTTGGCTTTTACAGTGTCCACAAGATTTTTTGAAGTGATCAAGGGAGATAACTCTGGAAGTAATTATCGGATTTCGCTGAAAAACAATAGGCTTCTTCGTCTCATGACCTTAAACACTGTGTATAAATTTAAAGTCAATCGGATATTAACTTTAGCCTCTAGAGCGTCCACAAGCAATTGTGGACGCAGGACAGACGGGGCGACTACAATATAGACCACATTTCAATGTGGGCGTATAAAAATGAAGTTTATTGTGAAAATAAAGCCAGGCGGATCTGGTCATGGATTGTATTATGAATCTCGAGAGTTGCACGTCTTTGATTGACGCTCCAAATGAATTCCAGGTACATAGTAAAATAATAATTGGATCATACTTTTGATGGTTTCACAGACCAGTTGTAAGTTTAAATCTTCATTAAATATAATCCACTGATAGAACACCGAATACTCGGAGAAACAGTCATTAATAATATGTTTTTCTGATAAAATCTCGGAATACCGATGACACGTGACATCGCTGGAATTAGGTCAATGAATCAGCGACGTTAGCTGAAGTTTTATTAAATACTGTTTTACTTTACTACATGTTGGCAAATGTTTTTGATATTATTAAAGGCAATGACATAAAAAATTTTTTATTTTAAAGCAATTTCAATGGTGGCTGTCACTGTGATCATTGTGTCATTTGTCTATCATCGTTGAATGAATAAAGATAGGCTGGCACTGCCAGGCAGGATACGCCCACATTTTTGAGAGATGGATAGAGAACAAGCAATACCGAAAGTGATTTTGCCTATGTGCAAATATCGAAATGAATTAAGATCTTTGGGTTATAAAGGTTCATTTCAGTAGGCTTCAAATTCGACTGGGGATCATGTTGCTAAGTGGGTAAGATGCTGGCTCGGTAGCCTTGAGGTTAGGTGTTTGATCCCTGCATTGGGTGACAAAGTTCATCTAGATTTTCTGGCGTGGTTTCCCCTTGTTAGTGATGAAGGATGGATGGCCTGACAAGAACAGCTGTCAATTTTGGTCCGATTTTCACGAAATTCGACCTCAACCTTCATTACGATGTAACGGTGATATAATCAAAGGTTTTTTTAAATGGGATAATAATTCTGACCCCAGAGGGGCCAAAAGCTAAAAAAAAAGGTCATTTTTCGTACAATCAGGGGCCATAATTCAGGAAGTTACAATCCGATATGCACAAATATCGAAAGGAACCAAGATCTTTGGGTTATAAACATGCATGTCAAGTTTCATCAAAATCGGTTCAAAATTGTGACCTGTATAGGGTCCACAACCTTAATATAACGTATTTTCACACTAATCGCGTACAAACGGCGGCCATTTTGTCTGTCAATTTTGGTCCGATTTTCACAAAATTTTACCTCAATCTTCATTACCATGTAACGGTGATATAATCAAACGTTTTTTTAAATCGGATAATAATTTTGACCTCCAGTGGGACCACAAGCTAAAAAGGGTGATTTTTCGTACAATCAGGGGCCATAATTCAGGAAGTTACGAATCAATGAGCGCAAATATCGAAAGGAACCAAGATCTTCGGGTTATAAACATGCATGTCAAGTTTCATCAAAATCGGTTCAAAATTGTGACCTCTGTAGGGTCCACAACCTTGATATAACATATTTTCACACTATTCGCGTACAAACGGCGGCCATTTTGTCCGTCAATTTTGGATTGATTTTCACGAAATTCGAACAGAGCCTTCATTACCATGTAACGGTGATATAATCAAACGTTTTTTTAAATCAGATAATAATTTTGACCTCCAGAGGCACCACAAGCTAAAAAGGGCAATTTTTCGGACAATCAGTGGCCATAATTCAGGAAGTTACGATCCGATGGGTGCAAATATCGAAAGGAACCAAGATCTTTGGGTTATAAACATACATGTCAAGTTTCATCAAAATCGGTTCAAAATTGTGACCTCTATAGGGTCCACAACCTTGATATAACATATTTTCACACTATTCGCGTACAAACGGCGGCCATTTTGTTTGTCAATTTTGGTCCGATTTTCACGAAATTTGAACTCAACCTTCATTACCATGTAACGGTGATATAATCGAGCGGTTTTATAAATCGGATAATAATTTTGACCTCCAGAGGGACCACAAGCTAAAAAGGGCCATTTTTCGGACAACCAGGGGCCATAATTCAGGAAGTTACGATCCGATGGCCGCAAATATCGAAAGGAACCAAGATTTTGGGGTTATAAACATGCATGTCAAGTTTCATCACAATCGGTTCAAAATTGTGACCTCTATAGGGTCCACAAGCTAAAAACATGATATTTCGTACAATCAGGGGCCATAATCCATGAAGTTCCGATCCGATACATGCCAATATCGAAAGGAACCGAGATCTTATGGGGATAAACCTATATTTCAAGTTTCGTCAAAATCAGATAAGAATTGTGACCTGTAGAGAGTCCACAAACAAATTGTGGACGGACGGACGGACGGACAGGGGCGACGACATAATACGTCCACATGAAAATGTGGGCGTATAAAAACTAAAAGGTGACAGACAGAAAGGACGGTGCTGTGATAAATGATTATGCAGACGTATATCAAATTTTGCCAACCTAAACCCGTCTTTCCTCCGCTGGTACACTACTCACGGGAACTACCAAAGATATAACGATATTTCGTTTGCGCTTGATACATGTATCACCACCTCCGTAAAAGGATGAAAGGATGGCGCCACATTGTGAAGATCATGGTGACTTTGATTGAGCAGCGACCTTCACGCCAGAAGAAACCGTCATACTCATGTTACTATAAATAGCACCACGTTTCGACAGCCATCGTCAGCATGAGACGTTTGACACAAGTTACCTTTGGGAAAAATAAAGTAGCAGTTAATTTTGTTGAAGTTTATGATTTTCCATTATTATTGTTTACCGGTCTATGGACCGCTGGGAAGATAATTTACCTATACACATTAAAATTTACTGGTATAAAACCAGAAAATACTGGTTATCAGAAACTCTGTAGTTATCTAATCTCCCCTATAATGTATCTTTAAGTATCAATCTAAAGTCAAATGAAACGCTTATAGGCATAAACACTGTGTATAAATTTAAAGACAATCAGATATTAACTTTAGTCTCTAGACAGACGGACGGAAGGAGAGGGGCGACGACAATATACAACCACATTTCAAGGTGGGCGTATGAAAAGTGTGTATTAATTTAAAGTCAATTGGATACTAACTGTAGCCTCCAAAGCCTCCTAATAGGCAGATGGAAAGAGAGAGTTGACAAACTAGATCATTTGGGGACTAACATATGGTTCAATTTTTTTTCAATAATTCACTTGCATATAGGGGGTCTTTAGCAGTGGGAGGCAACCAAAGGTCCCAGAGAAAACCCACTAAGTTGGACAGGCGACCCTAGTCATCCTATTCCTTGTCACATACAACAGGGAAATCGAAACGTGCTAACCATTCAACCATCCAACGCCCTTTGACAATATGAAATGTGGGCATATAAATATTATGTCCTATAGAATTTCTATCATACGTCCGCATGAAAATGTGGGCGTATAAAAAAGAAGCTTTGGTCAAAAGGTAATAAACCATCAATTCACCAGTAAAACTAGCAAATTGTCTTTTATATATATTTATCACCGAAAAAATTCATATCTTACTTCAATAATGTTGTCTTCTAGTGACTCTTTCTGTTTTTCCATATCATTTAATTGTTCACCAGATCCCTTCTTCTTCTCCTGTGGTGTTTAACAATTAAATACATTGAAAACAAAAAGAAACATATACCCACAAGTAATTTGGGGCATTTACATCACAAGCCAATAGAAAACCCAAAATAAACAGATGTCACATATTATTTACAGGTTGTCACACATTTATTATTTACAAAAGTATAGTATATACACTAAGTTTCATCACAACCTATATTTGGAATTTCATTGCTCTCACTTCATTATAACCAAATTTATCTTGCCCCAAAGCATCAACCAATCAGATTGCTTATCTCGGTTTACCGTAAGTAGGCAATGCTCATCATCGAACACCATCAAGGCATTCACCTAATAAAAGCCTATGCCAAATTTAAACATTCTAACTCGATTAGATGGAGAGTGATTGTGTTCCAAAGTCTCCACAATCAAATTGCTTATTGCTCTGCTTACCCTCAGCAGAAAATGTTCATTATCGAATTTCGTCAAGGTACTGATGTAATGAAACTATGCACTAAATTTCATCACTCTCACTTAATTAGAACTAAAGTTATCCTGTTCCAAAGCATTAACCAATCAAATTGCTTATCTATGCTTACGGCCTAAGCAGAAAATGCTCATCTTTGAACTCCATTAAAGCATTTAGCGAATAAACTGGAAAGGAGAACAGGCAGAAGCCTATAGACCCTCTTTCCATAAAAGAACAAACTTAAATAAGACACAACTCTTGGTTGAGTTTGTTATAGAACACCTTATTGACATCACAGAAACTTGGCTAACAGAAACTGAATCTACTATTATAAACAAACTGTGTGTAGATGGGTATTTATTCATAAATAAACCCCGAATATCATCTAGAGGTGGTTAATGAGGCTTGTTGTACAATGGTAATATTAAGTGGAATGTGGAGCATACTGATTTAACCCAAATAGTCTTTTGAATATTGTTTGACAAAATCTAGGATCTGAGTGTTCTGGTAATTCATCACCCTCCACCTACTGCCACTAATAGATCTTGCCATAGACAGTTTTCATCACAATTTGAATTGCTTATATCTAAAATTGTTCTTCTGTCTGAATCCATACTTATCCTGGGTGATTTTAATTTGCATATTGATAAACCCAATGATCCCATTGTTACCCAATTCAATGACTTACTTTATTCTTATAATCTGGTTCAGCATGTGAATCAAGCTATGCATGTAAATGGACACATTCTAGATTTAATTATCACCTGGAATGATGAACAACTGATTGACTCAGCGGATGTATTGCCCAATATTATTTCTGACCACCATCCTGATTATGGAATAATCAATTGAAAGCCAGATGCCGAAACTGACTTACAAGTAACATCATAAATCTAGCGGACTTTTCTATCCATCTGTCAAAAAGTTTCAATAGTACACAGATTGGAGATCCAACTAAATTTTCTAAGGATTATGATGCCTACATTATGAGTGTGTTGGACTGTCATGTACCACTGAAAACCTGGAAGTTAAATATCAATCGCCATTATCCTTGGTATGATGATGCAAGTCATAATGAGAGCAAAATTTGCAGAAAAACCGAACAAGTTCATAACCAGATATACAGAGCAGTCTGCAAAGGTCATATCTATGATCAGATCTGCCAAGAATAGTTGCTATAACAATAAGTTAATATCTTCACAACCATGTGAAGTATTTAAAATTGTTCAGTCTCTCATATCCGATTCAACTCGACGTCTTCAATCATCAACTGATGAGCTTGGGCTTGCCGAGAGATTTTGTTCTTTTTTCCAAACTAAAGTATCTGATATTTGGAAAGGACTAGATAGTCTTGTTGACTCTGATACAGAGGATGAGGAACCACTTTCGTCATTAGAATGCAATCTGAATTTATTAAGCTTTCGTATTTCATACGAAAGCTTATTGTTTCTGTTAAGATTATTAATATTATTATTTTATATTTTTGTTATTTTCCCAAGAATCTTTTATCTCAGAATCTAACAATGGGATCTTTCTGAAACTTTGACCTACTCCACCCCCCAAAGAATGGGTGGTGGCTGTTGATCAAAACCATTTTCAAAACGTTTTATGAATTCGAAATCACCGAATTTCACGAACAAAAAATTAGGTTGCCAGTCAACAAAATATACTAAATCGTCCGGGCAGTCAACAAGAATTGGCGTATATTCTTACTTTTTTCGGTAATGAAACATTCATAATACCCTGAAATCTGATTAAGATTAACAACTCATAAAGTAGTTATCAGCAAATCATTTAAATTTGTTTGGTATTTATAAAGTTCTGGCCCATGCTAACACTTAGTATACGAAACATTTAAAATCATGGATTTAGCTGTTCAGTTATCAAAATTCATTGAAAATCAGTATACTTGTTCGTTAGGGTGTTTCACTTTTCACGGAATTTCTAAGGTTTCTACCCGCCACCAAAGTCCACTTGGGGTCAAACTTACACCATAAAATTTTCAGAATTTTCTTACCAAAAATGGCAGCCGACAGGCATTTTTTCAAAAATTGTGACTATTTTCAGACGTTTTGAGCTTGACAGATCACTTAGAAGGGTCAGGTATGGCTTGTAATGTGTCTATTTCATGCTTTTCAGGTATGTATAGTCCATTCCCACTATCTTAAATGAGATTGCCAGAATCCAAGATGAAGGAAATCCAAGACGGCGACCCAAATCATCTAGTTTCGTGGGATGGAAAAGCATTTTTCCAAGACTGTCATTCTGAACATCATTTTGGCCCTGATAATGAATTTTGCACTCATAAAATTCATTATCAGGGCCAAAATGATGTTCAGAATCACACTGATCTACCTTTGGTTGAAAATGGCGGAACGTAAAGACTGAAGGTGAAGTTCCGATGGAGTATATTCACCACATTATTAGTCTTGCAGAACTATGGCTGAACCTGGAAATTGTATACAAAGTTTTTTGTTATGATTGATATATTAGTAGTTTAGGGTGACCTCATTCAAAATGTGCTTGGTGAACCTTGGTCACCCTTGAGTTCTTTGAGAAATTCAAGATGGCGTCCTTTCGAAATAATCCACTATAGCTCACATATTATTTAGATTAGGATAATTCTTTTGGAGTCTAACTATATATTTGTAGGGTCAAGTAATACACTGAGATCGTTCATTGCACTGTGGGGTGATAAGATCATCGTAAAATCCAAAATACCAGACAATATGATCCTTTAACTCGTTGGGGTGATTATTTCACCAAACCAAACTACATGTATATCTAGAGACAAATTATATATTTCTGGATATAGGAGCATATGAGTGATACGATAACACAACATACATGCCTATCAGGAGCACCTGGGCCACATGGACCGGTCCTGGAAAGGGAGGCACAAGCTATCTTTTGAATATATAAAAATAGGTTGCCAGGCAACGAAACATACGCCCACGGTAGCTAAATCGTCCGGGCAGTCAACATACACTGAGAAATAGGTAAGGGTTAAACTGTACGTTTGCCGCATTAAAAAGGATCCCAAAGTGTCAATAAGTACGTTTGCCTCATAAAAAAATAAATTTCGGATTATAACTCCTCATTATGGCTTAAAATCTCTAGATAAGGTGTGTTAATTAACAAGGGTGAAAAATGGACTGCAAGGCGAGTTAATTATCGGTAGGGTTGAACAACTCTCGGACGGTGCGTTTTCTGTACTGAGTGTGTTAATTAACCGACGGGTTAAAAATGAATGACACGGTGTGTATTGTTTAATTGGTGTGTTTTCTCGATAGTTGTTATAACTGCACCAAAAGGGTATAATCAAGGACCAACAGGCTTTATCTGGCGCGTGAGTGTTAAATCAAAACCCTACCTACCATTTAATTTTCGTACGTCAGTTACGTACGTGTTTTCAAACTGATCCCGCAGTGAAAATACGCTTGGCCGCTACAATCACTGATAAGCATGACATCGACGAGACTTAATGAGTTCGGCATATTAACTTTTTAAGTAATTCTCTGTGAAACAGATTGCGTATTCGTCTGCAAGAATTTGTTCCTTTCAATACTCAAGGCCAGAGTATTTAACTTTTAGTTGTCAGTTAATAACTAATAAGTACTAATAAATAACTGAATTGGATTTTTACTGGGGTTTTTTTTTTACACCATTTAGATAGATGGTAAAAAAAAAGCTCTTGCGAGCAAATTTGCGGATGCGTTTTTATGTGCTCCCGGAAATTCAAGTGCAAGAGCTTTTTGTGACTCCTGCATGTTTTACAGAAATGAGAGAGAGAGAGAGAGAGAAATGGGGTTTAACGTCCACTCGACACAACTAGGTCATTTCCGGACTAACACATGTTTTTTTTAAATTTTATTTCAATAATTTGCCTGCGCGTAGGGGTCTTTAGCAGTGGGAGGAAACCGGAGTGCCCGGAGGAAACCCACGAGGTTGAGTTTACCGAAATGATGCCCTGATGTATATGCGCCTGATGTCGGAGAAAAGATTCTATTTTGATGGCATATTGTCGGATGTATGATCATATTTTGAATGAGTTTTATGTCTTTAAATAAATAAATAAACATGCTAAGGAATGTTGACGAATATTTTGATTGGAATGACGTAAGTAGTTAATTGTTTTAGACGATAGCGCATGCTACAGTCAAATGCAATTATTTAGCAGTTGGTGTCACACGCTCATTTGTATTGGAGCAACGTTTAACACGGTTTACTGCCAAATAAATTTCGGGACGTAAATTGTTTTCTTTCCATTTATAAGACGAATAACGGACTTTGCTGAAAAAATTGTATCGATTTAGGACCCGAAAAATACAGTAATTTTGGGGGAGTTTGAAACAGATACGGATCGGCAGCAGTCGGCACTCTTTCATTCTATGGCATTATGATGTCATGTAATTTTGTAGGAATATTATTGACAGTAATTTTGGGGGAGTTTGAAACAGATAAGGATCGGCAGCAGTCGGAACGCTTTCATTCTATGGTATTACGATGTCATGTAATTTTGTAGGAATATTATGACATATATTTGAATATATGAATATTAAACATGAAAAATAACGATGTGCACCTATTTTTTTTACTATGAATTTGAATATATTTTGTTGACACATGATTCTTAATTGTGTTTTGAAAACGTCTGCTTAAATTACTATAAGAGTAATGCCCATTTATTTTCGGGAAAAAATGTCCGACAAGAAAAACTTTGAAATCCCATCACTGGATGTGGTGACAGCAATATACAACCATGTTCCAATACTATTGCTCTTACCTCAGCACAAACAAATTCATAAGCAATGTAAAGCTTATTTAAATGTTCTAATTCACGTATAATTTTTTGATATTCAAGATATGACGAACGTTCATCCTTTAGTTTAGTTAGAGTAGGGGTTATATCTTCATTGAGCACCTATAAAAATAGAAAAGATTATTAAAGATGTTACTCATGCTACAATAAATCCAGACATAAAGTGATCAGTAAAACAAAGAAAGTTGAAGGCAAAGACAACACATATTTTCTTTAATTGGGAATGGGGGCATTAAAAAGACATTAAAGATATATTGCTAGGCAACCAAACATACGCCAAAAACAGCTAAGTCGTCTGGGCAGTCCAAGATTGTCGCATATTTTTTCTTTTGTCATAAAGGAGAATGTTTACAACACATGAAAATCTGACCATAACTCGGGAAGTAATTATTGGAAATCGTTGGAAATGACTTGGATTCTTCATCTTATGACCTTAAACACTGTGTATAAATTGAAAGTCAAAGTAATCAAGGGTCATAACTCTGGCATTTATAATCGGAAATCGCTGAAAATCAATAGGATTCCTCATACTGTATCAATTTAAAGTCAATCCGATATTAACTTTAACCTCTAGAGCGTTCACAAGAAATCGTGGACGATGGACCGACTACAGACGGACAGATAGACGGTCGGGCGGACAGGATGACGACAATATACTATCACATTCCTTGTCGGCGTATAAAAAACAATCAAGAGTAACAAGCCATGAAGTAATTAAAATCTGATTAGCTTCTTGCTCTTTCTAAGAAAGGTTGAAAGCAACAAAACATACGTCCACAGCAGCTAATTCGTCCGAGCATTCAACAAGAGTTGTCACATATTTTTTCTTTTCGGTAATGAAACATTATTTATAATACACTAAAATCTGATTAAAAGTAACAACTCATTAAGTAATTATCAGAAAATCATTAGAATTTGTTGGGTTTTTATCAAGTTCTTCCCCATGCTAACGTTGAGTATACGGAACATTTAATATCATGGATTTAGCTGTTCAGTTATCAAAATTCATGGAAAATCAATATACTTGTTCTTCCCAAGAACTTAAACTCTGTGTATCAATCTAAAGTCAATGGGATGATAAGTTTGGCCTCTATAGCGTCACAAGATTTTTTGAAATGATCAAGGGCCATAACTTTTGCAGGAATTATCGGAAATCGCTGAAAATGAATAGGTTTTTTCGTCTCATGACCTTGAACACTGTCAATCGGTTGAATTATTTCGTCTAATTAGTAATCTAATATGTAACTGATCAGACATACTAATCGTGTAGCCATAATACTTTCATCAAACTGATAGTTAAAACACGTCCCTCAGTCAGGGGGGGGGTTGGGATGGCCTAGTGGTCTAGAGTGCCGCGCTTCATCCTCTAGCTGGTCGGTCACCTCTGGCTTGCGGCTGTGGTTTCGAGCCCTGGTGTTAGCTTATGCGCCTTCTCAACCTCGTGGGTTTCCTCCGGGCACTCCGGTTTCCTCCCATTACTAAAGACCCCTACACACAAGCGAATTATTGAAATAAAATTAAACCATATGTTAGTCCCGAAATGACCTAGTTGTGTCTAGTGGATGTTTAAACCCCATTTCTCTCTCTCCATCAGTCAGGGGGTAATTGGTAATTGAAATATTGCTAGCCGGATGTGGACAGTGTGAAAGACAAGATACACACTGGATGTGGGCGTGGCCTGCCACTGTTTTCGTACGCCGTACGATTTGTTCTACAAATTGAAAACAAGTATGGCGATTATGTACGGCGGTATTTTTTTCAAATATAATTATTTCTATAGTTTTGTAATCAGAGTTCAGCTTTAATGAAACTTTATAGGGTAGCAGATATTGTTAGTGAAGTGATCAAGGGCCATAACTCTGGTAGTTATTATCGGAAATCGCTGAAAAACAATAGGCTTCTTCGTCTCATGACCTTAAACACTGTATAAATTTAAAGTCAATCGGATATTAACTTTAGCCTCTAGACGGACGGACAGGGGCGACGACAATATACGACCACATTTCAATGTGGGCATATAAAAAGGGTGCTTCTTTACTAAGGCTTTTTAATGCCATAGAAACTGGAAAATGTGACATGTTTGTTTAATATAGTTTTACATTCGCATAAAACTTTTATTTTAAGAAAGACAGTGGAATTTTTGAGAAATTAGCACCTATTTAAAGCAGTACCTTGTATTATTGGATAAAAACAGCTGGTGATTTAGGTCCATGCATCTGAGGTTTTTTTTTTTACCTATTTATATACGAAAGTATGCATATTTACATGTTGGCATGACCTAAATTTGTTGTTAAGTGAAGATAATAGATTACCATTAGCTATGTGCTTAGTTGGGATTTTAATGTCCGTAATACCACCGTAAGCAACACATAAATCACTCCTACAGACTAAACAAAATGCGAATTCGTCGCCTCTACGCAAGGACGTAATGATTCCTGGAAATTCTTTGCCGTAAGTTTCCCGGTATTTTTGTCTGACATTTGTTTTGGAAGCCATTTTGTTTGTCTTGACGACCGACGCGTAGAAGTCATAAATTATTTATACTGGGGTTTATTTATAATTGTAATTTGTTTTTTTCAAACATGGAAAACAGCTTGAAAACATTTTTTATCAAGTCAGAAGGAAATATGGCTAAGGAAGAAGCCACAACGTTACTGGCAACTAACGGTAAATCCACCGTGTACTGTACGAGTGTATGCCTCCGCGAAGTATGCGAATTAGGCACGGCCTATGACGAAGTAACCACATGACATTTTAATCTCAATTAGTCCAGACATATTAGCTTATTCCATTTTATATTAATAATGATCGAGAAAGCTGGAGACATGTTTTCGGCTATTTCCGTCGTTTTACCGCGAACTATGCAAATTAGACACGGCAAATGACGGAAATAACCACATGACATTTCGATCTTGATTAGTCCAGACATAATAGCTTATTCCATTTTATATTAATAATAATAAGGAAAACATGACACATGTTCTCGACTATTTCCGTTGTTTTACCGACTCATACTACAAAACAGTATCGCAATCAGATTCACAACAAACAGCGAGAATGTAAATGTAAAAATAAAACGAGAGGGATTTTATCAATCAAAAAGGTCAGGAATGAAATATAATAAATTTCTTCCAATAAATTTTAAAAGATAGGTTGCCAGGCAACGAAACATACGCCCACAGCAGCTAAATCGTCCGGGCAGTCAACAAGGGTTGTCGCATATTTTTACTTTTTTTGGTAATGAAACAACTCATTATGTAATTATCTGAAAATCATTAGAATTTGTTTGCTTTTTATAAAGTTTTGCCCCACGCTATCAATTAGTATAGGAAACATTTAACATCATGGATTTAGCTGTTCTGTTATCAAAATTCATTGAAAATCAAAATACTTGTGCGTTTCAACACCTTAAACTCTGTGTATCAATCTGAAGTCAAAAGGATGATAAGTTTGGCATCTGTAGCGTCACAAGGTTTTTTGAAGTGATCAAGGGAGATAACTCTGGAAGTAATTATTTGAAATCAATGAAAATCAGTAGGCTTCTTCGTCTCATGACCTTTTAAACAGTGTGTGTAAATTTAAAGTCAATCAGATATTAACTTTGGCCTCTAGAGCGTCCACAGGATTTTTTGATGTGATCAAGGGCCATAACTCTGGCATTAATTATCGGAAATCGCTGAAAATCAATAGGCTTCTTCGTCTTATGACCTTAAACACTGTGTTTGAATTTTAAGTCAATCGGATATTAACTTTGGCCTCTAGATCGTTCACAAGATTTTTTGAAGTGATCAAGGGCCATAACTCTGGCACTAATTATCGGAAATCGCTGAAAATCAATACGCTTCTTCGTCTTATGACCTTAAACACTGTGTATAAATTTAAAGTCAATCGGATATTAACTTTGGCTTTTAGAGCGTCCACAAGATTTTTTGAAGTGATCAAGGGCCATAACTCTGGCACTAATTATCGGGAATCGCTGAAAATCAAAAGGCTTCTTCGTCTTATGACCTTAAACACTGTGTATAAATTTAAAGTCAATCGGATATTAACTTTGGCTTTTAGAGCGTCCACTAGATTTTTTGAAGTGATCAAGGGCCATAACTCTGGCACTAATTATCGGAAATCGCTGAAAATCAATAGGCTTCTTCTTCTTATGACCTTAAACACTGTGTATAAATTTAAGGTCAATCGGATATTAACTTTGGCTTTTAGAGCGTCCACAAGATTTTTTGAAGTGATCAAGGGCCATAACTCTGGCACTAATTATCGGAAATCGCTGAAAATCGATAGGCTTCTTCGTCTTATGACCGTAAACACTGTGTATAAATTTAAAGCCAATCGAATATTAACTTTGGCCTCTAGAGCGTCCACAAGATTTTTTGAAGTGATCAAGGGCCATAACTCTGGTAGTTATTATCGGAAATCGCTGAAAAACAATAGGCTTCTTCGTCTCATGACCTCAAACACTGTGTATAAATTTAAAGTCAATCGGATATTAACTTTAGCCTCTAGAGCATCCACAAGCAATTGTGGACGCCGGACCGCCGGACGGACGGAGGCGACGACAATATACGACCACATTTCAATGTGGGCGTATAAAAACGGAATTATAAAGAGTAAAATCGGAATTCAGAATTAGACTCAGAAAATCAGAATCATTCCGACAAAACTGAATAGTTGGCATGTATGGCATACCTCAGTCGATTTAAACACTGCATATAAATCTAAAATCAATTGAATACTAACTTTAGATTCTAGAGCATCCACAAGATTTAGCAAAGTAATTTAGGGCCATAACTCAGGCAGTAACCACGATATACTGCTAAAAAAAACACATTTTAAGCTTCATCAAAATTTTAACCTCTTGAGGATCCAGAAGCTAAAAACGTGATTTTTCTTACAATCAGACACAATAATCCAGGAAGTTACAGTCCAATGCACCCCAACAGTCTGCGACATTAGCGCTTGTCCGATTGCCCGGGACAAGTAAAATTTACGGCGGACAAGTAAAACTTTCATTGGGACTTGCCAGCCGGTACAGTACTCTTTTTCAATAGAATTAGATACAAATGTACATTGATGAAGATGACACGCGAAAATTTCGCTAAAAAAAATTAAAAATATCCATTTTCCCGTTGCTCACACTGATAAAGTTTGGGGTTCGGCAAAAGATCGCAGAAAAGCCGTGGAGCGCAGTTTTTACTCCAAGGGAGACAATTTCATTTAATGCTTGTCTACTTCCGCTTTGACATTAATGACCTTGAAACTGTGATCTTGTTGATGGCTTTCCTTGACTTTCGTTTTTCTGCACTGTTGTTTGTCTTTCACTCGTCGGGAGATGTTAAGATGGGTGGAAAGGGCACAGCCCGGCAAGACATTGAATAATACGATCTAATAAAAAATGTGTTTTGGTCTTTTTTTTTATATTTCAATTGACCATTTCCAGGACACGAAATTTCAAATTTTAGGGGGTTTATGCTCTGCGTAACCATTTTCTTTGGTTACCGGTACGTCAGATGATCCTTGCGTAACAAATCATGTTTTATCCAAGTTGATTTAAATGCTGCTGCTATCCATCTCCACTTGCAGTGGATGTATTTTAAAAAATAAAAAAAAAACTTGACTAATTTATATTTAATACTAATTTTGAGGTAAAGTGTTTATATTATGACTTTAATCCCACTCCACTGTGTTCCCATTTAAACATTAGAAATATTTGTTCCACTTCACTAAATCCCTATATTTTAATTATTTTATCAATCGGTTCCAAAAATAACTAATGGATTTTCGTTTTTATATCATATCTGACATGGTAGCTAGGCTACCACATTGTTTTTGGTCATTGAAGACATCATACATACTTCTAGTTCAGTTTTGAACTAATATAACATCCTTCATACTTCTACTCCTACACTTGTCTTTTTAATATTTCTTATCTAGTGTAAATGTATTAAAATGAGTAAAATGCATCATTTTGCCCGAAGCAGTTAGGTGTTATGTAAACAATGCACGAGCCGTTGAGCCAATGACTGACGCCACGTGAAGTCAATGCACATGTTGTGGACAGTCATCTGTGACAGAGATATTTCGTAAGTAATTCTCTGTGAAACAGATTGTAACTAATCATTTGAAGAATTAGGATGGGGGCATTTTGAAATCATTTTACCTGCTTGCAACTGGTTATGTCAAAAATATGTGATCTGTCAAACTGACAGTAGGCCTACCGGTAAGACTGATGCCCAGTGAAGAAATGGAGAAATAAAATACCAAGAATGAATGAATTGAGTTGTGCTATATAACACTAATAATTTAGACCTGTGTCACAAAATTAGCGTGTATAAATATCGATCAAATGTGAATAAATTTGTTACTGAAATTTGTTAACGTAACCAATATTTCAATTTGCGTAACCAGGAAATCGTTCGCGTGTTTTTGAGCTGGCGCGACCGGCGACCGCATGTAACCGGTTGGTATCGTTCGCGTGAAATTTTGTGGCCTGCATTGCCCTGCATTTCCATCTGACTGCTGTCGGTACAGCAAAAAAAATTTGGGACAAGTAAAAGTTGTCAATGTACTTGCCTGCAGGGCAAGTGAGTTTAAAAGTTAATGGTGCAGACTGCCCCAATATTGAAAGATCTTTTGATCGTAAGAAATCTGTCAATAACTGGATCCTCTATTACATCCACAAGTGAATTGTTAACTGTCGAACCAAAGGACAGGGTGACAACATAATATGCCCGCAATGAAATGTGGGCGTATAAAAAAATAAATGCCATCCATATTAACAGAACTTACAGACTCAATCTCTCTGAGTTTAGCATCTTTTTTTTCAATAGTTTTCCTCACAACCTCTTTTTTAGACTCGTATAATCTAGTTCCAGCTGCCTCTTCTATCAAAGACAAAATCTGTAACATAAAAAAAATAGGAATCATGGTTAGCGCATATATCAAAAAGAATAAAGATTTTTAGGTTATAAACATGCATTTCAGGTTTCATCAAAATCGAATTAAAATTGTGAGCTCTACAGGGTCCATAACTTTGATATACCATATTTTTACAAATGGCGGCCATTTTGTATGGCAATTTTGGTCCGATTTTCCCGAAATTCGAACTCAACCTTCCTTAGGGTGTAACGGTGATATGATCGAACATTTTTTTAAATCGGATAATAATTGTGACCTCCAGAGGGACCATAAGCTAAAAACGTGATTTTTCGTAAAATCAGGGGCCATAATCCATGAAGTTTTGATCCGATACATGCCAATATCGAAAGCAGCCGAGATCTTATGGGGATAAACCTATATTTCAAGTTTCGTCAAAATCAGATAAGAATCGTGACCTGTAGAGAGTCCACAAACAAATTGTGGACGGACGGACAGGGGCGACGACATAATACGTCCACATGAAAATGTGGGCGTATAAAAAGGCGATTTTTCGGACAATCAGGGGCCATAATTCAGGAAATTACGTTCCGATAGATGGCACCAATATACGACCACATTTCCAATGTGGGCATATAAAAAGGGGGATAACTCCTTAACTGAAAGTCATCGACCGCTGAATATCGCTAGGGTTTGTCCCCTCATGACCACATTGATTCACACCAAATTATAAAAGAATCTGTCGAAAACAGTGGTCTATATTGTGTGATACATGTACGTCCACATGGAAATGTGGGCATATAAAAAGACTATATATTCAACATACCTCGGGAGGTTTCATGTTAAGAACCTTTGTGATACGACCTTGCATGATGAGGAAATGAGGATTGTTAACATTAAGCTGAACAGAATGAAAGAGATCTTGAACTCTTGTGTTATTAGCATTGCTACCATTAATAAGGTATTTATTTCTTCCACCAATAACAACCTAAATAGGAAATACAATCATTTTTAAAAATTATAAACAGAATACCATATATAAATGAAATAGGGTTTTCTCCAAGCTGGTCCAATATATGGTCTAATATGCGTCATAGTCATAAATTAAAGACATGTAATAAAAAGATAAACTAATCATTTCATAAGAATAAACCAAAAAGTATATCACTTCAACATGCGACGGATAAATACAGAAAAAGATAAACAATTCATTTATAAGAATTTATAAGAGTAAAACATATTACTTTAACATGCGACAGATAAATACGCCCAAACTACGTGTGATTGAATTCCAAATAATAAAGAGAAAGGAATCCAAAATCATCTGAATAACATGAACTTTGATGAGATAAACTTGATAAAGTGACACCAGTGGAGGACTGGTTAAAAATAGGATGCCAGGCAACAAAACATATCCCCACAGCAGCTAGATAACGTAGCTATAAGTTCGAGAATTGTGAAGTAATCTCAAGACCTAAAACTCCGTATCACTATCAATCTAAATCATCACTTAGGCCTGTAAAGCATCCACAGGATTTTACAAAGTTAGGAAGGGCCATAACTCAGGCAGTATTTATCAACCAGCAGCTGCCAGGAAGGATACACCCATCTCTAGAAATAATTGACGGTAATTGCTGAAATTAAACAGACCTCTGTTTCACAAATTTAAACGATGCATATAAATTCATACATATCGGATGATACTTTTCATCAATCTAGCATTCGGCATGGTTTATTATCAAGTGTACCAGTGGGTGTCTAACAAATGAAATAGTTTTATTAGAAAAAGGAAAAAGAGTTTGTAACTATTTTTCTTATCTTCAAATCAGCATATATTGAACATATAAAATACTTAATACCAGGTTTATAGATGTATTTTTTTATTAAAATAAATTACAAATATGTTAATGAATTGCATCATTTAAGACAGACATTTTTCCCATCGCTTTTTATCAAGATTTTAGAATACTTTGAAATAACATTTGTTTTAAAATTTTTAATTTGTTTTTGTATAATCATAATGGTCAGGGTGTCTTCTTTAAAACAGACTTACTGTTAAGTTAAAAATACACGTATACTGGTGAGAAAAAATAAAAGATTTAAAACCTGAATTATTCAAACCCCAGTGAAAATTTGACTGGTCTGTCCATCCACTACATTATTGAAGTGGTCTCACATTTGTTGTGTAAACTTTGTATTTTTATGTCACATAGAAATAAATTTGGCCCTTTGTGGAATGGCTGTTTATGTTCTACTATATGCCATTTAAAACATCGCAGGAAAATGGTTTGGAAAATCAAATTTCTATGATTATATTTTGCTAACGTTTCATCCATTTATGTCTTTCCAGTTTTGGCGAAACATTAGCATTATTTTAATATTTCTTTTCGGCTCCATATTAAATGATAGAAATGAAAGGTGTTTGTAGTCTCAATCTTCCACACGGGATTAGGATCATTTGCCACTGGTAGTCGACTATTTATGCCATTTTTACAGTTGTCTGTCCGAAAATGTTAACGTTGGCACTCTTGATATGTTAGCACAACTAATTCGGCTTTCATGGCGGTATTTACTAACAATGAATTACTTTCTTTAACGCGTTAAGAAAACAAAATCAGCATTCCGGTTTCCGATGCATTTAAGTGGCGGTCGCCATTCTTGCATTCTTCACTCAATCGAAATGACTTTGACTACGGCAAAAAAGTGCTAAAGTGTCAATTATCAGACCGATTAAACAAGAAGTCTGTCCTTGCGTAACATTAGCATGGGCTTTTAAAATGCTTTTTGTCTGATTTTAAATTTAAAACTTGCCTCAAAGTCGAGCTTGAAAAGTTAAATAAAATATTATTGTATCCGAAAATCGTGAAGAGTAGTTTTGTTATGGTATCGAGACATTTGGGTTGAAGATTATTAGCTCGGTTGTCAAGTCTCTCCATAACGTTTGCATTCACGATAGATTATTATTTATTAGTGATAGTATTACATTAGTAATAAACGATTGTTTTTAAATTAAGAGTCATTCCACGAGAAAACCATGCAGGAGGTGGGAAGGTGGGGGTGGGCAGATCGAGTTCATCTCAGGAGGATTTTATCGACTCCTCTGGACTACTTCAAAGCCAGAACAGCCGATCTCAAAATTTAATCGTTATTGAGAAATAGCCTCAGATTGATTTTTGGACATTTTTGCCCTTTTTCACGTCATTTTTGGTCAATTTTCAGCCACCTATTCT
Source organism: Patella ulyssiponensis (assembly GCA_963678685.1). Taxonomy (NCBI): domain Eukaryota; kingdom Metazoa; phylum Mollusca; class Gastropoda; family Patellidae; genus Patella; species Patella ulyssiponensis. The sequence goes on along the minus strand of OY783228.1, from coordinate 57,779,629 downwards.
AGCGAGTCTAGGGTTTAGATGAAAATAGTGGTGGTTGGTTATGTTAGTGGAGTCTTCCTGTGCCCCAATGTAAAGACCTTATGGTCACATCTATTCTCTGGGAGTAATGGTCAGCAAAATTGTAATATATGGCGAATAATATAGAAAATATACACCTTCGAAGATTAGCCCTATTTTCTATGATGCTGGGATTGGTCAAAAATCGAAATGGTTTTATGCACAGCCCGACCCCCTCTATCGATATGGGTCATTCCATGAAGTTGGCACCTAAAGTGTGACATGGGCATTAAAATTTCAAAATGTATTTGGAGAGAAAATAACACTTTGTTTGTTTTGTTTTGAATGTCACCTGATGTACCAATGTGGTAAAAAGATAAAAACTTTACAATTTTCTGTAAAAACGCTGACAAACCAAAATGAAGGCAACTCAGTACTCAAGGCTAAAGTGTCTATCATTTGGTGGTATCAAAATGTAAAAAAAATGTAATTTATTTTACAACATCTCTCAAAATGAGTCTGCGGGTAACAATGACCAAAAACACACATTAAAGTTCTATAAAACAATACTTATAAAAAAAATGCGAAAACAATTCCTAATATTGTACATCTATTTGCCTTGTACAGTTTTTGACCTGATGATTTTACCATCCAATAATAAAGATAGGCTGGCACTGCCAGGCAGGATATGCCCACATTTTCGAGAGATGGGTAGAGAACAAGCAATACCGAAAGTGATTTTTCCTACATCGAAATGAATTAAGATCTTTGGGTTATCAAGGTTCATTTCAGTAGGCTTCAAATTCGACTGGGGATCATGTTGCTAAGTGGGTAAGATGCTGGCTCGGTAGCCTTGAGGTTGGGTGTTTGATCCCTGCATTGGGTGACAAAGTTAATCTAGATTTTCGAGCGTGGTTTCCCCTTGTTCGTGATGAAGGATGGATGGCCTGACAAGAACAGCTGTCAATTTTGGTCCGATTTTCACGAAATTCGACCTCAACCTTCATTACGATGTAACGGTGATATAATCAAATGGTTTTTTAAATGGGATAATAATTCTGACCCCAGAAGGACCACAAGCTAAAAAAAAAAGGTCATTTTTCGTACAATCAGGGGCCATAATTCAGGAAGTTACAATCCGATATGCACAAATATCGAAAGGAACTAAGATTGTTAAGTTGTAAACATGTGTTTCAAGTTTCATCAAAATTGAATGAAGATGGTGACCTCTGAAAGATAGGCTGGCACTGCCAGGCAGGATACGCCCACATTTTCGAGAGATGGATAGAGAACAAGCAATACCGAAAGTGATTTTTCCTACATCATTAAGTCCTGTATTTCATACTGTATTGGGAGCAGCCATTTTGTTGGTCAGTTCCAGTCTGATATTCATGAAATTCGAAGCTGACAATGATTATGGTGTGACGGTACACAACCTGGAAATGTCTACAAACGGCGGCCATTTTGTCTGGCAATTATGGTCCGATTTTCTCGAAATTCGAACTCAACCTTCCGTAGGGTGTAACGGTGATAGAGTCAAACGTTTTTTTTAAATCGCATAATAACTGTGACCTGCAGAGGGACCATAGGCGATTTTTCGGACAATCAGGGGCCATAATTCAGGAAGTTACGATCCGATATGCGCAAATGACGAAAGGAACCAAGATCTTTGGGTTATAACCATGCATTTCAAGTTTCATCAAAATTGAATTAAAATTGTGACCTATACAGGGTCCACAACCATGATATACCATTTTTTTAACAGTATTCGCGTACAAATGGCGGACATTTTGTCTGTCAATTTTGGTCCGATTTTCCCGAAATTCGAACTCAAACCTTCCTTAAGGTGTAACGGTAATACAATCAAACGTTTTTTTAAATCGGATAATAATTGTGACCTCCAGAGGGATCACAAGCTAAAAAAAGGCGATTTTGCGTATAATCAGGGGCCATAATTCAAGAAGTTACGATCCGATATGCGCAAATATCGAAAGGAACCAAGATCTTTGGGTTATGACCATGCATTTCAAGTTTCATCAAAATCGAATTAAAATTGTGACCTATACAGGGTCCACAACCATGATATACCATTTTTTAACAGTATTCTCGTACAAACGGCCGCCATTTTGTATGGAAATTTTGGTCTGATTTTCCCGAAATTCGAACTCAACCTTCCTTAAGGTGTAACGGTGATATAATCAAACGTTTTTTTAAATCGGATAATAATTGTGACCTCCAGAGGGACCACAAGCTAAAAAAAAGGTGATTTTGCGTATAATCAGGGGCCATAATTCAGGAAGTTACGATCCGATATGTGGGTGTTTTTCACAAAATTGAGTCAAAACAGTCAACACAATATTTTGTCACATTTAATGATCTGATGGTAATAAATTTTACACAGAATATGTGAAATATAGTTAGGTGTGGAGGGCACACACTATTTTCTTTCTACAACCAATATATAATATACTTCGGTGGAAAAAACAGCCTTAAATGTCCCTACCGACATGGTAAAATTTTTATATAGAGAGAGAAAAATCATCTTTTCAACATTAAATATGACATTCAAGTCAATAAATATTTAAATGGTTTAAAACATATAGCACAGAGCTTTAAAGTTCCAATTTCATATTTTCTAAGAAAGTCAAAGCATAATTATTTCTATGTCTTTTGCTCAAAAGGTTGTCAACTCACTATTATACGATCAAGGGCAAAATTTTGGGGGCATTAGAAAGGGTGACACAGGGTGATTGAGGAAATAGTTACTCAATTACCTCCCTTGTTTTCCCATTCCTCTCCATGGACGGCCATCTTCAAACGTTTGAATTTGAAGTTGAAAATGATATTTTTGCCAATTTCTCAACTGGCAATAGTGAATTATAGGATTAATAGGATTATTCTTTAACAAGGTAGAACTGTTTATAGGTTCAATCTATTTTAGGGCTTTGTTTTAATACATTTTAAAAATATAACTTAAAAAAATGCTATTGGAACTTTAATATCAAACACACAATATGTCTAGTTTAACCAAAGGTAAATTTTTATGTGGCATCAATTTTTGAAGCTAAAATTTGAAATTCAGTGTCTTTACCGTATAACAATTTTTTTAAGGGAGATAATTCACTAGGCCTTTAGATATAGAGGGCACTTTTTGAACTTCAAAGTGCCAGTTTGTTTTGCGTGTCCTTCTAGCATAAAGCCTTAGCCAGAAGATGTGATGGAATGACAGAACATGAATTTTGAAGTTCTGAAAGCTGAATGTCGCACTTTTGGAGTGTCTTTACCGACATTACAATAATTGTCAAAGTTTGTCATTAATAAGCATAAATTATTGAGAATATACAGCAAATACATCACTCAACCCAGGGCTTAGACCATATATATGTGTACTTATAACTATGACATCCAAGCACTAAACTATGTCTTTACCGCCATAACATTCTGTCTTTACCGTATACAAATTGGCATTACGGTAAAGACTTGTGTTTGAAGAATGACAGATTTAAGTGAAATTTAGACTTATTGTTGATGTTATTTGTGGCTAATGACACATATAATAACTAAAAGACTTTACTGCCTGAATTAGTTACCGATATTAATCATGTAATTGCAACACACATGCTTTCATAGAGTCCCCATGCTATAGGCCTATTGTCTTGAATTAAAGAAGTTGGTGACAAAGTGTATCAGGACTGTCAGTAGTGAGACCAGGCATGGTCCTTCTGCTATTTGGGCTCATTTAGATCCAGTATTAAAAATTATGAAATGTCAAAATGTTTACGAAACAAATCTGAATACAATCGGCTTTAATATAAAAAATATATCAATAAATGAAAAGTAATAGTGGAAATAGAACAAAATCAAACTACAGTATTTAAACATACATTATGCAAGTACTAAATCTGCCTGTTGCAGGTCTTTCTTCAGGCCTGAAATCTTATCTAAATTATTAATTAGACATTAATTAACTGATCCAGACCAAAATGAACTCTCGATGGCGTCAGATTTCTCTGATATTATATTGATGAGAACGGTTCAGCCATATTTTGATTTAATCTAAAAATTGAAGGAGCGAGACTTAGCTTCGAACAACCAGTACGGTGGTTGAAATTATCGCACGTCTTCAAAGGCTAATATCTTTGCTCGCAATAGAGTAATTTGAATGAAATTTTCAAATTATTCATTTTACATTATCTACTTTTGATCTATTATAGCAAGAATGGTTAGCTCTTTATTTAAATCTCACATAAAGTATCTTTAAGAAATAATTTTTATAAGTTAGCACATTTACATACGTGTAAATAAATCCAGTTTTCCATATCTAAATAAGAATGTTAGCATACGCATTACTAGGTTAAAAGTTAAAAATTATGTCATGTATTTCGCCATATACATGTATTTTCTTTGATGCAAGTTTATAGAACATTGAAAACATTGAAAGAGAGATGTGGTATCTTTGCTTTTTAGATGATTTTAGATTGTTTGTTCTCCGATTGTAAGTGGAGAGCATGTAGGCTTACGTACATAATAATATAATACACGTACATGTATATACACATATTATGAAACATATATGTGCAGTAAATAAGGTGCTGGCTCACTCAGGGTCGGAATAGGCTTGCATATGGCCCATGGCTTAAGATGTCACTAGGGTCCTTGGCACTCACAGTAACAACTCTGTCACACTTATACAAAATGCAATTTGTATGCCAGTATGTCCTCCTGGTTGCCTTTGCCATAGCTGTGAAATGTTTATGTACCACTTGTTAAACTCTGATGTAACATATAAAACTTATCTATGTTAAAGCGGGAATTTCATATTTTCTATGAAAGTCAAAACATAATTATTTCTATGTCTTTTGCTCAAAAGGTTGTCAACTCACTATTATACGATCATGGACATCATTTCCCAGGCATTAAAATCAGTCACACGGGAAATAACACAATTACCTCCCTTGTTTTTCCATTTACCCCCATGGAATGGCTATCTTCAAACGTTTGAATTTGAAGTTGAAAATGATATTTTTGCCAATTTCTGAACAGGCAAAAGAGAATTATAGGATTATTCTTTAACAAGGTAGGACTGTGTATAGAGATACAATCTATTTTAGGACTTTATTTTAATACATTTTAAAAATATAACTTGAAAATATGAAATGAAACGGGGATTAACGTCCTAGTTTTCTGCACCAACGGGGCTAATTAAGATGAACACACACTTTGCAGTGTGCTATGAGGACTTTTTTGCCCTGACAGCGGCACAACAACATACTCTTATTACCAATTCTGTCTAGTATTCTTTTACATGCACGCCAAAATGTACACAGAACCTCTGTATTTAACTCTATTCCTTACCAGGGACCCTGTCCTGCACTAATAACAAGAGACAATCATGCTAAAAGATCAGGAGGAACCTTCTCAGTCAGCGCTGGTAATAAATCCAAGATATCCTTGTTAGTACATGTATGCATGTGCCTTAACCACTGAGTCACAGCTGCTTGCTACCGAACATGAGGTCTGATGTTCAATCCTGGTGTTGACGTATCAACTTCAACAGGATTGTCTATTACCCTGCCCCAATACACTACCCTACCCTACCCATTGTCAGTAGCACAGGACAGAGGACCTGAAAGGAATAGCGTCTAGTAATTCAGATAATCAAATCCGTGTGTGCACGTAAAACAAGAACCTCTGGAAGTTGGAATTTGATGAAGAGTCAATTCGTGATGAGTGCCCTTCTTCATTAGCCTGATCGGTTAAGAAAAGTAAAACATTAACTCTATTTTATTTCATTATGAGAAATCTATGTGAATCTGCTAGTTGTAATTTATCCCATGTAGTCACTGTATTCTCGTATGTCTTTACCGTATGGCGTAATGTCTTTACCGTAATGTGGATTACGGTAAAGACTAATTAAGATTTGTGGATTTATTCATTAACATATTGGCTTCTTGCATTCAAAATTGAGATACAACATCTGCATTGAACAGAGCTTCATTTAAAACCAAGGAAACTAAAATCATTTAAAAAAATTTTTCGCATTTTGTCTTTACCGTAATTTCATCTTTTTGTGAAAAATGCCCATGTGCAAATATCGAAAGGAACCAAGATTTTTGGGTTATAACCATGAATTTCAAGTTTCATCAAAATCGAATTAAAATTGTGACCTCTACAGGGTCCACAACCTTGATATACCATTTTTTAACAGTTTTCGCGTACCAACTGGCGGCCATTTTGTATGGCAATTTTGGTCCGATTTTTCCGAAATTCGAACTTAACCTTCCTTAGGGTGTAACGGTGATATAATCGAACGGTATTTTTAAATCGGATAATAATTGTGACCTCCAGAGGGACCATAAGCTAAAAGATAGGTTGCCAGGCAACCAAACATACGCCCACAGCAGCTAAATCGTCCGGGCAGTCAACAAGGGTTGTCGCATATTTTTACTTTTTTTTGGTAATGAAACATTTGTAATACACTAAAATCTGAGTAACAACTCATTATGTAATTATCAGAAAATCATTAGAATTTGTTTGCTTTTTATAAAGTTTTGCCCCACGCTAACAATTAGTATAGTTAAGGAAACATTTAATATCATGGATTTTTTCTGTTCAGTTATCAAAATTCATTGAAAATCAAAATACTTGTTCGTTTCAACACCTTAAACTCTGTGTATCAATCTGAAGTCAATCGGATGATAAGTTTGGCATCTACAGCGCCACAAGGTTTTTTGAAGTGATCAAGGGAGATAACTCTGGAAGTCATTATTTGGAATTGATGAAAATCAGTAGGCTTCTTCCTCTCAGGACCTTAAACAGTGTGTGTAAATTTAAAGTCAATCGGATATTAACTTTGGCCTCTAGAGCGTCCACAGGATTTTTTGATGTGATCAAGGGCCATAACTCTGGCACTAATTATCGGAAATTGATGCAAATCAATAGGCTTCTTCGTCTTATGACCTTAAACACTGTGTATAAATTTAAAGTCGATCGGATATTAACTTTGGCTTTTAGAGCGTCCACAAGATTTTTTGAAGTGATCAAGGGAGATAACTCTGGCACTAATTATCGGAAATCGCTGAAAATCAATAGGCTTCTTCATCTTATGACCTTAAACACTGTGTATAAATTTAAAGTCAATCGGATATTAACTTTGGCTTTTAGAGCGTCCACAAGATTTTTTGAAGTGATCAAGGGCCATAACTCTGGCACCAATTATCGGAAATGGCTGAAAATCTATAAGCTTCTTCGTCTTATGACCTTAAACACTGCGTATAAATTTAAAGTCAATCGGATATTAACTTTGGCTTTTAGGGCGTTCACAAGATTTTTTGAAGTGATCAAGGGCCATAAATCTGGCACTAATTATTGGAAATCGCTGAAAATCAATAGGCTTCTTCGTCTTATGACCTTAAACACTGTGTATAAATTTAAAGTCAATCGGATATTAACTTTGGCTTTTAGAGCGTTCACAAGATTTTTTGAAGTGATCAAGGGCCATAACTCTGGCACTAATTATCGGAAATCGCTGAAAATCAATAGGCTTCTTCGTCTTATGACCTTAAACACTGTGTATAAATTTAAAGTCAATCGGATATTAACTTTGGCTTTTAGGGCGTTCACAAGGTTTTTTGAAGTGATCAAGGGCCATAAATCTGGCACTAATTATTGGAAATCGCTGAAAATCAATAGGCTTCTTCGTCTTATGACCTTAAACACTGTGTATAAATTTAAAGTCAATCGGATATTAACTTTGGCTTTTAGAGCGTTCACAAGATTTTTTGAAGTGATCAAGGGCCATAACTCAGGCACTAATTATCGGAAATCGCTGAAAATCAATAGGCTTCTTCGTCTTATGACCTTAAACACTGTGTATAAATTTAAAGCCAATCGGATATTAACTTTGGCCTCTAGAGCGTCCACAAGAATTTTTGAAGTCGTCAAGGTCCATAACTCTGGTAGTTATTATCGGAAATGTCTGAAAAACAATAGGCTTCTTCGTCTCATGACCTTAAACACTGTGTATAAATTTAAAGTCAATCCGATATTAACTTTAGCCTCTAGAGCATCCACAAGCGTCCACGGACGGACGGGGCGACGACAATATACGTCCACATAAAAATGTGGGCGTATAAAAAGGTGATTTTTCGGACAATCAGGGGCCATAATTCAGGAAATTACGTTCCGATAGGCGCAAATATCGAAAGGAACCAAGATCTTTGGGTTATAAACATGCATGTCAAGTTTCATCAAAATCGGTTCAAAATTGTGACATCTATAGGGTCCACAAGCTAGAAACGTGATTTTTCGTACAATCAGGGGCCATAATCCATGAAGTTTTGATCCGATACATGCCAATATCGAAAGCAGCCTAGATCTTTTGGGGATAAACATATATTTCAAGTTTCGTCAAAATCGGGTAAGAATTGTGACTTCTAGAGAGTCCACAAACAATTGTGGACGGACGGACGTCCGGACGGACAGGGGCGACGACATAATACGTCCACATGAAAATGTGGGCGTATAAAAAGGTCATTTTTCGGACAATCAGGGGCCTTAATTCAGTAAGTTACGATCCAATGGGCGCAAATATCAAAAAGAACCAAGATCTTTGGGTTATAAACATGCATGTCAAGTTTCATCAAAATCGGTTCAAAATTGTGACCTCAATAGGGTCCACAATCTTGATATAACATATTTTCACACTAATCGCGTACAAACGGCGGCCATTTTGTCTGTCAATTTTGGTCCGATTTTCACGAAACTTTACCTCAATCTTCATTACCATGTAACGGTGATATAATCAAACGGTTTTTTAAATTGGATAATAATTTTGGTTTGATTTTCACGAAATTCGAACTCAGCCTTCATTACCATGTAACGGTGATATAATCAAACAGTTTTTTAAATCGGATAATAATTTTGACCTCCAGAGGGATCACAAGCTAAAAAGGGCAATTTTTCGGACAATCAGGGGCCATAATTCAGGAAGTTACGATCCGACGGGTGCTAATATCGAAAGGAACCAAGATCTTTGGGTTATAAACATACATGTCAAGTTTCATCAAAATCGGTTCAAAATTGTGCACTCTATAGGGTCCACAACCTTGATATAACATATTTTCACACTATTCGCGTACAAACAGTGGCCATTTTGTTTGTCAATTTTGGTCGAATTTTCACGAAATTTGAACTCAACCTTCATTACCATGTAACGGTGATATAATCAAATGGTTTTTTAAATCGGATAATAATTTTGACCTCCAGAGGGACCATAAACTAAAAAGTGCGAATTTTTTGACAATCAGGGGCCATAATTCAGGAAGTTAGGATCCAATGGGTGCAAATATCGAAAGGAACCAAGATTTTGGGGTTATAAACATGCATGTCGAGTTTCATCAAAATCGGTTCAAAATTGTGACCTCTATAGGGTCCACAAGCTAAAAACGTGATTTTTCGTACAATCAGGGGCCATAATCCATGAAGTTTTGATCCGATACATGCCAATATCGAAAGCAGCCGAGATCTTATGGGGATAAACCTATATTTCAAGTTTCGTCAAAATCAGATAAGAATTGTGACCTGTAGAGTCCACAAACAAATTGTGGACGGACGGACAGGGGCGACGACATAATACGTCCGCATGAAAATGTGGGCGTATAAAAAGATAGGCTGGCACTGCCAGGCAGGATACGCCCACATTTTCGAGAGATGGATAGAGAACAAGCAATACCGAAAGTGATTTTTCCTACAATCGAAGGCCACAACCATGATATACCATTTTTTAACAGTATTCTCGTACAAACGGCGGCCTTTTTGTATGGCAATTTTGGTCTGATTTTCCCGAAATTCGAACTCAACCTTCCTTATGGTGTAATGGTGATATAATCAAACGTTTTTTTAAATCGGATAATAATTGTGACCTCCAGAGGAACCACAAGCTAAAAAAAGGTGATTTTCCGTATAATCAGGGGCCATAATTCAGGAAGTTATGATCCGATATGCGCAAATATCGAAAGGAACCAAGATCTTTGGGTTATAACCATGAATTTCAAGTTTCATCAAAATCGAATTAAAATTGTGACCTCTACAGGGTCCACAACCTTGATATACCATTTTTTAACAGTTTTCGCGTACCAACTGGCGGCCATTTTGTATGGCAATTTCGGTCCGATTTTTCCGAAATTTGAACTCAACCTTCCTTAGGGTGTAACGGTGATATACTCGAACGTTTTTTTTTAAATCGGATAATAATTGTGACCTCCAGAGGGACCATAAGCTAAAAGATAGGTTGCCAGGCAACAAAACATACGCCCACAGCAGCTAAATCGTCCGGGCAGTCAACAAGGGTTGTCACATAATTTTACTTTTTTTCGGGAATGAAACGTTTGTAATACACTAAAATCTGATTACGAGTAACAACTCATTATGTAATTATCAGAAAATCATTAGAATTTGCTTGCTTTTTAAAAAGTTTTGCCCCACGCAAACAATTAGTATACGAATCATTTAATATCATGGATTTAGCTGTTCAGTTATCAAAATTCATTGAAAATCAAAATACTTATTCGTTTCAACACCTTAAACTCTGTGTATCAATCTGAAGTCAATCGGATGATAAGTTTGGCCTCTATAGTGTCACAAGGTTTTTTGAAGTGATCAAGGGCCATAACTCTGGCACTAATTATTGGAAATTGCTGAAAATCAATAGGCTTCCTCGTCTCATGACCTTAAACACTGTGTATAAATTTAAAGTCAATCGGATATTAACTTTGGCCTCTAGAGCGTCCACAAGATTTTTTGAAGTGATCAAGGGCCATAACTCTGGCACTAATTATCGGAAATTGCTGAAAATCAATAGGCTTCTTCGTCTTATGACCTTAAACACTGTGTATCAATTTAAAGTCAATCGGATATTAACTTTGGCCGCTAGAGCGTCCACAAGATTTTTTTGAAGTGATCAAGGGCCATAACTCTGGCACTAATTATCGGAAATCGCTGAAAATCAATAGGCTTCTTCTTCTGATGACCTTAAACACTGTGTATAAATTTAAAGTCAATCGGATATTAACTTTGGCCGCTAGAGCGTCCACAAGATTTTTTGAAGTGATCAAGGGTCATAACTCTGGTAGTTATTATCGGAAATTGCTGAAAAACAATAGGCTTCTTCGTCTCATGACCTTAAACACTGTGTATAAATTTAAAGTCAATCGGATATTAACTTTGGCCTCTAGAGCGTCCACAAGATTTTTTAAGTGATCAAGGGCCATAACTCTGGTAGTTATCGGAAATCGCTGAAAAACAATAGGCTTCTTCGTCTCATGACCTTAAACACTGTGTATAAATCTAAAGTCAATCGGATATTAACTTTAGCCTCTAGAGCGTCCACAAGCAATTGTGGACGCCGGACCGCCGGGATGACGACAATATACGACCACATTTCGTATAAAAAGGTGATTTTTCGGACAATCAGGGGCCATAATTCAAGAAATTACGTTCCGATAGGCACAAATATCGAAAGGAACCAAGATCTTTGGGTTATAAACATGCATGTCAAGTTTCATCAAAATCGGTTCAAAATTGTGACCTCTATAGGGTCCACAAGCTAAAAACGTGATTTTTCGTACAATCAGGGGCCATAATTCAGGAAATTACGTTCCGATAGGCGCAAATATCGAATGGAACCAAGATCTTTGGGTTATAAACATGCATGTCAAGTTTCATCAAAATCGGTTCAAAATTGTGACCTCTATAGGGTCCACAACCTTGATAACATATTTTTACACTATTCGCTTACAAACGGCGGCCATTTTGTCTGTCAATTTTGGCCTGATATTCACGAAATTCAAAGTCAAACTTCATTACCATGTAGTGGTGATATAATCAAACGTTTTTTTAAATTGGATAATAATTTTGTCCTCCAGAGAGACCACAAGCTAAGAAGGGCAATTTTTCGGACAATCAGGAGCCATAATTCAGGAAGTTACATGTACGATCCGATGGGTGCAAATATTGAAAGGAACCAAGATTTTTGGGTTATTAACATACATGTCAAGTTTCATCAAAATCGGTTCAAAATTGTGACCTCTATAGGGTCCAGAAGCTAAAAACATGATTTTTTGTACAATCAGGGGCCATAATCCATGAAGTTTCAATCTGATACATGCCAATATCGAAAGCAGCCGAGATCTTATGGGGATAAACAGTACCCTCTATTAATTCACAATCCAATTAAATGAGTAAATACAATATTTTCTGTATTTTGGGGACCAAATATGTTGTAATAACATGAAAAGGTATACTTGTCTGGTAACAGTGATTTCTTCATATTGTTCATAGCCAAGTGGACTCTGCTTTTTATCATGGTTGTCAAATGTAATGCTAACTGTAGCTTTTGAAACACCAGCTTGTCCACATTTATATACCAGATCTTGCAAATTTCCAGCTCTAACCTGAAGTTAAAACGTAGTAAATACAAAATATAAGCTAAAATCACTAAGAAGTAGCAATAGTGTGTTTTGTACGTTTTAGGTATGTAAACAACCAACTTAGTTTAATTTCTACGAAACTGGGTAAAATTCTAATTTTGGCAATAAATCTAATACGAAGAGGTTAAACTCTGTAGATATGGTGTGTTAATTAACAGGGGTGAGAAATTGACTAAGGATGATTTAATTATCGCTAGGAGTGAAAATCTCAGCGACGGTGTGTTTTCTGTCCTGGGTGTGTTAATTAACGGACGGGTTAAAAACAACTGACACAGTGTGTATTCTACGTTTGGTGTGTTTTCTCGAAAGCGTGTTATAACTGCACCAAAGTGTCTTTTCAAGGACTAGCAGGCTAAATCTGACGCTTAGGTGTCAATCTAATTTACCGTGCGATTTCTTAATCGACCGTGTGTTTTACGCAGATCGGTCTTTGTTAAGGGTAGGTCTTTATACATGGATTTATACGTGCTGTAGTTACATATATGCCCTCTTTAGTCTATGCGTATTTCATTTGTTGATGAATACTACGTTTCTTATACTGCATACCATTGTCTTGCTACAGTTATTTATATTTCTTGTCTTTTTGTGTGTTTCATTTGTTAGCATTATCGTGGTACTACTGAACTATAAATGCATGTGTCTGAAAATCGGTCGCACTCAATATCGTTATTTACCGATATCCGGTCCAACCTCAATTTGATTATACGATGTATTGTAATCTCTATTGATATCAGATGCTCTAATCTATTTCCACATATAACAAACGATAATTCACATATCAAATAACACTAATGCAAATAGGGACATGGACCTGTGGCGATATTGCATGGACGAACTCGGTGTAATCAGCTTGTCGTTGCGTGAAAATACCGTGCTATGTATGACTATTTATCTTTGACACGTGTCCATACAGCCGCTTGTGATTCAATAAACGTTGTGTCCCAAAGTCGTCTTTGCGTGCAAAATAGAGACCTCTAACTTAATATGGAAATAAGGGCTTAATTTAATAAGAACGACTAAATTTAAACACGTGTTAACATTTCTATTGTTTACGATTGTATGGCATAGCTTTATTATTTTTCCCCCGGTACTAATAACTACGAGGCGAGTGGATCCAATTGTAATTTAGCATGTATAGAAATACGTGATGACAGATCGAGAGCACGGGCTGCAATAGACCAATTGCCGATGTCGGTTCCGCCATCTTGAATCACCGAGGTCAAAGTTCAATCGGAGTAAAAATGACGTCTCTCTTTACAACTTTGCTTTCAAAGCATTGCACGGGACACGATTTCTACGGAATACAGATACTGTTTATTACTGAGCGACGTTTCGTGATAATTATGATTTCCATAGAATTGTCACATGTGTATTTCCAGTTCATTAAAACAATTAACATACGAAGAATTTTAAAGACAAAGTCAAGAAATGCCATATTTCTAGGCCTATTAGTACCGGTATTATACTCCCTACGTAAGAAAACAGACAGGTATACATGAATTGTAGCTTACTTATACTGAAATAATAATAAAAAAAATTAATATGCGTCATTTTGTTTATTCCGTCACCGGCAATATGGCCTGTTTTGCAACAGAAATCCCAGAATATGCCTAAATGAATTCCATACTGTGGAGGATAGGGACAAAAAGAAAAGCCCTGGAAGAGGGCCCCGAGAAAAAAAAAAAATAGACGGCCGAAACGACGTATTACTGCTTTTCTATGTCAGGAAAGAGAAAGTGGTCCAGTGTAGTGGTATTTAAATGGTTTTCCACAGAAGCGCGGCCTGCGAAGCGGCAGGCCCACATGCGTCGAAACAAATAATAATATGCCGAAAAATGTCACGCTTAGCAAGTTGGCAGAAGAAAGTAGATGCAGTTTATAACACTGATTTTAAATGTTTTAATTTTAAAACTATTATGGTCAATTAAAAGAAATAGCGATTCAGAAAAAAATATGCTGAAAATATAAACTTTTTTAGCCTTTAAAACCGATGTCCACAAAATTTCGAACGATTAACGATCGAAGCAGCTTAATCCATATAGATCAGTACAAATTCTCTATCTTCAATTAAAAGAGAGAAGAGGTAGTGTGGTGTTTTATTATAAAAATTACTCCATTTCGGCTCTTTATTGTATCGTATCCAAAAAAATATTATAATATCGGCAACGCCTTTTTCGATAGGCCTACACACTCAGTTTAATCAATCACTTTTCGGCGCTAAAAAGATATCTACAGGCAAATCCGTATTCTCTGTCATAAGTAAAAATGTATAATAAGTAAAATATAAAAGAGTTAAGAATGTAGAGCCCACAACCTTGTCAAAATTATACGAACACATAATAAAGTCATACTCCGATTGACCTTTGACCTACGTCAAATCCAATATGGCAGCTTCCAATGGCAATTCGTCTATAGTCCCCAACTTGTTCTATTTATAAAAGCATGTCATCACCTTTGGAAATCAGTTAGTTTCCAGTCTAGAACGACTTTATAATTTCTTTGTTATTTCGGTCGCTTTATTTGAAAAGATTTAAATAATGTGCCATAGTAATTTGTGATTTTGTTTTTATGGTTAATTCGGTTTAATTGTGAACATTTCTAAATCTAAATATTGGACGAAAAACATTAATCATGGATACACGTTCAGAATAGTGTTAGAATGATTTATTTGTTAAAGGTCGGTTAGTAACTTAGTACCGTATAATATGAACATCTGACAAGCAAAATTGTGTTAAAGAATTAGACTACTGTCATTTGCGATATTTAGAACCGTGCATAGAACACATTATGTCCAGAATTTGGCGGTAACAGCTTAACTAATAAATTTAATAAAAGAAAACTATTTCAGAACAACGATAATTTCTAATACACAATTTGTGTAATTAAAATATCTCTAGAGGTGGCGTTTGTTCGTTTGACAAATTAAGGTTTTGAAATATAGATTATTTCTCACCATAAAACACTATTTTCATCCACTTATCAACTAATTAAATTTTTCACCCAATTGTATACTTTAGCGTGGAATTGCCCATTTTTAGAATTGGCTCATACCTGTATCATGTGGCACCAATTTCAACTATATCAATGATCAAACAGGCAGTTTTTCCGTTGATGGCTCTTGGACTATAACTATAACACAGGCATTATAATTACTAATACTTACCTGTGTCAAATTCGTTATACCAAGTAAGAAGCAAACGGCATCAAGAATGTTCGACTTTCCACTTCCATTCAGTCCAGTTATAGCATTAAATAATGGATCAAAGCCATTTATTTCTGTTCTCTGTGCGTAGGACTTAAATCCATCTACAACCATCGACTTAATAAACATATTATTTAGCCCAAATATTTCTCAACAATAATGGATCCAATTGTTAAATCTGGCGCTCAAATCAGTTAAGCTGAAATGAGCGGACGTTACGATTTATGACCTTGACCCTCATCGTCGAAAGCTGTGTTTAATAAACACAATGTTTAGCCGTTTATGTGAGCGTATGAAATGAATAACAAACGCCCCGTGGTATTTTAACCATTGAAAACACAATAATTGTATCAGTCTTTATCCCCATTTCTGTTGCACCAAAGATAATTCCTGAATGTCACCGCAATATTCCGTAAAACAGGTTGAAGTAATTACCGGTATAAACCGCAAAACATCGGAATATACTGATCTCCCTTTCTTATCGATTTTCATTTACCAAACACGAATGTTTCTTTCTTCCCGAACCACCCAATACACGACATGGGATGAAAAATGTGGTACCGTTGGTTTTTTCTTAAATCCCTCGACTTAGTATGAAATCTGTGGTACCATTGGCTATTCCTGAAAGCCCTCGGCTTAGTCTGAAATCCGTCCCCGAAAATACCCCCCCACCCCGTCTATTTTTTTTTAAATTTCATTTCATTTTCTAACGTCCGCTACCATTTTATTTATTTGAGCCACCCAATACATAGCATGGAATGAAGGAGTGTTTTGCAATCTTTCCATTTTGGCCTTAGGCCATGGATTGGGTTTAGTGGGAAGTTCTTCCCTTTATTTAATACAAAACATATCGTTTGGTAGATGATCTCTTCTGCTTCTGGATTGGCAAACTCCGCGCAGCGTTTCGTTTGATTACAGGTAGTCTCACTACACACTGCTATTATGAGTGGAAACGAACATACTTTCACCGTTTTTAATACCTTAAATCACTGTCCAAAGATTTAGGGAAGACTCAGATTAAACGAAGGACTGTCATGTTGCTGTACTTAATTGATAGCTTTCATTGAACGGGGAGAATAGACACACTCCTCCAAAAGTTCAAGAAACAGAGGCTATTCCAGCAATGGTCAGAGAGAGATTTCTCGGGCCATTGCTTCAGGAATATGCTGGATTGGTAGATGTAACCGTTTGGGATTAGTGTTTAGGTGCCAGGCCCGTCTTATCGTGGCCTCCCTTTACTCCACTATCCCACTCTATCGGTTTGGTATCTGCTTCCTTTGCGGAATAGTGTTTAGGTGCCGAGTCCGCCTGACCGTAACTCCCCCTTACTCCACTATCCTGCTAGTTTGGTAGATGTCATCTTTGTGGGATTTGTGTTTAGGTGCCAGGCCCGTCTTACCGTGACCTCCCCTTACTCCACTGTCCCACTCTGTAGGTTTGGTGTCTGTTTTTTGACGGAATAGTGTTTAGATGCCGAGTCCGTCTGATCGTGACCCTCTCTTACTCCACTATCCTGCCAGTTTGGTATAAATCCCCTATGTAGTTTAGTGTTTAGATGCCGAGCCCGTCTAACCGTGGCCCCTCTTACTTCACTATTCTACTTAGTCCAACCGTGTCCATTAGGGCGTGGATTTGTTTGAAGATTTGCAGTTTCAGATCTGGTCTCGGGAAGAGTAAGTTCTTAGTGTTGAATGGTATGTTGTTGGTCTCCATCATTCTCACTAGTTCCCTTCTCTCCTCCTTGTATACCTCGCAGCTGTCTACCAGGACATGGTTGGTGGTACATTCTTCTCCGCACTCACAGACGATGACTTGGTGTTTGTAGTCTCGCAGTCACCCTTTCACCCTTAGTTTTGATATGAGTCTGCATATATCTCTTCTAGGGTGATTGATTGCTGTCTTCGTGTAGATCTTGTCATCCAGCCGGAATCTGTATGTGTCAAGTTCAACGAGTTTTAATTCCCAGATTGAATTGACCTGTCTTTTAACCATACTGTAGATTTCCGTGGTGCTGTAGTCTATGGTGCGGAGTGGTGCTGTGTCCTTGAGACCTTCGTTGGCGAGGCGATCTGCCTCCTCGTTTCCTCTAATGTTGACATGTGATGGAATCCACACGAGCTCTATTTTGCTTCCCTTCTCTAGGACCCTCTGGTAAAGCTGCCTGATTTCCAAAATGACTTCTGGTCTTGAGTCGGAGTTGTCATTTTGGATTGAAATCAGAGAGTCGCTTGGGATGACGAACTTACTAGTCTTTTGATGGGAGATCCATGATATAGCGTCACGAATGGCCACAAGCTCTGCAGTGTATACCGAACAGTTATTGGGCAGTTTCCTGCTTATTCCCTGTTCCCCGTTTGGCAGGTATATTCCAAACGAGCTGGTGCCCCTTTCAGGGTTGCGTGAGCCATCCGTGTACACATGGTCCCAGTCATCAGACGGCCAGTTGTCTTCCAGGTGTTCTAAAGAGAAAGCACGTGCAGCAGTGGGGTTGTTTTTCTTGTCGGTTTTCTGTAATAGATCAAGATTGACCGGCGGTATAGGGAGCGTCCAAGGGGCGATCGCTAGGGGGTCGTGTTCATTTATCACGAGCTCCCCCAGTCGCAGTTCCTTGATTGTTTCCCTGATACCCTGGCCGAAGTTTTTCTTTCTGGGATCTCTCACATATCTTGTCTTCTGTAGACTGACAAAAGTAGGGGATCTTCGCCCAGTTGCGAGATCTTAGCCCAATATCTTGTCGCTAGTTCTTTTCTTCTTAGGGATAGGGGCAACTCCCCGGCTTTCTGTAGTAGTGCCTCTCTCCTAGTCCCAACCCCTGATCTAGAAAGGAGTTGAATGCAATACACTATGGTTAAGAAATGTGTAAAATTTTCTTAGCAATATACACAAATACACATGAAACAAAGTAAATTAAACTCAGGTAGCAATATACAAGAACCTAATTAATCACATTGTTAATTAATGACAAGCCCAGTAAACCAATAAATCTTGTCTGCGATATCACCTCGGTGGAAGCTATTTCACACACATAAACCAATAAACAATCACACAAATTCCCTATTGTGGCTGCCAATAAAATGTAAAATGTAGTAATATAGTACATTTTCCATGATGCTACCTTCCTGTTTACTTGTGTTAGAATTGAGTATAAATCTATTATGTGTATTTTCTGAACAAGGTATAGGAATATATAAACATTTTGACTGCTTTTATATACATCATAATCGAAATAACCGATTTCTGTGCTACTTATTGTATTGCTGGTATGAGTTTTCATGTTTGTATGACTTATTGAAATTAACATAAATTGGTATAAATTTTAAATAGTATTTCTATAAATAACATGTAACTACACACAAATAATGGATTCGGATTTCCGTTATGCCACTCTATTGCTAGTACTTGTTTGACTTATTGAAATTAACATAAATTGGTTTAAACAGTATTTCTACAACATATAATTACACACAATATATAAAATGGATTCCAAAACAAGCTATGGAGTTTATAAAATAAAAATGGCATGTTTGAATTGCATAAAACGTATAATAATTTACATTAGATTAATGAGATAAATCTGTGTTAATAGAGTCACCGTGACATAACAAAATGCAATATAAAACATCAATTGACGTACATAAAAGCACATATTATATATAGTCAGACTATAGCCTATATAAAATCCCTTTAAACTACATTCAATATTAAAATCTCAGTTTCTAGTATTTGGGTTTTCTTTATTGTGTGGTCCCAATCAGCCTAGTGGTGGTCCGAATAAGCCTGGAATGTGGTCCCAATCAGCCATGACTTATGGTCCCAATCAGCTTGGTTTCTGCTGTCCTTGGTGGATGCAATGATACAATAAAATCTTATCTTATCTTATCTTACTAAGCCGAGGGATTTCAGTAATAACCAATGGTACCACATGAAAGAGGGATAAACATGCTTTCATTCAATCCCATGTATTGGGTGGCTCAAATAAATAAAATGGCAGCGGACGTTAGAAAATTAAATGAAATGTAAAAGAAAAATAGATTGGAGGGGGTTGGGGAGAGTGATTTTCGGGGACGGATTTCAGACTAAGTCGAGGGATTTCGGGTATAATGAGTGGACCACATGAAAGAGGGATAAACCCTCTTTCGTTCCATACCATGTATTGGGTGGCTCAAAGAAAAGAAATGGCAGCGGACGTTAGAAAATGAAATGAAATATAACAAAAAAATAGACTGGTGGGGGTAGTGATTTTCGGGGACGGATTTCATACTAAGCCAAGGGATTTTAAGAATAATCGATGGCACCACATGAAAAGGGGATAAATTCTTTTTCATTTCATGCCATGTATATGGTGGTTCAAATAAATAAAATGGCAGCGGACGTTAGAAAATGAAATGAAAAATAACAAAACAAAAAAATAGACTGGGGGGGGGGGATAGTGATTTTAGGAGACAGATTTGATACTAAGCCGAGGGATTTGCGGAATAATGAAAGGTACCACATGAAATAGGAATTAACCCTCTTTCATTCCACACCATGTATTGGGTGGCTCAAAAAACAAGAAAAATGGCAGCGGACGTTAGAAAAAAATAATGAAATATAACAATAGACTGGGGGTAGTGATTTTCGGGGGCGGATTTCATACTAAGCCGAGGGATAGAAATAATCGATGGTACCACATGAAAGTGGGATAAACACTCTTTCATTTCATACCATGTATAGGGTGACTCAAACAAAAAAAAAGTGGCAGCGAACGTTAGAAAAGGAAATGAAATATAATAAAAAATAGACTTGGTGATTTTCGGGGATGGATTTCATTCTAAGCCGAGGGATATCAGGAATAATCGATGGTACCGCATGGAAGTGGGATAAACCCTCTTTCATTACTTACCATTTGTTGGGTGGCTCAAATAAATAAAATGGCAGCGGACGTTAGAAATTTAAACAAAATATGAAAAAATAGACTTGCGGAGGGGGGGGGGGATTTTCGATGACGGATTTCATACCAAGCCGAGGGATTTCAGGAATAGGAAATGGTACCACATGAAAGAGGGATAACCCTTCTTTCATTCCCTGCGATGTATTGAGTGGCTCAAATAAATAAAATGGCAGCGGACGTTAGAAAATGGAATGAAATATATAACAAAAAAAACAGACTGGATGGGGGTGTAGTGATATTTGGGGACGGATTTAATACTAAGCCGAAAGATTTCAGGAATAATAGATGGTACCACCTGAAAGAAGGATAAACCCTCTTTCATTTCATATTATGTATAGGGTGGCTCAAATAAATAAAATGGCAGCGGACGTTAGTAAATGAAATGAAAGATAACGAAAAAATACACTGAAATGGGTAGTGATTTTCGGAGACGGATTTCAGTAATAACCAATGGTACCACATGAAAGAGGGATAAACATGTTTTCATTCCATGCCATGTATTGGGTGGCTGAAATAAATAAAATGGCAGCGGACGTTAGAAAATGAAATGAAATAAACAAAAAAATAGACTGGTGGGGGTAGTGATTTTCGGGGACGGATTTCATACTAAGCTGAGGGATTTTAAGAATAATCGATGGCACCACATGAAAGGGGATAAATTCTTTTTCATTTCATGCCATGTATATGGTGGTTCAAATAAATAAAATGGCAGCGGACGTTAGAAAATGAAATGAAAAATAACAAAACAAAAAAATAGACTGGGGGGGGGGGGATAGTGATTTTAGGAGACAGATTTGATACTAAGCCGAGGGATTTGCGGAATAATGAAAGGTACCACATGAAATAGGAATTAACCCTCTTTCATTCCACACCATGTATAGGGTGGCTCAAACAAGAAAAATGGCAGCGGACGTTAGAAAATTAAATGAAATATTAAAAAAATAGGTCGGGGGGGGGGGATAGTGATTTTCAGGGACGGATTTCATACTAAGCCGAGGGATATCAGGAATAATAAATGGTACCACATGAAAGAGGGATAAACCCTCTTTCATTCCATACCATGTGTTTGGTGGCTCAAATAAATAAAATGGCAGCGGACGTTAGAAAATTAAATGAAATATAAAAACAGATTTTAGGGGACAGAGTTCTGATGTCGAAGTATTTCAGGAATAATCAATGGTGCCATATGAAAGAGGATGAAACGGTTAAATTATTCCATACCAATTATAAGGTGGCTGAGGACTTTTGGTAAATAATAACTGACAAAAAAAATCGTGCGGGGTTGGATGGGTATGCTTTTGCGGAACGGATTTAAGATTATTTTGAGGACTTATAGTAATATTCTAAGTTGCTATATAAGATGGATAAATGCCCTTTCACCCCAAGTCGTGCATTGTGTGGCCCAGGACGAAAGAAACATTCAGGTTTGGTAAATGAATCGACCTGAAAAGGAGATCAGTATATTACAATGTTTTGCGGTTTATATTACTTCAACCTGTTTTACGGAAAATTCCGGTGATTTTCAGGAATTATTTATGCTGCCACAGAAATGGGGGACAAAGACTTACACAATTATTGTGTGTATGCAATGGTTTAAATAGTACTGAGCATTTGTAATTCACTTTGTACATTGATATAAACGGCTAAACACTAAAACAGTGTTTAGTTAACCGCAGCTTTCGACGATGAGGTTCAAGGTCATGAACCGCATGCTGAGAACTAACGTCCGCTCAGTTCAGAAATGAGCGGACGTTACGATTTATGACCTTGACCCTCATCGTCGATAGCTGTGTTTAATAAACACTATGTTTAGCTGTTTATGTGAGCGTATGAAATGAATAATAAACGCCCCGTGGTATTTTAACCATTGAAGACACACAATAATTGTATCAGTCTTTATCCCCATTTCTGTTGCACCAAAGATAATTCCTGAATGTCACCGCAATATTCCGTAAAACAGGTTGAAGTAATTACCTGTCTAAACCACACAACATCGGAATATACTGATCTCCCTTACTTATCGATTTTCATTTACCAAACACGAATGTTTCTTTCTTCCCGAACCACCCAATGCACGACATGGGATGAAAAATGTGGTACCGTTGGTTTTGTTATATTTAATTTTCTAACGTCCACTGCCATTTTATTAATTTCAGCCACCGAATACATGGCATGGAATGAAAGAAGGTTTATCCCTCTTTCGTGTGGTACCATTGGCTATTCCGTCCCCGAAAATCACCCCCCCAACCTTTTTTTTTTATATTTCATTTAATTTTCTAACGTCCACTGCCATTTTATTTATTTGAGCCACCCTACACATGGTATGAAATGAAAGAGTGTTTATCCCACTTTCATGTGGTACCATCGATTATTCCTGATATGCCTTATGAAATCCGTCCACGAAAATCACTACCACTCCCCCCCCCCCAAGTCTATTTTTTTGTTATATTTCATTTCCTTTTCTAACGTCCGCCGCCATTTTTTTCTTTGAGCCACCAAATACGTGGTATGGAATAAAAGAGGGGTTTATTCTTCTTTCATGTGGTACCATCGATTATTCCTCATTTTCCCTTGGCTTAATATGAACTCTGTCCACGAAAATCACTACCCCCCCCCCCCCCCAGTCTATTTTTTTGTTATATTTCATTTGCTTTTCTAACGTCCGCTGCCATTTTTTTTCTTTGAGCCACCCATTACATGGTATGGAATGAAAAATAATAATAATAATAATGAATTTATATAGCGCACCTCATCTAGAAGTGTTCCACTCGATGGCGCTGAGCTGCACTGTCGCGTTTGGTATTCACAGTTAAATAGGTGAGTCTTAACGGATGTTTTAAAGGACTCTAATGTTCTGGCTTCCTTTAATATTGCTGGGAGTTTATTGCATTGGGTGGGTGCTGCCACTGAAAATGCCCTATCACCACACGACACTTTAAAAGTTTTTGTAATAACAAGGTCGTGTTATGATGTTGATCGAGTTGTTCTATCTCCACTTTTAATTTTTATAAGATCACTCAGGTAATTAAGAGCTGAACCATGGATACACTTGTAAGTTAGAAAGATTATCTTGTACTGAATACGTCTGTTAATTGGGAGCCAGTGGAGGGATTTGAGCACAGGTGTAATGTGGTCACGTAGTCTTGTTCTGGTGATCAGACGTGCGGCAGTGTTTTGTATTTTTTGTAGGGAGCAAAGAGATGAAGCTGGAAGACCATAAAGTAACGAATTACAATGGTCCAGTCTAGATGCTGTACAGTTGGAAGTTACATGCCTTTGATAACTGCGGCAATTTGTTTGGACATATCCATGGTGGAGTTAAACATAACACCCAAATTTCGGGCAGATTGAACAGGACTGATGTGATAAATTCCAACATCAATGGGGTTACTGTCTAATGATGAAACATATGATTTTGAGCCAATGATCATGTACTCTGTTTTATCAGAGTTCAGTTTGAGAAAGTTTGCAGTCATCCATACTCCGATGCTCTCAATGCAGCGTTCCAATTGCTGTTTGTCTGGAATATCGCACGGTGGTCCTATTAGATAGAGTTGAGTGTCATCTGCAAAAAGATGGTAGTCTACACAGTGTTTGCGGATGATTTCGCCAAGGGGAGAGGTATAGATGGTAAATAGAATTGGTCCTAAGACAGATCCTTGGTGAACACCGAATTTTACTTGGGCTGGATTTGATTTAGCATTGTCTACGCATACAATCTGATTACGATTAGATAAGTATGACTGAATAAGCTTTATGGCAGAGTCATAACCTATATTTGAGTCGAGTCTGTGAAGTAAAATATGATGGTCAATAGTGTCAAATGCTGCAGATAGATCAAGCAAAACAAACAATATGACACACTTTTTGTCCATACCACTCAATAAATCATTACTCACTCTGACTAGTGCAGTTTCACAACTATGATTGTCTCGATATGCGGATTGAAATGGTTCTGAGAGATTCTCATGAGTTAGATGTTCTTTGGGTTGTTCAACAATAACTTTCTCGATGACTTTCGAGACAAACGATAAATTTGATACTGGTCGGTAGTTTCTAAGACAGTCTGGATCAAGGTTTAACTTCTTTAGTAATGGTCTGACACGGGCCGTTTTGAATGCAGTCGGAAACTGGCTGCTAAAGATGCAATCATTTATTAAAGTGAATAATAGTTGTAGTAGGTGTGATAAACATATCTTTAAGAGCCATGTTGGTATTGCGTCCAGATCGCATGATTTTGTGGGAGCATTTCGAATAATTTTCTCAAGATTTACCAAAGAAACTGGATTAAATGTTTACCGATTTGAATCATCCCCACTGTCAAGTAAGGATTTGTTGGTCTCGGTCACATCGGGAAAGTTATCACGGATTTTGTTGATCTTCCTTATGAAAAAGTCTGAGAAAACCTCAGGTAGAGTATCTTTGTCAAAACATGATGGGTACTTATCCACAGAAACGTCTTTTGTAAGGTTGTTGAAAGTTTGAAACAGTGTTTTAGAGTTATTGGACGTGATTATGAGATCTTCAAGATATTTAATCTTGGTTGATCTTAACTCGGATGAGTACTGGTTACGTTTACATATTTGACCGCGCACTTCTAGACCTAACCTTCGCCAGTTGGTTTCGGCACATCGGCAATGGTGTTTTAATGTTAAAAGGGAATCATTGAACCATTTACTGTGGGGTCTGACGGTAACAATACCCTTCTTGAGGGGAGCATGTCTGTCTAAAGTACCATAAAGGGCTTGATTAAAACCTGCCCACTTATCAGCAACAGAGTCTAATACAGGTATATTTTGTAAAAACAGTTTCAATATTGATGTCCTCTATGAACTGACCGATGTTGATATTCCGACACTTCCTATATACGAATTCAGTTTTAGTAGGGGCAGGTTTTGACAGGTTTAGATCCACAAACACACTGAAATGATCTGATAATTCGTGGTTACAAACATTTACATTTGTTACCAGTTTTGAGGTTGATTTGCAGATACTTAGACCTAATGCGTGGCCGCTACCATGTGTGGGTTTGGCGACAAGTTGTTTTAATCCAAAACTATCCAATATTTGTGTAAATCTCAGGGAATTATTGTTGAGAACATTGTCGACATGGATATTAAAATCACCAAAGAATAGGGGTTGACTGCAAGTTACATTAAGATCACAGATCAATTCACGGAATTCATCCTCCAAGTTTTTGAAATTGAGTTTGTTTTTAGCAGACGGCGGAAGGTTTATTCCTCTTTCGTGTGGTACCATTGATTATTCCTGAAATTCCTCGGCTTAGTAAGAAATCTGTCCCCTAAAATCACTACCCCCCCCACCCAGTCTATTTTTTTTGTTATATTTCATTTCATTTTCTAACGTCCGCTGCCATTTTATTTATTTTAGCCACCCTACACATATAAGTGTTTATCCCACTTTCATATAGTAACATCGATTATTTCTGATATCCCTCGGCATAGTATGAAATCAGTCCCCGAAAGTCGCTACCCGACCCCGCCCCCCCTGTCTATTTTTTTGTTTATATTTCATTTGCTTTTCTAACGTCCGCTGCCATTTTTTTCTTTGAGCCGCCCAATACATGGTATGGAATGAAAGAGGGTTTATTCCTCTTTCATGTGGTACCATTGATTATTCCTGAAATTCCTCGGCTTAGTATGAAATCTGTCCCTATAATCACTACCCCCCCCCACCCAGTCTATTTTTTTGTTATATTTCATTTCATTTTCTAACGTCCGCTGCCATTTTATTTATTTGAGCCACCCAATACATGGCATAGAATGAAAGAGGGGTTATCCCTCTTTCATGTGGTACCATTGATTATTCCTGACAGTCCTCGGCTTAGTCTGAAATCCGCCCCCGAAAATCACTAACCCCCCCCCACCTATTTTTTTAATATTTCATTTAATTTTCGAACGCCCGCTGTCATTTTATTTATTTGAGCCACCCTACACATGAGGCGTTTTTATCGACCACTGATTAGTCAAAGTGATTTGCATTCAATCACATTTTCATCTTTAACGTCCATCTAATTCAAATTGGTTACCCTAATCAACGAATTTATCGACATCGATTTCCGAAGCGATTACATCAAATCGCCAAATCAGTTCAGGGTGCGATTTGACGATTTGATCGGGTGGTCACGTGTTTTTTTCAACTGTGTCCAGCCACAATAATTGTTTACTGCTATTCCGAGCATTTAAATAACTCGCCAAAGTACTTTAAAATCGACTAAATTGTCACATGACATCTCTACTAAATTCAAATCAATTTGACAAGTCGATAAAAAAGCCTATGACATGAAATGAAAGAGTGTTTATCCCACTTTCATGTGGTACCATCGATTATTCCTGATATCACTCGGCTTAGTATGAAATCCGTCCACGAAAATCACTCCCCCCCCCCCCAAGTCTATTTTTTTGTTATCTTTCATTTCATTTAGTAACGTCCGCTGCCATTTTATTTATTTGAGCCACCCTATACATGATATGAAATGAAAGAGGGTTTACCCTTCTTTCAGGTGGTACCATCTATTATTCCTGAATTTCCTCGACTTAGTATTAAATCCGTCCCCGAAAATCACTACCCCCCCCCCCTTGTCTATTTTTTGTTATATTTCATTTCATACGTCCGCTGTCATTTTATTTATTTGAGCCATGAATATATCTTGTGAAATAAAGCACGCAGGTACAGTTTCTTGACAGTTTATAATAAAGGATTATCTGGGGTTGTTGTTTGTATAGATATAGTGCAATAACTGTAAATAGTATTCGCGATTTTTTTTTAGCTCGGGGCACCCTATCACTGTCCACTATTGTTCGTTGATTTAGTCTTGGTGATTGTAGCTTTATTTTATTACTTCAAGTTTATTATATTGCAGTCTTGATTGTCCACACTATTTTTACTTGTGATCTTCTTCACTTCACTTCTTTATTATATCTCGAGCTTAATTTCTGTTTCATGCAACTAATTACTGTAAACACAACAGGGGCCCACTTCCACTCGTGGAAAAGTCTACTTTTGATTTATAATCTACAGTCTGTATCAAATTTGTAGACATACGCTAACGCCCTCTGGTGTAATAATTTTGATAATTCATTATATTTTTCTGGACATTTTCATTTCAAGATTTTAACTTCAAGACTTTTTGAAACGTAGAAAATATCTCCATAAGAGTTTAAATTCCAGTTTTTTTTTAGATACTTTCAGAAACCAATGAATTGATTTCTTTGTCGTGTAAAATAAAGAAATTATTTTTTAATTTTAATATTTAATGATATATAAAAGTTACCGATAAAACGGCGAAAATGAAACATAAAGTCAATTTTTTGTTTAAAATGTTGATTTTGTGCATGAAATGTTGACATAAGAATGTAGAAACAAGAATCATTAGTTTAGAATGTTGCGTTCGTGTCTAAAATGTTTAAACTGGAATGTAGAAACAAGAATCATGAATATTGTCCCATTTGGTCTTCCATAGACCACATCATTCTCACCTGACTTCCACAATTTTTTAGTCTTTGGGTCGATTCGTTTTATGGGTATACGCCACTTCAATCGGTACTTCGGATGAGTCGAAAATTTGTGCCCACCCGATTCGGTACAGAGGTACGCAGCAGTATTTTGACATCCCGTGTCGTAGTTGTCAATGTAAATACGCTACCGCCATTAGGAGGCAGACCACCATTAATTTCCCCATTGACTTCAATGTTAATTCTGGACTCTTTGCCCACCTCCAACTTTTCCCCAAATTTTCGTTGGACGAAATGCTTTTCACTACAGACAGAGGAACAAATGGCCATGTTTTTGCACTAAAATTTTTATGGGGTTGACCACCAAAATTTTGAGATACACGAACTTGAAGAAGCATACTCAAAACATGTATCTAGTTGTCGTACATATCACCGTAGCCAACCTCATAACGACTTTATCCTTCCGCCTCAAAATCATGAATATTTACCAAAACCTGGAAGAAAATATTAATTCAAACCCTCTTAGTCCATTCTAGGCCAAAAAATCAACAAAAATGGGCATGCAAAAGGGTAGAAAAGAGACACAGAGAGAGAACTGCTATAAATAGACGAACTACAATTTGTGGGTACCGAGATGGTGAAATTTAATGGTGGTCTGCCCCCTATATGTTTTTAAAAGTTCATATATCATTAAAATTCTTTTCTTTATAGCTTCACATTTATTTTTGCAAAATTATTATAATACAGAATCAAAAAAAATTAATTGCAGAAGAAATGGTGACCCTTTAAAGTTATGTACTGTTTTGTATGCTGGGTTGCAGATCAGGTCCTTGGGCCTTTTGTTCTAGAATTGAAGACTTTTTCTTAATTTTGTCAAAATGTGAGTTTTGCAAAAAGATTTAAAGAGTTTCAAACAAGTCTCATCAAAAATATTCAAAATATTGGGATATTTTTCAAAAATTGACTTTATTTTACCTTTTTTTACAAAATGGCCCATTTTTTGACACTTTGTATGTCTCAAAATGCCAATAATTCCCTATTTCTTGGAAACTCTGAGGTAAAAGGCATTTATTTCTAGAAACCTTGGCCAGTATACAAGAAGACAAGCTGCAAATTGGTTGCATTGAGGGTAACTGTAAGGAACTATAATGAAACTTGTAAGCCCACCCCCTGAAAATGTTGCTGTGGTAACAAATCCAATCTGTGTCCACATAAGTAATACTGTTGATGGAATATGGCTAAAAGCCACATTTTTCTATCCCTGGCTTGTATACATACATACAAACACAGGTACTTGTAAGAAATATAAATCATTTATTAAAATATGGATTGATAAATGTAAAATAAATGCTGTATTTAGTTGACAACCAGCCACTCCAACAAAAGGGTCACAAAGCACTATTTTTTTTTTAAAAATGGGAATATTTCAGTATTTAAAACACTTTAACAATCAGAGGTATCCTTGGAATTACATAGTGTCAATATTTTGTGGAAGCAAGTTGTTTTAATTTTTACATCAATTTCCTGACAAAATGAGGTGGAAAAAGTGAGTTATGACATAATTCATTGCATAAAAGGGGTGTGAAAAGGCTATTAATTAATATTTCATTGCTCTGTAAGTGCCCCATTTTAAAAAATCTCCACCAATAATAGATTTACATCAAAAATGTCAAACATTAAGCTGCAAAAGACACATCTACAACATATCCATTTTGGGGTGTGGACTCATTTGGGGAAAATGTCATAGAATAACATGTTTGGCCATAAACAAAAAGTCTTAGAAATTCATGGAATCTTTTATGTAACTAATTGTTTGTGCAAAATAAAATGCTCGGTTACAATTCGAGCACAAAATCCAATTACTGTTAATTCAGAGTCAATATATTTTCCGTTGAATATCCAAATATCATGTTCAAGAAAATGGGTGGGGTGGGGAGGTTGAGCCAGTCTAAATGAAATGAAGACAGAGAAATTTCCCTGCAGACACATAGATTTTACTTTCTCGAGAAGGGAAATGCAACAATTGCAGGTTTTAAAAGATTAAAATTGTGTTAAGTCTGAGGAAAACCCAAGCAAAATGCAGTTCACTCATGTTTTGAAAATTCTAACATGCCTCAGCAGTGCACAATTAGACAAAATTTCTTAATTTTTAAATTTCTAACAAATACATAGATACTTTTTCAATATCTGACAAACCATTGGCTCCTTTCCAAGTTATTTAACAATGGAAATAAAGACATGCAAGACATTTTGTTTCATTTTAAAACAGATGAATAATTAAAATTTTGACAGCAATATTGGGGGTAATCTGAAGAATTTCAGACAAATTATCATGATTTTTAGGCAAAATTGAGTGAAATTATTGTACTTTCTTCTCGTCTAACCTTTACGATGCAGAAAAGGTCAAAACTACACATTAATCGATTTTTCACTAATTTAGATGAGCAAATAAACACTGAAAATCACAAAATTTGGATTAAAATCAAAAATTCCCCTCACAGATTTGTCAAATATTTTTGAAATTTTACCATTTCACTTTTTTTATTATCAAAATGTCATATATCACATTTTCTGACAATTTGGAGATCATATCATCAAATTTAGGCCTCTCATCCGCTGTCAGTTTGTTTACATACAGGAGGCAGACCACCATTAATTTCCCCATTGACTTCAATGTTAATTCTGGACTCTTTGCCCACCTCCAACTTTTCCCCAAATTTTCGTTGGGCGAAATGCTTTTCACTATAGACAGAGGAACAAATGGCCATGTCTTTGCACTAAAATTTTTATGCTTAGTCCATTCTAGGCCAAAAAATCAACAAAAATGGGCATGCAAAAGGGTAGAAAAGAGACAGAGAGAGAACTGCTATAAATAGACGAACTACAATTTGTGGGTACCGAGATGGTGAAATTTAATGGTGGTCTGCCTCCATTAGGCTCTACTGCGCTTATCCCCCATAATACACGCGCGCCACCTAGCGAGGAAAAATATGCATGTGGACCCCATTCAACTTGTATTGCATTTATTTTCTACTACAAATTAGAATTAAGACTTAATAATAATAATAATAATACTAAATAAATAATAATAGTGAGTTCTTATATAGCGCACAGATCCATTAAAGTTAATGCTCAAGGCGCATTTAGCTCTCCACTTATCACAAGATGTTAATAACTAATAAGCAGTCGAAAAAAGGTGAGTCTTTAATTGCATCTTAAAACAACTAAGGGATTGAGAATTCTTTAAGGTCAAGGGTAATGAATTCCATAGGTTTGGTACAGTGTATGAGAAGCATCTACGACCAAATGTCTTAAGTCTATAGTTGGGTACCACCAGACGTAGCTCATGTTGGGACCGAAGATTTCTTTGGGGGACATAATCAATTAGCATTGAGGTCAAGTATTCTGGTGCTTCACCTCTCTGGCATTTATAAGCTATGCACAGAATTTTGAACTTAATTCTGCTTTCCACAGGAAGCCAATGTAAACCCTTAACAGTGGTGTGATATGGCAATTTCTACTAGAAATATATAGATAAGAAGAGAAAGTTGGCAACAGAATTTTAAAGTTTGAAAGGAATGGACTAAATCAATGAGGCAGTATTGTTTTGGTAAATAGTAGATAGCCGACTTCTTCCGTTGCCTGCGTGTATTCTTGTACTTCAGGGAGGCTTACGTAACTCCCGAAGCAGGCGAACAGAAAAAAGTGATCCGATGGGGCTGCAATTCAGCTGGTTGATGTTAGCTGCGATGTTTATCAATTTCCATAATTATACTGTAAACGCAAGTGACAAAAGAGCGCCTCGCTTCGTACACGCTATCATTAGTAGCCTCGATCTAGGAGTATGACGTCAACGTAACTGTTAATCTCCTCTCACGACGCCATTTATAATTAAATCAATCAATGAAATCATGTTTAAATCCAAGCTCAATCTAAGCCATCCGTGGGTCTACAAAGTTGATTTTATGCTTGATGTTTAAATAAAGATCTAATTTATAATTTCTGTGACAGTTGTCCTTTAAACGTTTTTGCATATCGACGGAATTCCCTTTAAATTCTACACATTGGGCCGTCAGGTGTCACGTGACGAACAGTTAGCCATTTTCGAGTCTGCAAACACGCATGGTAGCCGAATATTACTTGTGTAGGCATATGGAGTTTTCAAGTCTGTGATGTGAGAGAAAGTACGGTCACGATGGCTATTGCATAGTCTACGTCTGCAATGAATGACATGTTCGATTCTTAGGCATTACCATTGACTTTCTAATGTATTGTTGTTGTTGTCACAGTTAGTCGAGACTTCCATGTTTTGTTCTTTCGTTAAAAACCCCCTAATGACAGTCTCTGTCCTGCCTGCTACCATGAATTAATACGATTCCGATTCGTTGACAGCGGCTGTCGTTACAATTTCTATGACATCTGAAGCCTGAGTAAAGACTTGCAATAATCAGATTTAGTTCTTGCATAATGTATGTTTAAGTAATTATCAGAAAAAGCATTATAATTTGTTTGGTTTTTATAAAGTTCTGCCTCGTGCTAACATTTAGTATACGAAACATTTAATATCATGGATTTACCTGTTCAGTTATCGAAATTCATTGAAAATCAATATGCTTGTTAGTCTCAATCTGAAGTCAATTGGCTGGAAAACTTTGGTCTCCAGAACGTCATAAGATTTTTCAAAGTGATCAAGGGGGATAGCTTTGGCAGTAATTATAGAAAATTATTGAAAATCAATGGGCTTCTTCGTCTAATGACCTTAACCACTATGTATAACTTTAAAGGTCATCGGATATTAACTGTTGCTTCTAGAGCGTCCACACTGTGTATAAATTTAACATCAATCAGATATTAACATTAGCATCTTGATCGTCCACAAGAATTTCTGAAGTGATCAAGGGCCATAATTCTAGCATTTATAATCAGAAATTGCTGAAAATCAATAGGCTTCTTCGTCTAATGACATTAAACACAATCTGATTAAAACACAGATCCAATTTCGTTTCGTTTTTTATAGTTCAAAATTTCATTTTTACTTGTCTTTACTACTCTTGGATCTGGAGGACTTGTTATTTAATTCGTGTTCTGGCTGAAATGAGGGGTCAGCCAATCAAATGATCTGTCGAATCGACCGTTTGACCTTTTCATGCGTGGAACTGTGGGTAGATATTACCAGCCAACGACGTCTATACTATAAACATCAGCGGATAGAAATCATAACAAAACAAAAGTGGATTTTGAAAAGCATGGCGGTCGCTAATTGGTTAATCGAATGACTGACGTTATCGGGTCAAATGTCCCGTGCTTGATACCTGACGTCATAGAACGTGAGCTTCCACTATAACTAGTTAGATCTACATGAGTGTAGGCCATCGAAAGTATAAAAAACGAAACGAAATATAGATCTATATTTTAATTAGATTGCATTAAACACTGTGTATAACTTTAAAGGCAATCGGATATTAACTTTGGCTTCTAGGGCGTCCACAATACACAACCACATTTCAATGTGGGCGTACAAAATGCATTAAACTCCTTCCAATAATTTATTTAATCGCTCTGTAACAGTGAGAAGCGTATCTGTTCACACCTGTATGCCAGCTACTGAAAAACGACACAGCGCAGTTGCCAGCAATTTTAACTAAAATGTATATAATTTAAAATTCCATTTTAATTTTAGTTAAAATCTATTTTTGTCCAGTGTTCTGCCACTGATATAAGAGGAGCAAGAGTATCTTTCGCAAATTGATATCGTTCATCCATTTATTTGCCTTGTACCTCATCAAGAAATGATGTTTTATTAACAAAAATATTTGTGGGGTTAAGTTGAATATATATTTTTTAATTGGTATTTTATTTAAAATTTTGAGAGTCAAAGAAATATAACATGAAATATATCATTAAATGGTACACCTATATTCTTATTATGCCATTTATCACAATATTACAAAGCGTACAAAATATAGGCGCCATCTTTGTAAATGTACACATTATCAGATGAGGAAATTACTCAGTACAATATGATAAAATGATTTGTAATTTTGAGCCAAGTTAAATTATTGCATCTTAAACATGGGCAGGTTCACAGTGCCCTTCTCCATATTTCTTTGCCATTTCATTAAATTTCTTACTACTTTCATTCACATACGTCTGAAAAATATACAATAATAATATTAATGGAACTAAACACTGTAAAATACAATAAGATACTGGGGCATTATTTGAAGAAGATGTCACTAATTGATCAATGTTTCGAAAACAATTTTTCCAGAACTCTGGCAAGTTTGAAGAAAAGATTTTCAAAAACTAAGATTATAAGGTTTATATGAAAATAACAGTAAATAATTGATAGGTTACTCAGATTTTAAATACGGCAAATCTGTAAAAGATGATCATTGATTTGGGTCGTTCTCTTTTGACCGTAATACTTTAAATTAAATTTGAAAAAAAAAATCCGTAAAAAACGATCGCATTCAAAACTTTTCGGACTAGGGTTCCAGTTTAGAGGGTCCACAAACTTTGTATATTTTTTACATTATGCCTAAAATGCAGGGGGCATACCTACCGAACGGAAGTTCGGTGAAATCGAATTCATCCACAATCTTTTGATCCTTAACATACATGTTAAAGATGAAATATGTACGATTTAGATAAAGAGCTCACAGTTGTTGCTACAGCAGTTACAAAATAGATAACTCAAACTTAATATATTGAAAATTTCATACAGATTACTTTATTCTGATCGATGGCCATACTTTTAGATTCAAATTAAATAACGATCGGGTTGTAAAAGCTGAGGTCAATCACCCATCTCGCAAAATCTGTAGCTTAATCACAAGACTGGGAACTAAAGATTTAATTACCAATCATAAATTTAACCCAGCGAAGTGCAGATGCGGACACAATTTGTCCGTTAATCATGTCACCATTGCGTGCAATTAATTGGAAGAGGAAAGACTCCCTGTACGAAGTTTAATGGAAGATGCCAAACTTCAATATACCCTTCAAAATGTACCCCCCCCCCCTCGAAATATGTAATAAAAAATTTAATATGAAGCTATCTCAAAAATTCATAGCAGAATCGTGAATTAATTGTTAATTTAGTTGCGCTAAAAGAGCTCTAGTCAAAGAAAGATAACCGGTTGTATAGACCCAGGTTGGCCCCTAAGCCACCTGGATGCTTCAATAATATCAGAAAAATTAACGTTAAGATAGGGAACTACATATCTAGTTACAAATGAAGGAACTATTAAGTATGACAGTATGGCGGATCAACCTGGTGCACGATTTAATATAATAATATGACAATATAAAAATAATGACATAAAAGAATAGGGACCTACACAACCATTACTAACAATGACAGTACATATCAATCAATTTAATTTATGTCTAAATATTAAATATACGTATTTTGTCTTCTATAAATGGTTTAATTTGTTTTGTTTTGTTCCGTGTTGCTGCTGGCTCTTCTTTCTCTTTTCAGGTAACGTTTATCTGGGGAGAGTCATGTGCAAGAAAAGCCCTAATGGAATGCCTTTAACTTTAAATTGATATCACCCCGGTGGAAGTGGACGTCAAACTCCAGAAACAAACGAACTATGCTGTGAACCGTATTATAGGACTTTTTACTTTTAACCATATGGAACGGGTCCAGCTATGTGGTTTTTACTGCAAGCACTTCACTTTTCCACATAACACAAGCGGATTCTTTTTCCCCACCGGGTTTTGTCTATCCGCACATCTGTCGGCTGGACCTACTGTTTTAAGGTGTTTTTATAATGATAAAGGGAGAAGATGACCTGCCCTCTCTTCTCGCGACAGTGGTTTTATAAGTGCGATTTAAATTGACTTTTTAATATACATGTACAAGGACTTTTTATTTTGGGTATTAACCAATTTTAAGGCGAATCTAGACATACACGGACATCAACCCATAAAGTGTAAATAATTTTATTAAATCAATCTGTCCATAATATCATATATAATGTATTGGACGTTAAATCCAATAAACAACAACAACAACCCGTTAATATAGCTGAATTAAATCAAACAAGCCCCTTGTTGCGACAACAGTCTTTGTTAGATCTATGTTAATTTACTTCTACACCTAATCCAAAACCGAATAAAAATGTTAAATGACGTTGATTATAAATGATCATACAAGTACATACAAAACACCAAAATGTTAAATTCGCCACTTAACTTCCAAATGTATTTTAAAGTAGCTAAGTCTCTAACTCAATATCATCCAAGTATTTGATAAGTATCTGTGCTCGGTGTAACCTGGCATAGTGCGCTGCACTGCCTACAAAGAACCATATTACTATGTATGATTATTATTTATCCCAATCCCCCTTTAATTTTTAATGTGCACGGGTCAGTTTTCATTAGGGGCATTGCATGGCACTGATGGGTGTGGATACGGGGATGCCTAACATAGATCAGTGTAGGCTGGTTTGTTCATGGCATGGGACAGTATCTCCCACACAAATGTGGTTAAGCAATGTTGTCATTTTATATTGATTATCATGCCACATATGTACATGTAACTTGCATTTATAATAATCTGTGAGGGTATTGTATTGCTGCCGTATGCCAGTGTAGACTGGCTTAGGGTTGGCACTTCAATGTTTCTACCAAAACTTAAAGTAGCTAAGTCTCTAAGCTCAATATCATCCAAAATCTTCAACTTTGA
The DNA here is from genome assembly GCA_963678685.1 of Patella ulyssiponensis. Taxonomy (NCBI): domain Eukaryota; kingdom Metazoa; phylum Mollusca; class Gastropoda; family Patellidae; genus Patella; species Patella ulyssiponensis. The sequence continues at coordinate 57,742,839 of OY783228.1, read as the reverse complement.
AAACACAAATTATTTGTCAATTTAAATCAACATATGCTGTGATTTTACCGGAAAAAAGATGGGCTTCTGATATCCAATATTTAAATTTAAGACAAAATAAACATTTTACCATTCTTGTACCATAATGCGTTTCAGACCCAGTTCTATCAAGAGACTCGGGACGAGGTTAGACACATTGTACCAAATGAAACGGCCTATGTCAACTGGAATAACCAGACGCTAGAAATTTCCATCGATTGGGACTAAATCTGCGATCAAGAATTGACCTGGTTCTTAACAGCAGACTCGAATGAATTCACAAATTCACAAACAAATGTTTTAGACTGTAATGGCAAATTTAATAATTGTTAATCAACAGCTACAAAGACTGCAACAATACTCTCACAATTCAACATTTCTAATGATTACTTGTACAATAAAATGTCACAAATCTCAATAAAGTTCTACTGGCAAACGACGATGACGACGATAACAATGTTCAACGACGGTAAGTAGGATACACAACATGCAGTAAATTATGAAGATTCGTATCGACAGGTAGGTACAGGTAAGTTAACAAGATAAGTGTATAAATTTAAAGTCAATCGGATATTAACTTTAGATTTTTCAAAGTGATCAAGGGTCATAACTCTGGTAGTAATTATCAGATATCGCTGAAAATCAATAGACTTCTTCGTCTCATGACCTTAAACACCCTGTATAAATTTAAAGTCAACCGGATATTAATTTTAGCCTCTAGAGCATTCACAAGATTTTTCAAAGTGATCAAGGGTCATAACTCTGGGAGTAATTATCAGATATCGCTGAAAATAAATAGGCTTTTTTGTATCATGACCGTAAACAGTGTGTATAAATTTAAAGTCAATCGGATATTAACTTAGCCTATAGAGCGTTCACAAGATTTTTCAACGTGATCAAGGGTCATAACTCTGGCAGTAATTATCGGATATTGCTGAAAATCAATAGGATTCTTCGTATCATGACCTTAAACACTGTGTATAAATTTAAAGTCAATCGGATATTAACTTTAGCCTTTAGAGGTTTCACAAAATTTTTCAAAGTGATCAAGGGTCATAACTCTGGTAGTAATTATCAGATATCGCTGAAAATCAATAGGCTTCTTCGTCTCATGACCTTAAACACCTTGTATAAATTTAAAGTCAATCGGATATTAATTTTAGCCTCTAGAGCATTCACAAGATTTTTCAAAGTGATCAAGGGTCATAACTTTAGCCTCTAGAGCGTTCACAAGAACTTGTGGACGACGGACGGAGGGACAGGGCCATGACAATATACGACCACATTTCCATGTGGGCGTATAAAAACGGTGAAAGTATGTTCGTTTCCAAACAGTATTGATTTGATAGCTTCGTTTGTCATGCAATTAGTTTTACTGCAATATTCTGCTATGCACTGGTTAATTGGGCATAATAAAATCGTGAGCCATGACGTAACGTTATGTAAACATATTTGGTCCAATTTGGCGCTTTGTTTTAAAGGTAAAGCCTTTGTAATGCTGTCAGCTACTGGTTGTTAATGGGACTGTTGACCAATCATAATTCAAAAAAAGAATGTTCGCTCTTTACAGCAGTGAGTAGTGGGATTAGCTCTAATCAAACGAAACACTGCGCGGAGTATGGTCTTTCTTTAGGCATGAAATGTTATAAACATAATGCTAACGCTACAATATACGTCCACATTCCTGCTTTGATTGATATGGTACTTTGTCAAGAAGGCTAGCCGTTTGGTTTGTTTGCCTGTGGGAGTCGGGACATGCAGTTGTCGTCCTTAGGCTATAAGGAATACATATCAAAAGTTTAAAGACGATCCATTAAGAATCATGGCCTGTAGACAACACACACAGACACGAAGTAAAAATGGGCATGGCTCTGCCCCTGGGGGTTAGGAAATCACCCAAAACAATAGGGGTCATCCTTAGGGTATAAGGAATAGGTATGTAAAGTTTTAAAAGGATCTGTTAAGAACACAAGACACAAAAGCATTGGGCGTGGCTCTGTCCCAGGGGGTCCGGCATGCACCAAAAATAATAGTGGTCAGCCTTAGGGTATAAGGAATAAGTATAAAAAAAGTTTTCAAGACGATAGATCATGAATTGTGGCCTGTAGGTGACACACAGACACACAAAAAGAAATGGGCGTGGCACTGTCCCTTGGGGTCGGGCATGCACCAAAAACAATAGGGATCTTTCTTAAGGTACCAAGAATAAGTATTCAGGATGATACATTAAGAAATGCTACCTGTAGACAACAGACAAACAAATACAAGAAATGGGCGTTGCTGTCCCGCGGGTGTCGGGCATGCACCCAAAACAAAAGGGATCATACTTAGGGTATAAGGAATAAGTATTTTAAGTTTCAAGATGACCGATTAAGAATTGTGGCCTGTAGGCGACACACAAAAAGAAAATGGGCGTGGCTCTGCCCCTGGGGGTTGGGCATGCACCCCAAATGATAGGAATGTTCCTTAGGGTACAAAGAATAAGCATTCAAAGTTTCAAGATGATACGTTAAGAAATGGGGCTTGTAGACGACAAACAAATAAATACAAGGAATGGGCGTGGCTCTGCCCCTGGGGGTCGGGCATGCACCAAAAAACAATTCTGATCATCCTTCGGGTGTAAAGAGTAAGTATACAAAGTTTTAAGAAAATCCAGTTAGAATTGCGCCCTGTAGGCGACACACAGACACACAAAATGAAAATGGGCGTGGCTCTGCCCCTGGGGGTTTGGCATGCACCCCAAACGATAGGGATGTTCCTTAAGGTACAAAGAATATGTATTCAAAGTTTCAAAATTATAAGTTAAGAAATGTGGCCTGTAGACGATAAACAAACAAATACTAGAAATGGGCGTGGCTCGGCCCCTGGGGGTCGGGCATGCACCAAAAACAATAGGGATCTTCCTTGGGGTATAAGGAATAAGTATACAAAGTTTGAAGAAAATCCATGAAGAATTGCGGCCTGTAGGCGACCCACAGACACACACACACATACTTGCATAGCTCATTATGTGAGGACTATGGTTTTTCAAAGCCTCCCGAGGACCCAGGTTTCCTGTCGTCTTACGGCTTTAAGATTTTATACAGTTATTGTCAGCGCCACCATGTACATTGTCTGCTACGTAGATTGCATTGATTCAGTCATAAAAATATAACATGTTTTACAGACTATATGAGGCCTTTTCTTATATTTAAGAGTCATTCCACGAGAAAACCATGCAATATCATGCAGATGTTCGAAGGTGGGTGTCGGCCGTTTTAGTTCATATTCACAGGGATTGGTCGACCCGTCGAGCCTACTAGCCAGCCAAAATCACTGATTTCAGAAATCGACCGTTTTCGAGATACAGGCCTTTTACGTTTTTCGGCTGTTTTTTGTCATTTTCAAGCCAAATTTTAGGTATTTTCGTCGCACTACTACCGCTGTTACATGACCCTGGAGAACTAGGTTTGGGTTGTTCATGACAGTTGGGGTCTTCCACTACCACATTATCATGGTCATCCGGTTCAAGTTCATTTTCCAAAGGTGTCCGGATACTTCACAAGATACGTGTCTAGAGATGCCTGAAATGTACCCCATCTTCAGATCGTGATAACTCCACTGGAGCAGGGTTTGCGATAAAAATTAAAATCAATTTATTTGCAGCTTGACCAGTTCTAACAACATAAGAAATAAATTCGTTGTCAGCTAACTTGCAACAGTATGAAAATTCGTGTCGAAAGTTAGCAAAAACTTCAGTTTTGATTGGGATACATTGGCAGATTATTCAGGTACCCTATCGCCTATATTGTTATTCAGAGGGTCAATATATCAACTCCGCCTCCCCTCCAACCAGCTTTGCCAAAATATTCACTCCCCGTATGATTTTGGTATTAAGTCTGCAAATCCAAGATGGCGTCTCCCGAGAATATGGATTTTCGATCTAAAGCGTCCAAATTATGAAAAACGGTCGAGTTCGAGCAGATAAAAATAGGTGCACCTCGATATTTTTCATATTTAATTCCCGTATGGTACAAAATAATGTGTTTTCGTTTATTCGACAGCAAATGAATGCAGAATTTTCCAAATAAGAATAGTTTTGCGATGTCAAAACATCGTTTTCTTCGTTATAAAATGTCTAAAAAATATTCAAAATCCGCCCGTGATAAAAATAGGAGTACCTCGCTATTTTTGTACATCTACATTCTCGTGTGGACGCCCCTGTCCGCCTATCCGTCCACAGTTTCGTGTGGACGTGTATTGTCGTCACCCCTGCCCGTCCGTCCATCCACATTTTGTTTCCGTCCGTCCATCCACATTTTGTTTACGGACACTCTATGGGTCACATTTTTATCCACTTTCTGTAATATTTGAAATAATTATAGGTTTATCTCCCTAATATGTCGGTTCCTTTCAATACTGGCATGTATCGGATCGTAACTTCATGGACTATGGCCCCTGATTTTACGAAAAATCATGTTTTTAGATTGTGGACTATGGAGTTCACAATTTTTGATGAAACTTAAAAGGAGTGTTTATAACTCAAAGAGCTCGGCTCCATCCGATATTCCCGGATATCGGATATTAACTTCCTGGATTATGGCCCATGAGTGTACAAAAAATGGTGTTTTTAGCTTGTAGCCCCGTCTAGAGATCACAATTTTCATTCAATTTTTAAAAACGTTTTGATATATCCCCTTCACACGCTAATGATTGCGGAGTTCGAATTTCGTAAAAATCGAACTGAAACTGCCAGACAAAATGGCCGCTTCTCGTACCCAAATAGTGTAAAAGTATGTAATTCCAAGATTTTATCAGATTTTGATGAATCTTCAAAAGTATGTTTGTATCCCAAATGTTACGGAATGAGAGAGTTCACGCTGACCTATCACTGACCGTGCTTATAGTATAAAATCTATCAATGACAGCTGATTCATTGTGTAGTTCTTTATATGATATATTAAATATCAATAATATATGTATATGCATGCTTTGATTAACTTTATACGACATCTAAGTTTAGTATAAATTAGCTGTGGTTGTTGAGACAAATGAGTGGAGCTTGGAAGCTCACCATAGAAGGGTCTCTCTGTCTCAAGAAGACGGGGAGCAAAGACGAACAGGGACAGAGCAGAGAGACGCACAGACAGGCTTATGGACTCACCCGAGTTAACCGCTGTCTTGGCAGAGAGGCAGAATGGTAGACTTAATATAATTATGTACCGTTCTGATGCGTTCCTGTATATAGTTTAATTACCTGTATTGCTGCTGTAGTTATGTAGATGTGTTGTATTCTGTTCCGATGTAAATAAACCATATATTTATGAAACTGGTCTCTGTAATCACTAAGATAGTGTTACACAAAAATCTCGGTTTCTTTCAATATTTGCGCATATCACAATGTAACTTCCTGGATTGTGACATTGAATGTACGTAAAATCACGTTATTTGCTTGTAGCTCCTTTCTTTTCGACTTTGATGAAACTTTTATATATTCTTTTATATCACAAAGTTGATTCCTTTTGATTTTGTCGCATGTCGGATTGTAACAAACTGGATGATGGCCCCTGATGGCACAAAAAATCGCTTTTTATATACCTTGTTCTCTGTCCATCTCTTGCAAAATGTGGGCGTATCTTGTATGGCAACCACTTATTCATATTTAATTCCGGTATGGTATTCAAATTTATGTCAGTAATATTCCTACAAGGGCAGCTGTCTAGTCGTTCGAGTGGAACGACAAACCGAGTCCCGTGTACACATTGGCGTGGACGTAGCGATCCCTTGACAGTTGGAATTCGATATAAGATTAGGCCGTTGTGTCGCTGTCCGGGCAAATTTTCCTCATAGCACACTGTATGGCGTATATGCCAATCTTCATTTGCCCAGAACAGTAGGACGTTAATTCCATTTCATTTCATTTTTTTTTTGTAACATTCCTACAAAATTACGTGCTTTCATAATACGATAGAAAGAAAGCTTGTCGATCTGTGTAATATTAATTTCTCAAAAATTCATTCGTTTATACGGTAGCAAATGAAAAAAAGCTTCCGAAATAAAAATTGCTTGTGGTGATGTCAAATCATTTTCGTAAAATGTTATTCTAAAATTACATTGATACTTAAATTACTTGTAAGGTAGATTAAGCAGGTAAACAAGGTAGGTGTATAAAGGGAAAAACACGATAAATACGCTGATCAACTAATTATCTTATCAATCCAGCCTAATATCAGGTTGCGTGGTCAAAACACACATATTAATTTTGAAAAATTCTGAATATTATTCACTATATCGATGTCCAGTTGGTGGATATTGATGTTCAATTGGTCATATTCCTGGCCTGACATCTGGAAAATATCGTAGGACATGTCCGGAAAGTATGGGCGAAATCCAAACACTTAAGAAACCGAAATATGACGTATATGAAAAAAGGGTATAATTCAGGTATCTCTAGACACGTATCTTGTGTAGTCTCCTGTTACCTATTGAAAATGAACTTGAACCGCATGACCATGATAATGTGGTAGTGCAAGACCCCGACTATCACGAACAACCCACACCTAGTTCTCCGAGGTCATGTAACAGCGGTAGTAGTGCGACGAAAATACCTAAAATTTGGCTTGAAAATGACAAAAGATAGGCTGGCACTGCCAGACAGGATACGCCCACATTTTCGAGAGATGGATAGAGAACAAGCAATACTGAAAGTGATTTTTCCTACATCATTAAGTCCTGTATTTCATACTGTATTGGGAGCAGCCATTTTGTTGGTCAGTTCCAGTCTGATATTCATGAAATTCGAAGCTGACAATGATTATGGTGTGACGGTACACAACCTAGAAATGTGTACAAACGGCGGCCATTTTGTCTGGCAATTATGGTCCGATTTTCTCAAAATTCAAACTCAACCTTCCGTAAGGTGTAACGGTGATAGAGTCAAACGTTTTTATAAATCGGATAATAATTGTGACCTCCAGAGTGACCATAGGCGATTTTTCGGACAATCAGGGGCCATAATTCAGGAAGTTTCGATCCGATACGTGCAAATAACGAAAGGAACCAAGATCTTTGGGTTATAACCATGCATTGCAAGTTTCATCAAAATCGAATTAAAATTGTGACCTATACAGGGTCCACAACCATGATATACCATTTTTTAACAGTATTCGCGTACAAACGGCGACCATTTTGTATGGCAATTTTGGTCCGATTTTCCCGAAATTCGAACTCAACCTTCCTTACGGTGTAACGGTAATATAATCAAACGTTTTTTTAAATCGGATAATAATTGTGACCTCCAGAGGGACCACAAACTAAAAAAAAGGCGATTTTGCGTATAATCAGGGGCCATAATTCAGGAAGTTACGATCCGATATGCGCAAATATCGAAATGAACCAAGATCTTTGGGTTATAACCATGAATTTCAAGTTTCATCAAAATCGAATTAAAATTGTGACCTCTACAGGGCCCACAACATTGATATACCATTTTTTAACAGTATTCGCGTACAAACGGCGGCCATTTTGTATGGCAATTTTGGTCCGATTTTCCCGAAATTCGAACTCAACCTTCCTTAGGGTGTAACGGTGATATAATCGAACGGTTTTTTAAATCGGATAATAATTGTGACCTCCAGAGGTACCACAAGCTAAAAAAGGTGATTTTTCGGGCAATCAGGGGCCATAATTCAGGAAATTACGTTCCGATAGGCGCAAATATCGAAAGGAACCAAGATCCATGAAGTTTTGATCCGATACATGGCAATATCGAAAGCAGCCGAGATCTTTTGGGGATAAACCTATATTTCAAGTTTCGTCAAAATCAGATAAGAATTGTGACCTGTAGAGAGTCCACAAACAAATTGTGGACGGACGGACGGACGGACAGGGGCAACGACTATAGACGTCCACATGAAAATGTGGGCGTATAAAAAGGTCATTTTTCGGACAATCATGGGCCATAATTCAGGAAATTACGTTCCTATAGGCGCAAATATCGAAAGGAACCAAGATCTTTGGGTTATAAACATGCATGTCAAGTTTCATCAAAATCGGTTCAAAATTGTGACCTCTATAGGGTCCACAAGCTAGAAACGTGATTTTCGTACAATCAGGGGCCATAATCCATGAAGTTTTGATCCGATACATGCCAATATCGAAAGCAGCCAAGATCTTTTGGGGATAAACATATATTTCAAGTTTCGTCAAAATCGGGTAAGAATTGTGACAGGGGCGACGACATAATACGTCCACATGAAAATGTGGGCGTATAAAAACAGCCGAAAAACGTAAAAGGCCTGTATCTCGAAAACGGTTGATTTCTGAAATCTGTGATTTTGGCTGGGGAGTAGGCTCGAAGGGTCGACCAAACCCTGTAAATATGAACGCAATCGGCCGACCCCCACCTTCGAACCTTCTGCATGGTTTTCTCGTGGACTGGCTCTTAATATCTACAGAGGACTTGTGTAAGATTGATTTACATTTATACACTGGAGAGGACTTGAGTTTATAGTAGTTTACATATATTACCATGAGAGGACCTCTTAATACAACTTACTTTACCTTATTTCTGAGGACTTTAGTGTTTAATACTTTACTTTAAGGACTACCTGAGGACCTGTGTAAGATTGATTTACATTAATACACTAGAGAGGTCTTGAGTTTATAGTAGTTTACATTTATTACCATGAGAGTACCTCTCAATACAACTTACTTTACCTTATTTCTGAGGACTTTAGTGTTTAATACTTTAGGACTACAATGTAGATTTAACACTATTAGAGATTTAACAAACTTTGCTATTCCTCAAAGGACTTGGGTAGTTATCTCCCCTTTGACCACGAATGACACCATAATGACACACATGAGCATAGTGCGAAAATAAAAAACGAAATTGTCCAAGATAGAAGAACTGAACACCACCGCCTTGGTCCCTTCTGGTCACCCAACCTCCTTGAAATTTATATATGTTCTCCAACATTATCTGCAGAGGTAACACTCCAAATTACAGTCCAAAGCAACACACAGCGTTACATAATGACATTTCATGAGTCAGAAAATGACATTTTTTGACAGTAATAGAGACCATATATCCATTTTGGCTAAATGAATAGAGCTGAAATTTTGGGGGCCACTTTGTCATGTATCTGAGGAGATTCTCTGCAAATTTCAGCTTCATTGGTCCAAAATATTGATGTCAAATTCATTTTGTATGTTTGTATCAAATATTGAACTTTTGGAGAAAAAACGTATTCATTTTCATTTCTGTCTATTTTAATTTCTGTTACATCTATGAATCTGACATTTTTCGGCATCCATTATGTATACATTATCAAAGTGCATTCCAAATTTCAGACTAATTGAATGAATATTAAAGTTTTTAGACCATATATTCCTGTTGCTTGCAGCCGATATCTGACTACGTTCAGCTATTCGGCATTTACAACGGATTGCGATTGTGTAATATTGTAGCTATGGACCTCAAATATTTTATACTGGCCACGTCATGTATTTAGAAAGGTTGTGGGAGAATGGCAGGTTCTTCGTAGCAATATTAAAGATTTGGAAGCAGTTACTTTTGTTGTGATAACACGAAATCTGACAAACGACACAAATACCCCTAACCGAGCCAGCCTTCAAACTCTTAATTTTTGAAAAAACAGGCTGACATTTTCACACCACCATCCGGAATATACTACCAAAGTGCTGTGCAAATTTCATGTTAATAGGTTCAGCCAAAATTAAATGACAGCACATTCACTTGAGCCAAAAACTGCATTTTGTTCAGCTTTCCATTAAAAATTGTCATTTAATGCTTATGACAGCCTAAACTATACAGTTCTAATTGAGCTATCAAGCACAGCCACCCCAAAATACATGTAGAAAGATTCTGTAAAAATTTCAGCAGACTTGCTCCAATATTTCCCCCAAAAAACAGGGGTTGTACATGAGCTTAGTGCAAAAAAAAAAAAAAATTGTCCAAACGACCGAAATACCCCGAACTGAGCCAGCCCTCAAACTCTTAATGTTTGTCAAAACAGGCTGATATTCTTACACCACCATCCGGAATATATTACCAAAGTGCTGTGTAAATTTCATGTTAATAGGTTCAGCCAAAATTAAATGACAGCACATTCACTTGTGCCAAAAACCGCATTTTGTTCAGCTTTCCATTAAAAATTGTCATTTTATGCTTATAACAGCCTAAAATATACAGTTCTAATTGAGCTATCAAGCTGACATTTGCACAGCCAGCCCAGAATACATGTAGGAAGATTCTGTGAAAATTTCATTAGACTTGCTGCAATATTTCCCAAAAAAAACAGGGGTTGTACATGAGCACAGTGCGAAAAAAAACCCAAAATTGTCCAACAACTGAAATACCCCAAATTGAGCTAGCCCTCAAACTCTTAATTTTTGACAAAACAGGCTGAAATTCTAACACCACCATCCGGAATATATTACAAAAGTGCTGTGCAAATTTCAGGTTAATAAGTTCAGCCAACATTAAATGACAGCACATTCAATTGAGCAAAAAACCGTATTTTGTTCAGCTTTCCATTAAAAATTGTCATTTTATGCTTATGACAGCCTAAAATATACAGTTCTAATTGAGCAATCAAGCTGACATTTGCACAGCCACCCAAGAATACATGTAGGAAGATTCTGTTATAATTTCAGCAGCCTTGCTCCAATATTTCCCCAAAAAAACAGGGGTTGTACATGAGCTTAGTGCGAAAAAAATTTTTTTTCCAAATGACCGAAATACCCCGAACTGAGCCAGCCCTCAAACTCTTAATTTTTGACAAAAGGCTTATATTTTACCACCACCATCCGGAATGTATTACCAATGTGCTGTGCAAATGTCAGGTTAATAGGTTCAGCCAAAATTAAATGACAGCAAATTCACTTGAGCAAAAAACCGCATTTTGTTCAGCTTTCCATTAAAAATTGTCATTTTATGCTTATGACAGCCTAAAATATACAGTTCTAATTGAGCAATCAAGCTGATATTTGCACAGCCAGCCCAGAATACATGTAGGAAGATTCTGTGAAAATTTCATTAGACTTGCTGCAATATTTAAAAAAAAAAACAGGGGTTGTACATCAGCACAGTGCGAAAAAAACCCCAAAATTGTCCAACCAACCGAAATACCCCGAACTGAGCCAGCCCTCAAACTTTTGACAAAACAGGCTGCAATTTTAACACCAGCACCCTGAATATATGACCAATGTGCTGTGCAAATGTCAGGTTAATAGGTTGAGCCAACATTAAATGAGGGTACATGCACGTGAGCCAAAAACCACATTTTGTACAGCTTTCCATTGAAAAATGTCATTTTATGCTTATAAAGTTATGACAGCCTGAAATATACAGTTCTAATTGAGCCACCCCCAAATATATGTTGGATGATTCCCTGAAAATTACAGCTTCATTGCTCCAATATTTCCAAAAAAGGCAGGGCTTGTACATGAGCAGAACTGAACACCACCGCCTTGGTCCCTTCTATTTACCCAACCTCCTTGAAATTTATATATGCTCTCCAACAGTACCTGCAGAGGTATCTCTACAAATGACAGTCCACGTGGATTAATAGAAAGCAACACACAGCTTAACATAGATGACATTTAATGAGTCAGAAAATTACGGTACTTTGGGTGAAAAATGCCATTTTTCTCCTTATTGCCCCTTCTTAAAGTCTCTCCAGCAGAAATAGCCAAGACTTTCTCTAGATAGTAGAAAAGGATATCTTGCATGCAGCAAAAACTACATACATTAACAAAAGCTAAATCTTCAATTATAAAATTTATTCATCCATATAACACATTACACAACACAGTTCTATGGATAACACTCACTATATTATATACAGACGACGTTTCGATTATAAAATTTATTAATCCATATAACACAACACAGTTCTATGGAAAACAATCACTTTGAATCACTATATTATATACACACGAAATTTCAACAAGAATTCACTGGTCGTTATCAGGCATACAAATTATCCATTCTCCCCCCATTCCTTCTTCTGCAGCTGTCTCCTTCTTAGTCCCGAAATGGCCTAGTTAGTGTTGAGTGGACGCTAAACGCCATTCCTCTCTCTCTTTCTCCTCGTCCCCTTGTTTTTGTTCTTCTCCCATTCAACCATTTTTTCCAACATTTTTAAAAATATTTTCCATGGCATCCTTGTGGTGAAGTTTGATCACACCTTCAATAAAGGCAAAAATTATTAAAAAACATGTCTATCCTTCTTTATATCAAGCATGGCGGCCTAGGGGTCTGTTAATGCAAGTGCCAAAGTTTAAGTCAAATAATTCTTATTTGCCAAGGCAAAAGAATAGTGAAATGAAGTTATTTAAATAATAAAATCACAAAAATGCAAGGAGCTGTGACAATGGCTGTCTGTGGGTAACCAGAGTGATGTCATAAGAAAAGCATCTTTTGGCAGGTAAACTAAAATGCATACAGTATTGATATAAGTCGCCTATTTAAAGAAATGACATAATTTCAACGAAAACGACAACATATGAGCTACTGTCTATGAGTAGACAACACAGAGTCAGAAAAAAAAACCTAGGGCTAAACTCGACGCCATGTTGTTTCCACCACGACGTGTTAAATCGAAAATACGTTCGTTGGCTTCAAAGACCAAAATAATTTTACTTGTTATTCACTGCAATATGCTCTTGAACGAACAAATGTCCTGTGCAAAAATATAAACTAACTCATCTACTAGTAATTCACACTTAAATTAAGGAAACGTTTTCTTCGTTCTTACCTCTAAAATAACAGCCTCTCCGAGGAACATGTGTTTGTTGGGTGACGTCACGTGATTCGCTAAATTACCCAGGCACCTCGTGTGTTTGTTGACCGAGAGTAAACTGTGTGAAGAGAGCACACACATAACGGGTGTTAAGCACTAAGCGTGGACCACGTAGAAATTTTGTCACGTGAAGTAGACTAGGTTATCGGGTAAAAGCTGTGTTTCCTAACTAGGGTCCTCTGGTGATGGTCAATGCACACGCACACATACACACACACACACACAGAGACAGGGGCGACGGCATAATACGTTCACATTATGAATGTGGACGTATAAAAACTATTAATTAAACATTGATTAATTAACTTATCCAGATCATAATCAACTCTCGATGGATCAATTTGACTGAAATTTTCAGCAAATTGCCTTTGTACATTAGTTAGTTTTTAACTTTTATAGTGAGAACTGCCAACTCTGATAAGTAATTATCAGAAAAACATTAGAATTTGTTTGGAACATTTAGTATACGAAACATTTAATATCATGGATTTAGCTGTTCACGTTTCAAAATTCATTGAAAATGAATATACTTGTTGGTCTTAAGACCTTAAACTTTGTGTATCAATCTGAAGTCAATAGGATGTTAACTTTAACCTCTAGACCATCCACATGATATTTAGATGCGATCAAAGGCCGTAACTCTGGCAGTAATTATTGGAAATTGCTGAAAATCAATAGGCTTCTTCGTCTCATGACCTTACACAATATACGATTACATATATACAAATAGTTTACAAACCAGTCGTTTCGCCTGCGGTTTATAAGGGTAGATAACCTTATTCAAATCCATTTACCGAATGATTTATGTAAATAATGTATAGTTTCTAATTCATTTACATTTAATTGTATTATCAAAATCTTTAGTATGTGTCGCCGATTTCAAATATGTATAACATCTATAATTATGTTTGACTTTTCATTGACTTTTTGTAATTGTATGCCGATATGTCGTGTTATATATAAATTTTGCCTAACCTGGCGTTGTAAGTATTATTGTTGGATGGGTCCTTATCTTATCACTGGCACTGGGTTAATCCATAGGATTTCCACGATTTCAAATTATCTGCCCTGGCCTTGATTCTAGCCACAGTCTACGAACCAATCAAAAAATAGTTTACCAACAAGTCATTTCGCCTTCGTTTTATAAGGGTAGATAACCACATGCATGTCTTTTATTGAATGATTTATGTAAATAATGTATATATTTCTAATTCATTTACATTTAATCTCCCAAAATTGTCTGATGAGAGTTACCTCCCTTTGCAAACTCCCCTTAAATAAACGATTTATGGGAGAGAGAGAGAAATCGGGTTTAACGTCCACTGCATATAGCGGTCTTGAGCAGTGGGAGGAAACCGGAGTACCTCGAGAAAACCCATGAGGTAACGACTTATGGGATTGGTCAATAAAAATAGCACAATCATCAAGGGAAGATAACTTGAAAATGTGTCCCCGTGTAGTAGAACGGAATGAAACCATTGGGGATACTGAGGCTGAATTACCCATAGCTGTAGAAAATTGAAATGACCCAAAACGAAGACAATAGAATACTACAGTAATCCATTACAGAAAGCTCTATCAAAATCTATAAAATATTACAGTATTTTCCTGCCAAATCTACAGAATAGTATTTTTCCTATCAAAGTCAATCCAACTCATTCAATACACTGTTTTTTCTAGTAGGGATCATCCTTATGTTGCTATTATTAACCCATGCAAAAATAAGGTATGCAAGGTATGATAAGTTTCTTTTTTATGGAATATGTGAATTATACTATAAGTATGTACATGTATTAAAAAATGCATATAAATACCACTTACCATCAAAGATTTATTACCAAAATATGGACGTTCTATGGTACCATCATTGAGATCACAATCCTCACAAAAACACAATAACAAAGCATCTATTACCATCTAAATATAACAAGTTTCAATCATATTATTAAATTTTAAGCAGCTTAAACTTTAACTCAAAATTATCTATAATATTCAAAATCAAAATAACGAATTAAAATTCAATATTGGTCAATTTCAATCAATACGGATGTTGTTTTCTTATTGTGACAATATGGGATCCTACTCTATCAACATCATGGTTTTGAGCGCCATTTGTAATGAACTAAGAAAACCATATCCCGGAAGACAATGCGGAAGTAACTAAACGGTTAATTTGTAATGGACTAAGAAAACCATATCCCGGAAGACAATGCGGAAGAATGAATGAAAATCACTTTATATGTACATACACTATAAACCTCAAAATGCAACATCTGGCATTTTAGTCCAAACGTAGCAAAAACGTGTTAATTTAAAAATAATAATAAAACAATGGAATAGAATTGAAGCAAGCGCAAACCATTGGGGATATTGAGGCTGAATTACCCATAGCTGCAGAAAATTGAAATGACCCAATGGTGAAATCAGATTTGTGCAATTGCAATAAGACCAATGTTAGATAGATCACAATATTCACACCCAATACAAAACCATCATATTTTGTTGTAGGCCTACTTGATCATACTGGAATAAACCATCACAGTTACAAATGGTCAAATTCATGCCAACTAAATTGCAGTCTTTCTTACTGTATTGCCTCGGCCTAACAACAAGGAGCAGTTCTGTGCGAAATGAAATGAAATGGACTGGGCTAATGACGATAGGCATACACCATAGTGTGCTATGAGGGGAATTTTGCCCGGGCAACGGCACTATGGCCTACTCTTATATCGAATTCCAACTGCCAAGGGATCTTTTACGCGCATGCCAATGTATTTTCGTCCCATCTGAACGACTACACAACTGCCCTTGTCAGGTCCTCCGTCCTGCTCCAATGATAAGGCAAAATCACCTCGGCAAGTCTTGATGCAAGTTTTCGGCCGATGCAGGGATCCAACATGCGGTCTCCACCCTAGCGAGCCATCGTCTTACCCACTTAGGCACCTGGTTCTATGCGAAAAGCGTTCACTTCGTTAGTAAATTATATAATAATGATGGAACTGAAGCAAATGAACCCTTTGATATTTGGCTTGTTTCTTTATTCAGTGAATAAACTATTGGTTAAATACATAAGTAATTTTCTTATTCAAAGTTAGCCATTATGTATACATGTACCTGCATTTACTATTCTGTTTTGATCGTTTGTTTCTT
Organism: Patella ulyssiponensis; assembly: GCA_963678685.1. Taxonomy (NCBI): domain Eukaryota; kingdom Metazoa; phylum Mollusca; class Gastropoda; family Patellidae; genus Patella; species Patella ulyssiponensis. The sequence continues at coordinate 57,726,862 of OY783228.1, read as the reverse complement.
TCCTTTACAAGGGACTGTGTTATTTAATTGTTTTTTTTTTTATAAATGTGAAATATTTCCTTTGGCTGCAGGGAGGTCCATGTATCTCACTTGCATCAATAAAGTTTCTTTGTGCCTAAACCCTTTGTCGTTATTTTTACAGTTTTTATTAAGTAAGAAAAATTAACTCTGAAGATTGGTTGAAAATAAAAAAAATAGGTTGCCAGGTAACGAAACATACGCCCACACAGCAGCTAAATCGTCCGGGCAGTCAACAAGAGTTGTCGCATATTAAGTAATTATCAGAAAATTATTAGAATTTGTTTGGTTTTTATAATCAAACGTTTTTTTAAATCAGGTAATAATTGCGAACTCCAGAGGGACCACAAGATAATAAAGGCCATAATTCAGGAAGTTACAATCCGATATGCGCAAATATGCAATGGAACCAAGATCTTTAGGTTATAAACATGTATTTAAAGTTTCATAAAAATCGAATTAAAATTGTGACCTCTATAGGGACCACAACCTTTATATAACATACTTTCACATGTACAAACGGCAGCCATTTTGTCTGTCAATTTCGGTCCGAAATTCATACTCATTCTTCAATAACATGTAACGGTGATATAATCAAAGTGTTTTTTAAATCAAATAATAATTTTGACCTCCAGAGGGACCACAAGCTAAAAAGGGTGATTTTTCGGACAATCAGGGGCCATAATTCAGGAAGTTACGATCCGATGGGTGCAATATCGAAAGGAACCAAGATCTTTGGATTATAAACATACATGTCAAGTTTCATCAAAATCAAATTAAAATTGTGACCTCTATAAGGTCCACAATCTTGACATAACATATTTTCACACTATTCACTGAGTTACCGGCCCTTGCCGTAAGAGGGAAGTGTCCCAACTGGTACTTTTGTCTGAAACACTTGAGTCGTCAAGTCAAGTTCACGATCTGCCTTAAAATTTCACAAACAGCTTTGAACGTGAAAGTAAACTCTTTGCAAACAAATTTCTGAAGGCGTTTAGAGGAAATGGTTCATCCCCCAAAGAAATTGACCAATATCGTACCTGTTGAAAATATCCAGAACGGTTTGCGACTGACATAAATTTTGGTAATAGACAGACCAGAAAAAAATCTTTGATAGAAGCAAGAATGGAGGCTTATCTAAAATTAGTCCTCACGGCTATTAAAATGTTACACAGTAAAGTATCTGAACCTGAATCTAGAGTAGAAGGTATAGTAATAGCATATTATTATATGTAAAAATCAGTATGTCGGTATTTGAATGAAGTGGTTGACTTGACCGATTAGGATATTTGGCCAAATCTAACACGGATGTCTGTCTTTATTCATTATTTTGGAGGAGCCTGTTCGGCTTTGTTGTTCTGCAATATAATTATTACAAGGGGCATTCACTGTGTCGACAAAGTCGTAAAGTGAATGTTTTCTTTAATAAATCTGCGATCTAACATGGAACACAAAATAAGGTCGTCTTAATTTATTTCAACTGTGTCGCCAAGTAGCAAAGCGAATGTTTTCTGGAAAAATTTTGAGTGAACCGGCTCAGCCTTGGTGTTCCGCAATCTAACATGGGACATATACAAAGGTTGATTTAATTTATTTCTGTCCTGTCGGCAAGTAGTAACGTGAATGTTTTTCTTTAATAATTTTAGGAGAGATTGTTCAGCCCTGTTGTTCTGCAATCTAACATGGAACATACGCTAAGGCTGACCTATTTTTGAGTATATAAGAGGGCGTTACCTTTGCGCAAGCAAAGTTAAGGGGCTTACCTGTGTGGAAGCAAATAGTAAAGTGAATGTTCTCTTTAATAATTTTGGAACCTGTTCATCGTTGTTGTTCCGCAATTTAACATGGGACATACACTAAGGTTGTTTTAATTTATTTCTACTGTGTCGGCAAAAAGTAAAGTGAATGTTTTTTTGTTTTTTTTAACAATTTTAAGTTAGACTGTTCAGCTTTGTTATTCCACAATCTAACATGGAAAATACACTATGGTCAACATTTTTGAGTATATAAGAGGTCTTACCTGTGCGTAAGCAAAGTTAAGGGGTTAACCGTGTGGAAGCAAATTAAGGGGGCTTGTGTGGAAGAAAATTAAAGGGGGCTTACCTGTGTGGAAGAAAATTAAAGGGGGCTTACCTGTGTGGAAGCAAATGAAGGTGCTTACCTCTGTGGAAGCAAATGAAGGTGCTAACCTGTGTCGAAGCAAATTAAAGGCCTATGTGGAAGCAAATTAAGAGGCTTGCCTGTGTTGGACGCAAAGTAAGTGGGCTTGCCTGTGTGGAAGCAAATCAATGTGCTTACCTGTGTGGAAGCAAATTAAGAGGCTTGCCTGTGTTGGATGCAAAGAAAGTGGGCTTGCCTGTGTGGAGGCAAATCAATGTGCTTACCTGTGTGGAAGCAAATAGGGGATTACCGGAGTGAAATCAAAGGAGGCAAAGCGTTTTGGGTAGTCATCTATAATAGACACATATGACTTATCTGCGGCATTTAAAGTTAGCTAGAATCATTGGGGTTAATTTATCGGGACTGAACGAAGATACTCCAAAATGGGAACAGAATGTATAAAAATTCATTCTGTATGTACGGAATAACTGACCGGGATTACCAAAAATGGGTTAAGATAATATGTGGTGGAATGAAGTGTGTTATGGGGAGAAGTGAAGTATGTTATCGGGCGAAGTGAAGTGTGTTGTGGGGCGAAGTCTGTAATGGGTTGAGTTAGTATTGAATGTTAATAAAGTTAGTATTGTTGTCATTGTTTTCGTTTTGATATTCGTAAACGGATTCCGGAGCGGAAGCACTGTGCCTACAATACTTACATCTAGAGGCAAGACGGTAATTCAGAGGAAAGTATACTATTCGCATACAAACGGCGGCCATTTTGTCCGTCAATTGTGGTCCGATTTTTACGAACTCAACCTTCATTACCATGTAACGGTGATATAATCAAACGGTTTTTTAAATCGGATAATAATTTTGACCTCCAGAGAGACCACAAGCTAAAGAAATAGGTTGCCAGGCAACGAAACATACGCCAACACAGCAGCTAAATTGTCCGGGCAGTCAACAAGAGTTGTCGCATATTAAGTAATTATCAGAAAATCATTAGAATTTGTTTGGTTTTTATAAAATTCTGCCCCATGCTAACGTTTAGTATACGAAACATTTAATATTATTTCTAAAATTGGATAATAATTGAGACTTCTAGAGGGACCACAAGCTAAAAAAGTCAATTTTGCGTACAATCAGGGGATATAATTCAGGAAGTTACAATCAGATATTATCTGTTGAATATCAAAAGGAACCAAGATCTTTGGGTTATAAGCATGCATTTCAAGTTTCATCAACATCAGATTAAAATTGTGACCTCTACAGGGTCCACAATCTTGATATACCATATTTTTATAGTATTTGTGTACAAGCGGCAGCCATTTTGTCTGTCAGTTTTGGTCCGATTTTCACGAAATTCGAACTCAACACTGTAACGGTGATATAATCAAACGGTTTTGTAAATCGGGTAATAATTTTGACTTCCAGACGGACCACAATCCAATAAAGGCGATTTTTTGTATACAATCAGGGGCCATAATTCAGGAAGTTATGATCCGATACGCAAATATCGAAAGGAACCAAGATCTTTAGGTTATAAACATGTATTTCAAGTTTCATCAAAATTGATTTAAAATTGTGACCTCTACAGGTTTCACAACCTATATACCATATTTTTACACTTTTCGGGTACAAGCCGCGGCCATTTTGTCCGTCAATTTTGGTCCGATTATCACAAAATTTGATTTCAACCTTCATTACCATGTAACGGTGATATAATCAAACATTTTTTTAAATCGGATAATAATTTTGACCTCCAGAGGGATCACAAGCTAAAAAGGGTGATTTTTCGGACAATCCGGGGCCATAATTCAGGAAGTTACGATCCGATGGGTGCAAATATCGAAAAGAACCAAGATCATTGGGTTATAAACATGCATTAACATATTTTCACACTATTCGCGTACAAACGGCGGCCATTTTGTCTGTCAATTTTGGTCCGATTTTCACGAAATTTGAACTCAATCTTCATTACCATGTAACGGTGATATAATCAAGTTACGAATCAATGGGCGCAAATATCAAAAGGAACCAAGATCTTTGGGTTATTATCAAGTTTCATCAAAATCAGTGTAAAATTGTGGTCTCTACAGGGTCTACAACCTTGATATTAGGGTGCCCCACCATAAATAAATATCTCAACAATTACACCACAATATATAATATGTCTTAAATCTGTTTCACACATTTATAGGCACTAAATAAACGGTCATGTTGTACTTAATAAGCTATGACCATTTAACCATCATAAATAATACACTGAAAAATGGTTCGGAGTGTCGTCCATAACATCCAGACACTTTCGACAGGCCGGGATAATCCAGACTACTTTTTTACGAAACATGACAGAAAGCTGGAACAAGAAATCGAATTTAGAAATAACGCACAGTGGGCGACTCAACAATTGTTTTACGAACCTTGTAAAAGTAAAATGAAACTACTGCTGGTATCACGTTCCTGTCCAACCCGCGTTATTCAGAGATAGTATTTGTACTAAACCAAAATATGTCGCTTCTAACGGTCTTGTTAAGAATAAAGCAATTTAAAAAATAAAACGAGCGTAATTTCTAAAGATGCCGTAATAACCAAAACGCTAAATATTACTGCTATTCAGAATCGTCAACAATAGATTTTTTACGACTGTAATAGTTGATAGTATGTTGAGAATTTCCCCTTGCTGTGGCTTTTTGTAGACTCAACGAGTGTGCGAGACCTACATTCAACGTGTCTAGTACAACTTTTCAGTAGGCACATGGGACACCCTATTGATATACCATATTTTTATAGCATTTGCGTAAAAGCGGCCGCCATTTTGTTTGGCAGTTTTGGTTCGATTTTAACGAAATTCAAGCTCATTCTTCATTACGGTGTAACAATGATATAATCAAATGGGTTTTTTTAATCTGTTAAAAACTGTGACCTCCAGAAGGACCACAAGCTAAAAAAAAAAGCGATTTTCGTACAATCAGGGGCCATAATTCAGGAAGTTACAAAGCGATATGTGCAAATATCAAAATCGAATTAAAATTGTGACCTCTACAGGAACCACAACCTTTTTTTACAGTATTCGCATACAAGCTGCAGCCATTTTGTCCGACAATTTGGGTCCGCTGTTCACGAAATTCGAACTCAACCTTCATTATGGTGTAACAATGATATAATTAAACGTTTTTTCAAAACAAATAATAATTGTGACTTTCAGAGGGACTACAAGCTAAAAAGCAACGAAACATACGCCCGCAGCAGCTAAATCGTCCGGGCAATCAACAGGATTGTCGCATATTTTTACTTTTTTCGATAATGAAACATTTATAATACACTAAAATCTGATTAAGAGTAACAACTCATAAAGTAATTATCAGAAAATCATTAGAATTTGTTTGGTTTTATTAAGTTCTGCCCCATGCTAACATTTAGTATTCAAAACATCTAATATCATGGATTTAGCTGTCCAGTTATTAAAATTTATTGAAAATCAATATACTTGTTCATCTCAAGACCTAAAACTGTGTGTATCAAATTGAAGTCAATCGGATAATAAGTTTGGCCTACAGAACGTTTCAAAGTGATCAAGGGAGATAACTTTGGCAGTAATAATGGAAAATCGCTGAAAATCAAAAAGCTTCTTCGTCTCATGACCTTAAACACTGTGTATAAATTCAAAGTCAATCGAATATCAACTTTGGCCTATACAGCATCCACAAGATTTTTTGAAGTGATCAAGGGCCTTAACTCTGGCAGTAATTATCGGAAATTGCTGAAAATCAATAGGCTTCTTCGTCTGACTTTAACCACCGTGTATAAATTTAAAGTCAACCGGATATTAACTTTAGCCTCTAGAGCCTTCACAAGATTTTTCAAAGTGATCAAGAGTCATAACTCTGGCAATAATCGGATATTAACTTTAGCCACTAGTTTAGGCGAGACAATTAAAAACTCTTTGTTTGAAAATGCGGTAGAAATCTATCACCGCACAGTAGAGCAGTACATGAGGCGTTTTCGCTGCACTTTACCGTGAAATCCAGGCTCTCTAAGAGCCTAATAAATCATCACACTTACATTCTAATAACCAAATAATTTGAGACTGACACAAACAACCCTTTCAGATATTTTCATGCAATACACGAACCCTTGCACAGCGAACGTGATCGATGATGATAATGATTGGCGATGGCGCACTTGTTCAGTTTCCGCATACTATCTTCTCCGATTCACAAGGATACACACCATTTTTGTAATGTACAGATTTTTCATCACATGGCACGTCTGTGCCTGTAGGAATGTTAAGATAAGCCCTGGTCAGTATTCCAAAATGTTATCGCCAAAATCAAATTTTAATCGCCACTTTTAAATTTGTTTTACCTCAAATTGCAACTTTGATGACCTGCAGATTGAGCCCTGCATTCAGGGCCAAGATAATTTGATGTATCTGTAGATGGTACTTTATAAATCTCATATAGAGCAGAAAATCTAAAATATGGTTTTAAGTATACATATTTTACACTTACCTCAAACACAGACAGAAAGCAGTGAGCAACAAAATAGCTAAAGATACAACACAGCAGTACTGGAACAGCAAAAAAATGTAAATCATTTTGACTCTGAAATACAAAAACACAGAATGGGAGTTTGAAAGACCCTTATAGTCCAAGTTTTTAAAATTAAACAAAGCAATTGTCATGCATGATATGTCCACATTTTACAAAAGATGGACGGAGAACAAGAAAAATCAATCTAGCTCATCCTCCCTTTGTCCCAATGCTTCAAACAGAGTTAAAGAAAAATATGTTAAAAACTGAACTTTTGAACAGAATTTCACTGATTGCTCAATATCGATAGGGTTCGACGACCCTAATGATACACACCAAATTGGAAATAAATCCATTTAACAACGGTTGCCAGCCTATATACGTCAACGTTTTGCTAGAGATAGGCAGGGAACAAACTTAAAGATAGGTTGCCAGAAAACGAAACATACGCCCACAGCAGCTAAATCGTCCGGACAGTCAACAAGGGTTGTTGCATGTTTTTACTTTTTTCGGTAATGAAACATTTGTAATACACTAAAATCTGATTAAAATTTGTTTGCTTTTTATAAAGTTTTGCCAGACGCTAACAATTGGTATACGAAACATTTAATATCATGGATTTAGCTGTTCAGTTATCAAAATTCATTGAAAATCAAAATACTTGTTCGTTTCAACACCTTAAACTTTGTGTATCAATCTGAAGTCAATCGGATGATATGTTTGGCCTCTATAGTGTCACAAGTTTTTTTGAAGTGATCAAGGGAGATAACTCTGGCAGTAATTATTGGAAATCACTGAAAATCAATAGGCTTTCTCGTCTCATGACCTTAAACACTGTGTATAAATCTAAAGTCAATCGGATATTAACTTTGGCCTCTAGAGCGTCCACAAGATTTTTTGAAGTGATCAAGGGCCATAACTCTGGTAGTAATTATCAGAAATCGCTAAAAATCAACAGGCTTCTTCGTCTCATGACATTAAACACTGTGTATAAATCTAAAGTCAATCGGATATTAACTTTGGCCTCTAGAGCGTCCACAAGATTTTTTGAAGTGATCAAGGGCCATAACTCTGGTAGTTATTATCGGAAATCCCTGAAAATCAATAGGCTTCTTCGTCTCATGACCTTAAACACTGTGTATAAATTTAAAGTCAATCGGATATTAACTTTGGCCTCCAGAGCGTCCTCAAGATTTTTTGAGGTGATCAAGGGCCATAACTCTGGCACTAATTATCGGAAATCGCTGAAAATCAATAGGCATCTTCGTCTTATGACCTTAAACACTGTGTATACATTTAAAGTCAATCGGATATTAACTTTGGCCTCTAGAGCATCCACAAGATTTTTTGAAGTGATCAAGGGCCATAACTCTGGTAGTTATTATGGGAAATCGCTGAAAAACAATAGGCTTCTTCGTCTCATGAATGTAAATACTGTGTATAAATTTAAAGTCAATCGGATATTAACTTTGGCCTCTAGAGCGTCCACAAGCAATTGTTTACACACTTCTACACAGGCAGTTTCATTTTGATTTTCCCGAGATTCGAATTCATCCTTCATTATGGTGGAATGTTGATGTATTTAAACGGTTTTTAAAATCAGAAAAAATTTGTGACCTCTTTAGAGAATCCAAATGCTAAAAATGCAATTTTTCGCACAACCAGGGGCCATGATCCAGGAAGTCAAGTTCGGGTATCTGCGATTTTCAAAAGGAACCAAGATCTTAATGTGTAACATTATTTTTTGTTCAATCAAGGGCCATAATTCAGGAAGTTACGATCCGATTTGCGTGAATATCGAAAGGAACCAATATCTTTGGGTTATAAACATGTATTTCAAGTTTCATCAAAATCAGATCAAAATTTTCACCTCTAGAGGGTCCATAACCTTGATTTACCAGATGTTTACACAAGGGGTGTAAAATCTCAAAACCATGGCGCAAAGCTTGTCATTGCTTCCCTCTCACTGAGCCCCTTGTTAAGCGATTGTTTGGAAGTTTGGAGCTGAGTGGGGTATCATGCTATAGTCATAGAAATCTTTCATTAAAAGTAATAACATATTGGTTAAAGGTTTTCAGAATGCCATCTTATAAGTATATATCTAAATGCAGTTTATGTAATGTTATATAATCTACATTATATCTCGTAGAACTACATTTTCTACTTTTGTTAAGGTGCTTCTTCATCATCTTGGTCCAAGCAATGCGTGGATAAGAGAAACGCGAGATAATGCCTCAGATTTTGGACACATTATACGTTTACAAGTATGTGTTTTCAGGAATTGTTGTGCGAGTTTTCTGTATAAATTAGCCTCATAATTTTTGCATTACTGTATTAGCTTGATAACGTTGAGAGAATACTCTTCGAAACGTCGCCCAAATAAATAAGTAGCTGTTTTTCCATAGGTATGTGTAATAGTTTATAATGAGGAGGGGGCACATATAAATGTTTAATATTATGTGTGGAGATGGTTTGATCATTGTATACCGATAAATTAGAATTGAGTCGCATAACTAGTAACAATGTCTACTTTCTCCGACCCCCTGAATGGTTCTACAGCGCCTTTTCAATACACCGACAATATTTGAAAAGTAAATGAAATGTTCATGTGCCATTTAATATATTGGATTTTTTTATCTTTTGTTTGATATTTAGAAAAATTGTATACGAAATGTTCTCGCACCATTTACTTTATAGGATTTATATCTTATGTTGAGGGGTTTGGATGGTCTAGTGGTCTAGAGTGCTGCGCTTCGACCTCTAGCTGGCCGGTCACCTCTGGCTTGCGGCTGTGGTTTCGATCTCTGGTGTGAGCGTATGTGGCATGGAGGTAGGGGCGCCTTCTCAACCTCGTGGGTTTCCAGTCACTCCGGTTTCCTCCCACTGCTAAAGACCCCTACGCGCAAGTGAAATAAATAAAGATAGGCTGGCACTGCCAGGCAGGATACGCCCACATTTTCGAGAGATGGATAGAGAACAAGCAATACCAAAAGTGATTTTTCCTACATCATTAAGTCCTGTATTTCATACTGTATTGAGAGCAGCCATTTTGTTGGTCAGTTCCAGTCTGATATTCATGAAATTTGAAGCCGACAATGATTATGGTGTGACGGTTCACAACCTAGAAATGTGACTTTTCGTCAAAATCGGATAAGAATTGTGACCTGTGGAGAGTCCACAACCATGATATACCATATTTTTACACTATTCGCGTACAAACGGCGACCATTTCGTCCGGCAATTTTGGTACGATTTTCACGGAATTCGAACTCAACCTTCCTTACGGTGCAACAGTAATATAATCAGAGTTTTTTTTAAATCGGATAATAATTGTTCGAGAGATAGATAGAGAACAAGCAATACCGAAAGTGATTTTTCCTACAATCAAAGGCCATAATTCATTAAGTTACAATTTGATATGCGCAAATATCGAAAAGAATAAAGATCTTTAGGATATACACATGCATTTCACGTTTCATCAACCTCTACAGTGTCCACAACTTTGATATACCATATTTTTACACTATTCACGTACAAACGGCGGCCATTTTGTATGGCAATTATGGTCCGATTTTCTCGAAATTCGAACTCAACCTTCCAGAGGGTGTAACGGTGATAGAGTCAAACGTTTTTTTAAATCGGATAATAACTGTGACCTCCAGAGGGACCATAGGCAATTTTTCGGACAATCAGGGGCCATAATTCAGGAAGTTACGATTTGATATGCGCAAATAACGAAAGGAACCAAGATCTTTGGGTTAAAACCATGCATTTCAAGTTTCATCAAAATCGAATTAAAATTGTGACCTATACAGGGTCCACAACCATGATATACCATTTTTTAACAGTATTCGGGTACAAACGGCGGCCATTTTGTATGGCAATTTTGGTCCGATTTTCCTGAAATTCGAACTCAACCTTCCTTACAGTGTAATGGTAATATAATCAAACGTTTTTTTAAATCGGATAATAATTGTGACCTCCAGAGGGATCACAAGCTAAAAAAAGGCGATTTTGCGTATAATCAGGGGCCATAATTAAAGAAGTTACGATCCGATATGCGCAAATATCGAAAGGAACCAAGATCATTGGGTTATAACCATGAATTTCAAGTTTCATCAAAATCGAATTAAAATTGTGACCTCTACAGGGTCCACAACACTGATATACCATTTTTTAACAGTATTCGCGTACAAACGGCGGCCATTTTGTATGGCAATTTTGGTCCGATTTTCACGAAATTCGAACTCAACCTTCCTTAGGGTGTAACGGTGATATAATCGAACGTTTTTTTAAATCGGATAATAATTGTGACCTCCAGAGGTACCACAAGCTAAAAAAGGTGATTTTTCGGACAATCAGGGGCCATAATTCAGGAAATTACTTTCCGATAGGCGCAAATATCGAAAGGAACCAAGATCTTTGGGTTATAAACATGCATGTCAAGTTTCATCAAAATCGGTTCAAAATTGTGACCTCTATAGGGTCCACAAGCTAGAAACGTGATTTTTCGTACAATCAGGGGCCATAATCCATGAAGTTTTGATCCGATACATGCCAATATCGAAAGCAGCCGAGATCTTTTGGGGATAAACATATATTTCAAGTTTCGTCAAAATCGGGTAAGAATTGTGACCTGTAGAGAGTCCACAAACAATTGTGGACGGACGGACGTCCGGACGGACAGGGGCGACGACATAATACGTCAACATGAAAATGTGGGCGTATAAAAATGAAACCATATGTTAGTCCCAAAATGACCTAGTTTGTGTTGAGTGGACGTTAAACCCAATTTCTCTCTCTCTCTCTTATGTTTAATGTTTAGGGCAATTTTGTCATTTATATCTTCATAATTAGATCAAATGTATATGAAATGTTCTTGTGTCATCTAATTTATTGTATTTTTGTTTGGAGATCACGGTAGCTAAGTGGGTAAGACGCTGGCTTGCAAGCCTGAAGGTCGGGTGTCAGTGTTGCAGGACAGAGGGCCTACAAGGACAGCTGTCCAGTTGTTCGAATGGGACGTAAACCAAGTTCCCGTGTACATGTCATTAGCGTGCACTTAAAAAGTCCCTTGACAGTTGGAATTCGATGTAAGAGTAGGTCGTAGTGCCACTGTCCGGGCAAAATTTCTCTCATAGCACATTGTATGAATCTTCATTTGCCAAGTTTGGAGCAGAACAGTAGCACATTAAACCCCATTTCATTTCATTTCATTTTTTGTATTATTGTCTTCCGTTTAACCTTTAGAGAAATTGTATATTATAGGTTCTATGAATACTGTTCTCAACTAAAACCTGTACGGAAAATGCCACATGGTCTACCAATAATCCTTACTCATCGCTAAACTCCTTACTTGAGGGAGGAATGTTGTTGTATACACTATGTTTTCTGCTGAATTTGGCCCCTTTTTATTACAGTTGTGTCTCGACAATCCTATTTCTACAGCTATTTTAACGAAATATTTCTCAGGCCTAAAATCTGTAGGGATAGGATAGGATGGTTGATGAGACCAGAATACTATTATTATATACAACCATTTTGTTACATGTGTATGATCCCAGGGCATTTTACGCTGATTATGAATAATTTGTGAAATATTTTTAAAAGATAGGCTGGCACTGCCAGGCAGGATACGCCCACATTTTCGAGAGATGGATAGAGAACAAGCAATACCGAAAGTGATTTTTCCTACATCATTAAGTCCTGTATTTCATACTGCATTGGGAGCAGCCATTTTGTTGGTCAGTTCCAGTCTGATATTCATGAAATTCGAAGCCGACAATGATTATGGTGTGACGGTACACAACCTAGAAATGTGACTTTTCGTCAAAATCGGATAAGAATTGTGACCTGTAGAGAGTCCACAACCATGATATACCATATTTTTACACTATTCGCGTACAAATGGCGACCATTTCGTCCGGCAATTTTGGTACGATTTTCACGAAATTCGAACTCAACCTTCCTTACGATGCAACAGTAATATAATCAGAGTTTTTTTTTAAATCGGATAATAATTGTTCGAGAGATAGATAGAGAACAAGCAATACCGAAAGTGATTTTTCCTACAATCAAAGGCCATAATTCATTAAGTTAGAATTTGATATGCGCAAATATTGAAAAGAATAAAGATCCACAACTTTGATATACCATATTTTTACACTATTCACTTACAAACGGCGGCCATTTCGTCTGGCAATTATGGTACGATTTTCTCGAAATTCGAACTTCACCTTCCGTAGGGTGTAACGGTGATAGAGTCAAACGTTTTTTTAAATCGGATAATAATTGTGACCTCCAGAGGGACCATAGGCTATTTTTCGGACAATCAGGGGCCATAATTCAGGAAGTTACGATCCGATATGTGCAAATAACAAAAGGAACCAAGATCTTTGGGTTATAACCATGCATTTCAAGTTTCATCAAAATCGAATTAAAATTGTGACCTATACAGGGTCCACAACCACGATATACCATTTTTTAACAGTATTCGTGTACAAACGGCGGCCATTTTGTATGGCAATTTTGGTCCGATTTTCCCGAAATTCGAACTCAACCGAAATTCGAACTCAACCTTCCTTACGGTGTAACGGTAATATAATCAAACGTTTTTTTAAATCGGATAATAATTGTGATCTCCAGAGGGACCACAAGCTAAAAAGATAGGCTGGCACTGCCAGTCAGGATACGCCCACATTTTCGAGAGATGGATAGAGAACAAGCAATACCGAAAGTGATTTTTCCTACATCATTAAGTCCTATATTTCATACTGTATTGGGAGCAGCCATTTTGTTGGTCAGTTCCAGTCTGATACTCATGAAATTCCAAGCCGACAATGATTATGGTGTGACGGTACACAACCTAGAAATGTGACTTTTCGTCAAAATCGGATAAGAATTGTGACCTGTAGAGAGTCCACAACCATGATATACCATATTTTTACACTATGGTCCGATTTTCTCGAAATTCGAACTCAACCTTCCGTAGGGTGTAACAGTGATAGAGTCAAACGTTTTTTTAAATCGGATAATAATTGTGACCTCCAGAGGGACCATAGGCGATTTTTCGGACAATCAGGGGCCATAATTCAGGAAGTTACGATCCAATATGCGCAAATAACGAAAGGAACCAAGATCTTTGGGTTATAACCATGCATTTCAAGTTTCATCAAAATCGAATTAAAATTGTGACCTATACAGGGTCCACAACCATGATATACCATTTTTTAACAGTATTCGCGTACAAACGGCGGCCATTTTGTCTGTCAATTTTGGTCCGATTTTCCCGAAATTCAGAATCAAACCTTCCTTAAGGTGTAACGGTGATATAATCAAACGTTTTTTAAAATCGGAAAATAATTGTGACCTCCAGAGGGACCACAAGCTAAAAAAAAGGCGATTTTGCGTACAATCAGGGGCCACAATTCAGGAAGTTACGATCCGATATGCGCAAATATCAACGGGAACCAAGACCTTTGGGTTATAACCATGCATTTCAAGTTTCATCAAAATCGAATTAAAATTGTGACCTCTACAGGGTCCACAACATTGATATACCATTTTTTAACAGTATTCGCGTACAAACGGTGGCCATTTTGTATGGCAATTTTGGTCCGATTTTCCCGAAATTCGAACTCAACCTTCCTTAGGGTGTAACGGTGATATAATCGAACGTTTTTTTAAATCGGATAATAATTGTGACCTCCAGAGGTACCACAAGCTAAAAAAGGTGATTTTTCGGGCAATCAGGGGCCATAATTCAGGAAATTACGCAAATATCTAAAAGGAACCAAGATCTTTGGGTTATAAACATGCATGTCAAGTTTCATCAAAATCGGTTCAAAATTGTGACCTCTATAGGGTCCACAAGCTAGAAACGTGATTTTTCGTACAATCAGGGGCCATAATCCATGAAGTTTTGATCCGATACATGCCAATATCGAAAGCAGCCGAGATCTTTTGGGGATAAACCTATATTTCAAGTTTCGTCAAAATCAGATAAGAATTGTGACCTGTAGAGAGTCCACAAACAAATTGTGGACGGACGGACGTCCAGACGGACAGGGGCGACGACAATATACGTCCACATGAAAATGTGGGCGTATAAAAAACATTATACATGTATATGATCCCAAGGTAATCGAAACCTTTGTTCAACCAGGGATTAAGGAGGGTGGGTGACGTGGAGTGTATTAAAAGGGGCCACATTATTGTGAACAAAACACGTTTCTACAACACATTATTAACTACAGGAAAGTATAATCATTTTAGTACTTGTTATGAGTCAGAGGTCATCATTGGTAGTGTTCTAACAGTTCTGTTATTTCCATATACAAATTGAGCCCTTATCTCGCTGTTACAGGAATACCCACCCCTGGTTTTAGGAGCTCAATCAATTGTACAAATTTGTTTGAAGCTATCGACTTGTTATCGTACTCGAAAATCGTCATGCGTGCAGAAACATCTCTAATATCCACAAAGGTACCTTGATCACTGGCATCATATAGCTGTGGCAAAAAAAACATTGCGTCAGGTTTTCCTGTTGGAACCTCCGTCTTGCGGCTCCTACTTATCTGGTGCAGATTCCAGTTTCTAGTGACCATGTCAAATTCTGATTGAATAATGTGCATAAAACAGAACTGCAGACATTCACTGTGAAGAATATTGAGTCATTAAAAATATTCTGTTCTTGCATGTCTTTAAATAAATTAATCCACCAATGTAAACATTGCCGTCGAAGGATGGACCACCACGCTTCTATACGCTGATTAGAAGTGCTCTTTCCATAAATAAAGGATTTCAAACACGCAGTGGGGTCATTTTCATCATAATGGAATAGCGGCTGAAGATTCTTTAATATAGAATTTTCTGTTCCCAAATCACACCTAATTTTAGCTGGGACAACTTCAAGCTGTTGGACCGCCTCGAGGTAATATCTAGCAATTACCTTGGGATTATTGTTAGTTTTCCCAACACGTAGCCAAATAATTCGTCGACTAAAACCATCCACACAACCGTGAATGCAAAATCCAAATGGCTTTATCTTGTCATACCCATCTACATGCCAAACCGCATTTGGTCCTTTACAAATATATCGTCTTCGATGTAAAAGTCAACGTTTTCTCACTCAAATTCCTTCTGGATCAACAATCCGCATAAGTCTGAGAATTTCATCGCGAGGAAATCTGATGCCCCATTCAATCTTTAAACGATACCACATAGATCGGTATCCAATACAGCGTCCACTACATCCGATTTCAGTTATAATTGCATTAACCACATCGTTATAAGAAGAAATTGTATTTCTACTCCCAGTGAGCTTACGTTTTAATCTCAAAGATCTTAGACGTCTTTTTAGAGTGCTCAAACTGATATTGACCTGGTGTAAATACAACAACAGAAACATTATTTCCCCATTACAAAAATCACAATTGAAATATCGAAGAATCAGCTCATTTAGACTGAAAACATTATTAGAAAAGCATGGTAGATAGCTGGTAGGTACAGGTAGGCACTTTACACACGAAATGTAGCATACCAAAATCAAACCGACAAAGAAAATTATAACCATAATGGTATATGCAGTATAACACACGTAGGATGCCTTTAAAAAGAATAGTTATCTAGATTTTCATTCATCTATTCTCATTCTCATTCTTTATTTTACCGCTGTCGGCGTCGAACCAATAAGTAATGTGTAAGTAGAAAGTGCGCATGCGCATTTTATACAAATCGTTGAATTCAGAGTTAAACTCAGAAGTGGGAACTAGGAACTCAAAAGTGAGAACTAGGAACTCAGAAGTAAAAAAAAAAAATAGATGAGCTCTGTAGGCTTTCGTAAAAAGGAAATAAAAAATAATTTAAATTAAATTAGATCTAAATTAAAATCGTTTTTCATAAAAATAAAGTAAAATGAATTTAAATCAAAAACTGAAATGAAAAAAATATAAATTAAAAATATTTTTTTTTTAAAAAAAAGTAAGTAAAAAAATTAAGTCAAGATGAAAATAAAAAAATTATAAAAGTTTTTTTTTTCTAAATCGAAAAGTGAAATGAAAATAAAAATTAGAATCATTTTTCATAAAAATAAAGTAAAACTAGACCTGCATGCAGGAATGACGGGTTTCACTGGTGCCACGTTACCCTTGAACATATCACTTCCGGTACCAACGAAACCACTAAACAGGTTTCCAAATAAACATTGCTCACATCAAATAAAATGGACGCAGAATCAACCAAATCCAGCAATATCAATTCATTTTATACATTTGTTACTTGTAAATGATCTTGACAAAATTACATTACTTCCGTTGTTAATGAAAATGTCAAATTAGTTTTATGAAATCAGAAATGGAATAGATATCATATAGTGAAAAAAATTTTGTAAATTGAATAATAATTGCCACTTTTAAAGACCAAAAAACTTGAAAAGTGACTTGTAGAAAATCGGCTATTTCTCTGCAACCGTACAAGTTAGGAACCATTTTGTGGTATCTGTATGATCGTATGGGTTCATTCTATTTGTTGATTGGCATCAAATATCATAATTTGAAAAAGTTTTCAAAACAGACTCATTTGAATAAAATATCTGTTTTGAAGGCTAAAAATACAGTTTTTGCCAAAATGACATTACTTCCGGTGATGATGAAAACGTTAAATTAGTTTTATAACATCGTCCATGACATTAGGCCTCAAAGGGTGAAAATTTTATGAAAATCAAATAATAATTGACACTTTTATGGGCCAAAAACCTTCAAAAGTGACATTTAGAAAACCGCCTACCGAACAAGTTAGAAACAATTTTATGATATCTAAATGACCGTATGAGTTTTGTTAGTATGTGAATTTAAACCAAAAGTTAATATTATTATTACATATTAAATAATTCTTGGTTGAAAAAATATCGCTTTTAAAAGTTAAAAATGCAGTTTTTGACCAACTGGTGTCACTTCCGGTGTCAATTTTAAATCATAATCAACTTGATATGACGCATACTTGCTTTTTGAATGAAATGATGTCAATTTTGCGAATATCCGTTAATAATTGACTATTTTACAGGCAAAATTAAGAAAACAGTGACTTACACAAAACTGCCCATTTCTCGGCAACTGCTTATATTATAAACTAATTTTCACATACATTTCTCTTCGTATGGATTATAGCTACAAGTTTTTAAAAGTTACGTAGAAATATTTTAAAATCTGAAAAGCCTGAATGGGTTGTAAATAGGTCAATTTTACGCCCTTTTTCACCTCTTAATCCAATTTGCTAGAAAATGAAATCGAAATTAAAAAAACTGCTTCCGACATTTTTTGCGCCTTTAAAGGACACACTCTTTGAGTCATATAATTTTTCAAAAAAATAATATTTGTTTTCGAAAAATGGTACCTAACTGTCAAAATTGTAGTTTTTGGTAAAATTATGCCACTTCCGGTGCCGACAGATAACACTTTCGGTAATAAAAAAAAATGACAATTGAGACAACGAAGCATATGAACTTTGTTTTATACAAATCGAACAATAAAAAATTAACTCTAGGACAGAAAAACTGAATTAGCCAATGGCGGCCAAGGTAAATTACCGAGACAAAATTTTTTAACATTTTTGCCCTAGTCAGATGATTCTTTAATTCTGTGCACAACACGACTAAAAAATATTCATAAATAAAAAAGTTTTTTGTAAAATTTTAAATTTTCGAAATTTGGCGCCTAATATCTTCGAAGATTTGCCGAAAATCAAAAATCGAAAGTAGCGTAGCTATGTGCCCTGTCTTCGGCTATGCCAAAATGTATCGAAAGTTAAAATCCAATGATTATTGTTAAAATTACTGCAATATTTTTAAAAACACTAACTTCGGTGATTTCGGACATTTCGCATTGTCGCAGAACGTTCAAAATAGCTTTATCCTCTAAGTCACACCCACTTTCCCAGTAAAACCGAAGAAATCGTAACGATGCGACAAGTAGTTGCTGAGATCTATTCAAATTGGAATCTGAATAAAAATAATAATAATAAGAACTAGACCTGCATAGCAGTGCTGAATCGGCTTTCAGGGTCCTTTATATCATTGCCATGCTTTTAAATTTACCTTTATACTCTAAACGACCGATAGGACTCGGGGTAACAGAAGTTTAAGAAGTGAAATAGAAGTAGTTTTCGAGATAAACGAGTCTGAAAAGGCTCCAAAAAAAGAGGAAAACACTACATTTTCGGCATCTCATAATCTATTGCCTAACCATCGAATTTGTATCATTCTGATATATAAAAGTCCAAAAAGGAAAATACTAGATCTTCAGCGTCCCGTAATATTTGTCATTGAACACGTCATCTTGAGTCGGATCGCGCAAAATCTAATTTTGGAGTAGAGGCAAATAAGTAAAAATATTGATGAGATGTTCTCAAAAATGAGTCTATAAATATACTATCTATCGACACAAAAGGTCAAAATAGCAAAAAAAGATTTTCGAACACCTTTATTTAAACGTTTTGTAAGAGTACCGTATTTTTAAATCTGTCCTATTTCTTAAAATTCTCGGCGAAATCAGTTATGTTTCTTCGCTCGCTATGGAACGACTGATCATTCCTCTTGCATAATAAATGGCATCGTTGTAAAACGGAGAATCTCCAGATATCAAATATATCAAATATTATCGCTGAATTGATTTTGAACGGACACGCTCGAGTTTTAAAACCCCTAGAAAATATAAACAAACACCATGTGGCCATGCTGTCTAACCAACGCATTTGCTGATTAGCCCAGACATCGCGTGCAAAGCATTATGATTACGTGGCTGACTGAGCGGGCGATAAATATTTGGTTTAGGCAATAATGTTTTAGCGTACCTACATGCGATTCACTCTGATAAGTGACCGAAAAAAATTAATTCTGATCGTATACAGATTGCCGTTGAGTGTTAATCAAAACCATGTAGCTGATTATGTAAATTTATCGACAAGCGGGTGTGTGTCGTTGAGTAATAATAATCAACTGCCACAGGTCAATGATAAAGCTGTCGACAACTCATTATTTACTGCAAATAATATCTCATACCATCTTTAAAAAATAATTTATAGGCCTTAAATGGAAATACAAATGGCCAATAATTTTCTTTTCGAAGGGAATTTTATCGATAGCTGAATTCTGTTAACTGTCGCTTCTTCATACGGCATGTAAAATAAGGAATGCGTATTGGATATCAATGTTCTTATCATCATGGGTCGAAAAAATGAGAACGACCAACGAGCCGAAAAGTGACGATTCTCGAACCTACCATTGCTTAATTAAATCAAAGCCAAAATGCACGACAGTGAACGTAAGCTTTACTTGGCTATTAAATTGACAGCTATCTATAGGGACTCATATTTTGATAACATTACGGTATCTGAAAATACTATAGACGTATCGTACACCCAAAATCTTATTTTAATTCACGCGTTAAATGAACACACGTACAACTGTGGCGGCTGCTTTGATGATTACCCAATCAACAATAATCTTAATCTCCTGTCCACTAGCTGGCACTAAGGTGCTAATTAATTGATGAGATTAACTTCAGTTAATCCTACCAAAGTTATAATATACAAATTACTACTAATGTATAGATTGTTCTTATGTCAGCTTGGTGTATTGGAATCTAGCCAAGATGTAGTGTCCAGTGTGTGTGTGTGTTGTATTGTGTTTAGTGAGTTGTTTTAATGAGTTTACCTGGCTTGCACCTTGTTTCAAACTGCACATTTCTCTTGACATGACTAATGACAAGACCCTTGTATATTCTCTTCGACTTCAGGTATTTTATATTTCTTGTTTTTAGTAATTTTATAAGTTTAATTTATCAGTAAATATATTTAGTAAAGTTTGGTTCTAAGTTGTTTAAATAAATAATTCTTGTAATTCTTGCAATAGGAGTTTCCCTAATCTATTACTTCATATCTTTAGTTTTCGCCCTTTTCCCATTGGTATTTATTTATTGTGGTGTTTGTTTTATTTTAGCTTGTATAATATTAGTCAACCATATTGGTGTATCTTATATAGTTAAAACACCTTTCCCAGGGTATGTTTAGTTTCCTATTTTCTCTTCTATCTTTTTAAATGTTCATATTTCTATAAATGTATTTTAGTTAAAATTATGTTTTATCTTTCTTTTGTATATTTCTTCTACTTTGATTATGTTCCGTCCGCCTTGTTTGCATGTTTGTAATCTGTTTGTATTTATATTTTCAGTGTTTTTTCCTTTTTGTTTTTTTGGTTTTCCTTTTTGGTGTTGTGTTTGTTAATAAACTGTTTAAACCAGAGCTGTTTCCTGTCCTCATTAACCTGAAATCCCCCTGAGATAAAGCTCCGGCTACATGGGCATATAAAAAGTTAAACGATCTATGTTAGACATTGTATTAAAATGTTTGTTAAACATCCTGTGTAGCTCAATTTAGCAACGGATTATCAATAGGATGTGTTAGGCTAACGAAATGAGGTAAATATTCACCATATAAAGTTACAAACTTTTGTGATTTAGAGATGACTGAAATTAATAAAACAAAAACAATGAGTGAAGACGAAGTGAAAAGTACTAACAAGCACTCATCATCAAAGTTCAATTCAAATGGAAAAATGAACCGACACAGCGACTCCAGTCTTGCAAGTGAGTCTGAAGAATTGTGTAAAATTCCTCGTCTACAATCCCTAAACGAAGATGATTCTGAAAGCTGCTTTATTGAGAAAAATGATATAAAACAAATGATTGATAATGCTGTGGAAAAAGGTATATCAGCCGCAATTACGCAACTTGAACTTGACTTAAAAATATTCATAAACAAACGATTGGTTGAAGTTGAACATCGTGTGACTGATATAGAAGCAGCCCACGATACAGTATGACGAGAAATAGATAATTTTGAAGAGCGAGTGTCTATCATCGAATCACAGTTGAATAATGAATCCCAGAAAATAATAGTCTTAGAAAATAAACTTAACAATCTCGAACAATACAGCAGAAAGTCACATTTGCGCATATTCGGTTTACAAGAATCTGCAGATGAAAACTGTGTAGAAATAGTTAAGTCACTTTTTAAAGATAAACTCAAAATCGCAGATAACATAAGTGTTGATGCGGCACACCGAGTTGGCCAGGTCAAACAAGCAGACGACAAACCTCCAAAACACAGGGGTGTGATTGTTCGAATTGTTAGGCGAGATGATCGTCAAAAAGTTATCAAACATAGAAAACTTTTAAAACATTCTGGTATTTCAATAGCCGAAGATATGACCTACACAAATGTTAAGCTTCTGGAAGAAGCCCAATCGCACCCTGAGGTTAGCACGCCATGGTTTGTCAACGGCAAAATTTTTGCAGTTGATAAATCCGGTCTTAAAATTCGAATCCAAATGCACATGAATATAAGCGAGGAAATAAAGAGAATAAAACACAAATTGACTAGACCCAAAAAATAATGATTCTATCTGTATTCACAATATCACACCTCTAGTATAATGATCAAAAGAAAAAAAAACATAATATACTAATTGTTGTTTCTTCGTCCATATTTTATTCGCAATGTTTAAAATGATTTAATATCAATGTACCAAAAGTTTTCACGGTGCCCCATCCCCCTTTTGACGTTTTGTTTATCTGTACCTAAAAAACACTGAGATTTATTTACATGTTTGTATAATGTAACCAGGTTTAGCAATAGCAAACACATCGCTCTCTTAACCCAATCAGTACCGTTAATCATTACTCACTACTGATTTAATTTAACGAAAGCTTGTTTAATCTCTGAATGGGCCAAACGGTTGGTTATTCATCACTAATCCTACCCTCATTTTGGCTTACTTTATCATATCATATGATTCTCTTCATCTTAAAATTAATATACTATATTCCTCTTATAATAGGTTGCTTTTGAGCTCTTATATATGTATTAGTATTTGAAATTTTGTTTCATATTGTTATTTATTTTTTGTGTTTATTCGTGTGTATGTACATTTCCGTATATATGTTATATTTTGCCGTGCACTTAACACAACCTCTAGAAAGACATATCCAACTTCAAATTTTGAAAAACACTTGATTTGTTCACAATCAGTGGAAAACATGGAGAGCTCTCAACTCCTGCTACAAAGCCCAAGGGAGATCCCTCACATCATAGATCACGTACGCCTGTCTGAATCTCACTCCCCCAGCAAATGACGTACAAATACAATAAGGAACGTGTCACTTGATGATCGCTATTCACTGGTTTCCCGCATTTTTTGTATTCCGCTTAAAATTGGAGAAATACCAGATGTTTCATCGAAACGAAATGACTATACGTAACATTGCAAAAGTCATATGAAACTAGTTGGAGTCTACAAATATCAAATGCATTTGCTTTTGCATTCCTCAAAATACTATTTACTGTGGTAATCCAATCTAGTCTATACTTTTCAATTTCTACTGTACGTCGGGGTTGGCTATTATTAATCAATTATTGGGATTATGGGCA
This sequence comes from Patella ulyssiponensis, assembly GCA_963678685.1. Classification (NCBI taxonomy): domain Eukaryota; kingdom Metazoa; phylum Mollusca; class Gastropoda; family Patellidae; genus Patella; species Patella ulyssiponensis. The sequence goes on along the minus strand of OY783228.1, from coordinate 57,703,727 downwards.
GCGACAAGGGTAATGCTATTATCTGAACTGTCTTTTACTTTAGTAGCTCTCAATGTTTGGATACCTAAAGTCAAAGCCATATTTATCCCAACATCTATTACCGCGAGGGGGTAATGTTGTTTCAATAAATTTCTTTTTAGCTCACCTAATCTGACAATCTATCACAATTGTGCATATTTTTCTAGTAGCTAAAGACAACGGTGACATGATTTATAAGAGAGATAGTTTTTAGTATCTGTTGCTTTAGAATAAATATAGGTTATAAAAGAGTTCTCCCTTTCGTATCACTAGAACCACCAAGAATGCGATTTGCAGATGGTTCGTTTCAGTAGTGAATTTGATATTTATATCCAAATCATTCACTATATGTTGCAAATCTGTAATACATGCTATGTTCAATTTCTACATTTGAGTATAAATTTTCCATAAGTATATTATGTGTTATAGTTTATTGTACAGATGCCTTTGTCTATATCAATACTTTGTAATAATGGAAAGTTTTACATTATACAAATTTGTGACATACACTAAACGCTAATTACTAATATTACTAATAATAATGTTGTCTTCATACCTTTAACCATATAATACCAACAGCTCCTGTGGCAGCCATTACACCTACTTTTCCCAGGAAGAGAACAAAATCGCCTATACTATTAATAGCTGCTACTCGTAAGCCATTGCTTAACAGAATTAAAAAAGCCTGGAAAAATATGTATTTTATATAAATAGTAGTAGTTTTGAAATGTTGTAATTCAAAGTGTAAAACATGTGACTTTACTATTGAGGGATCATCCATAAAAATTAATGATGATAATACATTTTATGTCAAACAGGCAATGAATTGCCAATCAAACTATGTTTGAGGGAAAAGAAAGTTATTTTATTGAAACATACCACCCAAAATTTAATTCTAAATACGAGAATAATCAAATTAAATGGATGTCAGCTGTTTCATAACCTGGCTGTTTCGTACTTAGTTCATTCGTACCTCACGTGAGCTGTTTCAAATCTTCGGAAATTCGCCTGACCCTTTGAAGTTAACAATATGGACAAAAATCACAACTCATAGTCAATAATCACAACTCACCCAGCGGAATGGACTCAATATTCAACACCAGATTAAATATTTTTCAATCTCTTTTTAACCGCTTTAACCATCGCCAATCAATTATCGTCAAGAATCACAACTCACTCGCTTAATTAGTTCAGTAACACTAAGAAGTAGCTATAGTGTGTTTTGTACGTTTTAGGTATGTATAACAACCAACTTAGTTTAATTTGTACGAAACTGGGTAAAATTCTAATTATGGCAATAAATCTAATACGAAGAGCTTAAACTCTGTAGATACGGTGTGTTAATTAACAGGGGTGAGAAATTGACTAAGGATGATTTAATTATCGCTAGGAGTGAAAATCTCAGCGACGGTGTGTTTTCTGTACTGGGTGTGTTAATGAATGGACAGGTTAAAAACAACTGACACGGTGTGTATTCTACGTTTGGTGAGTTTTCTCGAAAGCGTGTTATAACTGCACCAAAAGTGTCTTATCAAGGACTACCAGGCTAAATCTGACACGTAAGTGTCAAATCTAATTTACCGTGCGATTTCTTAATCGACCGTGTGTTTTATGCAGATCGGTCTTTGTTAAGGGTAGGTCTTTATACATGGATTTATACGTGCTGTAGTTACATATATGCCCTCTTTAGTCTATGCGTATTTCATTTGTTGATGAATACTACGTTTCTTATACTGCATACCATTGTCTTGCTACAGTTATTTATATTTCTTGTCTTTTTGTGTGTTTCATTTGTTAGCATTATCGTGGTACTACTGAACTATAAATGCATGTGTCTTAAAATCGGTTTCTTAAAGGTACATTCTCGCTAGGGGACTACTAAAAATATTTTTTATTTAATGATTTGTTAACGTCGAGTTGTTTTGTTTTCATATGTGTGCTTTGATCGAATTTGTTCAGTAAATTTTTTAGATACTTACGATTGTCCCATTAAGGGCAGACACAATAACAAAATAAGAAAATAGATAAAGAGTTGGGGGGGCTATCGACACCACACCGACAAATGTTTCTTTTTATTATTTTTATTTGTTTGTTGTCTTTATCATATTAAATTCAATTGAAAACTGAACTGCATTTAAACGTAAAATTTGTGTATGATTACGAACAGAAACGTTTTGTAATATCCAAGTATTTGTGAACAGTTTTGAATATGTTAGCGTTTTCATCATATGTATTACTTTTTTGCCCGAAAAGTAAGGATTGACTGTTTTTGTTTTTCTTCTGAAGTTTATCAATTGTTTCTTTTCTAGCTTTTAGAAATCTAGGGCAATGAAAGAAAAAATGTTCACAATCTTTTATAGCGTTTCCACAATGGCAAAGAGGGTCATCTGATATATGCATTAAAGCGGGAATTTCATATTTTCCAAGAAAGTCAAAACATATTTATTTCTATGTCTTTTGCTCAATAGGTTGTCAACTCATTATTATACAATCATAGGCATTATTTTCCACACTTAAACATCTTTCACATTGGAAATAATAACACAATAACCTCCCTTGTTTTCCCATTCCCCCATGCAATAGCTATCTTCAAACGTTTGAATTTAATGTTGAAACTGATATTTTTGCCAATTTCTTAACTGGCAATAGTGAATTATAGGATTATTCTTTAACAAGGTAGGACTGTTAATAGATACTATCTATTTTAAGGCTTTATTTTAATATATTTTAAAAATATAACTTAAAAATATGAAATTGCAGCTTTAACACTTTGTGGAATTTTAGGTCACTTTTGAGATTTCTTAATTTACTGTGAATAATTTGATTTTGACGATTGCCTATACAATAGAGTTCGAGTGCTGGCTGTATAGAATTGTTTTGCCTAAGCTTTGATTTAAATTGAGATAGCATTTGTGAGTTTTGTATGTCACTAGCAAGATTATTCCAGTCTTTGATAACTGACGGAAAAAAAGAGTTTTGATAGTGTGAGGTTCTCAATTGATATGATTGATGTGATGAAATTCGGGGTTGCACAAGATTTGTGAGGAAAATCGGAACTTGATTATTCATTATCTTATAGAAAATTACTAACTTATGTTGAAAACGCCTGGAAGAAAGAGAGTTGAAGCCAGATTCTTTAAGTAATACTTGGTGAGAGGTGCCTCTTGGTAATCCGGTGATTGTGCGAATTGCATCCAGATGGAGCTTTTCTAATTGTTCAGACTTTCCATGTGTACAATTGTTCCAGACGACATCCGCATAGTCAAATATTGGAAGAATATAAGATTTATATAATATCTCAAGTGTTTTAATCTGTATTTGAGAGACCAGAAACAATTTACCATGGTACTTATTTTGCTTGTTAAATAGTCGATATATGTGTATCCCAAGTAGCTTGTTTATTAAAGAAAAAACCCAGATGTTTATGACAAGAATCGTCTGTTATGTCATAGTTATTATACGAGAGATTGAATGTTGATATGGACAGCTTCCTGGAAAAGGTCAGGCTTTTAGTTTTTGAAGGATTGAAATCTACTTTCCATTTGATTGACCAATTACAGATTCGTTTCATATCATCATTCAGAGTAAGAAGAGGATTATCGATTACAAGGAAAGAGAGGTATCGTCAGCGAAGATACATATATTTGAGCTGATATCATCCACAATATCATTTATGTAAACAAGGAAAATGAGGGGGCCTAAAATAGAGCCTTGGGGAACTCCAGAAGTAACAGATTTTGATAATGAACATTTACTTCCTAAGACGACTTTCTGAGAGCGATTTTGTAAGTAACTAACAATAAGTTTGTATGTATTCCCTCTTATACCTATTGATGAGATTTTGTGTAGTAGGCCTTGGTGCCAGAATCTGTCGAAGGCTTTTTGTATGTCGAAAAAGATTGCTTTCACTTCTAGCCCTTTATCAAGAGACTTAAATATGTAGTTGTACATCTCAATCAGTTGATATACAGATGAATTTTGAAGTTGAAAACCTGATTAAATGGGGGTAATAATTCCTTCATGAAGTTATGGATATGTTTCCGTAGAAGTGATTCAAAGACCTTACCCAGAGAGCTTAGCAATGAGATAGGTCTGTAGTTGGAACAGTCGTGAATATCACCTTTTTTGTAGATAGGGACAATATTGGCTTTTTTCCAGCAATCCGGATATATAAATGCATCAAACAGTGTTTGAAAGAGTCGATGGAGAGGATATTTCAAAGAAGGTGGCATACATTTCAGAATAAAATTATTAATGTTGTTCGGCCCACTCGATTTTTTGCTTTTAAATGAAAGAATTGTGTCTTTGACATTAAGTAGCGAGATCACCAAGTTTTGAAATTTCCGATTTCCGTCGTGATAAATTTTGCAAAGAATGTGGGCTAAACGTGTTCGTACACAGCGAGATGAAATAATCATTTAGAGCGTTCGCTTTCTGTGCATTTTCAAAGTATATCGTATTGTTGGAATTTAATGGAGGCATTTCCGTTGATGATTTACCTTTCTTGAAAGAAATATTTTTTAGCAAAGACCACCAATTGGAATCACCAAATTTATTTTCGTTTATCTTATTATCAAGCTTTGCGTAATATTGACTTTTAGATTTTCGTATTTCACCAATCACATGGTAGGGCTGGCAATCAATCCTGTTTCAAGTATCGATTATCGCCGACCATCCGCCGATCAATTATCGATAATATCGGCAAAGTTTTTTGACTTACAATTGGTTTGAAAGCAATCATAATTTGTACATGAAGAACGAATTGTATGCGAGTTTATGTTGTGACATCATTTTGTATACTGTACATGTAGAATTTTTTTCATTTATTTGACACTAAAATAATAGCATTCCAAAGCAAAACGAGGTATAGAAAGAAACTTGATCAACTTCGTTGAGAAGACAGAACCGCCATCGCTGGCCATGTTTTTGTTGCTTATGACCTGAATAATAATGAGTAAAATGTAGTTATTTCCCTTTGAAAACATCAAACGAATTCTTCATATGCTTCATCCATCCAGTTCGCTGTAACAGTTTATTTCTGCAGTGATTTCTCATGCGCATAGAATACTCCTGATCACTGCATGATCTAATAATTGCAATAGTCCATTAATTGAGAGATAAAATATGGAGCATATAAGCGGCCAACATTTCTCACCGGTGGCGTCTCGCATGGCGTGAAAAAACAAAAAGTGTGTGTTTTATTATGACTCTGCTGTGTGTGTATGTGTGTCTGTGGGTCGCCTACAGGACACAATTCTTACTGGATCTTTTTCAAACTTGGTATACTTATTCCTCATACCCTAAGGACGATCCCTATTGTTTTTAGTGCATGCCCGACCCCCAGGGGCTGAGCCACGCCCATTTCTTGTATTTGTTTGTGTGTCATCACAAATTTTCTTTTAGTGTGTCTGTGTGTCTCCTACAGGCCACAATTCTTAATCGATCATCTTGAAACTTAAAATACTTATTCCTTATACCCTAAGGATGATCCCTATTGCTTTGGGTGTATGCCCGACCCCCTGGGACAGAGCCACGCCTATTTCTTGTATTTGTTTGTTTGTCCTCTACAGGCTGCATTTCTTAACGTATCATCTTGAAACTTTGCATACTTATTATTTGTACCTTAAGGAAGATCCCTATCGTTTGGGGTCCATGCCCTACCCCAGGGACAGTGCCACACCCATTTTCTTTAGTCAAATTTAGTGTGTCTGTGTGTCGCTTCCAGGCCACAATTCTTAATCGATCGTCTTGAGAACTTTTTTTATACTTATTCCTTATAACCTAAGAATGACCCATATTGTTTTTTGGTGATTACCCACCCCCATGGGCAGAGCCATACCCATTTTTACTTTGTGTCTGTGTGTGTTGCCTACAGGCCACGATTCTTAATGGATCATCTTTAAACTTTGGATATGTATTCCTTATAGCCTAAGGACCACATTTACATGTCCCGACCCCCAGTCAAGCCATGCCCAATTTTTGTGTTTGTCGTTTACAGGCCGCAATTCTGAATAAATCAGCTTGGTACTTCACATATGTATTCCACATAGCCTGAGGGCGTCCACTATTGATTTTGGTCATGTCTCGACCCCCAGGGGCAGAGCCACGCCCACTTTTTGCCTTTAGCATCTGAAAGCCACAATTCTGAACGGATTATCTTGGTATACCTATTCCTTATTCTCCAAGGACAGCAACTATTGATATTCATGCACGACCCTCAACACTAAACAAACCAAACGCCTAGCCTTCTTGACAAAGTACCATATCAATCAAAGCAGGAATATGGACGTATATTGTAGCGTTAGCGTTATGTTTCATTACGATAGCGTCTCTTCTGGCATTTATTAAAGATACAATATGCGAGATAAGATAAAGAGATGGTAGTTCTCACTATAATAGTTAAAAACTAGATAGTGAAAAGGTAATTTGCTGAAAATTTCAGTCAAATTGATCCACTATTAGCCGAGAACAAAGCGAGTGAAATATTCACATAGCCTCGGTCATCATTACTAAAATCATTAATATAAACAGCATAGTCTCGATTATCCACTTGATTGATATAATTATCAATGGCCATTAAGCGGCATCAAGGGAGATAACTCTGTCACTAATAATCGGAAATCGCTGAAAATCAATAGGATTCTTTGTCTCATGACCTGAAACACTGTGTATAAATTAAAGGTCAATTGAATATTAACTTTGGCCTCTAGAGTGTCCACAAGATTTTTTGAAGTGATCAAGGGCCATAACTCTGGTAGTTATTATCGGAAATCGCTGAAAAACAATAGGCTTCTTCGTCACATGCCCTTAAACACTGTGTATAAATTTAAAGTCAATCGGATATTAACTTTAGCCTCTAGAGCATCCACAAGCAATTGTGGACGCCGGACGGACGGGGCAATGACAATATACGACCACATTTCAATGTGGGCGTATAAAAATAATAATAAATATAACAAGCCAACAGTGAGGCTGATGTCCCCCGCCGAAATCCAAAAATAAATAGATGACACATATTAATTAATCGCACATTTATCTTTTTCAAACGTATCGAGCAATCAAACTGTACACGAAGTGTCATCCAAAAGTGTTTTATAAAGAAAGATAGGCTGGCACTGCCAGGCAGGATACGCCCACATTTTCGAGATGGATAGAGAACAAGCAATACCGAAAGTGATTTTTCCTACATCATTAAGTTAGAATTTGATATGTGCAAATATCAAAATGAATTAAGATCTTTGGGTTATAAAGGTGCATTTCAGTAGGCTTCAAATTCGACTGGGGATCATGTTGCTAAGTGGGTAAGATGCTGGCCTCTATAGGGTCCACAACCTTGACATAACATATTTTCACACTAATCGCGTACAAACGGCGTCCATTTTGTCTGTCAATTTTGGTCCGATTTTCACAAAATTTGAACTCAATCTTCATTACCATGTAACGGTGATATAATCAAACGTTGTTTTAGATCGGATAATAATTTTGACCTCCAGTGGAACCACAAGCTAAAAAGGGCGATTTTTCGGACAATCAGGGGCCATAATTCAAGAAGTTTGGTTCTGATGGCCGCAAATATAGAAAGGAACCAAGATTTTTGGCTTATAAACATACATGTCAAGTTTCATCACAATCGGTTCAAAATTGTGACCTCTGTAGGGTCCACAACCTTGAAATAACATATTTTCACACTATTCGCGTATAAACGGCGGCCATTTTGTATGTCAATTTTGGTCTGATTTTCACGAAATTCGAACTCAACCTTCATTACCATGTAACGGTGATATAATCAAACGTTTTTTTAAATCGGATAATAATTTTGCCCTCCAGATGGACCACAAGTTAAAAAGGGCGATTTTTCGGACAATCAGGGGCCATAATTCAGGAATTTACTATCCGATTGGCGCAAATATCGAAAGGAAGCAAGATCTTGGGGTTATAAACATGCATGTCAAGTTTCATCACAATCGGTTCAAAATTGTGACCACTATAGGGTCCACAAGCTAAAAACATGATATTTCGTACAATCAGGGGCCATAATCCATGAAGTTTCCATCCGATACATGCCAATATCGAAAGCAGCCGAGATCTTATGGGGATAAACCTATATTTCAAGAATTGTGACCTGTAGAGAGTCCACAAACAAATTGTGGACGGATGGACGGACGTCCGGACGGACAGGGGCGACGACATAATACGTCCACATGAAAATGTGGGCGTATAAAAATGCTAAAACCGACGAGAAAAATGAAAATGTACCCTAGTTAGGGGGACTCAAAAGGCAGACAAAAGGGCCCCCACGCTTGACAAAAGGGCCCCTCTGGCCAAGGGAAAGGGCCCTCGTGTCCGAGTCAATCGTTTCTATACACTGTTACTGTCAAATCCATTACTGAATGAGAATGCAGTCATTGTATTGGCATAAAAATCATCAATCAAGATGAACCTAAGTTATCTTGTCCCAAAGTATCAACCAATCAAATTGCTTATCTCTGCCTACCCTACGAAGAAAATGCTCATCTTCGAACTCCATCAAGGCATTGACCTAATAAGCATACACACCAATTTTGAACATTTTAACTCAATTCGAAGGAGAGTTATTGTGTTCCAAAGTCTCCGCAAATCAAATTGCTTATCGCTCTGCTTACCCTGAGCAGAAAATGATCATTAGCGATCTTAGTCAAGGTATTACTGTAATGAAACTATACACCAAGTTTCATCACTCTCACTTAATTAGAACTAAAGTTATCGTGTCCCAAAGCATCAACCAATCAAATTGCTTATCTCTGCTTACCCTAAGCGGAAAAAGCTCATCTTCGAACTCCATCAAGGCATTGACCTAATAAGCATACACACCAATTTTGAACATTTTAACTCAATTCGAAGGAGAGTTATTGTGTTCCAAAGTCTCGGCAAATCAAATTGCTTATCGCTCTGCTTACCCTGAGCAGAAAATGCTCATTATCGATCTTAGTCAAGGTATTACTCTCACTTAATTAGAACTAAAGTTATCGTGTCCCAAAGCATCAACCAATCAAATTGCTTATCTCTTTTTACCCTAAGCGGAAAATGCTCATCTTCGAACTCCATCAAGGCATTGACCTAATAAGCATATACACCAAGTTTGAACATTTCAACTCAATTAGAAGGAGAGTTATTGTGTTCCAAAGTCTCGACCAATCAAATTGTGTATCGCTCTGCTTACCCTGAGCAGAAAATGCTCATTATCGAACTTAGTCAAGGTATTACTATAATGAAACTATACACCAAGTTTCATCACTCTCACTTAATTAGAACTAAAGTTATCGTGTCCCAAAGCATCAACCTATCAAATTGCTTATCTCTGTTTACCCTAAGCGGAAAATACTCATCTACAAACTCCATCAAGGCATTGACCTAATAAACACATACACCAAGTTTGAACATTCTAGCTCAATTAGGAAGAGAGTTATTGTGTCCCAAAAAGTGTCACGGACAGACGGACAGACAGACAGACAGACAGACAGACGAACCCATTTTAATAGTCCCCCAACTTTCTTCGAAAGGCGAGGGACAAAAACACACAAACACAAGGGCATACTAGGGTATTATTGTGATCATCTGAATATCAACCGAACTAAACAAGTCAACAAGCCAACTAAACATCAGCGAGACCAATATCTAACCAAGACTGTCATAAACCTAAATAGCCAAGAACTCAGGGATGATCAAATAGCACTTCTCTCTCGAGGTCTTAAATTCATCCCAACAAAACTAAAGATCAACAGTGACCAATACCTTACCAATATAGAGTGTGGATTACGAAAACTAGCTCCCGGAGGCAAAGTTGATTACTTACATAATCAAATAGCAAGCATCATCTCCAGGCCCACAACCAAATCGGACAACCTTATAAAACAAGAAGGAGAAGCTCTACAGCAACTCAAAAATGACCAAGAGATCATGTTAGTCCCAGCTGATAAAGGCAAAGCCACCGTAATCATAGTGTGAATACTATGAAACTGTGACACAGCTACTTGATGATACCACTACATACAAGAAGCGGAGGAAAGATCCAACTGCAATATACAAAACTAAACTAATTAACCAACTAAAATCTCTTTTAGATCAGAAACACATTACTGACAGGCTCTTTCATCAACTAAAAACAACACACCCAATAGCACCATATGCCAGAGCCACCATGAAAATTCATAAAAGCCTGATTAAAGCTAGATTATTGATTTGTTCGTGAGATTTCATATTTTACAATTCAGCACAATTTTCTCTCCAAACTACTCTCACCTTTAGGGCAGTCAGCAGCTTCATTCATTAAAGACTCCGCTAAATTCTGCCAGGAACTTCATCACCAAGACAACACAGAAGTAATGGTATCATACGATGTTGTAGATTTATTCACATATATTCCCCATGATCTAGCATTAGAAGAACTTAAAGCGGCAATTTCATATTTTTAAGTTATATGTTTAAAATATATTAAAATAAAGCCTTAAAATAGGTGGTATCTATAAACAGTCCTACCTTGTTAAAGAATAATCCTATAATTCACTATTGCCAGTTGAGAAATTGGCAAAAATATCACTTTCAACATTAAATTCAAACTTTGAAGATAGCTATTACATGGGGGGAATGGGATAACAAGGAAGGTAATTGTGCTATTATTTCCGATAAGAGAGATGTTTAAGTGTGGAAAATAATGCCTATGATTGTATAATAATGAGTTGACAACCTATTGAGCAAAAGACATAGAAATAAATATGTTTTGACTTTCTTGGAAAATATGAAATTCCCGCTTTAAGATAAGATTAGACAACCTCCCTGAACCACTCGACAGCACACTTACCAATAACGACTTAATAGACCTCACCAAAACATGTATTAAAGCAACCTACTTCACCTGGGTGGATGATTTTTACCAACAAATTCATGATCTGCCAATGGGGAGTCCATTATCACCACTACTAACTGAAATATTCATCACCGCCTTTGAAGAGTAAGCCCTGGTAATATCACCCATGAAATCTATAGCATATTTTCGCAGAGTGGATGATACGTTTGTCATCTTAAACAGTATAGATGAACACACTGATTTATTGCACCATCTTAAACAACAGAACAGCCATATCAAAGTTACATCAGAAACAGAAATCAATGACACCCTTCCATTCCTTGATGTTAAAGTAGAGAGAGAAAACGGCACCCTAAAAACCAGTGTATATAGAAAACCAACGCACACGGACCAGTATGTACACTTCAAATCTAGCCGACCAATTAGTATCAAAAGAGCAACTTTAGCATCCTTAGTAAAACGAGAAAAAAGAATCTCAGCACTGGAGATAATAGATGCAGAGATGACCCAACTTAGAGAAGTCTTTACCACACTCAATGACTACCCACATAAACTGGTAGAAGATGTAATGAAAAAAGCACTAACCGGCAGCACCGAAGTTAAAGCACAAGGAAAATCACCAATCAAAATCACTATCTCCTTCAATGGAAAAATATCATACCAAATAAGAAGATTGTTGCAAGAAGCTGGTATACAGGTAACTTTCTCAGGCGCCAACACCATTAAAGACATCCTCCAAGCCAATGGGAAATGTAAGTCAACAAAATCAACGTCACCTATAAAGGATGCATATATCAAGTCTTCTGTTCCTGTAAAAGCAGCTACATTGGAGAAAGTAGGCACCCACTAGATGTAAGATTTAGTCAACACCAACCTAAACCCTCTAACCAGACCTCAGCCGTAGCAGACCATATCCGACAAAATCCAAAACACAAAATACTATGGGAAAAGACAAATCACACAAAGAAAAGGAAGATCTACTATTTATACCAGCTTTAAACAGCAGCTAAATCTTCTGGGGAGTCAACAAGAGTTGTTGCATATTAAATAATTATCAGAAAATCATTAGAATTTGTTTGGTTTTTATCAAGTTGTGTCCATGCTAACGTTTAGCATACGAAACATTTAATATTATGGATTTAGCTGTTCAATTATCAAAATTCATTGAAAATCAATATACTTGTTTGTCTCAAGACCTTAAACTCTGTCTACAAGATTTTTCAAAGTCTTCAAGGGCCATAACTCTGGCATAAATTATCAGAAAACACTGAAAATCCATAGGCGTCTTCATCTCATGACCTTTAACAGTGTGTATAAATTTAAAGTCAATTTGATATTAACTTTGGCCTATAGAATGTCCATAAAATTTTTAAAGTGATCAAGGGCCATAACTCTGGAAGTAATTATCGGAAATAGCTAAAAAAAACAATAATCTTCTTCATCTCATGACCTTAAACACTGTGTATAAATTTAAGGTCAATCGGATATTAACTTTGGCCTCGGAAATCGCTGAAAATCAATAGTCTTCTTCGTCTCATGACCTTAAACACTGTATAAATTTAAAGTGAATCGGATATTAACTTTGGTCTGTAGAGCGTCCACAAGATTTTTTGAAGTGATCAAGGGCCATAACTCTCAAGTAAGCACAAGCCAAGTACAAGTCTAAGCACATTGTGACCGGTAAGCTGGGACTTATGATGCTCTCTAACGTCATAAAAACAGTTTTGGAATGCGTATTACGTCATAAATTTGTCGTCTGCTTCCTGTCAAATGGTCGATTTAGATGCAGTTGACATGTCCCCTATATACATAAAAAAACCCCAAAAGATAGGTTGCCAGGCAATGAAACATACGCCCACAGCAGCTAAATCGTCCGGGCAGTCAACAAGGGTTGTCTCATATTTTTACTTTTTTCAGTAATGAAACATTTGTAATACACTAAAATCTGATTAAGAGTAACAACTCATTATGTAATTATCAGAAAATCATTAGAATTTGTTTGGTTTTTATAAAATTTTGCCCCATGCTAAAAATTAATATAAGAAACATTTAAATATCATGGATTTAGCTGTTCAGTTATCAAAATTCATTGAAAATCAAAATACTTGTTCGTTTAAACACCTTAAAGATGAACTTGAGACCTCTCATATTTTATTATTATTATATCTGAAATGCCTCCATAAAACGTTCCTGAAAGTTTTAACGAAATCCAATTACTCGTTCTCACGATATAGACGGAAAACTAAAATTCTCACCTGAAGCGATAAGCCGAGTGGAACCTCTCGTGACCTTTGACCGATTGACGTCACAAGTGTGAAAGACGTAAACAAGGGAATCCCGGAGACAATGGTGGACGCTGTTGACGGGACCAATATTAATGACAACAAAAGATCGTACAAGGGGTGTATTGCTTATGGCTATGATAATGCAAACTCAATAACGTTTCACTCAATTAAATTCCGTTTGAAAATAAGTTATTTTATAACGATAGGCTAGTTTTGTGGCGACAAATCGAGACGAATGGACATGATCTCCGAGGCGACACGTGTTTTGTTCGTCGCATTTTTTTTTTTTTTTTTTACATACGAGTACTAGACTACTACCCCTTTCAACCATTTAATTTTGGAAGCAACGGGACAATCGCCAGTCACACGTGTATTATCAAATGTTCTTACTGTGGATTTTATTAGTGATTCGGTCGTAGGCGACGACAATATACGACCACATTTCAATGTGGGCGTATAAAAAGCACGCAGATGCCAACACTCAGAATAATTGTGAGAGCGTCTGATCTTAAAATATCCTGTGCATTTGTGTTGTTTACTAGGCCTAGATCTAATTGGTAAATAAGTAAGATGGTTTCAGGGTAGACTACAAGAAGGGAAATATGTTTCAAAAGGATTTTCTCTGCCTTACAATTGTCTCTTAGGTGTCAACAGATGTAGGAAATGCCGTGGAATAACTGTCAGCCATCTTGTTTGAAGCAGAAGCAGACTTAATGCTGGTCAGCAAGCCGTATATACCTTGCTTGGGACTTGTGCTTACATAAGAACAAAGTTGTGCTTAAGTTTTTTCTTGGAACACATAATAACGAACTTATATATGCTTACACTCAAGTCTACTTAAAATCTAAGCACAAGGACGTTTTTAAGAATTTTCTGGGAACACAAAATACGATAAGTTTACTTAAAGTCTAAGCACAAGAACGTGCTTAAGACTTTTGTAGCAATCGGGCCAAGGGGTCTTAATAGGCTGTATTTTGTCAGCTTTAGCTGATTGATCTTTAATCTATCCGATTTACAAAGAGTTAATCATCATGCCGATCTTAAAACAATGGAACGGCCACTATTGTTTCGCAAATCAATCTACTTTCAGCCGACTTCAAAGAGTTAATTAAATCTTGTCGATTAAGTATCCCATCAAAGAGTCAATCAAGCAATGAATACCTTCGGGGTCAATCCTTATCGGCTCATTTCGTAAATAAAAACCTTGGATGAGTTAATTCATGCCAAGTAAAAAGAATGATGGCGGCGTCGACCTTGCAATTCAACAATTTGGAAATTCCGAAAGCCGTAGATCCTCCCAAAAGTCGAATCTGAAAGATATTTTAGATCTGAATGGTTAATTACTTTCAAATGGCTTTCATTTGACAAAAAGTCACGGATAATGTTTTGTCTCGTAACTTATTATTTATTAGTCTAATTTTTAACCCTTGTCCTGCAGTACCCGGATTATTCCGGGATCAGCACGAGCCCTCCATAAACGGCACCCGGATGTGGGGGGCGTATGTGATGATACATGTCCAAATATACACTGATCAACAGTGAATATTCGCTAGGCCTGTACAGTCACTGATAAGGATGACATCGACACGACTTAATGAGTCCCCCATATTAACTTTTTTCTTCCGACAAATTAAATTCTACAACATTTGTCGTATGTATTAGAAAGATAGGCTGGTACTGCCAGGCAGGATACGCCCACATTTTCGAGAGATGGATAGAGAACAAGCAATACCGAAAGTGATTTTTCCTACATCATTAAGTTAGAATTTGATATGTGCAAATATCGAAATGAATTAAGATCTTTGCGTTATAAAGGTGCATTTCAGTAGGCTTCAAATTCGACTGGGGATCATGTTGCTAAGTGGTTAAGATGCTGGCTCGGTAGCCTTAAGGTTGGGTGTTTGATCCCTGCATTGGGTGACAAAGTTCATCTAGATTTTCTGGCGTGGTTTCCCCTTGTTAGTGATGAAGGATGGATGGCCTGACAAGAACAGCTGTCAATTTTGGTTTGATTTTCACGAAATTCGACCTCAACCTTCATTACGATGTTCGACCTCAACCTTCATTACGATGTAACGGTGATATAATCAAACGTTTTTTTAAATGGAATAATAATTCCGACCCCAGAGGGACCACAAGCTAAAAAAAAAGGTCATTTTCGTACAATCAGGGGCCATAATTCGGGAAGTTATAATCCGATATGCACAAATATCGAAAGGAACTAAGATTGTTAAGTTCTCAACATGTGCTTCAAGTTTCATCAAAATTGAATGAAGATTGTGACCTCTACAGGGTTCACAACCATGATATACCATATTTTTACACTCTTCGCATACAAGCGGCGGCCATTTTTTCAGTCAATTTTGGTCCGATTTTCACAAAATTCATTACGATGTAACGGTGATATAATCAAACGTTTTTTTAAATGGGATAATAATTCTGACCTCCAGAGGGACCACAAGCTAAAAGGTAGGCTGGCACTGCCAGGCAGGATACGCCCACATTTTTGAGAGATGGATAGAGAACAAGTAATACCGAAAGTGATTTTTCCTACATCATTAAGTTAGAATTTGATATGTGCAAATATCGAAATGAATTAAGATCTTTTGGTTATAAAGGTGCATTTCAGTAGGCTTCAAATTCGACTGGGGATCATGTTACTAAGTGGGTAAGATGCTGGCTCGGTAGCCTTGAGGTTGGGTGTTTGATCCCTGCATTGGGTGACAAAGTTCATCTAGATTTTCTGGCGTGGTTTCCCCTTGTTAGTGATGAAGGATGGATGGCCTGATTTTCACGAAATTCGACCTCAACCTTCATTACGATGTAACGGTGATATAATCAGACGGTTTTTTAAATACGATAACAATTCTGACCCAAAAGGGACCACAAGGTAAAAAAAAAAGGTCATTTTTCGTACAATCAGGGGCCATAAATCAGGAAGTTACAATCCGATATGCACAAATATCAAAAGGAACTAAGATTGTTAAGTTGTAAACATGTGTTTCAAGTTTCATCAAAATTGAATGAAGATTGTGTGACCTCTACAGGGATCACAACCTTGATATACCATATTTTTACACTCTTTGCGTACAAGCGGCAGCCATTTTTTCAGTCAATTCGACCTCAACCTTCATTACGATGTAACAGTGATATAATCAAATGTTTTTTTAAATTCTGACCTCCAGTGGGACCACAAGCTAAAAAGGGTGATTTTTGGTACAATCAGGGGCCATAATTCAGGAAGTTACAAATCAATGAGCGCAAATATCGAAAGGAACCAAGATCATTGGGTTATAAACATGCATGTCAAGTTTCATCAAAATCGGTTCAAAATTGTGACCTCTATAGGGTCCACAACTTTGATATAACATACCAGTTTTAGTAGAGGAAACCAACGTCATGCATGTATACCGAAAACAATTCAGTTGACGACGTCATATATGACGTCAACAATTCAGCAGCTTAAGGGTTAAAGTCAGGTAATAACGGGTAACACTGAAAATAAACTAATCTGAATCACAGTTGCCCACGTAACCTCTCCCACATACGGCATATTTCCAAGTTCTGACTATACACGAAAAAAATTTATTCTACTTTGTTATTATTGACATGTGCTTACAAATATACTTTGTTTTTCATGTCGTCGCCCCTGTCCATCTGTCCACAATTGTTTGGGAACAGTCTATATATACAGGTCACAATTTTTATCCGATTTCAATGAAACTTGAAATATTGGTTTATCACCCTAAGATTTTGATTCCTTTCGATATTGGGATGTATCGGACTGTAACTTCATGGAATATTACCCTTGATTGTACGAAAAATCACGTTTTTAGCTTGTGAACATTATAGAGGTCATAATTTTAAACCGATTTTGATGAAACTTGAGATGCATGTTAATAACCCAAAGATCTTGGATCCTTTCTATATTTGCGCATATCAGATGGTAACTTCCTGAATTATGGCCCCTGATTGTACGAGAAATCACCTATTTTAGCCTGTGGTCCCTCTGGAAGTCAAAATTATTATCCGATTTGAAAAACAGTCTGATTATGTCACCGCTACACCATAATGAAGGTTGAGTTCTCATTTCGTAAAAATCGGACAAAATGGCCACCAATTGTATGCAAATAGTGTAAAAATATGGTACAACAAAGTTGTGGACTACGATTTTGATGAAACTTGAAATGCATGTTTATAACCCAAAGATCTTATTTACTTTTGACATTTGCGCGTATCCACTCGTAAGTTCATGAATTATGGCCCTTGATTGTAGGAAAATCACTTTCTTTTTAGCTTGTTCTCTATCCATCTCTCGAAAATGTGGGCATATCCTGCCTGCCAGCCGCTGGTTTTATATATTGCCAAGTGTTTACGAATAAAAAAATATACTTGTATTACAGTCGGCCACATGACCTCTCTCATGTACGGCATATTTCCGAATTCCGACTATACACGAAAATAATAATTTATGCTTTTTGTTATTATTGACATGTACTTACAAATTTACTTTGTTTATTTATATATTGACAAGTGTTTACGAATAAAATAATTTTTCAAAAAACATATTTGTATTTACTTATAGGTTTTCTTTATACTAAATTATAACTTCCGTTTGGTTGGATCAAAGCAAAAGTAGGAATATGCATTATGTAAGTTGCTAAAATTTGACTATGAATGTCGATATTATATCGATGTATGAATACAAGTATGGAATTACAACAGAGGTTTTTTATTTATTCAGCAATTATTGTTCTGAATACGTTATGCAATCATTGTTGTGAATAGAGTATGCATAAACCAGCATGTCTGTTGTTGAAAAGACGACTATACGTTAGGCCAACCCGTGGACAGTTCATTTCAAAATGAATTAAGAACCAGACAGTGCATAAAAGTAAAATGTTCAACCCAATCTGATTAAAATACAGATCCTATTTTGTTTCGTTTTTATAGTTCAAAATTTCGTTTTACTTGTCTTTACTACATTTGGATCTGAAAGACTTGTTATTTAACTTGTGTTCTACTTGAAATGAGGGGTCAGCCAATTAAATTGTCTGTCGAATGGAGGGTTTGACCTTTTTTGCGCGGAATTGTGGGTAGGCATTATCAGCGATAGTAATCAAAACAAAACAACAATGATTCGGATTGGTTAATCGAATGACTGAGGTTATAGGGTCAAATGTAGCGTGCTTGACATCTGAACTGGCTGAACGTGACCTCCCGCTATAACTTGTTAGATCTACATGTAGTGTAGGTCATCGAAATTATAAAAACCGAAACGAAATATAGATCTGAATTTTAATTGGATTGATGTTTAACCCAATTTCATATCATTTCTATAATAATTAACATAACTCACCTTTTTAGCTGATGTACAAAAGTTTTGACCGCTAATTGCTGAAAAACAAAAAATAAAAACCATGGTCAGTGGCTCCCATGCAAGAGCCCCTAATACTCATCAGCAACAAAGCCGTCAGTGTTACATATATGTATATGTATGTAATGTATGTACACTATTTACCTGCTATGTATCTCTAGGGACCAGGTATCGTCCAGATTTTACGAAAAAAGGAAAGAAACTACATTTACCGTTTAGAATCTAATACACGTATCCAGTAAATAGATTGCCGTTTAGAATGTGTTAAATGCCGTCAAGATTCATCAAAAACCGCTCAGTTTGTGCTACCGTGTAGATTTAGAAACGCCGTTAAGTTTTGACCTCGATCGTCTACTTTACGACCGTCCAGTTTCTCGGGATGTTTTTAAAAATGAACACTACCATTTAGATTTGAAAAGGGGTTTAGTTTTTAGACGTTGTCGAGAAATGAACCGCGAGTGTTTGATTTATGTGGTTACAATTAATGGAAAAAAAGATTTTGAAAATATTCACTGATTCAGCTTGGTCATCGTTTTATTCTGTATAAAAATGGCTGATGTATTACTCAACGCGTGTAAAACACAACCATAATTTTTCATTGGTTAAAGCCGTATAAATGCGGGAAAATTTTATCTCTCCAATATATGCATTTTGATGCATGGTTATTGTGTTATACTGCATTTGGTTTTAGACTGCTTTTTTGATACATTTCATCGATGTGGTTACTTGTATAGTTGAATTAATACAATATGCTTGCATTCGTATTTCTTGTGGCGTATGACAGATCATTACTCATGCTGACATTATACAATGATTTCTTTTGGGTTGTATTCCCAAATGTTTTCAAATATGAGTGAAGTCTGTGTCACTAGTTTGTCATCGGTTGTCTAGTTCATGAAACTAAATGGTCATAAACTGGATGACCAATATCAAAACTAAACTAAATGGTCATTAACTAGATGACTGGTGTCAAAACTAAATGGTGTTTTTTTAAACTGAACGTTTTTGGATGAATCTTGATGGTATTTAACACTTTCTGGACAGCAATCTTTAACTGAATATGTGTATTAGATTATAGATTTCAAGCTCAGTTTTTTTTCCTTTTTTCACCAAATCTGAATGATACCCGGTCCCTAGTGATAACTGTTGTCATTTTAGTGTTCATAAGGGCCATAACTCTAGATGTATATAACGGAAATTGCTGAAATTCTACAGGTTTCTTTCTTTTACTTATTTAAATGATGCATTTTAAATTTTTTACGGATCGTATGATAACTTTTGAACAAAAAACTGAAATAAGAGTCATACCTCCAGAAGAAATTACCAGAAATTGCTGAAATTCAATAGGCTTCTTTGATTCACTAATCTAAATGATGCATATAAATTTCATACAAATCGGATGATAACTGTTGTCATTAGAGCATTCACAAGATTCAACAACGTGAAACAAGGGCCATAACTTTAGATGTATTAAATGGAAATTGTTGCAATTCAATACTATGCTTCTTCGTTTTACTAATTTAAATGATACATAAAAATTTCATACAGATAGGATGATAACTTTTGTCGTTAGAGCATTCACAAGGTGCAACAAAGCAAAGCCCAGCTTAGGCATGGGCCCAGGGCCCCGCGGTTCATGGCAAAACGAGAAAAAAAAATTCAAAATTCAGATGAAAGTTTCATAATAATCTATCTAGCTGCATATATGACCTGATAGTAGAGACTTTTGGCAGGCGTAAATTCCTGGTCCGTAGCGCGTATCCGTATCGACTTTGCGTGTGACATCATCAATGCGTGTGTATTTGGCATACGAATACGGCAGGACGTATCGAACATTTTTCATACGAAAAAGGTCCGTATAACATCGTTGTCTTTTTACCGTATATTTTGCTACTTTTAGACACTGAAATGTTGTGCCTTGGTATTTTAAGGTATCTAACTGCATCCTAGAACAAGGTGTATATTTGATGTGACTTCAACCAAAATAAAGACTGGAATTTCATGATTATTTTTGATGAGCTTCATGCAGAATGTTCATATTTTTCTTGTTTTGTCTGGATGGCCTGTCATTGAGTCCACTGTCATGGTTTCGAATCCCCGGTTGTACCTGACAAGGAGTATGGTCTCCTGTCCAACCTGATGGGTTTTAACTGGGTCCTCTGGTTTCCTCCCACTGCTAAAGACCCCTACGTGGAAACGAATTATTGATATAAAATTAAACCATATGTTAGTCCCCCGAAAAGACCTAGTTTGTGTCGAAGGCTACACGCTAACATTGAGCGCTATGATAAACTTTATGAAGAGTTAGACGTACAACACTGTCTGAGATAAAAATCACGGAAAAAGACGGGGGCAGTGGATAATCCGAGAATTTAATTACGCCGCCGTTTCTATAGGTACGGAGAGACGTAAGTCACGTGACACAAAAATGACCTTTTGATCGATTTTGATTGCAGAGCATTTCTTGGCAATTACAATGTTTTGATAAGGATTTGAAGCAAATTTGTGATAAAATAATTAGTTTGAATATTTTTTTAATTCAAATACATCATCAAATCACCCACTTTGTACCCGGGAATGTATCTTTAATTGTGTGTTATGCATGCGTGCCTTTCAAAAGGATATGAAATAATTTTGTCGTCGCATTAGGGGCCCCGCGATTTTAGTCAGGCCCAGGGCCCCGCTACGGTTAAGCTGGGCTTTGCAAAAAAGTGAAACAAGGGCCATAAATAAAAGAAAAAATTAATGGAAGTAATTGAAATCAAATAGGCCTCTTCATCTCACTAATACAACGACATATATCAATTTCAAAACAATCAGATGATAAATGTAGGTGCCATAATTCAGGAAGTTACGATCCGATATGCACAAATATCGAAAGGAACCAAGATCTTTGGCTTATAAACATGCATTTCAAGTTTCATCAAAATCGATTCAAAATTGTGACCTCTACAATGTTCACAATCTAAAAACATGAATACATGCCAATATCGAAAGGAACCAAGATCTAGGGTGATAAACCTATATTTCAAGTTTCATTGAAATCGGATAAAAATTGTGACATGTAGAGTGTTCACAAACAATTGTGGATGGATGGATGGATGGACAGAGCGATGACAATATACAACCACATGAAAATGTGGGCATATAAAAAAGAAATACGCTATGTATGTTTTGATATTTGTTAAATGCTGTTTGTTCCAAAGTAGGCTACTTTGTAGTATTTGTCTATTTAATGTCATTTTTGTAATATTTATATTGGAAACAAATTTATATATATGCCTTAGCTTGTGATGTCCGTCTGTTTTTATGATGTTTATAATAAATGTCTGTTTAATAAACAAATTTATATTATACTAAATATCAACACCGAATAGACATCAATATTCACACATACAGACCTTTGTGTGACGTATCAGCCATTCTATATCCTAAAATATCGCTAAAATTATTGACACATAAATGCCAAAATTTCTAACTCAGACATTAATTCCAAAGAACTATTTTGGATTAGAAAGTGTGACAAGTACGCTTAATTCATAAAAATAGCTGTCAAACCAGAATTAGAATATGCACCAGATTTGTGCCTCAAATTGATTAGTTTCTTTTCCTAAATGTGATTGAAAAAAGTTGAAAGGAATCGAAATAAAGGTGAAACATAATAACAATTTGATCAAATCCAACAGCGGGTGCTAAATTTATAAAAACAGCTACTGAACGAGAATTAGCTAAGAATAAGATGATTTCATAACAAAAAGCGTATTGTATGCATTGATAATTAATTACATGGATATGAAACATTTAAAATATACCACAGTCTGTATGTAAATCAATAAAATAGAAATGTCCGTATTGAGAATACAACACAGCCTGACAATTAGTGGTTCACACAGAGAAATACCCTGCGATATAACACCCTCTATGATAATTGTAACAGATCAAAGAAACGCCTCGACCATCTTCACACGTAGACGCAACTTTTCAAGACTTTCCTAGGTTCTATTTTTAGGATCAAATAACCCAACCATATCAAAAAGCATGCAGTTCCACCTTACAATAAGTTCAATTCATTTAAGGACTATTATAATATGAATAATACAATTTATCACCCAATATCTTATTTGACAGTAGATATCGCTTGCATGATAAATTACATAATCTACTGCGATATCTCCTTAGGAGATATCACTTTACATGAATTTGATTGGTCAATCAAAAGGGAACTACTTTCTTTTATTTTAAAGAAACCAGTTATTTTAAATAAAAAGTGACTTTTTTTTGTTAAAAAGAAACTGCGTTTATTTAATTGACCTTGAAGGAAATACTGGGTCAATATATAGGACTTTGCAATAGTTAAACTGGTGTCAAAGATAGGTTGCCAGGCAACGAAACATACGCCCACAGCAGCTAAATCGTCCGGGCAGTCAACAAGGGTTGTCGCATATTTTTACTTTTTTTGGTAATGAAACAACTCATTATGTAATTATCTGAAAATCATTAGAATTTGTTTGCTTTTTATAAAGTTTTGCTCCACGCTATCAATTAGTATAGGAAACATTTAACATCATGGATTTAGCTGTTCTGTTATCAAAATTCATTGAAAATCAAAATACTTGTGCGTTTCAACACCTTAAACTCTGTGTATCAATCTGAAGTCAAACGGGTGATAAGTTTGGCATCTGTAGCGTCACAAGGTTTTTTGAAGTGATCAAGGGAGATAACTCTGGAAGTAATTATTTGAAATCAATGAAAATCAGTAGGCTTCTTCGTCTCATGACCTTAAACAGTGTGGGTAAATTTAAAGTCAATCAGATATTAACTGTGGCCTCTAGAGCGTCCACAGGATTTTTTGATGTGATCAAGGGCCATAACTCTGGCAATAATTATCAGAGATCGCTGAAAATCAATAGGCTTCTTCGTCTCATGACCTTAAACACTGTGTATAAATTTAAAGTCAATTGGATATCAACTTTGGCCTCTAGAGCGTCCACAAGATTTTTTGAAGTGATCAAGGGCCATAACTCTGGCACTAATTATCGGAAATCGCTGAAAATCGATAGGCTTCTTCGTCTTATGACCGTAAACACTGTGTATAAATTTAAAGCCAATCGAATATTAACTTTGGCCTCTAGAGCGTCCACAAGATTTTTTGAAGTGATCAAGGGCCATAACTCTGGTAGTTATAATCGGAAATCGCTGAAAAACAATAGGCTTCTTCGTCTCATGACCTCAAACACTGTGTATAAATTTAAAGTCAATCGGATATTAATTTTAGCCTCTAGAGCGTCCACAAGCAATTGTGGACACCGGACCGACGGACGGACGGACGGACGGACGGACGGACGGGGGCGACGACAATATCCGACCACATTTCAATGTGGGTGTATAAAAAACTGATGTATCACTACGCTGTAATGTAATTAAGATTCAGTAAAAGTGAAATCTATACCAAAGAATCATATTTATTTATTTGTGCATGTAAGAAAACATTGGGTGATAAATAAAATCTCCAACTCGTGTTTTTTGATATCAAAAAATATCAACCCTCGTTGATATCAAAAAACACTCGTAGGAGATTCCCCAAATTTTGGAGTTTAGTATATTCAATCGTTTTTAACAACCACCAATCAATTATCGTCAATAATCACAAATAACAACTCACTGAACAGAATGGGTTCAATAATCAACACCAGATTAAACATTTTTCAATTGTTTTTTAAACTGCTTTAACAATCGCCAATCAATTGACGCCAAAAAGCACAATTCACTGAGCAGAATGGTATCAATAATCAACACCACATTAAAATCAAAGGCAAGTTATCGTTTATTATTTCAATTTATTTCAATAACACATAGATATATTTCAATTTCTTTCAACTAAGTTTTTCAACAACCTGCACCCTTCTACACGATGTTTTGCTTTCTTTAGATCCTATATCATGTAATATACTCAGCCAAATTAAAAACTTAACACTGATGAATTTCAACAAAATTTTTTTTTCTGGTAAGTCAAATAAATTTTAAAGTGTTTCTAACAATAGTAAGTAGTAAGAAGCCTTTAATTTCCTAAAATTGTAAAGTCACGTGGATCAAGTGACTTTTGAGCATATAAAGATGAAAAACCTGAAAAACACGTGCAAACACAAACTCGTGAGGTCAATCGATGCAAGTTTGCTTAAACTGAACACGCACACGTAACTTGAACTGGAAAAACAAATTAAAATTGTTATTTTCATCTGTTAGAAAATGCTGCGCCTTTCAAATGTAGAATGTCTACGTGCTATAGGTAGGCTCTATGCTGGTCAGTCTGTGGTCACTGTTGCAAGAGCCTTTAATTGTTCACGCCAGACAATAATTAATCTTAGAATGAGAGTGCTTCAAACTGGAACTATTGCCGACCGCCCAAGAGCGGGAGCGCCACGTGTGACGTCACTCCAGGAAGATCAAGCAATACGATTACGTCATCTTAGAAACAGATTTGTCACTGCAACCTCGAAAAGTAGAGAGATGTTTGGTGGAAGGGTAACTGCACAAACTGTTCGAAATCGCTTGCAGGCTGCTGGTCTTCGAGCTCGGAGGCCCTATAATGGCCCAATATTGACACCTCCTCATTGCCGTAACCGACTTGTGTGGGCCACAAGACACATAAGATTTACTCAAAAACAGTGGAATTCGGTTGTCTTTAGTGACGAATCTCGATTCACTTTGAGATTTGCTGATGGCAGAGTCCGAGTGTACCGCAGACGAGGTGAACGTTACGCTCACATGGACGTTCTCCTCTTGTTGTTGTCCAAGGGAACTTAAATGCTGTCCAGTACAGGGATTAGATTTTGCGACCTGTTCTTCTTCCGTTTATGCAGAGACATGGGCCTGGACTAACGTTTCAACAAGACAATGCTCGACCCCATACGGCAATTGCTACCCAGAATTTTTTAAGAAATGCCGGTGTCCAAGTCCTGGATTGGCCGTCGCTTAGCCCCGACCTTAATCCTATTGAACACATCTGGGACGAACTGGGTTGACGTGTTCGTCAGCAAGTGAATCCACCACTGACGTTGCAGGACCTTTAACATGCTCTTTCTGAGCAGTGGCGACGTCTTCCGCGGGTAGTGTTTACTAATGTTCTGAGATCCATGAGAAGACGTTGTGTGGCAGTACGAGACGCTAGAGGAAGCCACAACCGTTACTAAACACTTTATTCCGATTGTTCTCCAAGTCTGTGAATTTCATTTTGGGGGGTACTGTGACATCACGAACGTTATCAATGTCAAGGACTTTTGGCGAGACGTATTCTTGATTTCTGTTGATGTCAAGGTCGTCTGTGCTCAACATAACACTAAAATAGTTGCCTTAAACCAAATATTAAAAATCTAGTCACAAAAATCCTGAGTGTCAAGTTTTTAATTTGGCCGAGTATATGATTGGTGCAATACGCAAGCTGCTGCTAGTCTTAATTGTGAATACATTTAAACAAAAGGATTTATTCAGGGCAGGGAGTCGACATGTACACCCATAAATCAGAAGCATGAGATGTGTTGTTAATGTGGAAAATACTGTTTTAAACGGATGTATAGATACACTTTTTATGAATGTGGACAAAACGTTATTTGCATCTCAATCAAGCTTTGCTTCGGAGCCGTCCTGTCACCATTAAAAATCCAACATATGTTTCACCGTAGTGATCTTGAAAAATAATCAACTGACAATGACAGGCACACAGATACCTGCCGTCATATGAACCCTGAAAAACATAGTGCAGTAAAAATAGACATTCGGTGGCAAAACTGAACAATGACCCACAACTAAACACATCGTAAGATCTGAACATCGTACATGAAATTGGATGTTTGGAATGAAATGAAATGAAATGGGGTTTAACGTCCTACTCTTCTGCACCTAACCTGGGCTAATGGAAGACCGTAAATTGGATGTTTGACAACAATATTGAACACCTTGCGTAATTCAACACTTTGACTAATTTTAATCACGGCTCGGGATATTGTAGGTCAAACTAATTATTAAAAGGTCGTGATAATTATGCGGGACGCTTATAATTAAACATGTTTGACAAACTAAACACTAGTTAATTAGACGCTTGGTAATCCAAATTAAACACTGAGAATTAAATTGGATACAAGTACAACTGAAATTCAACAATAGTTATGAATAATTAGACACCGAACAGAAATTAGCAGTATTTACGATTGATTAATAGATACCAATTTTCTGGTGTTAACTTACCTACAATAGTATAAGCATTAGCACTGAGATACTTGAGGCACTTTTCTAAACACCACAGACAGCAAATACAACATTTCATCCAATACTTGGCACACTGACGGTCAGATACCTTCAATCTGTAAAATATTTATATATTAAGATATGAATATAAGAAAGTGGGGACTCTTCGGGACTCAATCTTATGAAATGTATGCCCGTCGTTGCAAAAATTCAAGTATGAATCTATTTCAACTTGAAATGGTTCATAAATTATCCAACGTGACGTATCAGCCAAATAGCAGTTGAATACTTAGTTTGATTGTAGAATAGACATGATGTCTGGATGAGTTCCAAATTATGTTGTCTATAGCAAAAACATATTACACAATTCAATAACCCAGTCCGGTTATCCAAATAATTCTTTAGCCGTCTCTGTTCACCAACAAACGAAAGCAGTTGCTCCGTTGATACAGCACTGCACATGTACTCTTGAGATCCTTTTGTGCTTCGGTCCCCGACTATATATATATATAGACAGAGAGAAATGGTATTTGAAGTCCACTCGACACAAACTAGGTCATTTCAGGACAAACATATGGTTTAATTTTATTCCAATAATTCGCTTGCGCTTAGGGGTCTTTCACATTAGGAGTAGGGCTGCAACGATTCATCGGTGAATCGATGAACCGCGATTTTGTAAAAATCCACGATACACGATACAATCAATGTCTGTATCTCGATTCATTATCCAAAAAATCCACAAAAATAGGTTGCCAGGCAACGAAACATACGCCCACACAGCAGCCAAATCGTCCGGGCGGTCAACAAGAGTTGTTGCATTTTAAGTAATCATCAGAAAATCATAATTCAAACTCACCCATAACTACGGTGTAACTGTGATATAATCAAACGTTTTTTTAAATCAGATAATAATTGTGTCAGACCTCCAGAGGGACCACAAGCTAAAAAGGGTGATTTTTTGTAAAATCAGGGGCCATGATTCAGGAAGTTACGATCCGATATGGGCAAATATGCAATGGAACCAAGATCATTAGGTTATAAACATGTATTTCAAGTTTCATCAAAATCAGTTCAAAATTGTGACCTCTATTGGGTCCACAACCTTGATATAACATATTTTTACACAATTCGTGTACAGACGGCGGACATTTTATCCGTCAACTCTGGTCCGATTTTCACAAAATTCAAATTCTCTCTTCATTACCATGAAACCGTGATATAATCAAACGGTTTTTTAAATCGGATAATAATTTTGACCTCCAGAGGGACCACAAGCTAACAAAAGCGATTTTTAGGACAATTAGGGGACATAATTCAGGAAGTTATGATTCGATGGGCGCAAATATCGAAAGGAACCAAGATCTTTGGGTCATAAACATGCATGTCACGTTTCATCAAAATCGGTTCAAAATTGTGACCTCTATAAGGTCCGCAACCTTGATATAACATATTTTCACAATTTGCGCACAAACGGCGGCCATTTTGTCCGTCAATTTTGGTCCGATTTTCACGAAATTTGAACTTACCTTAATAACCATGGAATGGTGATATAATCAAACGTTTTTTTAAATCGGATAACAATTTTGACCTCCAGAGGGACCACAAGCTAAAAAGGGCGATTTTTCGGACTATCAGGGGCCATAATTCAGGAAGTTACGATCCGATGGGTGCAAATATCGAAAGGAACCAAGATCTTTGAGTTATAAACATACATGTCAAGTTTCATCAAAATCGGTTCAAAATTGTGACCTCTATAAGGTCCACAACCTTGATATAACATATTTTCACACCATTCGCGTACAAACGGCAGCCATTTTGTCTTTCAATTTTGGTCCGATTTTCTCGAAATTCGAACTCAACCTTCATAACCATGGAACGGTGATATAATCAAAGGTTTTTTTAAATCGTATAACAATTTTGACCTCCAGAGGGACCACAAGCTAAAAAGGGCGATTTTTCAAACAATCAGGGGCCATAATTCAGGAAGTTACGATCCGATGGGTGCAAATATCGAAAGGAACCAAGATCTTTGAGTTATAAACATACATGTCAAGTTTCATCAAAATCGGTTCAAAATTGTGACCTCTATAAGGTCCACAACCTTGATATAACATATTTTCACACCATTCGCGTACAAACGGCGGCCATTTTGTCTGTCAATTTTGGTCCGATTTTCACGAAATTCGAACTCAACCTTCATAACCATGAGACGGTGATATAATCAAACGGTTTTTTAAATCGGATAACAATTTTGACCTCCAGAGGGACCACAAGCTAAAAAGGGCGATTTTTCGGAGAATCAGGGGCCATAATTAAGGAAGTTACGATCTGATTGGCGCAAATATCGAAAGGAACCAAGATCTTTGGGTTATAAACATGCATTTCAAGTTTCATCCAAATCGGTTCAAAATTGTGACCTCTACACTGTTCACAAGCTAAAAAACGTGATTTTTCGTACAATCAGGGGCCATAACCCATGAAGTTACGGTCCGATACATGCCAATATCGAAAGGAACCGAGATCTTAGGGTGATAAAAATTGTGACCTGTAGACTGTTCACAAACAATTGTGGACGGACGGACGGACGAACAGGGGCAACGACAATATACGTCCACATGAAAATGTGGGCGTATAAAAATAGACTGACATTCTGTTGTTTAAATATCCTAACGAGGAATGCGTAAATAATTCCATGAGCAAAATTACTTTTTTACTTTCAGCGAGTATGTATTAACGCACTCTCTGCGCTTGGCTTTTAGTAATATTTCGCCAAGAATAAATATCAGCCTGGATAAGCAAGTCGAGCTTGAAATTAAGTAACTTGCAAATTACACACTTGAATAATATACGGCAAAAACATACAGCATATTATTATAAATACGTCGGTAATATGCGATTTGTGCCAAGATTAATGTACGAGAATGGCGATTGGTGCATACTTTGATAAGCACAATTATCATTTCTATTATATTTCCAATGTATAATAATATTTTGACATTCAAAATTTCGTACTGTTTTTGTTTGCCATTGATTGTCTCGTCTGCCACTGAACGGACAACGAGTAGGCTTTTCATTGGCTGAAATTGTTGTAGCAATATGAGCCAACCATATATTGATTCAGCGACTGAATTTTTTTTAATAATGCATTCGTCAACAAATTCAAGTCGCGCAGGCGACAAAAGTAATTGTAGTGAATATCACGTGATGGCTTGTTGACGATATCACGTGACTTCACTATGCTATCACTTTTACTACAGAATCTACACGGTACGGTTTAACCACGCTAACTAGTTGTCGGCCACGACAACACTTGGCGTAAGCCGAATCACGGATTTGTAAAAGTCGATAATAGTGTACTGTATTGTGAGTATTTTGATTCACAATTATTATATTATTTGCCATTGCATTATAATTCTAGTATTGTGTGATCGAGTCATAATAGCGATCTATTTGGGTCAAACCATTGTGATTGTTCACCTTGACTCAATCGCCAGTGTTTTGATAATTAATCTATCGGAGTTAATTTTTCTTTGCTTGTGGGGAAACAAGCTTACATCCACATCTTCACAGCAATATTCACTTTATAAATAACCCAACTTCACGTCACGGAATAGCTAACTTTTTGTGGGTTTCATTTCCCGCGTGAGTACAATTTAAAGGGACGCCATTACTGTTGTTTGGGTGACAGCTAACATTTTTCTTGGTTCACTGCCCAAGTTACAGAGTTTTCCCTGTATACAGTTATTTATATATTAATAAATACATTTGTAATAGTTTGTTCAACTTTATATAAAAGATGGCTATTAATTTACAATCTGCAAATGTCGAACAATTGAAGTCATTACATTCAATTGGTGAAGGCAGGGCAAATCGGATAATGGCTATGAGACAACAACATGGACAAATTACTATGGACCATCTCGTAGAGGTTACTGGACTTCCTGCAACTCAGTGGCAGGATTGGTTGGATTCTGGGATCATAACTTTTGAACCACCGACAGATGAGAAGACCTTACTCTATCCTCTTGAGGAGGAGGGGGAGGACAAAAGAATTGAACACATGATCGACAGAAAAATTGAAAACAGTTTCATTAAGTTTCAGGATGCAATACGACAGATGAGTTTCGGGCGTATTGTCGTCCACCACCGCGTTCTTCCTTGCAGGATTCGGGAGCTGTTGGTGGTGTGGGGGTTCTAGCTCCTGCAGCTGCCTTGCCTCCGACATTCACTACTGTCACAACAGATCCTGTAATAGAAAACATCTTAAATACAATGCCGCCCTTATGGAAAATATGGTTCGAGCAAGGGTGCAAATATTCGCTCCAGATCAAAAGACTCTCAAGGTAAGCTTAAGGATCTTTCTATGGTAAAGAAAGAGCCTCCTTTGGAGGATAAGCCTACCTTAACATTAGTTCAAGATCTGCCTAGTGGTCATTCCTCGAGAGAGCATTCATCACGACAAGGTGTAACAGCTTCCAAAGACCATGAGTCTAGGAGGTCCAGACACCGACATCACTCCACTAGTTCCAGTGAGGAATCTGACCATTTTTCAAAGAATCGGTCTTTTCGGGACTGGTCCTCTTCTGATACTGAAATAGAGCATCATCAGTGGGGTCGCTTCAATGAGGATGTTGATGTAGTTTCCTTGGCTCATGTCTCACCACTTGCTCACCACTCGGAATTTGCTTCTGGGAGTTATGAAACATAACGCTAACGCTACAATATACGTCCACATTCCTGCTTTGATTGATATGGTACTTTGTCAAGAAGGCTAGGCGTTTTGTTTGTTTAGCATTGAGGGTCGTGCCTCAACATCAATAGTTGCCGTCCTTAGAGTATAAGGAATAAGTACACCAAGATAATCCATTCAGAATTGTGCCTTCCTAACGCCATAGGCAAAAAGTGGGCGTGGCTCTGCCCCTGGGGGTCGGGACATTCACCAAAATCAATAGTGGTCGCCCTCAGGCTATAAGGAATACATATGCCAAGTACCAAGCTGATTCATTCAGAATTGCGGCCTGTAAACGACAAACACAAAAATTGGGCGTGTCTTGCCTGTGGGAGTCGGGACATGCAGTTGTCTTTAGGCTATAAGGAATACATATCCCAAGTTTAAAGATGATCCTTTAAGAATCGTGGCCTGTAGACAACACACACAGACACAAAGTAAAATGGGCATGGCTCTGCCCCTGGGGGTTAGGAAATCACCAAAAACAATAGGGGTCATACTCAGGGTATAAGGAATAGGTATGTAAAGTTTTAAAAGGATCTGTTAAGAATTGCATCCTTTAGGCGAACACAAGACACAAAAACATTGGGCGTGGCTCTGTCCCAGGGGGTCCGGCATGCACCAAAAATAATAGTGGTCAGCCTTAGGGTATAAGGAATAAGTATAAAAAAAAGTTTTCAAGACGATCAATTAAGAATTGTGGCCTGTAGGTGACACACAGACAAACAAATACAAGAAATGGGAGTTGCTGTCCCAAGGGGGCGGGCATGCACCCAAAACAAAAGGGATCATCTTTAGGGTATAATGAATAAGTATTTTAAGTTTCAAGATGACCGATTAAGAATTGTGGCCTGTAGGCGACACACAAAAAGAAAATGGGCGTGGCTCTGCCCCTGGGGGTTGGGCATGCACCCAGAATGATAGGAATGTTCCTTAGGGTACAAAGAATAAGCATTAAAAGTTTCAAGAAATGTGGCTTGTAGACGACAAACAAATAAATACAAGGAATGGGCGTGGCTCTGCCCCTTGGGGTCGGGCATGCACCAAAAAACCTTAAGGTAAAGAGTAAGTATACAAAGTTTTAAGAAAATCCAGTTAGAATTGCGCCCTGTAGGCAACACACAGACACACAAATAGAAAATGGGCGTGGCTCTGCCCCTTGGGGTTGGGCATGTACCCCAAACGAAAGGGATCATCCTTAGGGTGTAAAGAGTAAGTATACAAAGTTTGAAGAAAATCCAGTAAGAATTGCACCCTGTAGGCGACACAAAGAAACACGAAAAGAAAATGGGCGTGGCTCTGCCCCTGGGGGTTGGGCATGCACCCCAAATGATAGAAATGTTCCTTAGGGTACAAAGAATAAGCATTAAAAGTTTCAAGAGGATACATTAAGAAATGTGGCTTGTAGACGACAAACAAATAAATACAAGGAATGGGCGTGGCTCTGCCCCTGGGGGTCGGGCATGCACCAAAAAACAATACGGATCATCCATAGCGTGTAAAGAGTAAGTATACAAAGTTTAAGAAAATCCAGTTAGAATTGCGCCCTGTAGGCGACACACACACACAAAAAGAAAATGGGCGTGGCTCTTCCCCTGGGGGTTGGGCATGCACCCCAAACGATAGGGATCATCCTTAGGGTATAAAGAGTAAGTATACAAAGTTTGAAGAAAATCCAGTAAGAATTGCGCCCTGTAGGCAACACAAAGACACACAAAGAGAAAATTGGCGAGGCTCTGCCCCTGGGGGTTGGGCATGCACTCCAAACAATAGGGATGTTCCTTAGGGTACAAAGAATATGTATGCAAAGTTTCAAGATTATATGTTAAGAAATGTGGCCTGTAGACGACAAACAAACAAATACTAGAAATGGGCGTGGCTCTGCCCCTGGGGGTCGGGCATGTACCAAAAACAATAGGGATCTTCCTTTGGGTATAAAGAATAAGTATACAAAGTTTGAAGAAAATCCATGAAGAATTGCGCCCTGTAGGCGAACCACAGACACACACACACACACACATACACACACACATACATACACACACACACAGGGGCGACGGCATAATACGTTCACATTATGAATGTGGACGTATAAAAAGAAGCCAGGAAAGTGGCTGTTAGTGAGATCTGTACTAAAACATGGTGCCAGGCATACTCCATCACAGAACTTGTTGGCATGCAGCATACAGACATGGAGCTCTTGCAGGTAATCACTTGGTTGACTACGGCTCCATCTGAATCAGAGCTTAAGTTAAGTTCTCCATCGGCTAGGGTTTTGTGGTCTTGTCTATCTCAGCTGGAACTGTATTTAGGCGTGCTCTACTATCGATGGGAAACATCTTCTGGGCATCACCTCTGCTTCGTTGTACCCTCTAAAATAAGAAAAGAGGTGCTTCGTTATTGTCACGACCTCAAATCGGCAGGTCATCTTGGAAATGAGAAGACTCTCAATAAAGTTCGTCAGTCATTTTACTGGCCGGGGATGATAACAGATTGTAAAGAGTATGTTCAAGGGTGTCCCACTTGCAATCTAAACAAAAAGGCAAATAAGAAGGCTCGTGCACTTTTGAATTCCTATCATGCTGGTTTCCCCACGGAGCGGGTACATTTGGATATACTGGGTCCTTACCAAACAAGTGAACAGGGAAATAAATACATTCTGGTCATGATAGATCAATTTTCTAAATGGATTGAGTTAGCGGCACATCCGGAACAATCCGCAAAACGTATAGCTCATGAGTTTCTCGTTCATTTTATTGTGACGTTTGGCTGTCCTGTGGAAGTACACACTGATCCGGGGAGGAACTTTGATGGGTCGTTGTTCCAAGCTTTCTGTGATCTGTTCGAAATTGCAAAGACCAGGACTACCCCATATCCAGTGGAAGACTTAACCGGTTTCCCATGGAACATCGATACTGGTGCCGGTTCAAGGTGTTCTGCACCAGCTGGCATCGTAGAGGATCATTCATCTTTTGATTCAGAGTATCCTGGTGTCGGTTCAAGGTGTTCTGCACCAGTTGACATCGTAGAATATCATTCACCTGTTGATCAGGACAATCATTTTGCAGGTGCAAGGTCTTTCGCTCCATCTGGCATCGGGGATAAAGTTCCACTGGATGATCAGGATGAGAGCAATGGAGTCGTTCCAGTAATCGAAGAAACTGAAGCCGGGAAACTATGTTCATTTCCAAGACCGTCCAAAGCAACGCGAGCTGGAAGAAGGATTAAGCGGCCACAAAAATATAATGAATATCTTCTATAATCGTCTGGTTTTATCTGCACTGTTTTTATTGCCCCGCCAACATCACAGGCTAAATAATTGGTGGTGGCATTGTTCTAGTCCTCGTTATATTTTAACTATTATTTTATTCCTTTTTAGACGGCTTCTGAGACAGGAGATTTTATAACAGATTATACCTACGATAGCGAGGACATAGCTGCACTGAATGATTCTTTCATATCGATGGGGGACAGCTCTGGCAGCTCTGAGTATTTAACTGTTGACGAAGTTGGTCCCTACGACACAGACAGAGTTCCTGTTATACCACCTGCTCCTCCAGTTCATCATCTACACCAACTCCTCAAGTCTCTAGAAAAATAAACAAAAAGAGCTTATGTTCAATTTGCCTCAGGAAGTTTGGACACCTGAAGCGTCATATGTTATTGGCTCGCCTACCTTGGTATTTTGCTCCCTTTACAGCCTGTTGGATATGCCACCGTCAGGAAGCCACTTACAGTCTTCGGGCATGACTTCCATTAATATCCATCGACACTGTTTCATTGGCGACATCAACGAACTAAGGAAATGGCAAGTCACCTTACCCAATGTATACTTTGGTGTAACAAGGAAATCTCTCCAGGATCCAGCTACTATGATAGCGCTAAAATCCATCGACCTGGAAAGAATTGTATTTGAATCCGACTCACCGTATCTCGCACAATCACCAAATAAAATATCCAGTATTATTAATGGAAATATCGGTCAGCAATCATAAAAAAACTGTACCGCATACAATAACAGGTGTTCGAGGGTCCACACAATTTTCATTGTAGCTCTTCACACCTTGTAAATAACTGTAAATATTTCGTCATTCTTGTTTTGGCACGTCTGCTCGCAGGGACTGTTGACTTACTTCTGGCTTGCGAGGGGGATTTTGCGCGAAATATCCCGTGCTAGCCTGGTACCAAAATGTTTCGCCCAAGGGTATTGTGTGGGACATTAAAATGTATAAAATCCCTATCATTTTAATCATTTTTGTTAATTTTTAATTCATTCATCTGGTTTTTTTAAACAGCATCTAGTATTTCTCTTGAAGCTGACGTCAAAGTCCTTTGGATCGGGAGGAGTGTAGTGAATGTCACGTGATGGCTTGTTGACGATATCACGTGACTTCACTATGCTATCACTTTTGGCCACAGATCACTAATTATTTCCCCATTGACTTTAATGTTAATTCTCGTCTCTTAGACCGGCTGTAACTTTTTCCCAAATATTCGTTGGGTAGAACGCTTTCTGCCACAGATGGAGCAACATGTGGCAAACTCTGGCCCAAAAGCATGTATGAGGTTCACCATGAAAAACTTGAGATACACAGGCTGGAAGTAGAGACAACCAAACAAGCAATTTTCGGCCCTCCCTTTCAACGTAACCAACCTCACAACCCTTGTATCCTTCCGCCTCAAAATCATGAATATTCACCAAAACCTGGCAGAAAATGTATTTTTAAACCCTTTTCTTCGATTCTACACCAAAAAGTCAACAAAAATCGCCATGCAAAAGGGAGAAAAAGGGAAAGGGAGAGAAAGACTAAAAATAACTTTCGCCCTACAGTCTTCGGGCATGACTTCCATTAATATCCATCGACACTGTTTCATTGGCGACATCAACGAACTAAGGAAATGGCAAGTCACCTTACCCAATGTATACTTTGGTGTAACAAGGAAATCTCTCCAGGATCCAGCTACTATGATAGCGCTAAAATCTATCGACCTGGAAAGAATTGTATTTGAATCCGACTCACCGTATCTCGCACAATCACCAAATAAAATATCCAGTATTATTAATGGAAATATCGGTCAGCAATCATAAAAAAACTGTACCGCATACAATAACAGGTGTTCGAGGGTCCACACAATTTTCATTGTAGCTCTTCACACCTTGTAAATAACTGTAAATATTTCGTCATTCTTGTTTTGGCACGTCTGCTCGCAGGGACTGTTGACTTACTTCTGGCTTGCGAGGGGGATTTTGCGCGAAATATCCCGTGCTAGCCTGGTACCAAAATGTTTCGCCCAAGGGTATTGTGTGGGACATTAAAATGTATAAAATCCCTATCATTTTAATCATTTTTGTTAATTTTTAATTCATTCATCTGGTTTTTTTAAACAGCATCTAGTATTTCTCTTGAAGCTGACGTCAAAGTCCTTTGGATCGGGAGGAGTGTAGTGAATGTCACGTGATGGCTTGTTGACGATATCACGTGACTTCACTATGCTATCACTTTTGGCCACAGATCACTAATTATTTCCCCATTGACTTTAATGTTAATTCTCGTCTCTTAGACCGGCTGTAACTTTTTCCCAAATATTCGTTGGGTAGAACGCTTTCTGCCACAGATGGAGCAACATGTGGCAAACTCTGGCCCAAAAGCATGTATGAGGTTCACCATGAAAAACTTGAGATACACAGGCTGGAAGTAGAGACAACCAAACAAGCAATTTTCGGCCCTCCCTTTCAACGTAACCAACCTCACAACCCTTGTATCCTTCCGCCTCAAAATCATGAATATTCACCAAAACCTGGCAGAAAATGTATTTTTAAACCCTTTTCTTCGATTCTACACCAAAAAGTCAACAAAAATCGCCATGCAAAAGGGAGAAAAAGGGAAAGGGAGAGAAAGACTAAAAATAACTTTCGCCCTACATTCGTGGGTGACGGCCTATGAATATTTAGTGATCTGTGTCCTATATAGGAGTGAAACTTTAGGTATCGCCAAAAGGCCTTTTTTATATGCTTCCCATATGTTCTGGCAACACACCGGTGAAAGAAAATCAAAATCAAAGAATAACTGCAAAAATGATGGCCCTTTAAGTATACATGCTGCTTTATGTACAACAGTGCATCTCAGGTCCCTGGGCCTTTTGTGCTAAAATTTAAAAATCTTTCTTATTAAAGGCAGTATCTGACTTTTGTGAAAAAATAAGACAAGTTACAAACAAATTACACAGAAAACACTCATAATCTGGATTTTTTTCCAAAAATATATTTTTTTACTGCCATGTCATGAAAAATGTACAAAATTTACATGTAGCATCTTTCAAAAAACCAATAATTTTCCACTTTTTTAGATAGTCAGACTGACAAGTAATATATTTTTGGAAACCCTGGACAATATGCAAACAGAAAAATCACAAATCAGATGCATTGGTTGTAATTATAGAGGTTTGTACTGAAACATGTAACCCCACCCCCTAAATATGTCAGTGACTGAATCAATCCTATCTTTGGTTGCAGAGCTAACATTACCAAAGGTATCTGTCTAACAGCTATGTTTTACCATCCCTGGCTAATATATGTACATAAAAACTAAAATAGGTGCAATAAATATGAATTATGGTTAAAAATAGGCCTTGATAAAAGAAAAAAATGCCATTTTTGGTCTATGACCACCCCTCTCCAACAAAAGGGTCACAGAATACACAATTTTCACGAATTTGGAAATAGTTCAATGTTTTCAACATCTCAAAACTCAGAGGCATCATACAAATCTTTATTGCAATTCTTGTGCTGAATCAAGATGTCTGGACCATTACATCAATTGCCTGGAAAAATGAAGTCAAAAAGGCAGTTATGACAGAGTTGACAACATAAAAGAGGCCTGAAACGGGGAAAAATTAACATTTTACTGCTCTATAAGTAACATAAATGCAACAAACACCACCAATCCTTCATTTTGATAAGAAAATATTGACCATTAAGCTGACATTTACACATCTACACCAGTTTTGTATCAGGGTGTGGTCTTATTGGCCTGACATGTCTCAGGGTTCTAAATTTGACTTTAAACAAAAAAGGTTAGAAATCCTGGAAATGTACAAAATAACCATTTATTGGTGAAAAATAACATTCCTAGCTGTAATTCAACAACAAATTCCAATTACTATAATTTAATTGTCAACACAGGTGCAATTAAATCTCTCAAAACACATAAATAAAAAAGGGTGGGGTGGGGCATTTATAGCCTCTCTAAACAGAATGGTGGGATGAAAAATGTCTATAAAGACTGGGATATTGCTTCCTTCATGAAGGAAATGCAAGAATTTACCGTTTCAAAGAGGAAAAAAATGCTTTATCTGTCTAAATTGGTGGCAAAATTGAGCCAACCCGTTTTGAACATTTTGTACAAACCCATCTGCTGTATATTATTAACTCAGTGTTGCCAATTTTCAATTTTCTGTAGGAAAACTGGAGCTATTTCTAAACCTGACAAACTTATAGATCCCATCTAAGTTACATTAGCAATGGAAATAAGGGCAGTTTTAGAAATTTTGACTCTTTTGAGTAGGCATGAAGGCATTAATTTCTACATTGAAATAGGGGAATCTGTAGATTTTTTGTGAATATTCCTGATTTTTAGACAAAATTAGGTGAAATTACAATGTTGTTCACTTTATCTGTGCTTTCTGAGGCTGAATACACCAAAATTGGACATTGAAATATTTTTCTTACTGTTAGAAATTAAATAAAACCTGAAAATTGAGAAATTTGCAGTAAAATCACAATTTTTCTTCAAACTTTGATAATTTTTTTTTAAATTGAATATTTTTTGAGTTTTTCTCGTCTCAAAATACTTTATACATATTTTCTGACAATTTAGTCATCATGTTTTCAAAACTAAGGCATATCAGTCACAGACATGTCATACACAGACAGGCCACAGATCACTAATTATTTCCCCATTGACTTTAATGTTAATTCTCGTCTCTTAGACCGGCTGTAACTTTTTCTCAAATATTCGTTGGGTAGAACGCTTTCTGCCACAGATGGAGCAACATGTGGCAAACTCTGGCCCAAAAGCATGTATGAGGTTCACCATGAAAAACTTGAGATACACAGGCTGGAAGTAGAGACAACCAAACAAGCAATTTTCGGCCCTCCCTTTCAACGTAACCAACCTCACAACCCTTGTATCCTTCCGCCTCAAAATCATGAATATTCACCAAAACCTGGCAGAAAATGTATTTTTAAACCCTTTTCTTCGATTCTACACCAAAAATCAACAAAAATCGCCATGCAAAAGGGGGAAAGGGAGAGAAAGACTAAAAATAACTTTCGCCCTACATTCGTGGGTGACGGCCCATGAATATTTAGTGATCTGTGTCCTTTTACTACAGAATCTACACGGTACGGTTTAACCACGCTAACTAGTTGTCGGCCACGACAACATAATGTTGAAATTGAAAATCCCCCTGCCAAGTATAAGTCACATGTATGGGAAAGTATTTGATGTGTAATAATAGCTTGATAGAATGATAGAAGTAAGTGGGGGGGTGTAATACATGTACCGTACGGTAGTTAATGGTTATGGTATTCATTCTAGTACGGTTATACATACTGCAGACTTTATAATGTGTACATTTAATCATTTGAAGTAAATCATTCAAAAAAAAAATTTGATAATAGTAATCTATACACACCTTTGAAAAAGGTCCTAATATTATGTTTAACGTAAAAAAATTAAGAATTTTTAAACTTAACAGCAGTTTTTAAAATCTTTTCCTGCATCACAATATTTTAATCGTATCGTGGGGTATGAATCGAGATGCGCATCGTATCGTGGCCTGGCGTATCATTGCAGCCCTAATTAGGAGCAAACCGGAGCACCCAGAGAAAACCCACGAGGCTACTCACCACTCATAGATTTTTAATTTTATTAATATATCAGATTATTTAAACTGACAAGTAAACTTTTATCTGATTGCTTTTAGTTCCAAAGATCACATGAATCTTGTTTTCCACTGCGCATGACCATAATACATCATGTATCGGATTTGTTCTAGAAAATCCTAATGACACATACAGAATGACGACCAATAGACCTATTCTTGTCACTGCTAAGATTCTCACTATACAATTAACTTTTATTGTTCTACTATGAAATGAAATAAAATGGGGTTTAAATGTCCTACTTTTCTGCTCCAACTGGGTTTAATTAAGACGCGCAAATTCCACACAGTTGCTATTGGGGAAATTTTGCCACGGCAGCAGCACTACAGCCTACTCTTATGTCGAAAGCCAACTGTCAAGGTATCTTTTAGTGCATGCCAATGTTAACAGCAGTCTCATCGGAACGACTAGACAGTTTTTCATCCCATTGGAAAGAGGAGACAGCTGTCCTTGCCGTCAGTCCCTCCGCCCTGCACCAATGACAAGGAGAAACCGGGCCAGAAATTCCAGGCACATTTTTTGTTCTACTGTCAGATATTGATCATAAATCATTTATACTATTTTTCTCCCCCTGTACACTTGCAGGTCTATCATACATAGCCATGTTGGAAAATGGGATTTTGAAAATTATGCTAGTGTAAATTGACCAATAGGTGTAAAAACTTAAAACCAACGGCTTCCAGGCAGATACACCCACAACATTTTGCAAGAGATGGATAGAGGACAAGCTATACAAAAAGAGATTTTCTGTACAATTAATTGGCCATATCTCTGGAAGTTACAATCGGATACAAATGAATATTCAAAAAAAGTAGGGGATATTTGATTTTGGGGGCATAATACTAAAATATTCAAATGACTACGAAAAAAGTCACTATAGAACCTAACAGAAGAAACATTTCCAGTCACATGTGACGCCCAAACGCACCAATAGCTACCGCATGGAATGCAGGTGATGCTTGGGATCATCATGGGGGTCCAACCCAAGATTTGCACGACTCTGACTTTGAAAGTTACAGTCATTGTGGCATTGAATTCCAGGGTGGAAACATCAGTTTACTTGTTTTAGTGACCAGAAAACAAATTTTGATATACGTCGGCTTACCCAAAATGAAAGGTTACGTGCCCTTGGCATGCTACAGATCGGCACAACACAGGCGGTTGTGGCGCGGACGATGAATGTTTCTCAGTCTGTCATAAGCAGGCTATGGTCCAGATACCGTGATACACAATCTGTACAGGACAGACCACGCTCAGGTCGACCAAGGGCAACAACTCAAGCCCAGGATCGATTTATCCGTACCTTGGCCTTGAGAAATCGTGTCATCACAGCAAATCAGATCAGCGCTCGTCTGAGTGGCCAGACGATTCGGAATCGACTGCATAGGGGTCACCTTCGCGCTCGACGTCCTCGCGTGATCCCTTGTTTGAGAGATCATCACATTTAGGCAAGACGTCGTTGGTGTAGGGATCGTCAACACTGGGATAATCGACGCTGGAGCAATGTGATGTTTTCAGATGAGTCAAGGTTCACTGTTGATTTTTTGGACAGACGTAGGAGGGTGTGGCGTCGTCGAAATGAGCGCTTCCAAGACGTTAATGTCATCAGACATGATCGATTTGGGGGTGGTTCTGTTATGGTGTGGGGAGGCATCACTGTTGCTGGAAGAACGGCTTTACATGTTGTTGCAGGGCGTGTTACAGGCCAGTACTACCGGGACAACATCTTGGCAGTCCAGTCCACGTCATGGCCGCCGTTTCATCTTCCAGGATGACAACGCAAGATGTCACAGGGCCAGGATCGTTACAGGTTACCTCCAACAACAGAACATCACCACATTACCTTGGCCAGCACTGAGTCCCGACCTCTCCCACATCGAGCATGTCTGGGACATGCTTGGACAGAGGTTACGTCAACGTCAACAACGTCCTGCCAATGTCCAAGAACTTGCTGCTGCGTTGCAACAGGAATGGGACAATCTGGACCAAAATGACCTTAGACGTCTCATTAGGAGTATGCCACGTCGGATCAATGCTTGTTTGGCAAACAGAGGAGGATTTACCCGTCACTGACTTTGTTGTGATGCTGTGGTAACTTTGCTGTTTGACCCCGGGTATCATTTTACCCTTATAATGGTCAGTCTGTGCCTTACTTAGTCTAACGATCATTTGGAATAAATCGATGAATGTGAAGTTCATTTCATTTCGTCATTTGTTTCTTCGTCAGTTTCATTAGGTGACTTTAATAACACTTAAAAATCAAATATCCCCTACTTTTTTTGAATAGTATATTTCAAGTTCCATCGAAATTGGATCATAATTGACCTTTCCGTCGACTCCGCCCACAAAAGAGTTTTAACCAATCAGCTTTGTTTTCAATTTCCCGCGAAATGACGTCAATGTTCCACGCTTCTTCACCTTAGACATTGTTGACATTTTGACATGTTTTGAAACGTCAGCAGTCATGGTGAAGCATTGTTCACACGGACTTTGTAAGAGCGATAGCCGGTATCCAGAGAAGTTAGAGGGCGGTGTCATATTCATTCCCTTCCCGAAACCGACAACAAACCACGAGAAGTGTCTGCGGTGGATAAAATTGTGTGGTCGACCTCACTCACAGTTGAATATCAACAACATCAATTCTAACCGATATGTGTGTTCCAAGGTAATTAATTTCTTTTTCATTAGACATATAACCGTTAAATAGGATAAAATATGTGCTATGGTTAATAATTAATTTTCTTTTAGCCAGATAGGATTACAATTTTTTTACATATCTTGGCCTTTTTCGTTAGACTTTAAAGGTCGTCTGCCAGAGCCGCCATTTTGAATTTGCTGTCAAAACGGGGAAGATAAATCCGTCTGACTGAATATGGACAAACCCTGTTACAGATCTTACTGGATATTTACGATTTACCTCACATTATTCCACAGCTTTTCATTCAGGCTTCTCGGTTCGAATTCCGTACTGCATAATTAATTCGCCAAAGATCAGTTGTTTCTTGGCCCATCCTCTGTGGCTCTAGCCAGTCTAGGCCTAGGCCTACCCACACCAACTTAAAAGTTTCAAGGCCTAAAGTCCGGTAAGCCTGTTTTCACAGTCAAATCATCATAGAACTAAATTTAGTTCTATGGTTAAATGAAGAGGGATAGAGGCCTGGATACTTACTAGATATAATTCCAAGACAGTCTGCCATTGTCAGTATATAGAAAGGCCTATTAAGTGCCATACTTAACTGTTAACAACAGTTACTAGTAAAACTGTTTTACTTTTCTAATTCTACCCTGGGGTATTTTGGGGTTTTCTGGCATGGCCTTGAGTAATGTTTGCTAGAGTTACAGTATTTTGTATCTGTATTTCAGCACTTTGTGAATCTATCAGGACCAACAGAAAATAACCCAGACCCATTTCCAGCTGATAAAAATGGAACTACTGTTATGTATAGTAAACCAACAAGAGCTGCACCAACAAAAAGACACAGTCAAATTATTGACAGGTAAATAAAAATGCCAAGACTCCACTGAAAATTTAATTTGCCTTTATTTATATTTAGTGATCTCAAGTGGATTTCATGTATGAATTTGTTGGGTTGCTTTGAAAATCTGATATAAAATAGCATGTATTCATTCTTCATGTCTGTTATTTGATAGTAGAATCTTACAGCAAAAATATCTGTGCCAGTGCTTCAATAGACAATGGTCAATAGACTTGTCAATATTATTTTTAAAATATGACAAAACTCCCTTTACTTTAAAGGGACAATATAACACTCTGCTGGCTTGGCAGCTCTAGAAAATAAATAATAGTCTTATTCTAAGTACCAGATGTTTATGTCTCCTACCTG
Source organism: Patella ulyssiponensis (assembly GCA_963678685.1). Lineage (NCBI taxonomy): Eukaryota > Metazoa > Mollusca > Gastropoda > Patellidae > Patella > Patella ulyssiponensis. The sequence continues at coordinate 57,659,442 of OY783228.1, read as the reverse complement.
TTGTGTAAATTATCCATTACATCATATTTTACTTGTCCAGAGGGTTCGAAAATATTTTAAAATCCAAGTCACATTTGAAAATGTTTACGTTAACCTTTTCAAATCATGTAGTTGAATTTTTTAAATTAGATGTGTTACGATGAAATTTATATCATCAATTTATTTAAATATTGTAAAATAATACAATTTGTTGACCAGAATAAAGATTAGGACATATTATTCAATTACAACAAGAGTGTTATTGGGGCTTTAAAGACCCAGCACATTATTTATTTTATAGATTATGAATAAAATATTTCATTTTTTTCTTTTACAGCAAAATTGTTGATGTGAAAAAAAGAAAGAAACCAGATGTTACTATTATTAATGAAATTCAGGAAGATCATCATGAGTCTGCCAGTCAAACAGTCGGTTTATGTAAGTACATAAACTTAATTATATACAGGTAGTGGGGGTGACTGGACCTCATGGGCGGTTTGATTGCACTTAAATTTTCCTTTCAAAGTCCTTTCAAAATAATGTAGGAGTAGGACTCAGATTTTGACTTATTATGTTGAATGTAGTGCATACTACATTTGAATAATCCGAGCTTGTGTGTTTTGGCCATTAATTATAGGGTAAATGTCAAAGATTAGAACAAATCCGTATCAAAATTAAATTGTCTTAGTAGAACAAAGACTGTCAAATTAACTCCCCTTACCATAATATTGTGCCAAATAATGTGACAAGTTTTGGGTTACAAATGATACAATACTATGTTGCCAGTGCAGTCGCCATATACTAGTAATTGACCTGCTACAATTTGGCTTTTACATGAGTTTCATAAAAGTCAAATAATTTGTTAACCATATTCAACATAAATAAATTATCAGGCTGAATTCTCTGTATAAATAAATCCTTCTTTGTGTAAACTACAAAGTCAACAAAATTTGAACCAGAAACTAACAGTTGTCCTTGAATTTGGTAAAAGTAATTATGATTAGTTTTAAGTTGAATAACACCATCTTTGTTTTCTAAACAAAAGTCATTATGCAGACAAGCATCTACAATCTTTAAGTCCCGTTCCTTAAAAGGACATTTTACTTCAAGTAACCCAACTGTACCATCCTGATCACAAATTTTTCCATCTGGTGTACCACCTAAAAATGTCAACTTTGGATTTACAATGAGTCCACAATCATGAACATGATTTCCAGATCTTTCAATATATAATTTGATGGCCTTTTTTTCATTGTTCTTTCCATATGATGTTGGTGCTGAAGTAAAGAATTTAGGATTTATTATTGAGTCAATAAATTTGTCTGACACAACTCTTCTTTTTACAATAGATCCAAACTCAGAAGCTGTTAATCTGTGTTTTCTCTCCTCAAACCATAGACGACTATTAGATTGATCCCGTGTTCTTTCTTCTATAGAAACACACTGTTGTAACTGCATAGATGGCGCTGTTTTGACTATTGCTTCACTAACATGAATGATCAGATCTCTTGGAAACTGTAAATTACCACAGTTTGTATTTACAGGTGTTTCACTCTTTGGTTTGAAGAAATGTGCCTGAAAATATAGAGAATAAACACTTAATCAATTAATTTGTCTATTTCCAGGGACATGTCCTCTAGATATGATGGCGTTAGCTGCAGAAAACAGTAGAATAACAACTATGCTTGCAAAAGAAATTACAGACAAAGAAAGGATGGTAGCAGAACAACAGAAAGAAATCAGAAGATTAAATGGTGAAATTGAAGAATTAAGTAAACAGAAGGGAATTGATCTTTTAGATCAAACTATTGAGAATGACAGTGTTTTACAGTATTATACTGGTTTTACAGCAGACGTTTTCAATTCTATTTATAAATTTTTAGTTCCAGAAAGATTGCCAAATAGTGGTGCTCCTTTTGAATATATTAGTAAAGGACGTCTAAAGAAACTATCTGATTTATCACTTCGTCATCAATTTTTTATAACCATGTGTAAATTAAGAAACAATTTTGACTTATTAGATTTGTCTTTTCGTTTTGCTATAACACAACAAGTTGTTAGTGTTGTTTTTAATACTTGGATTAATTATATGTTTTTGCGTTTTGGTGAAGTAAGTTTCTGGCCATCGAGAAATGTTTTAACGGAACATATGCCAACAGAATTCAGAAACGAATTTCCCAATACATTTGCCATCCTTGACTGCACTGAATTGAAAATACAGAAGCCAAAGTTTCTTGTAGCTCAATCCCAAACCTATAGCGATTACAAATTAAGGAACTAACACTTTAAAGGGGCTTGTAGTGTGTGACCCTAGGGGGTCAATTATATTTTGTTCAATGCTTTTTGGTGGTGCAACATCTGATAAAGATATGTTTAATAGGAGTGGATCAAGAGATACTTTGAAACATTTGATGAATATCGAATATTTAATACCTGGTGATGGTTTAATGGCGGACAAGGGCTTTAAGATTGAACAAGAAGATGCAAGTATTTCATTGAAATTAAATATTCCCCCATTTGCTCACGCTGGTAAACAAATGAGTGAGGGTGATGCTATATTCACCAAAAAGATTGCAAAACATCGGGTCCATGTAGAGCGAGCTATAAGAAGGGTTAAATCTTTTGAAATTTTAAGTGGTCAAATACCTTTATCTTTAATGTCAAGCATAGATCAAATTTGGGTTGTTTGTTGTTTTTTAACAAATTTTATGCCACCCTGTATTAAAGACAAAGATGCTGAAGAATAATATGCCAGTATTACTTACATGAGTTGACAATCCACTGCCAACACTAAAGGCGCCAATAAGTGTATTTATAAATTTATTAGTATCACTAGGTGGTGAAGAGACAAGGTAACTTATAGGACAACCTTTTAAAGACTGTAGATGCTGAATATCTTCTGTTTCCACTTGAAGTAATCTGAAATTTTCAATAATAGAATTAACATGAAATTTACTGGTATTTGAGTTTTGTTTTTATTTATCAACAATCTTCAATAAACATACAATCAAAGGGAATTTAAAAGTTAGTCTGTTCGCTTTTTCAATCACAACATACATTGTATTGTAAAACTCTTTTCATAATTGTACATAGTCATTTGACTCATTATTTATTTGTAAACATGTATTTAACAGTGATGAAAGTCTTCCGGAATTTTGGGGTGAGATTTCGGTAAAAATTCCGCCGGATTTTAAAAAAAAAATCAATCTTTCAAAATTAAAAAACCCCAGATATTCTAAAGAGAAAAATTTAACCCCGCGGACGCAGTGTTTTGCTTTTGCAGGTGCAGCCATATTGGTTATAACATGGCCTCGGCGTGTCTCGGAAATGTCGATATTAAAAGCGACAAAAAGCAACTCAGCATAACCTTTGTTCACGTGAGTGCGTGTTCACAAAAGAGAGATTATTCATTGATGTTGTTATCATTCACCTTTTCGGAATGTCAACATCAGGGTATTTGGTGCCGTCCAAATGACAAAGCGCGAGATAGGATTAGCATACGCCTCGTTTTGGACGGAACCAAATAATGGATGTTGTTTTAGATGTGATTTGTTGAACTATTTACAGTGAATTTTGAAAGCTATTCTGTGTGTGAATGTTGCACAATATTATCAAATATTGTCATCATGATTGTTTTGATATACATTTTGCTTTACATTTATTTTATCTTAATCTTTGCCGCAGATATCTCCAGAAAGTACTTCAGCATTTGATTTACTTCAAAATCCAGTGCTTGACACAAGTTGTACTGTAATAAAAAGTTGGAATTTTACTTTTCTTTTGTGTCTTAATTTTAGTTTCATATATCACCAGAATGCAACATAGGCATTCTTTCAAAAATTTTCTTGGGGGGCATGCCCCCGGCCCCCTTTTCATTTTTAACATTAATTTCTGAATTTTACTTACCTACAATCTTGGAGCGTATTCTGAACATGTTTTCTTTTGCGAACTGGCTTTGGATTAATAAAATGGATGTTGGTTACTGGTGCAGGATCAATTTTTTCACCTCTTGGCTTTCCCCAATGTTGTGGTAGTGATGTACATGACAGGTGTGCAGGGACATCACTAAATCCCATCAGTTGCCACTGTTGAAGAGCGATCACAAGCCCAACAACATGGGAGCAAGAGCCACACATCCTACAAATTAAATAATCATGTTAAAACAAATTAAGAGGCTATTCCACACAGGAACATGTTAGTCTATAGGGCATAGGTCCATACTGAACAGCTGTTAAGGCCTACATAGTATACATAAGCTGCCCCAGACCTTGGTAAGAAAATTAAAATTTGTGTATTTTTACTGCCTATGCTTATTAGCTACACTAATAGGCCTACCATTGTAATAGCGTCAACACTACAGCTCTGTGTGCAGGATGATTTATTAGTTGTACAGTACTACGACTAGGCCTCGTTTAAATTATACTTATTATAACCAGGCCTTGCAATCTACAGCAGTAATATATAGCCAACCTTGGTTTTCTCCAAATTTATATCAAATCTAGGCCTAGACAACAAAGGTGATCCTTATATTACTCATAATAAATATATCCAGTTGCAGGTCATATCAGAAATGTCGTAACTTTCTTTGCGTACCGGTACTCCTTTCCTGTGTGGCTGTGACTGTTACGTCCTATACTGAATCTATATGCTTCACAGACAGACAATTAAAAAAAAACATGCTGACAATCGGCCAAAGTGACAGTAAATAAGTACAATTTTCTTACCCAGCCTGACAGGAACAGTGAATATCTGACACTTCTTTTGGAGACACGTCTAAGTGAACTGAATGGGGTTTCTCATTCTTTCGCTGACTCCGATAACACTTGGCCGACACGTTGATGGTTGATCGGTCACTAGCCCAAAAAAGCTTTACATCAATGAAAAAACCTTTGTTAAACAATCTAAAGCCCTGCTGTCTTGATTTTAAACTCGCGTCACACTTTTCTTTCAAATATTCAACAGACAAATCAGCAGGAAGGTCCAACAGATTGGCACAAGATGAAACGACGTCTGTCATCGCCATGTTTGTTTATGTCTAAGGCGCGCCAATGTTGTCTAAGGTGACGTCATTATAAAAAGTGGGAGGAGCTACGGGTCTCTGACGGAAAGGTCAATTGTGACCCCTTGAGGGTCTACAACCTTGATATACCAGATGTTTACACTATTTGCGTAAGAGGGGCGCCATTTTGTCCGGCAGATTTTCATAAAATTCAAACTCTGTAATTATTAGGGTAGCCCGAATAATGGACGATCTTATGGCATCCAAATGGTACAAATTCCGTGGCTAGGAAATATATTACGGGACATTAAAATCTAGTATTTTCGTATTTGCCTTTCTGGAGCCCATTCGGACGCTTTGATCTCAAAAACTTCATTTCTGTAACTTCTGTTACGTAGAGTCTTCGTGGTAGTCTTGGATGTGAATCCAAATTTAAAAGAGTCAATATAGTATATCTGGTGCAAAAAGGGACACAATCCTTGAAAAAAGTCGAAAAAATCGTTATATATCTATGAGTATAATAGGATAAGGGAGGTAACTACTGTTAATCATAGATAGTGTCAGACTACCAATTATTTGCTACATAACAGATTAAAATAACTAAAGTACCCAGTGCCCCCCCCACTCAATAATTCTAGAAAACGCTCCATGGATCGGCTATACTGATTCCTGAAAGGCGGTTCAGTGCTGCTTGCAGGTCTAGTTATTATTATTATTATTTACCGCGGGAGCCTAAATCTCCATGATAGAAAACAGATATTGATCTGGAATTAGATTTTCTATTGGGAAACCATGTGGTGGCTACTTGATAAAATATTTTTGAAATTTCTGCGCATACCGAAAGTGACCGAACTTTGTACATTGTCTAAAAATTGAAAATCGGCCATAGTTTTGTCAATTCTTTATCCATTTTCAAACAAATTACATTTTTGGAATCCCTGAATCTTTTCTGAGACAATGGCTATCTCACATTTTTCAATTTCGAACATTCGTCTATGACTTTTATCGTTCGAAAATTGAAAACATGTTGTTTACGAGACAATTTTTGTTATTTTTCAAAATTTTCAAATTTGACCTTACCTGGCACTAATTATCACAAATCGCTGAAAATCAATAGACTTCTTTGTCTCATGACCTTAAACACTGTGTATATATTTAAAGTCAATCGGATATTAACTTTGACCTCAAGAGCGTCCACAAGATTTTTTGAAGTGATCAAGGGCCATAACTCTGGCACTAATTATCGGAAATCGCTGAAAATCAATAGGCATCTTCGTCTTATGACCTTACACACTGTGTATAAATTTAAAGTCAATCCATGGCTCGAAATGTTCACCTGTCTACTTGTCGGCGACAGGCGATTTTTTCGTCCGACAGGTAGCAAATAAAACTACCTGTCGCTTGCGACAGGTGGACTAAATTTTACTTGATGTTCAGTAAATTGACCACAATACTCACGACCACAATACTCACGTCCACGTCATGTACATGTAGGCCGTATTTATTTATTCGTAGAGTCGTTTCTAAATGCAAGAATTGAGCACGGAAATACCGCGAAAAGCCGCCATTTGCATTGTTTACATTTCGCTCTGTCGCAGGTTACAGGTACTCAGTTTGGAAGTAGACAATTTTATAACAATGAATTTCACACCATCTACGCTTGTTTTCATCTACTTGGCACTAGTTTATAGCATTAAGCCGGGATTCCATGTGTACGTACTGCGTAATGCGGAATGCGTAGTACGTAATGCGTATTTAACACTTTGCACTGAAATGGTAGGAGTTGATTCCATGTACACGTAATGCGTAAAGCGTGATGCACAGCGCGTAGTACGTGTTTCTTGGGACGCTCACAAGAGTGTCCGAATACGCAATACGCGTGTATACGGAGACCGGAAACGGGGATTCCCCAGGGGTTTTCCAAACGTGCTAGTTTTGGGATGGCAATATTCGGTTCTCATCCACATATAATACGCCACTCACGCACACATGGAAACTGACAATACGCGTTACGCAACACGCATCACGTAACACGCATTCCGCACGCATTACGGACGCACTGCGTACACATGGAATCCCGGCCTTATGGAGTATTATATCTAAGTAAATTAAAACGTCACCTGAAATAATTCTACCGTAATGACGTTCACCACAGCAAATATTAGAAAGTGGCTGTGGAGTGGAAGGGAAATACACACGGCTCGATAGATCGATGCTTCGTAAGTTCGTGTATCTAATCATTTAAATAATTTAAAAGACAATTCGACAAAATCAAATAATCAGGTCGGAAAAATATCTCGGATATTAATATAATTTGTAGCGTAAATATAGTCCCGATACATTGTATGTGAGACGGGAATTCCAGGTGGCGCTACTGTCTTTCGCACGCGGCATATTTCTTCCTGTGCGACGCACAGGTGTGATTTGTGTTTTGATATCCAATTCAATACAGATATTTTAAAATTTGAATTCTACACCTCAACGTCAACTATTCGATTTAGCACGGAGGTGTGATACCATGATAATTTGCGGAATCCACGTGGCTACTGATGATAGAATTGTAGTTGTACGAATCTTCGAGTCACTGAGCCCCCTAAAGCAGATTCGCCGACTTTCAAGAACTTTTAGGCCTTCCGATGTCTAAGAAATAAAAAGGTTTCATATTACGATATTCATATGAAGCAATGTATGTCAATACCTAAACAAACGTGTGTGTACCTACATGTATGGATATGTGTGATACTATACTATTACTTAGTCTTTGGGTTTGACAATTGAGAGTGACAGGTTATTTACTGAAGCGAGAGGTATGATGAAAAGCTACCTGTCGCTTGTGACAGGTAGCTTTTTTCAAACATTTCGACGCCTGCAATCGGATATTAACTTTGGCCTCTAGAGCGTCCACAAGATTTTTTGAAGTGATCAAGGGCCATAACTCTGGTAGTTATTATGGGAAATCGCTGAAAAACAATAGGCTTCTTCGTCTCATGACTGTAAACACTGTGTATAAATTTAAAGTCAATCGGATATTAACTTTGGCCTCTAGAGCGTCCACAAGCAATTGTGGACGCCGGACCACCGGATTAGGATAAAATGTACCCTATATCAATACATGTTTATATTGTTGTTGCCCATGTCAATCCGTCGGTCGGTCCGTCCGTCCACAATTGGGTTCGAATTTCGTGAAATTCAGACCATTATTGACAAAATGGTCGCCACTTGTACGCCAATATGGTAAAAAAAATATGGTATATCAAGGTTGTGGACCCTGTAGAGGTAACACTATTGGACTGTAACTTCATGGATTATTGCCCCAGATTGTACGAAAAATCATGTTTTTAGATTGTGAACACTGTAGAGATCACAATTGTGAATCAATTTTGATGAAACTTGAAATGCATGTTTATAACAGATCTTGGCTCCTTTCGATATTTGCGCATATCGGATTTTAACGTTCTGAATTATGGCCCGATTGTACGAAAAATCGCTTATTTTATCTTGTGGTTCCTCTGGAGTTCACAATTATTATCCGATGTTAAAAGAACGTTTGAATGTATAACTGTTACACCTTAATATAGGTCGAGTTCAAATTGCTTGTAAATTGGATGAAAATTGTCAGACAAAATGCTGCCGCTTGTACGCGAGTAGTGTAAAAATATGGTTTATCAAGGTTGTGGACCCTGTAGATGTTAATGCATTTCAGATCGTAACGTCCTGAGTTATTGCCCTTCATTGTACGAAAAATCGCGTTTTGGCGTGTGGTCCCTCTAGAGGTCACAATTATTATGCTGGTTTATTAATCTTGCTACTCTTTTTTTTTTTCAACCTATTCATAGATGTACTACTGGAGATTGGGGTGTAAACGTACCAAAACATTGTAGAGTTTTTGTTAAAAGCAACTCTACTAAAACACCCTTTTAATTTTTACTTCTGCACAATTAAAGATGGGTTCCCAGAAGAGTATTTATCGGGTGGTTATTGCCTATAAAAGTATGACAAATTTGGTATATATTGAAAGTAGAGATATCCAATCTTACCAGAAAAATACTGGATTCCTTGAAAAACACTCATGAAGTGTAAACAGGACAAAAATGTAAGGGTTCCCTTAATAGACAGCCCGACGATTAGGACGACAAATTTATGACGTAATGCACATACCAAAACTGTTTTTATGACGTTAGAGAGCATCACAAGTCTCAGTTTACCATTCACAATGTGCTTAGACTCGTACTTGACTTGTGCTTACGTAAGAACGGTCTTGAGAATTTTCTTAAGACAGCATTTTATAAAGATTCTTACGTAAGTAAAAGTGAAGCATAACTTTGTGCTTACTTTAAGAATTTTTGTAGGAACCGGGCCCAGAATAAGCGTTGTCTGATTCTGAAAATATTGTACACCAGTTACGCCCTTTCCATACAATGGTCGTGAAAGTCCAATTTTGTTACAAAAACTTTATGATTTTTAACCAAAATGACATATTGGGCACAAGGAATGCTCAAATAACAAAATTTAGTACTAATGTTGATAATCAATGGTCACTGTTACTAGTCGTCGGTCATCAGTAAAAGAAAAATCGCATGTCAAATACTGATTTTTAGACGTTTTCAGAATATTGTAGCACACTAGTGGGTTTAGAGTCAGTAAATTTGTTTCTTATGACATAATATAGTTGGTCGAATGTCCTTCATTAACACACCCAGCAATTGTAGGTCAGACCCGCCAAGAAGCAACTACCGGTACATGCGTTTAAGGATGATGCAGTTTTCAACATACGTAAAATTGCCACTTTAAGATAACTTACAGAAAATCCCACATGATTCATTTATTCCCAAACGACTGCAGGATTTAAATGGACCACTTGGCCTATCATACCTGACCAATATTTTACAGTCACAATATTTAGAGTAGGAGCATTTTGAAATTTGGGCAAAAAATGGTCCAAATATGGCAAATTTTGAACCAAAACACTGAAAATTGTCATTTAAAATTTTTTTCACTGCATTGCATGACTTCTGTTGCCTAGGTGTCCCCATAGACCAAGTATGATTGCAAATTACTGACCCCCCAGGATTATCGGGTTTTATTCAATTTTTGCATGGTCCTCAGACACGTTCTTAAGTCTTGTGTCCTGATGTATTTACTGGTAAATGTTAGGGACAACATTTCCGATGGGGAGGGAGTATGTTATAGATGGTAAAATAGAAAATATTTTACAATTTTTGTGTGTATTAATTTTTAAAGTTTTTAGCACAGCACGTTAGTGAACACAGGGTTTTTATTACTTGCCTGGTTTATACGATAATGAAGTATTGAACCCGTTCTGGATTGTTTGTTTAACAACCGCCAGGCCCCCTCTACAACAATATGTTCGAACATTTTTTTAAAATCAGATCGAATTGTGACCTCTATAGGGACAACAACCTAAAAACAAGATTTTTCATACCATCAGGGTCCATAATTCAGGAAGTTTAGATCTGATATCGAAAGGAACTAAGATCTTAGGGAGATAAACCTATTTTTCAAGTTTCGTTCGAATCGGATAAAAATTGGGACCTGCAGAGTGTCCACAAACAAATTGCGGACGGTGTGACAGATGCACAAACAGGGGTGACGGCATAATACTTCCACGTGCAAATGTGAAACTTATAATCAATAGAAACAGGGAACTTAAACCAAATACGGACGGTTTGATGGGATCAATTTTGATTTGGTCAAAATGATGCATTTGATATTCAGATAAGTTGATATAAAATAATTAATAGAATACAATATCAAAAGATAGGTTGCCAGGCAACATAACATACGGCCACAATAGCTAAGTCGTCCGGTTGTCACATACTTTTTGGGTCTGTAATGAGAACGTTTACAACACATGAAAATCTTATTACGAGTAATAGCCCATTAAGAATCTATCAGAAATGAGAATTGTTTTGATTGTTTGTCTCCTGGCCTTCGCCCACAAGATATTTCTGGCAGTAATTAATGGAAATCGTTGAAAATGAGTAGGATCTTTCATCTTATGACCTTAAACACTGTGTATAATTTTAAAGTCAAACACATATAAGCTTTAGCCAAGAGCATTTACAAAATATTTCAAAGTGATCAAGGGCCATAACTGTAGCAGAAATTATCAGATATCGCTAAAAACAATAGGTTTCTTCGTCTCATGACCTTAAACACTGTGTTTAAATTTAAAGTCAATCAGATATTAACTTTAGCCTTTAGAGGTTTCACAAGATTTTTCAAAGTGATCAAGGGTCATAACTCTAGCAGTAATCATCGGATATCGCTGAAAATCAATAGGCATCTTTGTCTCATGACCTTAACACTGTGTATAAATTTAACGTCAATTGGATATTATCTTCAGCCTTTACAGCGTTCACAACAAATTGTTTACAATAGGTCGATGGACGGACGGACGGACGGACAGACCGACAGACAGATGCACTGAGATGACAATATACGTCCACATTTCCATGTGGGCAAATAAAAACCATAATTCAGGATATGCGCGAATATTGATTGGGGTAAAAATATTCATTTCAAGTTTCATCAAATCAAATAAAAGGATCGTTTTTTGTAATTGCATTCTATTAATTATTTCACATGATATTGTTTTCTATTAACTATTTCACATGAAAATGTGGGCGAATAAAAACATGATTTTTCATGCAATCATGGGCCATAAATCAGGAAGTTACTGACCGATATGCACGAATATCGAAAGGAAACAATGTCTTTGGGTTATAAACTAACTTTTCGAATTTCAACAAAATCAGATAAAGATAGGTTGCCACGCCACGAAACATACGCCCCCAGCAGCTAGATCGTCCGGGCAATCAAAAAGAGTTGTCACATATTTTTACTTTTTTCGGTAATGAAACATTTATAATACACTAAAATCTGATACAGAGTGACAACTCATTAAGTAATAATCAGAATATCATTAGAATTGTTTAGCTTTTATAATGTTCTCCTCCATAACGTCTATAAAATTGATAAATGAAATTGAAATGTAGCTAAATATACTTACTTTTTACTTAAATACATTAAAATCCATCTAGGTAGTTTTACAATTGTGATGATAACTGCACCTGTGGCTACAGAACCTAAATGATAGATAATCATGCGACCAACAGAATTACCTATCACACAGCTAACACTTTCTTTATTTCTACAAAACAACAAAAATTAGAAAATAACTAAAATTTACCAAATATCTAATCAAGCAAATTGGATGAAACTTGTAAAGATGTTATATGTTGTTTTATTTGTTTTATGTAAGTTTTGCCAGTGACAAATTATCATTGTCAGACAGAGAATGTGGAGCCATAGAGTGTATGCAGAAAATTACTGGTCTTATTCCACACTGATCAGCACTGGTAAGGATCACAGCGATGTGACTTAAAGAGCCACATAAATTAACTTTTTTCCTCCGACAAATTAAATAAAGATGTTTGAAGTATTTGTAGATAAAAATTATTTTCTAGTTAGTGTAAATGAGTATCAAAATGAGTAAAAGGCACCATTCTGCACGAACCAGTAACGTCTTATGTAAACAATGCACGCTCCATTGAGCCAATGATTGATCGACTTGCGTGATGTGAAGTCACGTTTAAAAGGCAGTCATCTTTTATAGAGATATATACTATTCAAAAAAAGTAGGGGATATTTGATTTTGGGGGCATAATACTAAAATATGCAAATGACTACGAAAAAAGTCACTATAGAACCTAACAGAAGAAACATTTCCAGTTACATGTGACGCCCAAACGCACCAATAGCTACCGCATGGAATGCAGGTGATGCTTGGGATCATCATGGGGGTCCAACCCAAGATTTGCACGACTCTGACTTTGAATGTTACAGTCATTGTGGCATTGAATTCCAGGGTGGAAACATCAGTTTAATTGTTTTAGTGACCAGAAAACAAATTTTGATATGCGTCGGCTTACCCAAAATGAAAGGTTACGTGCCCTTGGCATGCTACAGATCGGCACAACACAGGTGGTTGTGGCGCGGACGATGAATGTTTCTCAGTCTGTCATAAGCAGGCTATGGTCCAGATACCGTGATACACAATCTGTACAGGACAGACCACGCTCAGGTCGACCAAGGGCGACAACTCAAGCCCATGATCGATTTATCCGTACCTTGGCCTTGAGAAATCGTGTCATCACAGCAAATCAGATCAGCGCTCGTCTTCAAACAGACACTGGTGTGAGAGTGAGTGGCCAGACGATTCGGAATCGACTGCATAGGGGTCACCTTCGCGCCCGATGTCCTCGCGTGATCCCTTGTTTGAGAGATCATCACATTCAGGCAAGACGTCGTTGGTGTAGGGATCGTCAACACTGGGATAATCGACGCTGGAGCAATGTGATGTTTTCAAATGAGTCAAGGTTCACTGTTGATTTTTTGGACAGACGTAGGAGGGTGTGGCGTCGTTGAAACGAGCGCTTCCAAGACATTAACGTCATCAGACATGATCGATTTGGGGGTGGTTCTGTTATGGTGTGGGGAGGCATCACTGTTGCTGGAAGAACGGCTTTACATGTTGTTGCAGGGCGTGTTACAGGTCAGTACTACCGGGACGACATCTTGGCAGTCCATGTTGTGCCGTTCGCACGACGTCATGGCCGCCGTTTCATCTTCCAGGATGACAACGCAAGATGTCACAGGGCCAGGATCGTTACAGGTTACCTCCAACAGGAATGGGACAATCTGGACCAAAATGACCTTAGACGTCTCATTAGGAGTATGCCACGTCGGATCAATGCTTGTTTGGCAAACAGAGGAGGATTTACCCGTTACTGACTTTGTTGTGATGCTGTGGTAACTTTGCTGTTTGACCCCGGGTATCATTTTACCCTTATAATGGTCAGTCTGTGCCTTACTTAGTCTAACGATCATTTGGAATAAATCGATGAATGTGAACTTCATTTCATTTTGTCATTTGTTTCTTCGTCAGTTTCATTAGGTGACTTTAATAACACTTAAAAATCAAATATCCCCTACTTTTTTTGAATAGTATAGATGGTTCCGCGTAGACAGCAATTGCTCATAATTCATTGCGCGGTCGCCATCATATCTGGCAACTCGCTGCAACTACGTACGCTATTGTATAAAAGATGCATTGTCCTGAGAAAAATATGTTAATGAAGACATTAAATACCAACACTCTATAGTCTATGTACGCCCGTATGTATGGTTCGAAATTTGAAAACACATGCTTTATGAGACAATTTTTGTTATTTTTCAAAATTTTCAAATATGACCTACATTTTTCGATGCCTGAATCACATCCGATTCCAGTAATATCAGTTTCACTCAGAGTTATCGCCCTTTATTTTTCGAATTTTCTGCCCATTTTCAAACCCTTATATTTTTTGGAAAGGATATAACGATATTTCTGAAAACCCTGGAACATAATGCCATATGGTCAGACAGTTGCATAAAGCAATTTCAACAACGATCCGTAAACCGGAAGTAGTCGAAATTATGTCTGATATTTTGAAAAAAATGGGTTCTTCTGGGAAAAACGTGATTTCCTCGTCCGATATCAACGGATTAAAGGGATTAAGGTATCGTTGGGTTGTATGGGAATTGAGTTCCGTATGATACCCAATTCATACAGATACGATGTCTCGGAAGTAAAATATGGCACGCTGAAAATCAAGTATTTTGTAATTTGGAGCTTTTTTTGAAGCCCTTTTCTCGAAAACTGCTTCAGCGATTTTTCTTAAACTTTTTCTATCGAGAGTCCCTTCGATGGTCTTTAGCAAGGAGCCATCCAATAAGACCTTCGAACAATTGGAGTAGGACAAAAAAGTAGTATCATCCTACTTGAGCAGAAATGAGGAAAAACATGTCGCATCAATTTGTGTTAGCCGCCATTGGCTAATTTAGTTTTTTGTACCTAGATTAATTATTAAACATGCATTATGCAAGAGCTAAATCTGCCAATTGCAGGTCTTTCTTTAGGCCTGAAATGTCTTCTAAAGTATTAATTAGACATTAATTAACTGATCCAGGCCTTAATCATCTCTCGATGGCATCAGATTTCTCCGATATTAAACAGATTGGAATGGTTCAGCAATCCTTCGATTTAATCAAATATGGTGGACCGTTGCGTAGCTTTGATCAACCAGTACCGTGGTTGAAATTAATGCACACGTCTGTCAAACCTTCAAAGGCTAATACCTTCGCTTGCAATAGAGTAATTTGAATGAAATTTTCAAATTATTCATTTTACATTATCCACTTTCGAACTATTATAGCAAGAATGGCTAGTTCTTTATCTAAATCTTACATAATGTATCTTTAAGCTTTCATATTACATATGAAAGCTTATTGTTTCTGTTAAGATTATCATTATTCTCAGAATATAACCATAGGATCTTTCTGAAACTTTGACCTATTCCCCCAAAAATGGGTGGTGAGTATTGTTTAAATATATTTTCAAAACGTTTTATTCATTCGAAATCACCAAATTTTACCAACGAAAAAACTAACAATGCATAGTCGTAACTTTGTTATTTATTCACCTATTTTACTAATTCTTTTTTCTTTGAGTACCTTGTAAAAAATCATTTTCATCTGCAGTTTCAAGTTTTTGAATTTCGAAATTTCGTCACTCTGTGATTTCGTTTCGGAAGTTAAGACCAATATGACAACTTCTTTAATAATTGCACGATTCTCATGAAATTTGGAATGTAAGTAGATTATACCGATGCGAATTGAAAGATGTCCTTAGAAACTTTCTAATTTATCTCCCCTTTGAGAAATTAAAGATCGAAGTTTTCAGAAAAATCGACGAAATATAGGTCGGATCACCTTAAAAAATTTTTTGTGTATTAGCTGAGGAATTCCTGATGAGTACACAAAATATGAAGTCTATCGATCGAATCGGAAGTGCCACCATCTTGAAACGTGAAAAGTCCCTAAGGCTTTTGTGATATTTTACTTACAGACACGGGAGTTATATTTTCTGAATCCTTGAAGGAATGTCTAAAAAAACGTTCAGAGCAGAATTTTGATTTAGGGCAACTGGTAGTGACCATTTTGAATTGAATATGAGAAATAGTGAAAAATCTACATTAACGGGCATGTAAATAAACAGAATAGACCGTAGTGTGTTAAATGCGTCAGCTATTTCTGAAATTAATACATTTCAGGATAGCCGGGATACGGGTCGAATTTTTGGTGTTTGAATATTTGAAAGATAGGCTGGCACTGCCAGGCAGGATACGCCCACATTTTCGAGAGATGGATAGAAAACAAGCAATACCTAAAGTGATTTTTCCTACATCATTAAGTTAGAATTTGATATGTGCAAATATCGAAATGAATTAAGATCTTTGGGTTATAAAGGTGCATTTCAGTAGGCTTCAAATTTGACTGGGGATCATGTTGCTAAGTGGGTAAGATGCTGGCTCGGTAGCCTTGAGGTTGGGTGTTTGATCCCTGCATTGGGTGACAAAGTTCATCTAGATTTTCTGGCGTGGTTTCCCCTTGTTAGTGATGAAGGATGGATGGCCTCACAAGAACAGCTGTCAATTTTGGTCCGATTTTCACAAAATTCGACCTCAACCTTCATTACGATGTAACGGTGATATAATCAAACGTTTTTTTAAATGAGATAATAATGCTGACCCCAGAGGGACCACAAGCTAATAAAAAAAAAAGGTCATTTTTCGTACAATCAAGGGCCATAATTCAGGAAGTTACAATCCGATATGCACAAATATCGAAAGGATCTAAGATTGTAAAGTTGTAAACATGTGTTTCAAGTTTCATCAAAATTGAATGAAGATTGTGTCCTCTACAGGGTTCACAACCTTGATATACCATATTTTTACACTATTCGCGTACAAGCGGCGGCCATTTTTTCAGTCAATTTTGGTCCGATTTTCACGAACTTTGACCTCAACCTTCATTACGATGTAACGGTGATATAATCAAAAAGGTCATTTTTCGGACAATCAGGGGCCATAATTCAGGAAGTTACGATCCAATGGGCGCAAATATCGAAAGGAACCAAGATCTTTGGGTTATAAACACGCATGTCAAGGGTCCACAACCTTGATATAACATATTTTCACACTAATCGCGTACAAACGGCGGCCATTTTGTCTGTCAATTTTGCTTTGATTTTCACGAAATTCAAACTCAGCCTTCATTACCATGTAACGGTGATATAATCAAACGGTTTTTTAAATCGGATAATAATTTTGACCTCCAGAGGCACCACAAGCTTAAAAGGGCAATTTTTCGGACAATCACGGGCCATAATTCAGGAAGTTACAATCCAATGGGTGCAAATATCGAAAGGAACCAAGATCTTTGGGTTATAAACATACCTTTCAAGTTTCATCAAAATCGGCTCAAAATTGTGACCTCTATAGGGTTCACAACCTTGATATAACATATTTTCACACTATTTGCGTACAAACGGCAGCCATTTTGTTTGTCAATTTTGGTCCGATTTTCACGAAATTTGAACTCAACCTTCATTACCATGTAATGGTGATATAATAAGATAGGCTGGCACTTTTCGAGAGATGGATAGAGAACAAGCAATACCGAAAGTGATTTTTCCTACATCATTAAGTCCTGTATTTCATACTGTATTGGGAGCAGCCATTTTGTTGGTCAGTTCCAGTCTGATATTCATGAAATTTTGAAGCTGACAATGATTATGGTGTGACGGTACACAACCTAGAAATGTGTACAAACGGCGGCCATTTTGTCTGGCAATTATGGTCCGATTTTCTCGAAATTCGAACTCAACCTTCCGTAGGGTGTAACGGTGATAAGAGTCAAACGTTTTTTTAAATCGGATAATAACTGTGACCTCCAGAGGGACCATAGGCGATTTTTCGGACAATCAGGGGTCATAATTCAGGAAGTTACGATCCGATATGCGCAAATAACGAAAGGAACCAAGATCTTTGGGTTATAACCATGCATTTCAAGTTTCATCAAAATCAAATTAAAATTGTGACCTATACCGGGTCCACAACCATGATATACCATTTTTTAACAGTATTCGCGTACAAACGGCGGCCATTATGGAATGGCAATTTTGGTCCGATTTTCCCGAAATTCGAACTCAAACCTACCTTAAGGTGTAACGGTGATATAATCAAACATTTAAATCGGAAAATAATTGTGACCTCCAGAGGGACCACAAGCTAAAAAGACAGGCTGGCACTGCCAGGCAGGATACGCCCACATTTTCGAGAGATGGATAGAGAACAAGCAATACCGAAAGTGATTTTTCCTACATCATTAAGTTAGAATTTGATATGTGCAAATATCGAAATGAATCAAGATCTTTGGGTTATAAAGGTTCATTTCAGTAGGCTTCAAATTCGACTGGGGATCATGTTGCTAAGTGGGTAAGATGCTGGCTCGGTAGCCTTGAGGTTGGGTGTTTAATCCCTGCATTGGGTGACAAAGTTCATCTAGATTTTCTGGCGTGGTTTCCCCTTGTTAGTGATGAAAGATGGATGGCCTGACAAGAACAGCTGTCAATTTTGGTCCAATTTTCACGAAATTCGACCTTAACCTTCATTACGATGTAACGGTGATATAATCAAACGTTTTTTTAAATGGGATAATAATTCTGACCCCAGAGGGACCACAAGCCAAAAAAAAAGGTCATTTTTCGTACAATCAGGGGCCATAATTCAGGAAGTTACAATCCGATATGCACAAATATCGAAACGAACTAAGATTGTTAAGTTGTAAACATGTGTTTCAAGTTTCATCAAAATTGAATGAAGATTGTGACCTCTATAGGGTTCACAACCTTGATATACCATATTTTTACACTCTTTGCGTACGAGCGGCAGCCATTTTTTCAGTCAATTTTGGTCCGATTTTCACGAAATTTGACCTCAACCTTCATTACAATGTAACAGTGATATAATCAAACATTTTTTTAAATGGGATAATAATTCTGATCTCCAGAGGGACCACAAGCTAAAAAAGGTCATTTTTCGGTCAATCAGGGGCCATAATTCAGGAAGTTACGATCCAATAGGCGCAAATATCGAAAAGAACCAAGATCTTTGGGTTATAAACATGCATGTCAAGTTTCATCAAAATCGGTTCAAAATTGTAACCTCTGTAGGGTCCACAACCTTAATATAACATATTTTAACACTAATCGCGTACAAACGACGACCATTTTGTCTGTCAATTTTGGTCCGATTTTCACGAAATTTTACCTCAATCTTCATTACCATTTAACGGTGATATAATCAAACATTTTTTTAAATCGGATAATAATTTTGACCTGCAGTGGGACCACAAGCTAAAAAGGGTGATTTTTCGTACAATCAGGGGCCTTAATTCAGGAAGTTACGAATCAATGAGCGCAAATATCGAAAGGAACCAAGATCTTCGGATTATAAACATGCATGTCAAGTTTCATCAAAATCGGTTCAAAATTGTGACCTCTATAGGGTCCACAAGCTAAAAACGTGATTTTTCATACAATCAGGGGCCATAATCCATCAAGTTTTGATCCGATACATGCCAATATCGAAAGCAGCCGAGATCTTATGGGGATAAACCTATATTTCAAGTTTCGTCAAAATCAGATAAGAATTGTGACCTGTAGAGAGTCCACAAACAAATTGTTGACGGACGGATGGACAGGGGCGACAACATACGTCCACATGAAAATGTGGGTGTATAAAAAGGCGATTTTGCGTATAATCAGGAGCCATAATTCAGGAAGTTACGATCCGATATGCGCAAATATCGAAAGGAACCAAGATCTTTGGGTTATAACCATGAATTTCAAGTTTCATCAAAATCGAATTAAAATTGTGACCTCTACAGGGTCCACAACCTTGATCTACCATTTTTTAACAGTTTTCGCGTACAAACTGGCGGCCATTTTGTATG
The DNA here is from genome assembly GCA_963678685.1 of Patella ulyssiponensis. NCBI lineage: Eukaryota > Metazoa > Mollusca > Gastropoda > Patellidae > Patella > Patella ulyssiponensis. The sequence continues at coordinate 57,639,542 of OY783228.1, read as the reverse complement.
GCAATTTTGGTCCGATTTTCCCGAAATTCGAACTCAACCTTCCTTAGGGTGTAACGGTGATATAATCGAGCGGTTTTTTAAATCGGATGATAATTGTGACCTCCAGAGGGATCATAAGCTAAAAAAGGTGATTTTTCAGACAATCAGGGGCCATAATTCAGGAAATTACGTTCCGATAGGCGCAAATATCGAAAGGAACCAAGATCTTTGGGTTATAAACATGCATGTCAAGTTTCATTAAAATCGGTTCAAAATTGTGACCTCTATAGGGTCCACAAGCTAAAAACGTGATTTTTCGTACAATCAGGGGCCATAATCCATGAAGTTTTGATCCGATACATGCCAATATCGAAAGCAGCCGACATCTTATGGGGATAAACCTATATTTCAAGTTTCGTCAAAATCAGATAAGAATTGTGACCTGTAGAGAGTCCACAAACAAATTGTGGACGGACGGACGGACGGACGGGGGCGACGACAATATACGTCCACATGAAAATGTGGGCGTATAAAAAGGCGACTTTTCGTACCATCAAGAGCCATAATTCTGGACCCTTCAATCCGATATGCATATAATGAAAGGAAACAAGATCTTTGGGTTGTAAACATGCATTTCAAGTTTCATCAAAATAGGATTAAAATTGTGAGCTCTACAGGATCCATAACCTTGATATACCATATTTTTACACTATTCGCGTACAAGCGGCGTCCATTTTATCCGTCCGTTTTGGTCCGATTTTCACAAAATTCAAACCCAACCTTCCTTACGGCACAACGGTGATCTAACCAAATGTTTTTTTTAAATCAGATAATAATTGTGCCCCCCAGAGGGACCACCAGCTTAAATAGATGATTTTATGTAAAATCAGGGGCCATAATTCAGGAAGTTACGATTCAATATGCACAAATATAGTAAGGGAAACAAGATCTTTGGGTTATAAACATGCATTTCAAGTTTCATCACAACCGGATTGAAATTGTGACCTCTACAGGGTCCATAACATAATATACCATATTTTGACACTATTCGCGTACAAGCGGCGGCCATTTTGTCCGACAGTTTTGGTCCGACTTTCACGAAATTCAAACTCAACCCTCATTACGGTGTAACGGTGATATAATCAAACATTTTTTTAAATCGGATAAAAATTGTGACCTCTGGAGGGACCACAAGTCAAAAACGTGATTTTTCGTACAATCAGGGGCCATAATTCAGGAATTGCGCAAATATCGAAAGGAACCAAGATCTTTGGGCTATAAACATGCACTTTATGTTTCATCAAAATCGGATAAAAACTGGGACCTCTAGAGTGTCCACAAGCTAAAAACACTATTTTTCGTACAATCAAGGGCCATAACTGATGAAGTTACGGTCCGACACATGCCAATATCGAAAGGAACCGAGATATTAGGGAGATAAACCTATATTTCAAGTTTCGTTGAAATTGGATAAAAATTGTGACCTGTAGAGTGTCCACAAGCAAATTGTGGACGAACGGACGGACGGACAAACAGGGGCGACGGCATAATACGTCCACATGAAAATGTGGGCTTATAAAAATCAATATACTTGTTTGTTTCAACACCTTAAACTTTGTGTATCAATCTGAAGTCAATCGGATGATAAGTATGGCCTCTATAGCGTCACAAGATTTTTTGACGTGATCAAGGGAGATAACTCTGGCAGTAATTATTTGACTTCGTGTCATGACTGTAAACACTGTGTATAAATTTAAAGTCAATTGGATATCAACTTTGGCCTTTACAGCGTCCACTAGATTTTTTGAAGTGTTCAAGAGCCATAACTCTGCCAGTAATTATCAGAAATCGCTGAAAATAGGCTTCTTCGTCTCATGACCTTAAACACTGTGTATAAATTTAAAGTCAATCGGATATTAACTTTAGCCTGTAGAGCGTTCACAAGATTTTTTGAAGTGATCAATGGCCATAACTCTGGCATTAATTATCGGCAATCGCTGAAAATCAATAGGCTTCTTCGTCTCACGGCCTTAAACACTGTCAGGGATGTGCCTACACTATAACAATTACCGGACGGCACCGCCCAGCACCAATATTGTCCGCCCGGTAGAAATATTTTGAAGCAGATTTCCGCCCACATCCATTTTCTTGAAGATAATCTAAATTTGTAAAACCATTTTTATTTGTTGCTTTTAACCTCATAAATTGAATAAATTATTTTGACTCTCGTCAAACTGACCTTGTGTCATAGCAAAGACATCTAAATATACGTTTTCGACTAAATACAGTAATTTCGCATATAACAGACACCTCGGGACCGGAAGAAATCGTCCGTTATATACAAAAAATCTACTATCCGTGGTGAAGAACAAGAGGTCGAAATCACCAGTCGTATGCCTATTCACAGCGTGACACGCTTCAGTGTGCTGCAGGGTTTCCACACGTTGATTTCCAATTTTCTCTGGAGCTCTATTATCACTAAAATACTGTTACACGATCTCAAAGTCACATGGAACTCTTTGTCTACCATATTTAGGCATGGCTCACTACGAAATGTGTAAAATGGTTGATTTTGGCGCGAAACAGCTGAAAATGGTCACGTACGCCCATAACAGACATGCTTAAAGCATGCCGCACGCGACGGGGAATTTGGCTTTGATTTCTACAAATTACTAAACTACCAATGTTATATTGATAATATACCATTTCATAAAGAAGAAAACAATGTACTTTATTATTTATATTTAATTCCCAACCAGAATGTGACGTTAACATTCCTGTGTACCTGACATTACCAGTCAGGAGGCTCTTCTATTCGCCCCCCCCCCCCCCCACCGTTTTTTTCTCATCTGTAGGCCTACCGTTTTGTGTCGTATTGGATTTTTGATTAGCAGTATGGATATTTTCAGAGAAAAGTATAATAAATGACATATTTTCCCGACCTAATTATTTGATTTGGTCATATTTTCTAGTAAATTATTGACAGCCTTTATTTCTGGAAATTGTTTTGAACGTTTTAAATGACTAAATAAACCAGACATGCCGTGTGCATTTCCATTCCAGCATGTGATGTTACGGTAGATTTAGGTCAGATGACTTGGGGAGCTCGTGTTTTATTTATTTAAATATAAATACTTCATAATGCAGCTATAAACTTTTGACAGCAAGATGAAAACATGCGAAGATGGTGTGAAATTCATTGTTATGAAATTGACTGCTAGTGCCACTTGACTTCCAACCATCTGAGAAACCGTACGACAATGTTATACGTTCCATGGTACAACTGAATAAATGCCGACTTTTCGATAGAAAAATGCAGTCAAGAGAACAATAAATTCCTATGTTCAATTTTGCCGTGAATTATGCAGGTATGCAACGGCAGTTTCAGTGTCAACATTGACAAATTGCCGTCGTCATATTCTCACATAAATTACCGCGGCTAAAGATGCCGTTGTTCTTATTTATTTTCTACAGCTAAATACTACGGGCCGTCTTGGAGTCACTCATGAAATTGCGCATCTGTGTATAAATTTAAAGTCAATCGGATATTAACTTTGGCTTCTAGAGCGTCCACAACATTTTTGGAAGTGATCAAGGGCCATAACTCTGGTGCTAATTATCGGAAATTGCTGAAAATCAATAGGCTTCTTCGTCTTATGACCTTACACTGTGTATAAATTTAAAGTCAATCGGATATTAACTTTGGCCTCTAGAGCGCCCACAAGATTTTTTTAAGGGATCAAGGGCCATAACTCTGGTAGTTATTATCGGGAATTGCTGAAAAACAATAGACTTCTCCATCTCATGACCTCAAACACTGTGTATAAATTTAAAGTCAATCGGATATTAACTTTAGCCTCTAGAGCGTCCACAAGCAATTGTGGACGCCGAACGGCCGGGGGCGACAACAATATACGACCACATTTTCTGTTTCTGTTTCTGCCTGGTAATGGCCACAATCAACTAGATGATTATTCTGCCATGTGTTAGGGTGCGCATGATTAAGAACAGGTTAAAAAACGGATAAAAACAGTTCAATCATTTAGTGGAGGAGTGACACCTGTGCCTTGAAGGCGTCAGATGTTTCCAGTGTCACTATCTCTGGTGGTAATGAGTTCCACTCCCTGATGGTGCGAGGGAAGAATGAGAATTTTCTATAATCTGAGGAACATGATGTAATTTGGAAGGAATGTTGCTGTGTGTGACGTGTTCGTCTCGATGGTATTATGAGTCTTCCTGATTTTTCAATGTAAACTTTGTCATTTACGATCTTGTAAAGTAGAGTAAGTCTGGCGTCTTTCCGTCGTTGTTCTAAAGACCTCCAATTCAAATGGTTTAACATGTTGTCCACACTTGATCTATTACCAAACCTGTTGCTGACATACCTGGCTGCTCTGCGTTGAATCATTTCAAGTCTGTATATATCTTTTTGTTGGTATGGGTCCCATACGGATGACGCATATTCCACTAATGGTCTTACTTGTGATTTATAGGCATTTTCTTTGACTTTTATCGAACTGATGTTGAGATTGCGTCGTAGGAAGCCCAGTGTCTTATTGGCTTTCCCACAGATAGTTGAGATATGGTCGTTCCATCTCATATCGGATGTTAAAAGGCAGCCTAGGTATTTTGCACGTATTACTGCTTCTAAGATGTGCCCATGTAGGGTATACTGATGACGTAGTGGATTTTGTTTTCGGCTAATGGTGAGGACATTACATTTGTTGGGGTGGAATTCCATGTTCCATCTCTTCTCCCAGATGCCAAGCATGTCGAGATCTGTCTGAAGTCTCCCAGTATCAGTGTCTGATGTAACAGTGAGGTATACTATCGTATCGTCTGCGAATAGTCTAACGGTTGCTGTCAAGCCCTCCGGCATATCATTTATATAGTATAAGAATAAGGCGGGGCCAAGGACCGACCCCTGGGTGACTCCAGACTCCACACTAACATTGTCTGATGTTTCGCCTTCAACTACAACAGCCTGGGATCTGTCTGTTAGAAAGCTGTTAATCCAACAATTTACTTTTCCTCTAATTCCATAGTGGTTTAGTTTATGGACTAGGAGACTATGGCTGACTTTGTCAAAAGCTTTAGAGAAGTCCATAATCAATACATCTGTTTGTTTCCCAGACGTCATATTTGTTGTTACATCATCGATGAATTCGATAAGCTGTGACTCGCATGATCGGTTGCTGCGAAATCCGTGTTGTAGAGGATAGAGTATGTTGTTTTCGTCAGCATGGGTCATGATGTGACTTGTTACGATGTGTTCCATAATCTTACAACATATACAGGTAAGGGATATGGGTCGATAGTTTTCAGCACAGTATCGATCGCCTTTCTTGTAGATTGGACTAACATGAGCTCGTCTCCATTCTGACGGAACTTCACTGCTGTCCAGAGATTTCCTGAATATAATGGTGAGAATCGGGGCAATGACATCTGATAGTTCCTTCAGTACTCTGGGTTTGATGCCATCAGGTCCAGCTGCTTTATATGGGTTAAGTTTTTGGAGCAGCTTATTGATCCCATTCACAGTAATGTTCAGCTCTGGAGCCTGTCTATATGTGTGTTTCATCTTACACTGGTCGGTGAATTCCGATGCTGTGATGTTTGTTTTTTGGGAGAATGCTGATTGGAATTGTCTGTTCAGGATTGTTGCTTGGTCTGTTGGGTTAGTATGGATGAGACCATCAATACGTAGGGATGAAATTCCATTTGTGTCAGTTTTCTTATGTTTGATGTACGTCCAAAAACGCTTTAAACCACTATACTGATCGTCGTTTTCTTTCGGTGAAACTATTCCTTCTATGTAGTTCCAATATGCCCTCCTCAGGTCGCGTTGAACATTTCTCTTTACATCTTTATAGTTATGGATGTCTCTGTTATCTCCTGATTTTTTCTGTTTTTTGTAGAGTCTATCTCTTTTGTGTATAAGTTTCTTGAGGGTTGATGTTATCCACGGAAGGCCATCCTTTGTCTTACTTAGTTTGTGAGGTATGTGTGTGTTTATTGAAGTATCAAGGCTTGCTTTGAAGTAGGACCACATTTCGTCTACATTGTGATGGTTATCTCTCATAGTTATGATGTTATCATGTACCAATTTCATTTCTTGCTTCATGGTGTTCCAGTTTGCTTTCTTATAAAGTGGGATGTTTCTTGGTTTTTGAATTTTCTTTAGAGCCGATAGGTCGATTTCAGCAAACACAATATCATGGTCAGATATACCAGGTATAATTTCAATTCTATTGAATTTTGATGGATTGTTTGTTACAATTAAGTCCAGAATGTTATTACCTCGTGTTGGTTCTTCCACTAATTGAGCTAACCCATTAACACCTAGGATGTCAGAGAATTTATAGTGATTTCCAGCGTATGTGGTATTGCTTTTTAGGGTTTTTGTTTTCCATTCCCATCCAGGAAGATTAAAGTCACCAGTAACTATGATACTGGCATTCTTAATCTGGCTCACTCTGTCAAGGCTCATATTTAGTTCGTCAAGAGGCTCGTCATTGGATGTTTTTGGGTTATAGAATGCGGCAATGTAGAGATCTTTCCGTCCGACAAGACTGATTTTCGCCCATATGATCTCACAATTAGTTTGTAACTCAGGAACTGGGGAACTGAGGTGGTCTGATTTAATCGCGATTAATACTCCACCTCCTAATGTTGCACGATCCTTACGATATAATTTATAATTAGATGGAAAAATTTGGGTGTCAGTGATTGTTGGATCTACCCATGTTTCTGTGCAAAATACAATATCTGGCTTCGTACTTTCAACAAGGTTCTTTATTCTACACTGTTTAGATTTGATGGACTGACAGTTCACATTTAGTATTTTAAATGGTGCAGATTTAGATTTTGGGTATTGTTTCCGATCAGGTGTTGATGCATGCATTGGTGTTAAATGCCTATCTGGTGTTGGACTGGTTATTGAGGTTTCCGAGAGAATGCTGAAATGATTCGATGTTGACACGACTTGGCTAAACCATATCGTACTATAATTGGGGCAATCACAAATAATGCAGTCCCATGCTATGGCACTATCATTTGCCAGTTCATTATATGTTCTACTGTGTACAGATTGACAGTTTGCATGGTACCATTGGTTACAGGTGTCGCACATGATACATTTATCATTCCATGTGACAGGTTGGTTACAAGTACCGCAGGGATATATTGATTGATCAGGTCCTGGATTTGGATTGACATCGTTGGAAAGTGTCACAAGGAGCATGGTTAAGTATGGAAGGGTTGTACTTCTATGTGTGTTAGGTCGGAAAAGCATGCCCCACTTGGAGCGATTTACGTTCAACAGAACAATTATGTGAGGTTTACTTGTTCTCAGATGTGGTGAGATTGGGTTTTCGGGTCCGGTGTTGAGCAATTTGGCCAGTGTTACTAATGTAAACAATATCGTAAATGGCGCCATCTTGAATGTTTCCGATGATCGTGGACTGGGCAAAATCGCAGGTTATCACATAATTAATAGTGCAATATACACTCAAAATACATACAATGAATTATGATGACTATTTCCTTTGAATCATTCACTTTTCAATCACAGAACAGTTTAGGATCTTTTAGAATTACGATATATCACAGAGAGTCCAAAAATAAACAACCTACTACTCGCGCATGCGCACCCTACTCGATGTGGGTGTATAAAAAGTGTAAAATTCAATTATTTACAATCCATTCAACATCTTCGAATTTTGAAATATTTATTCGTAACTTTCATAAACTCATAGCAATAATCTGGACGAAGAGAGAGAGAGATAGAGAAATGGGGTTTAACGTCCACTCGACACAAACTAGATCATTTTGGGACTAACATATGGTTTAAATGTTATTTCAATAATTCGCTTGCGCGTAGGGGTCTTTAGCAGTGGGAGGAAACCGGAGTGCCTGGAGGAAACCCACGAGGTTGAGAAGGCGCCCCTATCTCCACGCCACATACGCTCACACCAGGGATCGAAACCACAGCCGCAAGCCAGCAGTGACCGGCCAGCTAGAGATCGAAGCGCGGCACTCTAGACCACTACGCCATCTCAACCTCCCTTGGACGAAGAGAATGCATGCGAAAAATATACTGAGCCCCATACACTACAAGTATGGTATCGTCTAAAATGGTAGTTTTAGCGATAGTTTCTATTCATACCGTGTAATTTCAAAACATCGTTCAATAAATGATAAAACTCGTTGAAAATAACAAAAATGGTTTAATTAGTACCATGGTTTAGATTAATAGCAACGGGTTTAGTTTCTCCGAGATGCGTTTAAAAATGGACGATCCGTGCACTTATTTATGGCGATCATTTATTGGCCGAGCGGTTGAGTTTCCCCGAGATGGGTTTAAAAATGGACTTCCCGTTCACTTATCTTTGATGTCCAGTTATTAGACGAGGCGTCGAATTTCCCGAGATACGTCGAATTTCCCGAGATACGTATATAAATCAACATACGAATAATTTATCTATGGTGTTTTATAAGATAAAACTTGTAATTGCCGTTTATCCGATCAATTCATTTTGATTACGATTATTTACATACGAAGTACGAATAAAAATTTGAGTGTAAAAAAATGCGCACACATAGATATTCACCTTACCGTGTCGTACTATATATTATCCATTAGCCTATAAAAATAGTATTCCACCATTGAGAAATACGTCAAAAATCGGTAAATCACGATATTCACCTTACCGTGGCCGTACTATATATTATCCATTATCCTATTAAAAATAGTATTCCACCATTGACAAATACGTCAAAAATTGGTAAATCTCGTCCCGGGTAATTATACAATCAGAACTCGGTAAATCACATAGGTAATGCATCTTCATTAAATCACAAATGAATTAACGTGTACATGTGGTCAGAAGTCAACCCCACAATGGCGGTGCGATAGACCCGCGAGATAGTTAGACATGTACTGGCGCCAAAAGAAGTCACCCAGGAAATACGCTTCAATGATTGGTGCCTTGATGTTACGTAATCGCGGGATTTGGGTCAATAAAATGTTGACTTTAGTACAACGGTTTTTGTTACACCTAAATCAAACCATATTGCATTATATCACAGGTGCATTTATCACAAATAATGCAGGTAGAAGTTATAAAACAAAGCATTCCAGCAATCAAACAATTAATCCATTCTGTAATAACGGTGAGCGTATTCAAAAACATGGTTTCATATAGCACCCAGACATGAGAGCACAGGTGGGAATTGATAAAACAATAGTATTCGTCCAATCAAATCTATATCTATATTGTAATAACTGACATTTGTGACTTCTCTTTATATTTAAAATAACACCAATGACAGAAATTAAATAAATTTAAAACGGCACACTGAATGGATTTGTGATTTTAACGGATTTAGTAATTTGAACACTGATACATAAGGTGATCAACCATGCTACTCGTATTCCTGACAACACCTAAGTGCTCCAGAGCTCCAAAGCTATTGCTGAGTTTATCATAGATAAAGAAGCCTAGCCAAGACTCAAGAATCCAAAGACTCCTCAAATCCAGAAAGACTACTAGATACTGCAAAGATCTTCCCGTCCTAAGTAATTTAAGGTTGTTTTTATTTTTATTCCTTCACAAGGTATAAGCCTTTATTCTCTTTTATTTTTCTCTACTTTCTTTTTGTTTTTTGTTCATTACTATTTACCTTTTTTCTTAATTTCATTTTTCTTTTGTCAAATTTCCCTTCTTCCTCCCCTGCTTTATTATTAGGATAATATCGCTTTTTTATTATTCTATTTTTACCCATCTCTCATTTATAATCTACGCTATTTAGTTACTTTTTCTTTTTATTTATTCTTTTTGTCTTTCCATCCATCACTCACTAATCGAAAAGCTCAGTGAACAAACCAATCAACTGATTGTACTCAAACAAGAACAAGCTAAACTATTTTTACAGTTAACAAGGCTGACAACTGTTAAGTAAACTCACACAAGCAATAAGAGCCCATAGTTAATTAGTTTTAAATAACATTGATTGACTAGTGGCTCTCTGTGGAAAGGGTTAACAACAGTTAAATCAGCTTACGAGCTTCATTAACAACAGCTTTAAACTCCAATCAACACTGTTCGGTCCCTCCTTTTGTTTTTTGATTATTTCGGCAGCATAAGAACGATGGCGTCAGAGGCTAGCTCAACCATGTCCATGGCTGACGCTTTTAAAAGCAGCCCTGCACCAAAGTTCTTTCCTGTGACAAAAAGGAGAGAGGAACAGACTCACGTCGTTCTAGTGAAGCCACTTGAAGGCAAGTCCTTCCAAGGGGCCAAACTTACGGCTGTGGGGAAGGAGATAAAAAGTAAGTGGGGTATCGCCAGCATACCCGATATCAAGATTGCAGTGCCAGGCCATCTCAGACTAGCCCTAAAAAGCAGGTCTGACATGGATATGGCGTTGGGACAGAAGGCACTTCTTGGTATGTCCGTGATGGTGTCCGAACCGATCACCTTGTCAATAGACAAGGTGGTTGTCCATGGGATACCAGCCGAATATACCGGGGAAGAAATTCTGGAAGACTTGACAGAGAGGGGGTACCAGACAACCGAGGTGTACCGGTTTAAAGTGGCCGAGGGGAAGGACCAGGGAAGCGTCGCCCTGTCCTTCAAGAAAGGAACAGCGCCCGAGGCCCTAAAAATCGTGTACCTGAATAGACGTACCCACCCGTATGTTCAGAGGGTGAGGCAGTGTGCCAACTGCCAGAAACTGGGACACACAGTCAAGTACTGCAAGGGAAAGACTGTGTGCGCCCAGTGTGGGGGGAGTCATGCGGCGACCGACTGCAGGGCGGGCATACCAAATAAATGTTCGAACTGCAAAGGCGGTCACGCAGCGAACTCACCCGAATGCCCAAAGATTCAAAACACCAAGGCAGCCTTAAAAATACAGGTGAAAGAAAAAGTAAGTTTTAATGAAGCCTCATTAATCCGGAAACAGAAGGAGGGGAAGTCCAAAGAGGTCAGGAATAAGGCTCCGGTCGCAAAACCAATCCCGGAGCCGATTCCTTCGACACCGCAAGTACAGCCGAAGGAACCAATCGCGGCACCCCGCCCAGAACAACAACCAACCACACCCAAGAAAAAGACAAAACCCAAGAAGAAAGAGGAGGAACCGAAAACGAAAGCTGATGAAGGCCACTTCGTCCCGAAATTTAAATCGGAGAGTGGGTTCATGAGCTTCATGATCGAGTTCCTGAGGGTGGCTGTGTCCAATGACGACCAAACAACAAAAATGGCCAGTCTCCTCGGTAAGCTACGTACGTACATGGTCAACGCCGATGTACTGATTGTAATGATTAACTCCATCAATACAGTCAAAAAAAGATCAAGAGAAGAAGACGACGAAGAATCTATAAAAGCCGATCAATCAGTAAATCTCGCGCTCCGTAGAAGGATATCGCATGTTCGTCACTACAGCACTGGCGATATGCCCAGTTGCTTGCCGGTGTTAACACCAAAGGCGAACACTAATGAGGTACCTACTACGGAATGTGAGACGCCGATAGATCAGTAAACCCACAAGACTGAGAGGCATCCATCCAGACAGTCATCATGGCGGGCCAGGTAAAAGTCCATATCAATGGACTGGCTCCCAGGTGTGCTGAGCTGAGAAAATACATCAACCGCAACCCCAAAGATGTACTATGCCTCCAAGAAACCAAGCTACAACCAACAAAGAGCGACATCTACCTACCCGGATATACTTGTCAGAGAAGGGACAGACCGGGCAGCATGACACGTGGCGGCGGCCTTGCCATTTACGTCAGTGACAACATAAATTACATTTCTGTTCCACTGAATGTAACCAACCCCCTAGAAGCAATGGGCATAGCCATCACATTGAGCAATAAAACAAAGTTGACAATAGTGAATGTCTATGCACCCCCAGAGGTCACAATAGAACCAGATGACTTCCAGTCACTTCTCGATCAACTTCCACGGGGCGAATCGGTGCTTTGTGGAGATTTCAACGCAAAGCACGCTCTGTGGGGGTCACCGAGGAATGACTGCAGGGGGACTAGCCTATGCTCAATAATAGAAGGGAACGACCTATGCGTACTGAATGATGAGAGCCCTACATTTGTTGGAGGAAATGCCCCACCTTCACACCTAGATCTCACATTCTGCACGCTTGGTATGGCAAACCGCTGCGATTGGCTAGTACATGAAGATGAGACACTTGGCAGTGACCATTTGGTGATAGAATTTAACATCCAAGCTGAAACCAACAGAGAAGTCTATAACGGAAGACCCAATTGGAAAATGAAAGAAGCTGATTGGGCTAACTTCCGTGTAGGCTGCCTCGATTGGAAGGAAGAAGATATCATCGACACCAACATCGACGTGTACTCCGCCAATATCACGAATGCAATTATAGGTGCAGCAGACAACTCCATTCCAAAGACTTCTGGCAGAAAACCAAGGAATACAAAACCCTGGTGGTCTTCAGAATGTCAAGAGGCAGTTTACGAAAGAAAGAAGGCACTTAGTCTCCAAAAACGCCACTACAATGAAGTCAACCACCAAAATTACTTGAAGTTGAAATACGCCGCAAGAGACACCATCCAGAAGGCACAAAGTGGGCACTGGAGGACATTCTGTAATGCGTTGAACCAAAACACGCAAACAGGTGTCGTCTGGAAGAAACTGAACGCCATGCACGGAAAACGCAGATCGTTCAACATACCAAACCTTGAAGATGGAGACAAGTACGTTACCAACGGCAATGAAAAGGCAGATTTACTTGCTAAGACATTTGCAGATGCAAGCAAAGATGAAAACCAACCACCAGAATTCATGAAGAGGAAGGAAATCTTTTACTCACAGCACCCTTCATTAGTAATTGAATCTAATGTAGAGGCTGAACCAATCAATCTGCCCTTCTCAGAGGAAGAGTTAAATAAGGCTCTTTCCCTCAAGAAGGATAGTGCGGCTGGTGAGGACAAAGTTAAGTACTCAATGCTCAAACATCTGCCCAGAAATGCCAAAAAGATACTACTGAACTTCTTCAACACATCTTGGTTGACAGGGGAGGTACCTAAAGAATGGCGGAAAGCCAACGTCATCCCTCTTCCGAAACCGGGGAAAGAGAGAACAAAGGCAGAGTCCTATCGACCAGTAAGCTTGACATCCACACTGTGCAAAACCTTGGAGACAATGGTTAACATCCGACTTCAGTTCTACCTGGAGAGTAACCGACTGATCGACGAAAATCAAAGCGGGTTCAGGAAGGGACGATCAACAATGGACCACTTGGTGCGACTACAGCAAGTCATGTCTCAGGCACTCCTCTCGGGGCACCTGCTATGTGCCGTGTTTGTAGATTTAACCAAGGCTTTCGATTTAGTTTGGTTGGACGGGCTGCTTTTCAAGCTGGGACGTATCGGAATAACGGGCACAATGTTTCGGTGGATCAAAAGCTTTCTGAGCGATAGAAGGATGCAGGTGAATGTTGGCAGATTCCTGAGTGCCGAGCAAACATTAGAAAATGACACGCCTCAGGGGTCTGTCATCAGTCCCACTCTCTTCAATATCATGATCAACGACATACAGAAATCTTCATATCTCGACACCAGAACTGAGCTAGCAAAATTTGCTGACGACAGCACAATATGGCGGAAAGGGACGAGGTTCTGTGAACTTCAAAAGAATATGCAAAAGGCCTTAGACAAATTCATGACATGGGCAAACGACTGGGGATTTAAGGTCTCAGAGAAGAAAACAGTCGGCATGCTTGTGTGCAGGGATAGAGGGATAAGCAGAATGACTCTGTGTATGAACGGGAAAACCATCGAGTTTAAAGACCAAACCAAGTTCCTTGGCGTAATCTTTGATCGAAGGCTGACCTGGAAACCGCACATCGACTGGACTGTAGATAGATGCTCCAAAGTCCTAAACTTAATGAGAAAAATAACGGGTAGCACCTGGGGAGCCAATAGAGTTACACTTATAATGGTGTATCGTGCTCTAATACGCTCTGTATTAGACTACGGATCTTTGGTCTTCATGAACTGCGCGCCAACACTCTTAAGTAAGCTTGACACCATCCAATACAAAGCTCTGTGTATTGCGACTGGCGTAGGGCTTGGGACCAGGAGAGAGGCATTAATACAAGAAGCCGGAGAGTTGCCCCTATCCCTAAGAAGAAAAGAACTAGCAACAAGGTATTGGGCTAAGATCTCGCAATTGGGCGAGAGATCCCCGGCCTTTGTCAGCCTAAAGAAGACAAGATATGTAAGAGATCCTAGAAAGAAAAGCTTCGGCCAGGGTATCAGGGAAACAGTCAAGGAACTACGACTGGAGGAGCTCGTGATAAACGAACACGACCCACCATCGATCGCTCCTTGGACACTCCCAATACCACCGGTCAATCTAGATCTGCTACAGAAAACCGACAAGAAAAACAACCCCACTGCAGCACGGGCTCTCTCTCTGGAACACCTGGAAGACAACTGGCCGTCGGATGACTGGGAACAGGTTTATACGGATGGCTCACGCAATCCTGAAAGGGGCACCAGCTCGTTTGGTATATACCTGCCAAACGGGGAACAGGGAATAAGCAGGAAACTGCCCAATAACTGTTCGGTGTACACTGCAGAGATTGTGGCCATCCGTGATGCTATATCATGGATCTCTTATCAAAAGACTAGTAAGTTCGTCATCCCAAGCGACTCTCTGAGCAGTCTGATTTCAATCCAAAATGACAACTCGGAATCAAGACCAGAAGTCATTTTGGAAATCAGGCAGCTGTACCAGAGGGTCCTAGAGAAGGGAAGCAAATTAGAGCTCGTGTGGATTCCATCACATGTGAACATTAGAGGAAACGAGGAAGCAGATCGACTCGCAAATGAAGGTCTCGGGGACACAGCACCACTCCGCACCATAGAATACAGCACCACGGAAATCTACAGTATGGTAAAAAGACAGGTCAATTCACTCTGGGAATTAAAGCTCGTTGAACTTGACACATACAGATTCCGGCTGGATGACAAGATCTACACGAAGACAGCTATCAATCACCCTAGAAGAGATATATGCAAACTTATATCGAAACTAAGGGTGAAAGAGCGGCTGCGAGACTACAAACACCAAGTCATCGTCTGTGAGTGCGGAGAAGAATGTACCACCAACCATATCCTGGTAGACTGCGAGGTATACAAGGAAGAGAGAACGGAACTAGTGGAGATGATGGAGACCAACAACATACCGCTCAACACTAAGAACCTACTCTTTCCAAGACCCGATCTGAAGCTGCAAATCTTCGAACTAATTCACGATTTAATGAACACCGTTGGATTATGTAGAATAGTGAAGTAAGAGGGGGCTACGATAAGACGAGCTCGGCATCTAAACACTAAACTACATAGGGGATATACACCAAAGTAGCGGGCTAGTGGAGTAAGGGAGGGTCACGGGTAGACGGGCTCGGCATCTAAACACTAATCCACAACAAAGACACCGAACCTGCAAAGTGGGATAAGTGGAGTAAGGGGAGGCCACGATAAGACGGGCCTGGCACCTAAACACTAAACCCCAGATGACTTCTACCAATCCAGAGACAGGCCTGGCACCTAAACACTAAACCCCAGATGACTTCTACCAATCCAGAGACGAGACGCATATATGTCTGCATAAATGCTGTCTCTACAGATCAACTACCAAACAATATGTGTTTTATTTTTATTAAATAAAGGGAAGAACTTCTCACTAAACCTACCCCATGGCCCGAGGCCGCAAATGGAAAGATTGCAAAATCATATTCTAAAAACAGGAAGAAGCCTCGGCTCTCCTATGTCTTGTCTGCGATATCACTTCTGTGGAAGCGGACGTTAAAACACCAGGTAGTAGTAGTAGCTACTCGTATTGTGTAATTGATCTATGTATGTACTTTGGTGTATTCTGGCTGTGCTATACTGTTTTATTATTCTATAATATGTATATTATTATGATTGAAGATGGGTGAATTAAAAAAAAAACCTAAACATGTAAAACATATTTATTCAATACAATTGGTGTATGTACGAGTCAAGTATTTAGCACGATTACTTTATTATATTGGGCATGTGTGAAATGACTTTATTTTACACCCGCTTCCAAGTTATTTTATATCGGCACATGCACCATTCCTTAAATAGCGCCATTCCCCTTTAACAAAGAATTGCATGCTTTTTTGTGAGG
Source organism: Patella ulyssiponensis (assembly GCA_963678685.1). Taxonomy (NCBI): domain Eukaryota; kingdom Metazoa; phylum Mollusca; class Gastropoda; family Patellidae; genus Patella; species Patella ulyssiponensis. The sequence continues at coordinate 57,623,355 of OY783228.1, read as the reverse complement.
CAAAGAGTCTTTGTACCCTGTCATGCATAGTTCTCCAGACAAATTGTCGCCTCGATAATCCAAATGTTACTATTAATAATCTGTTTATCTGTGGGATAGGTTGCAATTCATAAGATCGTGTTTGATATTTCTTCGGAGTGATGACACATAAAACAATGACAATTAGTATTTGTGGCTGTGATAATTACTTGAAACTGAACGGGGTTTAATTGGAATACGTATCGTCTTTTGTATGAATACGGTAAGCAGTTTATATTTTGAATTTGTAAGTCAAAAAGCTTCAAGTACAAAAATATTTTGTAAAAGGGATGACGTGGATATATTTAAGAAATGACCGAAATGTCATGTAATTATAAATACACCATGCGTGAATGTAATTCCCAATTGCATGAAAATTCCAAAACCAAAATATATATTAAAAAAATCTCATGTTATAATCGCATTATTTGCCATTGCTTCATTCAATTAGCTACGTGAAAGTTGGGTTGTATTTACATACGTTATTCATTTTTAAATAAAAATTCAAACACTTAAATATAAAACTCTAAGGTCATTTTCGTTTTGGTCTTCTCCAACTAAACACTGAAACCGGGCGATATAATAAAATCGATAAAAATAAAAGATTGTGCAAATGCTGAAGATGAATATCACTTTCTGCTGTGCTGTCCCGCTTATATATTCATCCGTAGAAAATATTTTGGGTCTTTTCGATCACTTCAAAAATTAAAAAAAAAATCTCACGAATCACAGTGATAATAATATAAAACTGCTAAATCTTGGAAAATATTTGCACCACTCAATAAAAAATAAGAGAAAACCCATACCTAATGGCAAATGGTTTGGGGTTGGGTTATGTATATATCTATCTATATTTCAGTTTATAAGGGTGAGGGGGGGATTATATATTATATACTGTTATTGTTATCTGTAGGTATATTTATATTACAATGCATAATATTTATATCTGTATATAATATTGGGCAATAGCAAACTTTTTGCTTCGCCTGTAATAAAAGTTCAATTAATTGTTATGGATTGGCAATAAAAACATGATTAACTGAGTGGGTTGTATGAAACAATTCTTTAAAAACAAATGGTTTTCTCAAATTAGCTTAAAGTTCATATAGACACAAATCATTAAATGGTTAAACTGCTGTGATACCTGACAAAAAGTTACTACACTAAAAAAACAATGACTTCGGATTGTAATTCATGTAAATTTAGTGAAATTCCACGTGACGCTCTTTCTATTATTCTTAATATTTTAACAGATTGTGTTATATTTTAAATGATTCATATTCATGTAATTATTAATGTATACAATTCGCTTTTTGTTATTACATCATCGTAGCCAATTCAATTTCGGGGAACTAATTAAACAATGCGATATACTTTATTATTACTAAAACATCGGTGAACTGACCTAAAATTAAAATTAAAACGCCAATTCAAAAATACTAATATAAAGCCGTGAACTAATCTCGTTCGTGATCGGTAATCAACAAAAGTGTAAAACTTATTTATTCCATACACCTGTGATATAATGTGATATAATGCAATATGGTTTTATTTAGGTGTAACAAAAACCGTTGTACTAAAGTCAACATTTTATTGACCCAAATCCCGCGATTACGTAACATCAAGGCACCAATCATTGAAGCGTATTTCCTGGGTGACTTCTTTTGGCGCCAGTACATGTCTAACTATCTCGCGGGTCTATCGCACCGCCATTGTGGGGTTGACTTCTGACCACATGTACACGTTAATTCATTTGTGATTTAATGAAGATGCATTACCTATGTGATTTACCGAGTTCTGATTGTATAATTACCCGGGACGAGATTTACCAATTTTTGACGTATTTGTAAATGGTGGAATACTATTTTTAATAGGATAATGGATAATATATAGTACGGCCACGGTAAGGTGAATATCGTGATTTACCGATTTTTGACGTATTTCTCAATGGTGGAATACTATTTTTATAGGCTAATGGATAATATATAGTACGACACGGTAAGGTGAATATCTATGTGTGCGCATTTTTTTACACTCAAATTTTTATTCGTACTTCGTATGTAAATAATCGTAATCAAAATGAATTGATCGGATAAACGGCAATTACATGTTTTATCTTATAAAACACCATAGATAAATTATTCGTATGTTGATTTATGTACGTATCTCGGGAAATTCGACGTATCTCGGGAAATTCGACGCCTCGTCTAATAACTGGACATCAAAGATAAGTGAACGGGAAGTCCATTTTTAAACCCATCTCGGGGAAACTCAACCGCTCGGCCAATAAATGATCGCCATAAATAAGTGCACGGATCGTCCATTTTTAAACGCATCTCGGAGAAACTAAACCCGTTGCTATTAATCTAAACCATGGTACTAATTAAACCATTTTTGTTATTTTCAACGAGTTTTATCATTTATTGAACGATGTTTTGAAATTACACGGTATGAATAGAAACTATCGCTAAAACTACCATTTTAGACCATACCATACTTGTAGTGATAGAAAACACATCACTGTGTCGTACTTTTGTACTTTTTTTTAAGTGAGTTATATTTATTATTCATTTAACGTTATAATGTTTGATTCTAATGGCCATTTGGATTGGATCAATACAATCACATTGATATCAAAAAATTGCTTCTAGCATATTCCCTTGTCAAGATATAACCAATTTTCTCAGGATCAGTTTTTAAGTTTTTTTACCTTTTTAATTTCAGTTTATGGGTTCTAGGTTTATTATTTATTGCCTAATATGTATGAAACAAAGTTTGTATGTTTCATCTTGCGAATTCTCAACTTATTTTGTTACCAATAAAGATTTCTTAATTTTGGCACCGGGAGTGACGTAATTTTATACAATTTTAATCGGTCTTTTCGCAAGCAAATATTACTTATACAAATCTGATAGAGGGTGTCACTGAATCAAAACAACTACAGTATCGTTTGGTAGCTCGATGGATTGGCTATTCTATGACGCACTTCCTGTCCGATTCCTGAAAGCCAATTCAGCACTGCTATGCAGGTCTAGTTATTATTATTATTATATAAAAGATACCCATGACTTATAAAAACCAATCTGATTAAAATCTATATTTCGTTTAAATTTTTTATATTTTCGATGGCCTCTACTGCATGAAGATCTGACCAGTTGTAGTAAGAGGTCGCGTCAGGGGTCACACAAGCGGCTTTTGACCTATGACGTCAGATATTTGATTAACCATTATATTTCGCTTCGATTAGCTAATCCCTCACTTAAACCAGAACGCCGCATGCGTAGTAATGTAGTAATGACAAGTAAAATGAAATTTTGAAGTATTTAAAACCAAAGTACTGTATAATTAACTAACCTGGTAAAATACCATTTAGCTACAGCTCCTGATATAGCTAATTGTTGACAAGCTATTATAAACTCACTTGACCATATCAGGCCTATCAAATGATACCACCAAAAATATGACACAGTTTCATATTCTTCAAATACTACAAAACCATTTTCATTCGCCTTCACTTTTTCTTTAACAAGACATAAAAACAATAGAATTAAAAACATTATCTTGATACAAGAAGCCGCCATGTCTCAACTGCAGCTTATCCAAGAGGGATAACATATTATAACTCTGGCTGAAACAGAAATTTCAAAATTGTTGAAAATCAACAGGGTTCATCATTTCGGCTTCCAATGCTTCACACCAAATTTGAACAAGTGGTTGCCATGCAAGATACGCCCACATATTGCAATAGATGGACGGAGAGCAGGGAATTCAAGGCTCATCCTCTCATCGTCCCAATGCTTCTCATCGAATTAGAACAAGCCAACAGTGAGGCTGATGTCCCCGCCGAAATTCCCAAAACACAGATGACACATATTAATTAATTACACATTTATCTTTTTCAAAAGTATTGAATAATCAAACTGATTATCTAGGCTTAGTCTAAGAATAAAATGTTCACTATAAAAGATCAAAATATACATTATTACAATAATGTAATTTGAGCTGACCTCGTGACTTCGGTGGTCTCTCGAGAATTCATTCGGAGCGTACATGCCAGTGAGAGACCACAGGTGAACAATAGCTGGAGATTTCAATTTTGTTTAGTGCCTTTGGAAAGTGTTTTTTGCACCAATTATTGTCATCATAAGTTAAGGATACTTATTATTTCTGTCGATTGTTTTGATGTGTGGTGCAATTTTTGTTCGGCCAATTATTGTCATCATAAATTAATACTTAGTATTTCTGTCGATTGTTTTGACGTGTGGTGCAATTTTTGTTCCGCCAGTATCGACATTTATCTGCTAGGTGTAATCTCCGCCAAAAAATGGCGGAATTTGCTTTGTTCCAAGTTGGTCAGCAGTCGCTCACTCTGGCATCGAGTTTGTTATCTGACCCAGTGTGCATTTTCGGTTCTATCTTCATAAAACGGCTTTGTGATTTCACCCATTTCAATCAGTCTTATTCAAATTTATAGTGGGGGGCTGCGCATGGATATTTTTTTTGTTTTCATTTCAAATTGATGCAAAAGTTTTTTTTTCACTACCAATTTGAAGGCAAGGGGTCTATGGTTCGAGTGTCAATCAGTCAAATAAAAAAATGGCCGCAAAAATCCAAGATGGCTGCCAATTTTCAACTTTTTTTTTCGCATTATGCCTCATAACTTTTGTACTATTGAACTTAGAATGGTGAATTTGGTCTCTATATCTAGGTTTATATGTATGAGTAATCCAATACAAATAAAGTGTCAAAATGGCCACCAAAATCCAAGATGGCTGCCAATTTTCAATTTTTTTTCGCATTATGCCTCATAACTTTTGTACTATTGAACCTAGAATGGTGATTTCTGTCTCTATATCTAGGTTTATATGTATGAGTAATCCAACAAAAGTAAAATAAACATGATTGGGCCATGAATATTAACTAGCGCTAAAACTACCGTTTTAAACGATACCATATCTGTAGTGCAATCAAGGTAATAGCATAACGGCAAGGTAAAAGAGCAGTCTGAAGTGGACCCACAATATCAATTGAAACACGGTCCCATGGTCCTTTTGGGTAAGATATGGCTGCCAATTTTCAACTTTTTTTCGCATTATGCCTCATAACTTTTGTACTATTGAACCTAAAATGGTGATTTTGGTCTCTATATCTAGGTTTATATCAGGGTTCTTAATCCATTTTGAAATGAACCGGCCAAGGGTAAGCGTAACGGATAGTCGTATTTTCAACAACAGACATGTTGGTTTATGCATACTTTATTCACGTTAATAATTGCATAACGTATTCCGAATAATAATAGCTTAAACTTCGAATAAACAAAACCTTTGTTGTAATTGCATACCTGTATTCATACATTGATAATAATATTGAAATTTATAGTCAAATTTCAGCAACTTGCATAATGCATATTCCTACTTTCGCTTTCATCCAACCAAACGGAAGTTATAATTTAGTAAAAAGAAAAACTACCAGTAAATATAAATATGTTTTTTTACAATTGTATTATTGTGTTCATTTGTCAATATATAAAAATAAAAAGAATGTAAGCACATATCAATAATAACAAATTAGCACAAATTAGTTTCTGTGTATAGTCGGAACTCGGAAATATGCCGACGTGCGAAAAGTCACGTAGGCAATTGTCATGATAGGCTATTACTTGACATAATAATTATATACGGGTCAGTAGGTTATTACCAGATTTTTACTCAACGCTAACATAATAATAATAATTATTAATATACGAGATCAGTAGGTTATTACGTGACTTAAAAAAGAAGACTAAATTAATAACTTACGAGACAAAACATTTTCTGTGAAATTTTGTCAAACGAAAGCCATTTGAAAGTAGTTAACCATTCGGAATTAAAATATCTCCCGGACTTCGACTTTGGTTGACCTATATTGGACGTGGGAGTTTCTCCGACATTTGGAACTTCCAATGACGACGTGCATGCTTGAAGTTCAAGGTCAATGCCGCCATCACTATCGTCGGCTAAAACTTGTTTACGTTTTCTATTGTCATTCTGTGAGGTGTTCAAGTACTTCAACATTGTGTTAGATAGAAATGAATGAACCGACATTGGATTATATACATTCTTTAACTTGATTGACTCAACTAATTAAGTTGTTTATTCAGGAAATGAGCCGATACGGATTGAAGCTGAAGGTATTCATATTGTATTGACTGATTCTTTGATTGGTTTCTTAATCGACGAGTAATAATTAACTCTTTGTTATCGGCCGAAAGTTGATTGATTAATGATACCATAGTGGCCGGTTCATTGTTTTACAAACCGGCTAGATTAAAGATCAATCGGCTAAAGCCGACAAAAAACAGCCAATTAAGATCCCTGGTTTATATGTATGAGTAATCCAATAAAAATAAAATGTCAGAATGGCAGGCAAAATCCAAGATGGCTGCCAATTTTCAACTTTTTTTTCGCATTATGCCTCATAACTTTTGTACTATTGAACCTAGAATGGTGATTTCTGTCTCTATATCTAGGTTTATATGTATGAGTAATCCAACAAAAGTAAAATAAACATGATTGGGCCATGAATATTAACTAGCGCTAAAACTACCATTTTAAACGATACCATATCTGTAGTGCAATCAAGGTAATAGCATAACGGCAAGGTAAAAGAGCAGTCTGAAATGGACCCACAATATCAATTGAAACACGGTCCCATGATCCTTTTGGGTAAGTTATTGCCGTTAAAGGAACACTTCGTGTAGTAGCAGTTTAATCATGAGTTTGACAAGTAGCACACGATTTAATGGCAAGTTCAACAGACACATCCATCTGTGGCTACCAATAAAGTAAACGAAGGCATTGTTTCGTAGGCATTGATTCACTGGTGACTTTCATGAGCCAACTCAATCAAGCGACATGGTAATGCAGCAACGCAGTATCTTCTTAAAATTAGATTGTCAGGAACAGCAAGTTCGTCTCGAACGTTATAAAATGGTAGTAAGTCAGCAGACACAACTTTTTCACTTGCAGGCCATCCATGTAATATCCTGTGTCATACAGTAGCAAACAACTGACACTCAGTAATTGCACTCTTTAACTCAGTTAAAGAAACAGCATGCAGGTCACTAGCAATCAAGGCAACCATTTCATCATCGAAACGATCTTCATCCATATCGGAATTAGGTAAAGGAATTCGTGACATGCAATCAGCAACTGTGTTGTCAACTCCTTTTGGAAATTGAATATCAAACGTGTAAACCATAAGGCATGCAGTCCATCTAGAAATATGCATACAAGATCGTCCTAATCCTCTTGATGTGAAGATAGTCTTCAAAGGCTGATTTGTGCGTAGAGTAAATTTACGTCCCCATAAGAACATACGCCATTTTTCAACACCCCAAACACCGGCTAGAGCCTCCTTCTCGATAGTAGAGTAACGACGTTCACAGTCAGACAAAATCAACAGTGCGTTCGCCTTTGGTAGGGTGAGTTTGGGTAAGCACAGCACCAAAACCATAATTTGGAGCATCTGTAGATACATACATAAGCAATGTAGAATGGTAAGAAGCCAGAACAGGACGGGCAGCAATAAGTCCTTTTATTTTCTTAAAACTGGCATCAGCAGATTGATCCCAAATAAAGTTTGTACCATTAAAGGCTCCGTCAGGGAACTAAAGTTAGGTACAAATCTGGAGTAATAAGTAGCAGTACCAAGGAATGAACAAACAGCAGTAGCATCCTTGGATGTTGGTGCAGCAATAATAGCCTGAACAATGTCATCTTTAGGCGAAATTCCAGAGGCAAAAATCACATGACCAGAAAAGTTGATACTAGGTTGACATAATTTGCATTTGTCAAGGTTCAGATTCTAAGCATTGTAACACTGTAGCAAGACTTCATCACGTTCAGTCATATTACAACCATTAATAGCAATATCGTCCAAGATACATTTTATACCAGGTAAGTTATTAAGCACAGACGACATTGTTCTTTGGAAAAAAGCTGGAGCAGAAGCAAGTCCAAAGGGTAGAGATTGATATCTGTACATCCCTTTGTGTGTAATAAAACAAGTAAGATTTCGGCTAGATTCATCGAGCGAAATCTGAGGAAAGGCATCCTTTAAATCAATAACAGAAAAGACAGATGCATCTTTAAATTCTGACAAAAGTTCTTCTAAATGAGATAATGGATGTTGATCTATAACAACAGCCTTATCAGGTTCCTGAAGATCAACACAAGGACGTACAGTGTTATTTTTCTTCTTTACAACCACAATATTTGAAACCAAGGAGAGGGCAGCGCATTTCTCTAAGACTCCTGATGTTTCTAAACGTTGAAGTTCAAGTTCTACTTGATCGCGTACAGCAAAAGGTAAGCATCAATCTTAATTTCTGAATAACATCCATTCCAACCAATGGGACTTGTAAAGTCTATTCGGCAAAAAATCGTAAGGGACGAACCAGTGTCAACCATCATACTTTTGGTAACAGTTACTCCAGCAGAGGATATCATGAAGTCACAACAGCAGCAGGGTTAACGTAAAAATATAAAGGTGTAAACCTTGATATGTGTTACTGGTAGGTAGCAATTTCGTATCAATGATATTGCAGGAATGTTTCGTAGTAACTTTACTGCCAGACATACAAATCTTTGCAAAATGTCCAATTTTACCACATTTCGAACAGACTACAGTCCTTGCAGGGCAAGACGGGTCATTAGCAAGATGCTTAACAGAATCGCATCGGAAGCAGGTGGTAGATTTTTTCCGAGTAGGATGAGAGGAATTCTTCTTAAATTTCTCTGGTTTTGAAAACGTGTCTTAGGTCGTGTAAAACTGACAGCATTAACATCTCTGTTGGCTTCTGGAACGAAATTTGTAACGTTCCGTAACCACATTCACTTGGGGTTGAAAATGTGTACATAAGGCACTGGTAAGGTGAAATAAATGCGTTGACCTTCTGTTCAAAGCGCATGAACAAGCAAAGATTTCTTCTTGCAATCAGGAAGATTTTCAGTAGAAGTAATGTCCATGTAGTTGAAAAATATTCTCTCCCATATTCTCCAATCAATGACAGGTTTTCCTGGCGACTCTAAAAACGGTGTAGGCAACTAGACGTTAGCATTCGACAGGATTTGTGTAGCAGTAATCTGTGACTGTGTAGGCAAAGGCACAGGCATTTCATCTTATCACTGTAAGTGGCGAAAACAAATCCTGATCAAATGGCGAACCAGACAGGTTTTCCGAACAATAAATAATATGGCGTAGAAGATGCCATGACTCCGTAAGTATTAGCAGCAAAAGGGTTTACCTCGTCGCCAAAATGTTGTATCGTAGGTGGCAGACATTGTAGAAGGCATAGCAGCAGCAAGTTAACACAACACATTATATTTTCAGTCAAACATTTTCATAGCACATGGAGGAGACTACTTCTCGTTTCTTAGACCGGCTGTAACTTTTTCCAAATATTCGTTGGGTGGAACGCTTTCTATGCCACAGATGGAACAACATGTGGCAATCTCTTGCCCAAAAGCATGTATAAGGTTCACCGTGAAAAACTAGAGATACACAAGCTGGAAGTAGAGACAATTTTCGGCCCTCTTTTTCAATGTAACCAACCTCACAACTCTTGTAACCTTCCGCCTCAACATCATGAATATTCACCAAAACCTGGCAGAAAATGTATTTTCAAACCCTTTTCTTCGATTCTACACCAAAAAGACAACAAAAATCGCCATGGAAAAGGGGAAAGGGAGAGAAAGACTAAAAATAACTTTGGCCCTACATTCGTGGGTTGCAGCGTAGACATATTTACTGATCTGTGTCCTATATAGGGGTGAAACTTCAGGTTTCACCTAAAGGCCTTTTTTTATATGCTTCCTTTATGTTCTGGCAACACACTGGCGAAAGAAAATCAAAATCAAAGAATAACTGCAAAAATAGGTTGCCAGGCAACGAAACATACGCCCACACAGCAGCTAAATCGCCCGGGCAGTCAACCAGAGTTGTCGCATATTAAGTAATTTTCAGAAAATCATTAGAATTTGTTTGGTTTTTATAAAGTTCTGCCCCATGCTAACGTTAAGTATACGAAACATTTAATATTATGGATTTTGCTGTTCAATTATCGATTTTCAAGAAATTCACACTCAACCATCATTAATGTATAACGGGGATATAGTCAAACGTTTTTTTAATTCGGAATAAAATTGTGACCTCCATAGGGTCCACAAGGTAAAAAATAGGTTGCCAGGCAATGAAACATACGCCCACACAGCAGCTAAATCGTCCGGTCAGGCATATTAAGTAATTATCAGAAAATCATTAGACTTTGTTTGCCCCATGAATGTTAAGTATACGAAATATTTAATATACTATTCAAAAAAAGTAGGGGATATTTGATTTTTAAGTGTTATTAAAGTCACCTCATGAAACTGATGAAGAAACAAATGACAAAATGAAATGAAGTTCACATTCATCGATTTATTCCAAATGATCGTTAGACTAAGTAAGGCACAGACTGACCATTATAAGGGTAAAATGATACCCGGGGTCAAACAGCAAAGTTACCACAGCATCACAACAAAGTCAGTAACGGGTAAATCCTCTTCTGTTTGCCAAACAAGCATTGATCCGACGTGGCATACTCCTAATGAGACGTCTAAGGTCATTTTGGTCCAGATTGTCCCATTCCTGTTGCAACGCAGCAGCAAGTTTTTGGACAGTTTTGATCCGATTTTTAAGAAATTCGACCTCAACCTTCATTACAGTGAAATGGTGATATAATCAAACGTTTTTTAAAATCGGAGAATAGTTGTGACCTCCAGAGGGACCACAAGCTAAAAAGGCGATTTTTAGTACAATCAGGGGTCATAATTCAGGAAGTTACAATTCGATATGCGCAAATATCGAAAGGAACCAAGATCTTTGGATTATAAACATGCATTTCAAGTTTCATCAAAATCGGTTCAAAATTGTGACCTCTGTAGGGTCCACAACCTTGATATAACATATTTTCACACTATTCGCATACAAACAGCGGCCATTTTGTTTGTCAATTTTGGTCCGATTTTCACTAAATTCAAACTCATCCTCCATAACCATGTAACAGTGTTATAATCAAACGTTTTTTTAAAACGGATAACAATTTTGATCTCCATAGAGACCACAAGCTAAAAAGGGCGATTTTTCGGACAATCAGGGGTCACTACAGTGGCTCCCGATTGAATTCCGCATAAACTTCAAAATTCTTTGCATGGTCTATAAATGCATGAATAATGCTGCCCCAGACTACCTCGCTGATCTCATAAAACAGCAAGATTCTGAACGTCGTACACGATCATCAAGCAAAGATCTACTAAAATTGCCAACATCAAACCTAGTTATATATGGTGATCGAATGTTTTGCATTGCTGCTCCAACTTTGTGGAATGACAAACACTTGAACACTTCCATCAAAAGCGCCAAAACATTACTTGACTTTAGAAAAAAGTTAAAAACCCACCTTTTTCAACAAGCGTATCCAGAGTTACATTAGAAGCGCTTAGAGCACGCCTCGGCATGGAATAGGCGCTATATAAATGACTTTATTATTATTATAATTCAGGAAGTTACGATCCGATGAGTGCAAATATTGAAAGGAACCAAGATTTTTGGGTTATAAACATGCATTTCAAGTTTCATCCAAATCGGTTCAAAATTGTGACCTCTACACTGTTCACAAGCTAAAAACGTGATTTTTCGTACAATCAGGGGCCATAACCCATGAAGTTACAGTCCGATACATGCCAATATCGAAAGGAACCGAGATCTTAGGGTCATAAACCTATATTTTAAGTTTCATTGAAATCGGATAAAAATTGTGACCTGTAGACTGTTCACAAACAATTGTGGACGGACGAACGGACGAACAGGGGCGACGACAATATACGTACACATGAAAATGTGGGCGTATAAAAACATGATTTTTCGTACAATCAGGGGCCATAATTCAGGAAGTTATATTACAATGTGCCCAAATATCGAAAGGAACCGCGATCTTTGGGCTATAAACTTACATTTCAAATTTCATCAAAATTCGGATTAAAATTGTGACCTCTACAGGGTCCACACAACCTTGATATATCATATTTCTACACTATTCGCGTATTAGCTGCAGCCAGTTTGTCCCGCAGTTTTGTAGTGCTGGGTATTGCGACTGCAGTCACGATACGATACGTATTGCGATTCATGTACCACGATACGATACGTATCGCGATTCATAACTTGGTCATAGATTCATCAATAAAACAACAAATTAAATATGTGATTGTGTTTTTAATGAAGTCACTAAAACCAGGAAATAAATAAACTTGATTAGGCCTACTATTTAGTAGTAAACTCTAATCCTAGCAGACGAACTTAGACAAGAAGACAGTCCCCACTATGGACACCATGGTGTCTTGTCAAGTGAGTGATGAGATTGGTTGTATTACCACAATATTTTAGAATAGTTTTGCATATTCTACAAACAATTTTCGTTGTGTCACCCTTTAAAAACCCAAAATGTTCCCATTTGTTATTGCGACTGTGTTTACCGCCATTTTGATTTTTACAAGAGCTACTATCTATTATATTTACGTTCTAAATTTATAAAATTCGAGAGTAAAATGTTGTTTTATGTATTCAAATATGTATGTTTTATTAACTAAGCCTTATAACAAACTTTAAAATTCGGAAACAAAACGAAAAGGTGTTAAAATGTTGTTAATCTTAACCGACGAAACTAACGGTAATTACGGTCGTGCGCTATTTATAGTAACACATATGTCAAGACTGCTGGACATCGTTTGCGAAGTGTCATTGTTTCAAATAAAGTTTAGGGTTAAGGATATAATTTAAAGTTTTTAAAGTTCATAATATAGTTGATAAAAAGCAACAAAGAATCGTGAAAAATCGATTCGGCATCCCGCGATTCAATACAGGTATCGTGAGACGGTGAATCGCGATACATCGATTCACCGATTTATCGTGCCAGCACTACAGTTTTGATCCGATTATTACGAAATTCGACCTCAACCTTCTTTACAGTGAAACGGTGATATAATCAAACATTTTTTAAAATCGGATAATAGTTATGTGTAGTTTTAAAAAATTTTTATATCATTTTTATATACGCCCACATTTTCATGTGGACGTATTATGTCGTCGCCCCTGTCCGTCCAGACATCCGTCCGTCCACAATTTGTTTGTGGACTCTCTACAGGTCACAATTCTTATCTGATTTTGACGAAACTTGAAATATAGGTTTATCCCCATAAGATCTCGGCTGCTTTCGATATTGGCATGTATTGGATCAAAACTTCATGGATTATGGCCCTTGATTGTACGAAAGATAGGCTGGCACTACCAGACAGGATACGCCCACATTTTCGAGAGATGGATAGAGAACAAGCAATACCGAAAGTGATTTTTCCTACATCATTAAGTCCTGTATTTTATACGGTATTGGGAGCATCCATTTTGTTGGTCAGTTCCAGTCTGATATTCATGAAATTCGAAGCCGACAATGATTATGGTGTGACGGTACACAACCTAAAAATGTGACTTTTCGTCAAAATTGGATAAGAATTGTGACCTGTTGAGAGTCCACAACCATGATATACCATATTTTTACACTATTCGCGTACAAACGGCGACCATTTCGTCCGGCAATTTTGTACGATTTTCATGAAATTCGAACTCAACCTTCCTTACGGTGCAACAGTAATATAATCAGAGTTTTTTTTTAAATCGGATAATAACTGTTCGAGAGATAGATAGAGAACAAGCAATACCGAAAGTGATTTTTCCTACAATCAAAGGCCATAATTCATTAAGTTACAATTTGATATGCGCAAATATCGAAAAGAATAAAGATCTTTAGGTTATAAACATGCATTTCAGGTTTCATCAAAATCGGATTAAAATTGTGACCTCTACAGTGTCCACAACTTTGATATACCATATTTTTACACTATTCACGTACAAATGGCGGCCATTTTGTATGGCAATTATGATCCGATTTTCTCGAAATTCGAACTCAACCTTCCGTAGGGTGTAACGGTGATAGAGTCAAACGTCTTTTTAAATTAGATAATAATTGTGACCCCCAGAGGGACCATAGGCAATTTTGCGTACAATCAGGGGCCATAATTCAGGAAGTTACGATCCGATATGCGCAAATATTGAAAGGATCCAAGACCTTTGGATTATAACCATGCATTTCAAGTTTCATCAAAATCGAATTAAAATTGTGACCTATACAGGGTCCACAACCATGATATACCATTTTTTAACAGTATTCGCGTACAAACGGCGGCCATTTTGTATGGCAATTTTGGTCTGATTTTCCCGAAATTCGAATTCAACCTTCCTTACGGTGTAACGGTGATGTAATCAACCGTTTTTTTAAATCGGATAATAATTGTGACCTCAAGAGGCACCACAAGCTAAAAAAAGGCGATTTTGCGTATAATCAGGGGCCATAATTCAGGAAGTTACGATCTGATATGCGCAAATATCGAAAGGAACCAAGATCTTTGGGTTATAAACATACATGTCAAGTTTCATCAAAATCGAATTAAAATTGTGACCTCTACAGAGTCCACAACCTTGATATACCATTTTTTAACAGTATTCGCGTACAAACGGCGGCCATTTCGTATTGAAATTTTGGTCCAATTTTCCCGAAATTCGAACTCAACCTTCCTTAGGGTGTAACGGTGATATAATCGAACAGTTTTTAAATCGGATAATAATTGTGACCTCCAGAGGGACCATAAGCTAAAAAAGGTGATTTTTTCGGACAACCAGGGGCCATAATTCAAGAAATTACGTTCCGATAGGCGCAAATATCGAAAGGAACCAAGATCTTTGGGTTATAAACAAATATGTCAAGTTTCATCAAGATCGGTTCAAAATTGTGACCTCTATAGGGTCCACAAGCTAAAAACGTGATTTTTCGTACAATCAGGGGCCATAAGCCATGAAGTTTTGATCCGATACATGCCAATATCGAAAGCAGCCGAGATCTTATGGGGATAAACCTATATTTCAAGTTTCGTCAAAATCAGATAAGAATTGTGACCTGTAGAGAGTCCACAAACAAATTGTGGACGGACGGACGGACAGGAGCGACGACAATATACGTCCACATGAAAATGTGGGCGTATAAAAAGGCAATTTTGCGTACAATCAGGGGCCATAATTCAGGAAGTTACGATCCGATATGCGCAAATATCGAAAGGATCCAAGACCTTTGGGTTATAACCATGCATTTCAAGTTTCATCAAAATCGAATTAAAATTGTGACCTATACAGGGTCCACAACCATGATATACCATTTTTTAACAGTATTCGCGTACAAACGGCGGCCATTTTGTACGGCAATTTTGGTCTGATTTTCCCGAAATTCGAATTCAACCTTCCTTACGGTGTAACGGTGATATAATCAACCGTTTTTTTAAATCGGATAATAATTGTGACCTCTAGAGGCACCACAAGCTAAAAAAAGGCGATTTTGCGTATAATCAGGGGCCATAATTCAGGAAGTTACGATCTGATATGCGCAAATATCGAAAGGAACCAAGATCTTTGGGTTATAAACATACATGTCAAGTTAAGTTTCATCAAAATCGAATTAAAATTGTGACCTCTACAGAGTCCACAACCTTGATATACCATTTTTTAACAGTATTCGCGTACAAACGGCGGCCATTTCGTATTGAAATTTTGGTCCGATTTTCCCGAAATTCGAACTCAACCTACCTTAGGGTGTAACGGTGATATAATCGAACAGTTTTTAAATCGGATAATAATTGTGACCTCCAGAGGGACCATAAGCTAAAAAAGGTGATTTTTCGGACAACCAGGGGCCATAATTCAGGAAATTACGTTCCGATAGGCGCAAATATCGAAAGGAACCAAGATCTTTGGGTTATAAACATGCATGTCAAGTTTCATCAAGATCGGTTCAAAATTGTGACCTCTATAGGGTCCACAAGCTAAAAACGTGATTTTTCGTACAATCAGGGGCCATAATCCATGAAGTTTTGATCCGATACATGCCAATATCGAAAGCAGCCGAGATCTTATGGGGATAAACCTATATTTCAAGTTTCGTCAAAATCAGATAAGAATTGTGACCTGTAGAGAGTCCACAAACAAATTGTGGACGGACGGACGGACAGGAGCGACGACAATATACGTCCACATGAAAATGTGGGCGTATAAAAAGGCAATTTTGCGTACAATCAGGGGCCATAATTCAGGAAGTTACGATCCGATATGCGCAAATATCGAAAGGATCCAAGACCTTTGGGTTATAACCATGCATTTCAAGTTTCATCAAAATCGAATTAAAATTGTGACCTATACAGGGTCCACAACCATGATATACCATTTTTTAACAGTATTCGCATACAAACGGCGGCCATTTTGTATGGCAATTTTGGTCTGATTTTCCCGAAATTCGAATTCAACCTTCCTTACGGTGTAACGGTGATATAATCAACCGTTTTTTTAAATCGGATAATAATTGTGACCTCTAGAGGCACCACAAGCTAAAAAAAGGCGATTTTGCGTATAATCAGGGGCCATAATTCAGGAAGTTACGATCTGATATGCGCAAATATCGAAAGGAACCAAGATCTTTGGGTTATAAACATACATGTCAAGTTAAGTTTCATCAAAATCGAATTAAAATTGTGACCTCTACAGAGTCCACAACCTTGATATACCATTTTTTAACAGTATTCGCGTACAAACGGCGGCCATTTCGTATTGAAATTTTGGTCCGATTTTCCCGAAATTCGAACTCAACCTTCCTTAGGGTGTAACGGTGATATAATCGAACAGTTTTTAAATCGGATAATAATTGTGACCTCCAGAGGGACCATAAGCTAAAAAAGGTGATTTTTCGGACAACCAGGGGCCATAATTCAGGAAATTACGTTCCGATAGGCGCAAATATCGAAAGGAACCAAGATCTTTGGGTTATAAACATGCATGTCAAGTTTCATCAAGATCGGTTCAAAATTGTGACCTCTATAGGGTCCACAAGCTAAAAACGTGATTTTTCGTACAATCAGGGGCCATAATCCATGAAGTTTTGATCCGATACATGCCAATATCGAAAGCAGCCGAGATCTTATGGGGATAAACCTATATTTCAAGTTTCGTCAAAATCAGATAAGAATTGTGACCTGTAGAGAGTCCACAAACAAATTGTGGACGGACGGACGGACAGGAGCGACGACAATATACGTCCACATGAAAATGTGGGCGTATAAAAAGGCAATTTTGCGTACAATCAGGGGCCATAATTCAGGAAGTTACGATCCGATATGCGCAAATATCGAAAGGAACCAAGACCTTTGGGTTATAACAATGCATTTCAAGTTTCATCAAAATCGAATTAAAATTGTGACCTCTACAGGGTCCACAACCATGATATACCATTTTTTACCAGTATTCGCGTACAAACGGCGGCCATTTTGTATGGCAATTTTGGTCCGATTTTCCCGAACTTCGAACTCAATCTTCATTACCATGTAACGGTGAAATAATCAAACGTTATTTCTACTTTTCAGGTCTGCTGTTATTGTAATTTAAAGCACTCAATAGTTCTAATCCTGTTCTAAGGGTTTTTTGAATATCAGTACAATCACTCACATGATCATGCATATATCAATTATTTTTCGTCATAATACAATCAAATCTCATCTTGGGATGTTGTCATTATTAAAACCAGATCAAATCGTTGTATATACTCCACAACAACCAATTCATTAATCATTTGTGTTTATTTCAGTGAAAGGGGTGGTTGATAGCATTTGATCAAATTCCATTTTCTTAGAACGTTTGTCATTATTAAAACCTACATATCCTTGTATATACTCCACAACAAATTACCTATTAATCAATTAGTCAGTTTGTTTTTATTTTCAGTTAAGTGGTATTATTGAATGGTGTAAATAGCGTTTCAAATTTATAATCCTTAATTAAATTAGATTCCTTTTAGGTACGTGCAAATTAAGGGAGATCCCTGTGTTGTCAGCATTGAGAATGTATTGTTATGTACATGTATATATTGACTTGTCTTATTTTTTAGATTTTATCATTGCTTGATAACGACTAGAGAAGCCTAGTCGAAACGTCGCTCAGTATTAAGCAGTAATTGTATTCCATAGAATTGTGACCTGTATACCATATTTTTACACTCTTCGCGTACAAGCGGCTGCCATTTTTTCAGTCAATTTTGGTCCGATTTTCACGAAATTCGACCTCAACCTTCATTACCATGTAATGGTGATATAATCAAACGGTTTTTTAAATGGGATAATAATTCTGACCTCCAGAGGGACCACAAGCTAAAAGATAGGCTGGCACTGCCCACATTTTCGAGAGATGGATAGAGAACAAGTAATACCGAAAGTGATTTTTCCTACATCATTAAGTCCTGTATTTCATACTGTATTGGGAGCAGCCATTTTGTTGGTCAAT
This sequence comes from Patella ulyssiponensis, assembly GCA_963678685.1. NCBI lineage: Eukaryota > Metazoa > Mollusca > Gastropoda > Patellidae > Patella > Patella ulyssiponensis. The sequence continues at coordinate 57,604,839 of OY783228.1, read as the reverse complement.
TCCAGTCTGATATTCATGAAATTCGAAGCCGACAATGATTATGGTGTGACGGTACACAACCTAGAAATGTGACTTTTCGGCAAAATCGGATAAGAATTGTGACCTGTATAGAGTCCACAACCATGATCTACTATATTTTTACACTATGGTCCGATTTTCTCAAAATTCAAACTCAACCTTCCGTAGGTAGGGTGTAGGGGTGATAGAGTCAAACGTTTTTTTAAATCGGATAATAATTGTGACCTCCAGAGGGACCATAGGCGATTTTTCGGACAATCAGGGGCCATAATTCAGGAAGTAACGATCTGATATGCGAAAATATCGAAGAACCAAGACCTTTGGGTTATAACCATGCATTTCAAGTTTCATCAAAATCGAATTAAAATTGTGACCTATACAGGGTTCACAACCATGATATACCATTTTTTAACAGTATTCGCGTACAAACGGTGGCCATTTTGTAAGGCAATTTTGGTCCGATTTTCCCGAAATTCGAACTCAACCTTCCTTACGGTGTAACGGTAATATAATCAAACGTTTTTTTAAATCGGATAATAATTGTGACCTCCAGAGGGACCACAAGATGAAAAAAAGACGATTTTGCGTCTAATCAAGGGCCATAATTCAGGAAGTTACCATCCGATATGCGCAAATATCGAAAGGAACCAAGATCTTTGGGTTATAACCATGAATTTCAAGTTTCATCAAAATCGAATTAAAATTGTGACCTCTACAGGGTCCACAACCTTGATATACCATTTTTTAAAAGTATTCGCGTACAAACGGCGGTCATTTTTGTATGGCAATTTTGGTCCGATTTTCCCGAAATTCGAACTCAACCTTCCTTAGGGTGTAACGGTGATATAATCGAACGGGTTTTTTAAATTGGATAATAATTGTGACCTCCAGAGGGACCACAAGCCAATAAAGGTGATTTTTCGGACAATCAGGGACCATAATTCAGGAAATTACGTTCCGATAGGCGCAAATATCGAAAGGAACCAAGATCTTTGGGTTATAAACATGCATGTCAAGTTTCATCAAAATCGGTTCAAAATTGTGACCTCTATAGGGTCCACAAGCTAAAAACGTGATTTTTCGTACAATCAGGGGCCATAATCCATGAAGTTTTGATCCGATACATGCCGAAAGCAGCCGAGATCTTATGGGGATAAACCTTTATTTCAAGTTTCGTCAAAATCAGATAAGAATTGTGACCTGTAGAGAGTCCACAAACAAATTGTAGACGGACGGACGGACGGACATCCGGACGGACAGGGGCGACGACATAATACGTCCACATGAAAATGTGGGCGTATAAAAAGGTGATTTTTCGGACAATCAGGGACCATAATTCAGGCGTCCATTTTGTCTGTCAATTTGGGTCCGATTTTCACAAAATTTGAACTCAATCTTCATTACCATGTAACGGTGATATAATCAAACGTTCTTTTAAATCGGATGATAATTTTGACCTCCAGAGGGACCACAAGCTAAAAAGGGTGATTTTTCGGAAAATCAGAAGCCATAATTCAGGAAGTTACGATCCGATGGGCGCAAATATCGAAAGGAACCAAGATTTTGGGGTTATGAACATGCATGTCAAGTTTCATCACAATCGGTTCAAAATTGTGACCTCTATAGGGTCCAAAAGCTAAAAACATGATATTTCGTACAATCAGGGGCCATAATCCATGAAGTTCCGATCCGATACATGCCAATATTGAAAGGAACCGAGATCTTATGGGGATAAACCTATATTTAAAGTTTCGTCAAAATCGGATAAGAATTGTGACCTGTAGAGAGTCCACAAACAAATTGTGGACGGACAGGAGCGACGGCATAATACGTCCACATGAAAATGTCGGCGTATAAAAAGGTGATTTTTCGGACAATCAGGGGCCATAATTCAGGAAATTACGTTCAGAAGGCGCAAATATCGAAAGGAACCAAGATTTTGGGGTCAAAATCAGATAAGAATTGTGACCTTTAGAGAGTCCACAAACAAATTATTTTACTGTTGCATCGCAAGGAAGGTTGAGTTCGAATTTCGTGAAAATCGTACCAAAATTGCCAGACGAAATGGTCGCCGTTTGTACGCGAATAGTGTAAAAATATGGTATATCATGGTTGTGGACTCTCTACAGGTCACAATTCTTATCCGATTTTGACGAAAAGTCACATTTCTAGGTTGTGTACCGTCACACCATAATCATTGTCGGCTTCGAATTTCATGAATATCAGACTGGAACTGACCAACAAAATGGCTGCTCCCAATGCAGTATGAAATACAGGACTTAATTATGTAGGAAAAATCACTTTCGGTATTGCTTGTTCTCTATCCATCTCTCGAAAATGTGGGCATATCCTGCCTGGCAGTGCCAGCCTATCTTTTTAGCTTGTGGTCCCTCTGGAGGTCACAATTATTTTCCGATTTAAAAAAACGATTTTGATGAAACTTGAAATGCATGGTTATAACCCAAAGATCTTGGTTCTTTTCGGGATTTGCGCATATCGGATCGTAACTTCCTGAATTATGGCCCCTGATTATCCGAAAAATCGCCTATTTTCCCTCTGGAGGTCACAATTATTATCCGTTTTAAAAAGACGTTTGACTCTATCACCGTTACGCCCTACGGAAGGTTGAGTTCGAATTCCGAGAAAATCGGACCATAGTGTAAAAATATGGTAAGGTATATCATGGTTGTGGACTCTCTACAAGTCACAATTCTTATCCGATTTTGACGAAAAGTCATATTTCTAGGTTGTGTACCGTCACACCATAATCATTGTCGGCTTCGAATTTCATGAATATTAGACTGGAACTGACCAACAAAATGGCTGCTCCCAATACAGTATGAAATACAGGACGTAGGAAAAATCACTTTCGGTATTGCTTGTTCTCTATCCATCTCTCGAAAATGTGGGCGTATCCTGACTGGCAGTGCCAGCCTATCTTTACATTAGGAACTGTTTTTAGGAACTTCTTTTTTTATTTTAAATTGTATTTCTTAGGAACTGTTTTTCATGAACTTCTTTCTTATGATAAATTGTATTTAGGGTTTCACACTGCGTAGCTTGTGTGAAACACTATATTAGGGGCCATAATTCAGAAGTTACGATCCGATATGGGCAAATATGCAATGGAACCAAGATCATTAGGTTATAAACATGTATTTCAAGTTTCATCAAAATCAGTTCAAAATTGTGACCTCTATAGGGTCCACAACCTTGATATAACATATTTTCACACAATTCGCGTACAGACGGCGGCCATTTTATCCATCAACTCTGGTCCGATTTTCACGACATTCAAATTCTAGGATGGTGCCCCCACTCACCCAAATCAAGAATTGTTTCCATCGGCCCTGTAATATATGCGATTGTTGTTTGAGGAGTCTGTAGATATTGTGACCTGTTTGTAGGTTTATCTTGTTTAATTGATTGTGTGTAGTATGGTCCCCATGCACTAACTATCCAGTTTAAAGGGTTATAGGCTAAATGCACACTATACAAATTAAATATCCTGTACTTTAATAAAATATTTTTTTACCTGATGTTGATAGATATGCCAGTATAATCACCCAATAAACAAAAAATATCAGCAAAAAAAAGAAGGTCCACAATGGCTGCATTAATAGACAAGGCATAGCAGCAACACAATTACCAGCTTCATGAAATAACGTCACAACGAGAGATATGCGTTTTCTTATAATTAATATCACCAACAATAATATAACCTGTAACATACAAAATATTCCATTTAACAATAATAATTTGTACTAGACTCATGTACTAGATATTTTGCAGGTACTATATTGTTCGTTCTTTATAAGATAAACCGACTTTGATTATTAGGTGGCAGAGATGTCCTATACATCGTTAACAACATCATGAAGAATCTCATTGTCACTTATATACAACGTTTTTACAACTGGACAGGATAAAAAGGCAAGCATGAATTTGGGGCACATGCTACAACAACCATTGTTTTCAGTAAGTAATATTTAGATTTGAATTGTATGTCTTGTGTTGTTTAAGGGGAGATAATATGGGAAGAGTTGTGTTGCTTTGTCAGGTTGCACATCAATGGACCTAATGTGCTTTCCTTTATTAATTACAGAGCCAGTCAGAAGATATTCAATGTTTTTAAACACCACAAACAAGAAAATCAAAGCCGCACTTTGTCATTTCCAGACAAATTCAAGTGACAGGACAGTGGGAGATCCCAACGAATTTCAAGTGTCCTAATTGAGAAAGCATAATAATATAGTTTTGTTATTCATTAGACTATTTGGTACTTGTTTTTTACCATCTTAATTATCATTTAAATGAGAGATCCATATGAATCAATTGAGGGCATATCCACAGATCATAGCATACCCACAAAGATCCCATACAAGTCCCATATTATGTCCATAATACACTTATTTGCTCCCCGTGAGTCCCATATAGTACGCATATTACATTTTTTTAACATGGCTGTATAGGTTCCATGCAAGCCCGATATAACACCCAAATTCTGCAGTCAAGAAAGACAAAACATCAAACAATTATAACAATTAGGGCGATAATCTGGATAAAATCTCAGAAGGTAGGTTGCCAGGCAACAAAACATACAGCCACAACATAACTGGCAGTAATTATCGGATATCGCTGAAAATCAATAGGCTTCTTTGTCTCATGACCTTAAACACTGTGTATAAATTTTAAGTCAATTGAATATTAACTGCCTCTATAGTGTTCAAAAATTTTTCAAAGTGATCGAGGGTCATATAACTCTGGCAGTAATTATCAGATATCGCGGAAAATCAATAGGCTTCTTCGTTGCATAACCCGAAACACTGTATATATATTTAAAGTCAATCAGATATTAACTTTAGCCTTTAAAATGTTTACAAGATTTTTCAAAGTGATCAAGGGTTATAACTCTGGTAGTAATTACGGGATATCGCTGAAAATCGATAGGCTTCTTCGTCTCATGACCTTAAACACTGTGTATAAATTTAAACTTAATCGGATGTTAACTTTGGCGTCTAAAGCATCCACAAGATTTATCAAAGTGATCAAGGGTCAGAACTCTGGCAGTAAATATTGGATTTAGCTGAAAATCAATAGGATTTTTCATCTCATGACCTAAAACACTGTTAATTTAAAATCAATCGGATATAAACTTTAGCCTCAAGAACATCCATAAAATATTTCAAAGTGATCTAGGGTCATAACTCTGGCAGTAATTATCGGATATCACTGAAAATCAATAGGCTTCTTTGTCTCATGATCTTAAACACTGTGTATAAATTTGAAGTAAATTGGATATTAACTTTAGCCTCTAGAGCATTCACAAGTGATCAAGGGTCATAACTCTAGCAGTAACTATCGGATATCGCTGAAAATCTATAGGCTTCCTCTTCTCATGACCTTAAACACTGTGTATAAATTAATCCGATATTAACCCTAGCCTCTTTCTAGTGAACAACGGACGGACGGACAAACGGACAGACAGACAGACAGACGGAGGGACAGACGGCAATATATGACCACACTTCTATGTGGGTGTATAAAAACGCTAAAATAATAAATATAAATAAATAACGAAGTATAGTAAGCGAAGTCCAAGAACTAGAGAATTCTGTAGTTTGAAAGGCTAAAACCAGAAGGGCCGCACTACATGCAAAACAAAACCGACCAGCGGGTCAACAAACGAATAGGTGCGACGATTTAATATGATTACATGAAAATGTGGGCGTATAAAAAACTAAGAGGGGTAAACTTCACTTACTGTTAAAATAGTTGCTGTGACAGAAAATACTAAAAATGCTTTCTCGCTTTTAATTTCAACATCCAATAATGGAAATTCATAAATTTGATCACGATCGAGTTTACTTTTTACTCCAGCAAATGTCCACCATAAAAATGCTGTCCCAGCTTTAACAAAAGATATTAAACAACATTACGATTAACTAGCAATGAATTGACATGAGTACAGATTAAGAAATGTGTTGCTCCACCTACAATGTTCTGCCCATTTTATAACCCTTATATGTTTTTGAAAGCCTCAATCAATGTTTCTGAAAATCCTGGAACATAAAGCCATATGGTCATACCGTTGGATAAAGCAATTCCAACAACAGGATAAACCAAAATATTGCTAGAGATGGTTAGAGAACAAGCTAAAAAACAAAAACGATTTTTTGTACAATCAGAGGCAATAATCCAGAAAGTTATGGTCTGAAATGTGCAAATATCAAAAGGAACTGAGATCTATGGGATATAAAGATATGTTTTAATTTTCATCAAAATCGGATAAAAATTGTAACGGTCAGTTTCATTTCGTTTTTCCGTAAATTTGAATTCAACCCTCATTATGGTGGAATTTTGATATATTGAAATGTTTTTTGAAAATCTGAAAACAAAAATTGTGACATCTAGAAAAAATGTGATTTTTCGAAAAATCAGGAGCCATAATCCAGGAAGTTATGTTCGGATATGCGCGATTATCAAAAGGAACCAAGATCTTAGTGTGTAATGGTGATATATTCACGTTTTTTAATCGGATGAAAATTGTTACCTATAAAGGGACTGCAAGCTAAAAACATGATTTTTTGTACAATGAAGGGCCAAAATTCAGGAAGTTACAATCCGATACGCACGAATATCAAAAGGAACCAAGATCTTTGGGTTATAAAAAACATAACGCTAACGCTACAATATACGTCCACATTCCTGCTTTGATCGATATGGTACTTTGTCAAGAAGGCTAGGCGTTTAGTTTGTTTAGCGTTGAGGGTCGTGCTTCAACATCAAGATAATCCATTCAGAATTGTGGTTTTCAGACGCTAAAGGCAAAAAGTGGGCGTGGCTCTGCCCCTGGGGATCGGGACATTCACCAAAATCAATAGTGGACGCCCGCAGGCTATAAGGAATACATATGCCAAGTACCAAACTGATTCATTCAGAATTGCGGCCTGCACACCACAAACACAAAAATAGGGCGTGGCTTGCCTCTGGGAGTCGGGACATGCAGTTGTCGTCCTTAGGCTATAAGGAATACATATCCCAAGTTTAAAGACGATCCATTTAGAATCATGGCCTGTAGACAACACACACAGACACGAAGTAAAAATGAACATGGCTCTGCCCCTGGGGGATAGGAAATCACCCAAAACAATTGGGGTCATCCTTAGGGTATAAGGAATAGGTATGCAAAGTTTTAAAAGGATCTATTAAGAATTACATCCTGTAGGCGAACACAAACATTGGGCGTGGCTCAGTCCCAGGCGGTCCGGCGTGCACCAAAAATAATAGTGGTCAGCCTTAGGGTATAAGGAATAAGTATTAAAAAAGTTTTCAAGACAATCGATTAAGAATTGTGGCCTGTAGGTGACACACAGACACATAAAAAGAAAATGGGCGTGACACTTTCCCTGGGGGTCGGGCATGCATCAAAAACAATAGGGATCTTCCTTAAGGTATCAAGAATAAGTGAGAGAGAGAGAAATGGGGTTTAACGTCCACTCGACACAAACTAGGTCATTTTATTTCAATAATTTGCTTGCGCGTAGAGGTCTTCAGCAGTGGGAGGAAACCGGAGTGCCCGGAGGAAACCCACAAGGTTGAGAAGGCGCCCCTATCTCCATGCCACATACGCTCACACCATGGCTTGAAACCACAGCCGCAAGCCAGAGGTGACTGGCCAGCTAGAGGTCGAGGCGCGGCACTCTAGACCACTAGGCCATCCCAACCCCCTCATGACTAAGTACGCAAAGTTTCAAGATGATACGTTAAGAAATGCAGCCTGTAGATGACAGACAAACAAATACAAGAAATTGGCGTTGCTGTCCCAGGGGGTCGGACATGCACCCAAAACAAAAGGGATCATCATTAGGGTATAAGGAATAGGTATTTTAAGTTTCAATATGATCTATTAAGAATTGTGGCCTGTAGGCAACACACAAAAATAAAATGGGCGTGGCTCTTCCCCTGGGAGTTGGGCATGCACCCCAAACGATAGGGATCATCCTTAGGGTGTAAAGAGTAAATATACAAAGTTTGAAGAAAATTCAGTAAGAATTGCGCCCTGTAGGCGACACAAAGACACACGAAAAGAAAATGGGCGTGGCTCTGCCCCTGGGGGTCGGGCATGCACCCCAAACGATAGGGATCATCCTTAGGGTGTAAAGAGTAAATATACAAAGTTTGAAGAAAATTCAGTAAGAATTGCGCCCTGTAGGCGACAAACAATCAAATACTAGAAATGGGCGTGGCTCTGCCCCGGGGGGTCGGGCATGCACCCCAAACCATAGGGATCATCCTTAGGGTGTAAAGAGTAAATATACAAAGTTTGAAGAAAATTCAGTAAGAATTGCGCCCTGTAGGCGACACAAAGACGCACGAAAAGAAAATGGGCGTGGCTCTGCCCCTGGGGGTTGGGCATGCACCCCAAACAATAGAGATGGTCCTTTGGGTACAAAGAATATGTATGCAAAGTTTCAATATGATCTATTAAGAATTGTGGCCTGTAGGCAACACACAAAAATAAAATGGGCGTGGCTCTTCCCCTGGGAGTTGGGCATGCACCCCAAACGATAGGGATCATCCTTAGGGTGTAAAGAGTAAATATACAAAGTTTGAAGAAAATTCAGTAAGAATTGCGCCCTGTAGGCGACACAAAGACACACGAAAAGAAAATGGGCGTGGCTCTGCCCCTGGGGGTCGGGCATGCACCCCAAACGATAGGGATCATCCTTAGGGTGTAAAGAGTAAATATACAAAGTTTGAAGAAAATTCAGTAAGAATTGCGCCCTGTAGGCGACACAAAGACACGCGCAAAAGAAAATGGGCGTGGCTATGCCCCTGGGGGTTGGGCATGCACCCCAAACGATAGGGATGGTCCTTCGGTACAAAGAATATGTATGCAAAGTTTCAAGGTTATAAGTTAAGAAATGTGGCCTGTAGACGACAAACAATCAAATACTAGAAATGGGCGTGGCTCTGCCCCTGGGAGTCGGGCATGCACCCCAAACGATAGGGATCATCCTTAGGGTGTAAAGAGTAAATATACAAAGTTTGAAGAAACTTCAGTAAGAATTGCGCCCTGTAGGTGACACAAAGACACGCGAAAAGAAAATGGGCGTGGCTCTGCCCCTGGGGGTTGGGCATGCACCCCAAACGATAGGGATGGTCCTTCGGTACAAAGAATATGTATGCAAAGTTTTAAGGTTATAAGTTAAGAAATGTGGCCTGTAGACGACAAACAATCAAATACTAGAAATGGGCGTGGCTCTGCCCCGGGGGGTCGGGCATGCACCCCAAACCATAGGGATCATCCTTAGGGTGTAAAGAGTAAATATACAAAGTTTGAAGAAAATTCAGTAAGAATTGCGCCCTGTAGGCGACACAAAGACGCACGAAAAGAAAATGGGCGTGGCTCTGCCCCTGGGGGTTGGGCATGCACCCCAAACAATAGAGATGGTCCTTTGGGTACAAAGAATATGTATGCAAAGTTTCAAGGTTGTAAGTTAAGAAATGTGGCCTGTAGACGAAAAACAAACAAATACTAGAAATGGGCGTGGCTCTGCCCCTGGGGGTCGGGCATGCACCAAAAACAATAGGGATCTTCCTTAGGGTATAAGGAATAAGTATACAAAGTTTGAAGAAAATCCATGAAGAATTTCGCCCTGTAGGCGAACCACAGACACACACACACTCACACAGAGACAGGGGTGACGGCATAATACGTTTCACATTATGAATGTGGATATGAATGTGGACGTATAAAAATATGGGTTATAAAATGAACTCAACCAAAATTAAGATTGTGACCTCTAAAGGGACCTCCAGCTAAAGAAGCAATTTTTCGTACAATCAGGGACCATAATTCAGGAAGTTTTGGTCAGATATTCAAGCAATTCGAACTCAATCAAAATGACAGTGTAAAAGTGATATATTCAAACGTTTTTTCTAAATCAGATAATAATTCTGACCTGTAGTGTGACCGCAAGCTAAAAATGCGATTTTTTTATACAACCAGGGGCCATAATTCAGGAAGCTATGATCCGATACTCGAGAATATCAAAAGGAACCAAGATCTTTTGGTTATAAACATGTATTTCAAGTTTCATCAAAATTGGACCAAAATTATGACCTCTGGGGGGACAAGAACCTTGATATACAAGATGTTATACACTATTTGCATACGAGGGGCGGCCATTTTGTTCAGCAGTTTCGATCCAAATTTGAACTGAATAAACATTACAGTGTAACAGTGATGTATTTGAAAAAAAATTTTAATTGGATAATAATTGTGACCTTTTGAGGGACCACAAGCTAAAACACAATTTTTCACACAACCAGGGGCCATAATTCAGGAAGTTACCATCCGATATGCCCGAATATTGAAAAAACCCCAAGACCTTTGGGTTATAAACATGCATTTCAAGTTGTTGTTTTTTTGTAAACAATATTTTATTTCAGAAATTCATGAAAAGGGATCAGGGATTATTAGATTTTTCAAGCATCCAATTTTATATAAAAAAAATATTTGTTTCATCAATTTTTCAGAAACCGTTATTTTTTTAAATTGACTAATAAAATTAAAATATCTAAAATCAGTGTAAAAAAAAAACGGTGTCTAGTGCCAATTTATGACTTCAAAAGCCTGCCATTTTCACCAGACAAATACGGTAAATGAAAACACGGTAAATGATAGAGCCGCTGTTGAGTGAGGCAAGCATGTGTCAGGCTGTGTGTTATTTCAAAATCTTTTTTTCCATTAATTGTAACCACATAAATCAAACACTCGCCGTTCATTTCTCGACAACGTCTAAAAACTAAACCCCTTTCAAATCTAAATGGTAGTGTTCATTTTTAAAAACATCCCGAGAAACTGGACGGTCGTAAAGTAGCTGATCGAGGTCAAAACTTAACGGCATTTCTAAATCTAGCACAAACTGAGCGGTTTTTGATGAATCTTGACGGCATTTAACACATTCTAAACGGCAATCTATTTACTGGATACGTGTATTAGATTCTAACTGGATACGTGTATTAGATTCTAAACGGTAAACGTAGTTTCTTTCCTTTTTTCGTAAAATCTGGACGATACCCGGTCCCTAGTGCTAGAATGTGTTAAATGCCGTCAACATTCATCAAAAACCGCCCAGTTCGTGCTACTGTGTAGAATTCGAAACGCCATATAGGCCCTTATAGTTTTGACCTCGATCGTCTAGTTTACGACCGTTCAGTTTCTCGGGATGTTTTTAGAAATGAACACTACCATTTAGATTTGAAAGAGGTTTAGTTTTTAGACACGGCATTTAATTTCCTGTTTGATAACACAAGGCGTTCAGATTTTACGGCCAAATTACCACTTTACCGAGAGCCGTCTATTTGGTCACAATTAATGTGGTTACGATTTATGTGGTTACAATTAATAGAAAATTTTTTAAAAAATATTCACTGATTCAACTGTTATTTATATTCCATCAAGAGTCGAAATTTTATAAAACTGGCTGAAGAATTACTACGTGCACCAAACAATGATAATTTTTCATTGGTTAGGACCGTCTAAACACGGGTAAATTTACAGTAGCTATTGGCACGCATAAACAACCATATTTGCATATTGCATAGGCCTACATACTATTTATAGTACCGGGGTATAGTGTTTTGTGTAGGATAGCATGCATCGCTAAAGAAGGCGATAACCTCGCACGTACTTTGCTGTAATTGCATACGGCCAATTACGGGTCTGGTAATAAACTTGCCTATCTTTCTTATATTTATATATGATACTGTATCAAAGTTTTTCTAAATATCGATTTCTTGCATCGGTCGGTCAACCTTACACGTACATAAAAATGCCGTTCGATTCCATTGTATGTAAGAAGCTTACTGTCACTAGGGACCGGGTATCGTCCAGATTTTACGAGAAAAGGCAAGAAACTACATTTACCGTCTAGAATCTAATACACGTGTCCAGTCAATAGATTGCCGTCTAGAATGTGTTAAATGCCGTCAAGATTCATCAAAAAACGCTCAGTTTGTGCTACCGTGTATATTTAGAAACGCCGTTAAGTTTTGACCTCGATCGTCTACTTTACGACCGTCCAGTTTCTCGGGATGTTTTTAAAAATTGGGTAACGCATAAACAAACTTATTTGCATACTATTTATAGTATTATAATTAGCTGATATTAGAGTCGAGCGGGGTAGCATAGAATTGTAATAATATATAGTATGCAAGTTACAGGTGCAGATCATTTCGTTCGTTCGTTTCTCGGGTTTAACGTCCAGAGAGAGAGATTTTATTTACCATCCTTTTTTATATTAACCGGGAAGGTGTTGTTTCGCATGGAACCCAGACATGTGTCTGGTTTACGGGATTAATTAAATAATAGGTAGCAGCCATTCAAAGAATCTAACGACAGACATTTATGACTGCTGTATATTCCTCCATGCGACGATGGTATGTAATTACACGTCTGCGAAAAAGGTGGCTGGAATTTTTGCTTATAACAATAGCAGGCAGTCATTCAAAGAATATAATCTAAATTGTAATGACCAACATTTATGACTGTATATTCCAAGCGACGGTGGCCTTATTCGTAGACTGAAACCCATCATAGGCCATTGTGTGTAATAGTATGCAAATAAGTTTGTTTATGCATTAGCCAATACCTACTGTAAATTTTACCGCATTTATATGGTTTTAACCAATGAAAAATTATGGTTGTGTTGTACAGGCGTTGAGCAATACATCAGCCATTTTTATAAAGAATAAAACGATGACCAAGCTGAATCAGTGAATATTTTCAAAATCTTTTTTTCTATTAATTGTAACCACATAAATCAAACACTCGCGGTTTATTTCTCGACAACGTCTAAAAACTAAACCCCTTTCAAATCTAAATGGTAGTGTTTATTTCTAAAAACACCCTGAGAAACTGAACGGTAGCAAACTAGACGATCGAGGTCAAAACTATACAGCGTTTCTAAATCTACACGGTAGCACAAACTGGGCGTTTTTTGATGAATCTTGACGGCATTTAACACATTCTAGATGGCAATCTATTGACTGGATACGTGTATTAGTCTCTGGACGGTAAGGTTAGTTTTTTCCTTTTTTCGTATAATCTGGACGATACCCGGTCCCTAGTGTACATATGTCCATACTACGTGTGGGTGTATCAAGATGAATGTAAATCAGTTTATACATATACATCCACTCGAAAAAACTAGGTCATTTTTGGACCAACATATGGTTTCAATTTTATTTCAATAATTCGCTTACGTGTAGAGGAAACCCACGAGGTTGAGAAGGCGCCCCTATGTCCATGCCACATACGCTCACACCAGGGTTCGAAACCACAGCTGCAAGCCAGAGGTGACCGGCCAGCTAGAGGTCGAAGCGCGGCACTCTAGACCACTAGGCCATCCCAACCCCCCTTTCTGCAGAGCAATCATTGTGTCGGAAGTGAGATTTTCACCTCAGTCCACTTCAAATCCCCATAGCAAAAAATCTAAACGATCAACCCCCTACAAATTTATGATGAGGAGATTGCCAAATGTGGTCCCCATTGTGCCTATAAGGATTGGAGCCAACAGAATGTTGTGCAAACAGCTACAGCCATTTAACATTGAAGTCAATGGGCAAATAATTACATTAATAGATGCTTTTTGACCTATTTAACTCCTTTAAATGATAGTATGTGACATACTTTAGAACCATAAACTTAAAGCTGTGCTATTGACTTTAATGTTGTCAACATATTATTACCATTAATCAAATTATATCGGGATTTGTGTAAGGGTTGGGTTTGCCTAAATATTGACTGGTAAAATTGTCTAACTGGTAATATAACATAATCTCACCTATGCTGGCAATAACAGCTACTGTTAGAATCAGCCAAACAATGATTGAAGCAAAGTAACGGAGGAGTAAAATCATTACCAATGCAAAAGCTGAAATTGCAAAACAATCATATTATAGTCTATAGAAATAATGCTCCAATTGGGATATTTTAACTCATCTTCCTTATTTTACCTGGGAGTAGGTCCTATAGAGGGTGTTTACATAGCTAACAAATATTTGTTATACTTATTGTTATGTAAATCTTGTATTACTAATAGACCAAGCAAGAACAATCATTAAATTCTTATATTTTTATTTTGTATAACCCTATTAATTTGGCATGTTGGTTCGCAGGGGTTGTCTCCATATCATCTTTAAGATTTTATATTATTGTTTTTACTGCCTAGTTTGAATTCAACTGTTATTAAGTTGTCATATTGTGAAACCCTATCAGAGTGGCTCAATAGTCAACTAATTGTCCTTATGGCCACAGATCACTAATTATTTCCCCATTGACTTTAATGTTAATTCTCGTCTCTTAGACTGGCTGCAACTTTTTCCGAAATATTCGTTGGGTAGAACGCTTTCTGCCACAAATGGAGCAACATGTGGCAAACTCTTGCCCAAAAGCATGTATGAGGTTCACCATGAGAAACTTGAGATACACAAGCTGGAAGTAGAGACAACTAAAAAAGCAATTTTCGGCCCTCCCTTTCAACGTAACCAACCTCACAATTCTTGTATCCTTCCGCCTCAAAATCATGAATATTCACCAAAACCTGGCAGAAAAAGTATTTTCAAACCCTTTTCTTCGATTCTACATCAAAAAGTCAACTAAAATCACCATGCAAAAGGGGGAAAAAGGGAAAGGGAGTGAAAGACTAAAAATAACTTTCGCCCAACATTCATGGGTGACGGCGTAGAAATATTTAGTGATCTGTGTCCAAATTATATAGTGGTGAAACTTCAGGTATCACCAAAAGGCCTTTTTTATATGCTTCCCATATGTTGTGGCAACACACCGGTGAAAGAAAATCAAAATCAAACAATAACTAAAAAGATAGGTTGCCAGGCAACGAAACATACGCCCACAACAGCTAAGTCGTCCGGGCAGTCAACAAGGATTGTCACATATTGTTTCTTTTGTCAGTAAGGAGAACATTTACAACACATGATAATCTTATTATTAAGTAATTATCAGAAATGATTAGAATTGTTTTGATTGTTTGTCTCAAGGTCTTCATCCACAAGATATTTCAAAGTGATCAAGTGCCATAACTCTGGCAGAAATTATCAAATATCACTGAAAATCAAATAGGATTCTTCGTCTCATGACCCTAAACACTGTGTACAAATTTAAAGTCAATCGGATATTAACTTTAGCCTTTAGAGCGTTCACAAGATTTTTCAAAGTGATCAAGGGTCATAACTCTGGCAGTAATTATCGGATATTGCTGAAAATCAATAGGCTTTTTTGTATCATGACCGTTAGACTGGCCCAGTCTCTTCTATTTATTTTACATTTCGATTTATATAAAAGAATTAATTTTTAGTAAACCAACACTTTCGTTTCCATTTGTATAAAAAAAAAAAATTTGAGTAAACCTGTAACCAGCACCAGAGACTGGACAATTTGCGAGCTTCACAATAAAATGGGCGTTCCTGTCCTGTTTTATGTTGTTCCTTATTTGGAATGATTGACAGTTGTCAAGCAACCCTAGAGTCACGTGACACGAATTATTTATGTTCATTCACCTCATCCCATACGTTGTATCCGTTCATTCGACAGATATTGTCCGTCAACCAAATTCTTAGATCGTTAAAGTATCACTAAATAACAATAACTGTTATCCACAACAAACATCTCGCACCGACACCAGTTTGCCAGTTAGTCGACAGCCATGTTTATTATCACGTGATGTTAGATATGTCGTGATCACGTGCACGACGTCACACGACCTACATAATGCAGATTGACCTACTAGATGAGAATGGAGCTCTATTTGCCCAGTCTCTAGAGATTACGTTTTTTTTTCGTTTTGAGAGGACTGGCCAATTTTTGGTGTGTGGAGAAGACTGGCCACCAGTCTACATGACCGTAAACAGTGTGTATAAATTTAAAGTCAATCAGATATTAACTTAGGCCTCCAGAGCGTTCACAAGATTTTTCAAAGTGATCAAGGGTCATAACTCTGGCAGTAATTATCGGATATCGCTGAAAATCAATAGGCTTCTTTGTCTCATGACATTAAACACTGTGTACAAATTTAAAGTCAATCGGATATTAACTTTAGCCACTAGAGCGTTCACAAGATTTTTCAAAGTGATCAAGGGTCATAACTCTGGCAGTAATTATCGGATATTGCTGAAAATCAATAGGCTTCTTTGTATCATGACCTTAAACACTGTGTATAAATTTAAAGTCAATTGGATATTAACTTTAGCCTCTAGAGCGTTCACAAGATTTTTCAAAGTGATCAAGGGTCATAACTCTTGTAGTAATTATGAGATATTGCTGAAAATCAATAGGCTTCGTTGTCTCATGACCTTAAACACCGTGTATAAATTTAAAGTCAATCGGATATTAACTTTAGCCTCTAGAGCGTTCACAAGATTTTTCATAACTCTGGCAGTAATTATCGGATATCGCTGAAAATCAATAGGCTTCTTCGTATCATGACCTTAAACACTGTGTAACAATTTAAAGTCAATCGGATATCAACTTTAGCCTCTAGAGCGTTCACAAGAAATTGTGGACGACAGACCGACGGACGGACGGAAAGGGCGACGACAATATACGACCACATTTCCATGTGGACGTATAAAAATGATGGCCGTTTAAGTATACATGCCACTTTATGTACAGCAGTGCATCTCAGGTCCTTGGGCTTTTTGTGCTTAAATTTAAAAATCTTTCTTATTTAAGGCAGTATTTGAGTTCTGTGAAAAAATTAGACAAGTTGCAAACAAACTACCTAGAAAACACTCATAATTTGGAATTTTTTTCAAAAATATATTTTTTTACTGCCATGTCATGAAAAATGTACAAAATTCACATGTAACTTCTTTCAAAATACCAATAATTTTCTACTTTGTTAGATAGCCAGACTGGCAAGTAATATATTTTTGGAAACCCTTGACAATATGCAAACAGAAAAATCACAAATCAGTTGCATTGATTGTAATTACAGTAGAACTTGTATTAAGCAAGCACCCAAGGGAAATTTAAAAATGCTTGCTTAATGAAGGTGCTCTTTGACTAGAGGTATCCAATATTGCCCCAATCCCTACCACAAAAAAATAAAGATATAGATTGCATATATTTTTTTATTCATGTAGTATAACAATAACAATAACAATACAATGTACTTTTTATATAGTTGTCAATTCAAGTGATCAAGGGCCATAACTCTGGCACTTATTATCGGAAATCACTCTATTTTTTTCCCTCGATGAAATTTTGTTTTTAGACCAACATACAACAGAATAAGAGTGAAACAGAACATCTTTTCAAACATTAATGTATAAGTTGACAAGGTTATTTTATACTAAAGTTTTTCGTGAGTACCGTGACGTATGCAGAGCGCACTTACTTTGATACGGACTGCTCCTCTATGTGGCAACGACTGCACTGATTTTGCGACGAACTATTTTTTTTCCTGGTCGTATAAAAAGGCGATTTTTCGTACAATCAGGGGCAATAATTCAAGAAGATATGACCTGATATGCGCAAATATAGAAAGGAACCTAGATCTTTGGGTTATAGAATTGCATTTTAAGTTTCATCAAAATCGGTTCCAAATTGTGATTTTTCGTTTTAAATACTGTAACGGTCAAATTTGTAGTTTTTGATTCCAGTGGTGCTGACACCTCGTGCTTGCATCTCAGTGGGCCTGGATGATCGTGTGACGCAATGCGTAATTATTTGTCCAATAATAAGACTGGTTAATTTAGTCTTTTGTTCTAGAATGACGGACACGAGCACCTCAATAGATAGTTTAATAGTAAAGTTTCTTATAATAAGTATAGTAAAAGTATAGTCTTTACGGACATGATGGGCCTATAATACGGTAAATAATTTGTTAATCATTTATAGAATTGTTTTAACAGGTAATTTGTATGTTATAGGATATAATTATGATTTGAAAGTCTTCGCTAAGCGAACTTCAGAATTTCGATCATTTCTGGGGACCTGCACGAGCTGAGCTACGATCGATGCATCATAATTATTATTTACAAGCTTATGCAGAGTATTTAGTTATATTATTATTAAGTATATAGTAGGTGCGAGCTTATGCATAAGAATTATTCAACTTGCATTTGTTGTCTTTGCAAATTGTCTTTCCATAGGATGTGTCACGATGGCGTGCACTTGCAGAGGTCAAAGGTTAATAAGCCTTAGCGGTCAATGTGATAACAAATAACTTGTAATATAGTATAAAGGACATCATATTTATATTTTCTGTCAATCTCGACTCGATACTCTCTCTACAGAATGGATCGACTGTAAAAGATAGATTTAGATAGAAAGATTCTACTGTAGTCTGTAGTATAGTAATTTTAGATGTTATGTCTCAGATAGATAGAAAGAATTAAAGAAAACATTGTTGAATCATTTGACATTGTTGTGGTGTTTTGTATTGTGTCATGAATTGACGACCTAGGCCTGTGGTATCAGTTAAAGGTTTCAACTGAGGCATTAAAGGGGAAGTTGACAAGCAGTACTGATCGTGTCTTGATTAGAAAAAGAACATAGCTTGTGGCAAAACGAATTTGAAGAATATTTAAATTGTCACGATGAATATTGTAAATCTTTAGATGAGGCAGCTATTGCAGCCTATAACGAACAGTATTTCATGGAAAGAAGTGAGTATATAGAAACATTCAAACAAAGTGTTAATGAGTGGTTTAGTGTAAATAAAACTCCAGTACCAAGCCTTCGCACAAGTAGTTCACGAACATTGACATTATCGTCTGCACGGATAAAGGAAGCACAGAGACTTGCTGAGCTGGAAGCAAGGGCAGAAACACAGAAGGAAAAAGAAGCATTAGACATGGCTGCAATTAAAGTAAAACATCAACACAAACAATTAGAACATCAACAAAAACAATTAGAACTAGACCTGCGTAGCAGTTATGATGGGTTTCACTGGTGCCACGTTACCTTTGAACTTATGTCACTTTCGGTGCCACGTTACCCTTGAACTCATATCACTTCCAGTAACAATGGAACCGATAAACAGATTTCTACATAAACATTGCAAACATCAAATAAAATGGTAGCAGAATCAACCAAATCCAGCAATATCAAATCATTTTATACATTTGTTACATTTAAGTGTACTGTACTTCCAGCGATAATGAAAATATTCAATTACTTTTATGAAATCCGAAATAGTATAAGGCATCACAATCATCACATGGTGAAAATTTTATGTAAATCGAATATAATTGCCACTTTTATAGACCAAAAACCTTGAAAAGTGACTTGTAGAAAATTGTCTATTTCTCGGCAACCGTACAAGTTAGAAACTATTTTTTGGTATCTATATGATCGTAAGGGTTCAATCTATTTGTTGATTGGAATCAAATATCATGATTTTAAAAATATTACAAATCAGACTCATTTGAATAAAATATCTGTTTGAAGGCTAAAAATATAGTTTTTGAAAAATGACATTACTTCCGGTTTATAATGAAAATCTTAAATTACTTGTATCAAATCGTAAATGGCGTTAGGTATCACGCAGTGAAAGTTTTATGAAAATCGAATAATAATTGACACTTTTATGGACCAAAAACCTCGAAAAGTGACCTGTTGAAAATGGCCTATTTCTCCGCAACTAAAAAAATTAGAAACCATTTTTTGATATCTATATGATTGTATGGGTTCATTCTATTAGTTGATTATAATCAAAGATCAAAATTTTAAATACATTACAAATGAGACTCATTTGAATAAAATATCTGTTTTGAAGTCTAAAATTACAGTTTTTTCCAAAATGATGTCACTTCTGGTGACATTGGAAATGTTAAATTGGTTTGCCCTAGTCAAAATTGACATTACGCATCAAATGGTGTCACTTTTATGAAAATCCAAAAATAATTGACCCGTTTACAGGCAAAATAGCATAAAAAGTGACTCATGCAAAATTGCCCATTTCTCGGTAACTGCTCATATTACAAACTAATTTTCACATACATTCTCTTTGTATGGCTTATTGCTACATGTTTGTAAAAGTTGCGAAGAAATATTTCAAAATATGAAAAGCCTGAATGGGTTGTGAATAGCTCATTTTTTCACCTTTGTTCGCCTTTAAATTGAAATGACCAGAAAATAAAATCGAAATTAAAAAAACTGAGCCCGATGTTTTGTGCGCCTTTATAATATAAGGCACACCATTTCAGTCATACAAAATTTGAAAAAAATAATATTTGCTTTCAAAAAGTTGTACCGAACTGTCAAAATTGTAGTTTTTGCTAAATTTAAGTCACTTCCCCTGCCGACAGGAAACTTCACCGGTAACAAAAAAAAATGTCATTTTCGGACACGGAGCATATGAACTTTGTTTTATACAAATCAAATAATAAATAATTAATCTAGGGCTAAAAAACTGAATTAGCCTATAGCGGCACAAAAATTCTCATTTTTGCTCAAGTCAATATTAAATTAGTTTCTTAAAATCAAAATTAATAATCACATGGTGAAAATTTTATGTAAATCGAATAAGAATTGCCATTTTTATAGACCCCAAACCTTGGAAAGTGACTTTTAGGAAATTGTCTATTTCTCTGCAACCATACAAGTGAGAAACCAATTTGTGGTATCTGAATGATCGCATGGGTTCATTCTATTAGTTGATGTGAACTAAATATCATAATTTTAAACGTATTACAAATCAGACTCATTTGAAAAAAAATATCTGTTTTGAAGGCTAAAAATACAGTTTTTGCCAAAATATAATTACTTCCGATGATACTGAAAATGTTAAATTAGTTCTATGACATAAGATATCGTATGGTGAAAATTTTATGAAAATCGAATAATAACCGACACTTTTATAGACCAAAATCCTTGTAAAGTGACTTGTGGAAAATCGCCCATTTCTCTGCAACCGTACAAGTTAGAAACCGTTTTGTGATATCTGTATGATCGTATGGGTTCATTCTATTTGATGAATAAAATCAAATATCATAATTTGAAAAAAATAACAAGTATGACCCATTTGAATAAAATATTGTTTTTTAATGCTAAAAATTAAGTTTTGAGCAAATGACGTCATTTCCGGTGGCAGCGTATGAGGTAGAATGGTTTGACCTTGTCCACTATGGCATTAGGCATCCAATAGTGAAAGAAAATTGAAAATCACATAATAATTGATCCGTTTACAGCCAAAATAACGTGAAAAGTGACTCGTGCAAAATTGACTTTTTCTCGGGAACTGCGAATATTACAAATTAATTTTCACATACATTCTCTTTGTATGGGTTATTGCTACGAGATTATGAATGTTACGAAGATATATTTTTTAATATGAAGACGCTGGATGGGTTGTAAATAGCTTATTTTGACACCTTTTTTCACCCTTTAATCCAAATTGCCCGAAAACGAAATCAAAATTAAAAAAACTGAGCCCGATTTTTTGTGCGCTTTTATATGGCACATCTTTTCAGTCATATTAGATTTGAAAAAAATAATTTTTGCTTCCAAAAAGTGGTACCGAACTGTTAAAATTGTAGTTTTTGCTAAATTTACGTCACTTACAGTGCCGACAGGAAACTTTGCCGGTAACAAAAGAAATGACATTTTGTACCATGGAGCATATAAACTTTGTTTTATACAAATCAGACAATAAATAATTTATATAGAACTGATAAACTGAATTAGCCAGTAGCGACCAAGGAAAATTATCCAGAAAAAAAATGTTCACATTTTTGCCCAAATCAGACGACCCTTTAACCCTTGGTAAAAAGTCATTAAAAAATATTCATTAATAAAAAAGTTTTTTGTCAAAATTTAAATTTTCAAAATTTGGCGCCTTATTTTTCCAAAGATTCGGCGAAATTTAAAAATCTAAAGACCCGTAGCTATGTGCCATGTCTCTGGCTATGTCAAAAACTATCAAACGATAAAATCCAACAATTCTTGTTAATATTACTGCAATATTTCAAAAAACAACAACTTCGGTGATTTCGCATTGTCGCAGAATGCCGGAAATAGATTTAATCTCTAAGTCACACCCACTTTCGCAGTAAAACTCAAGACATTGCATCGATTCGACAAGTAGTTCCTGAGATATAAGCAAATTGGAAAAAAAAAGATAGGCTGGCACTGCCAGGCAGGATACGCCCACATTTTCGAGAGATGGATAGAGAACAAGCAATACCGAAAGTGATTTTTCCTACATCATTAAGTTAGAATTTGATGTGCAAATATCGAAATGAATTAAGATCTTTGGGTTATAAAGGTTCATTTCAGTAGGCTTCAAATTCGACTGAGGATCATGTTGCTAAGTGGGTAAGATGCTGGCTCGGTAGCCTTGAGGTTGTGTGTTTGATCCCTGCATTGGGTGACAAAGTTCATCTAGATTTTCTAGCGTGGTTTCCCCTTGTTCGTGATGAAGGATGGATGGCCTGACAAGGACAGCTGTCAATTTTGGTCCGATTTTCACGAAATTCGACCTCAACCTTCATTACGATGTAACGGTGATATAATCAAATGTTTTTTTAAATGGGATAATAATTCTGACCCCAGAAGGACCACAAGCTTAAAAAAGATAGGTTGCCAGGCAACGAAACATACGCCCACAGCAGGTAAATCGTCCGGGCAGTCAACAAGGGTTGTCGCATATTTTTCCTTTTTTTGGTAATGAAACATTTGTAATACACTAAAATCTGATTAAGAGTAACAACTCATTATGTAATTATCTGAAAATCATTAGAATTTGTTTGCTTTTTATAAAGTTTTGCCCCACGCTAACAATTAGTATAGGAAACATTTAACATCATGGATTTAGCTGTTCAGTTATCCAAATTCATTGAAAATCAAAATACTTGTTCGTTTCAACACCTTAAACTCTGTGTATCAATCTGAAGTCAATCGGATGATAAGTTTGGCATCTATAGTGTCACAAGGGTGTTTGAAGTGATCAAGGGAGATAACTCTGGAAGTAATTATTTGAAATCGCTGAAAATCAGTAGGCTTCTTCGTCTCATGACCTTAAACTGTGTGTGTAAATTTAAAGTCAATCGGATATTAACTTTGGCCTCTAGAGCGTCCACAGGATTTTTTTATGTGATCAAGGGCCACAACTCAGGCAATAATTATCAGAGATCGCTGAAAATCAATAGGCTTCTTCGTCTCATGACCTTAAACACTGTGTACAAATTTAAAGTCAATCGGATATTAACTTTGGCCTCTAGAGCATCCACAAGATATTTTGAAGTGATCAAGGGCCACAACTCTGGCACTAATTATCAGAAATCGCTGAAAATCAATAAGCTTCTTCGTCTCATGGCCTTAAACACTGTGTATAAATTTGAAGTCAATCGGATATCAACTTTGGCCTCTAGAGCATCCATAAAATATTTTGAAGTGATCAAGGGCCACAACTCTGGCACTAATTATCAGAAATCGCAGAAAATCAATAGGCTTCTTTGTCTCATGGCCTTAAACACTGTGTATAAATTTGAAATCAATCGGATATCAACTTTGGCTTCTAGAGCATCCACAAGATTTTTTGAAGTGATCAAGGGCCATAACTCTGGCACTAATTATCGGAAATCGCTGAGAATCAATAGGCTTCTTCGACTCATGACTTTAAACACTGTGTATAAATTTAAAGTCAATCGGATATTAACTTAGACCTCTAGAGCGTTCACAAGATTTTTTTGAAGTGATCAAGGGCCATAACTCTGGCACTAATTATCGGAAATCGCTGAAAATCAATAGACTTCTTCGTCTTATGACGTTAAACACTGTGTATAAATTTAAAGTCAATCGGATATTAACTTTGGCTTTTAGAGCATCCACAAGATTTTTTGAAGTGATCAAGGGCCATAACTCTGGCACTAATTATCGGAAATTGCTGAAAATCAATAGGATTCTTCGTCTTATGACCTTAAACACTGTGTATAAATTTAAAGCCAATCGGATATTAACTTTGGCCTTGATATACCATATTTTTACACTCTTCGCGTACAAGCGGCAGCCATTTTTTCAGTCAATTTTGGTCCGATTTTCACGAAATTCGACCTCAACCTTCATTACCATGTAACGTTGATATAATCAAACGTTTTTTTAAATGGAATAATAATTGTGACCTCCAGAGGGACCACAAGCTAAAAAAGGTCATTTTTCGGAAAATCAGGCTAGTCTACGATATCACCCTAGGTGGAAGTGGATGTTAAATACCCAGTAACGAACGAACGAACGGACAATCAGGGGCCATAATTCAGGATGTTACGATCCAATGGGCGCAAATATCAAAAAGAACCAAGATCTTTGGGTTATAAACATGCATGTCAAGTTTCATCAAAATCGGTTCAAAATTGTGACCTCTATAGGGTCCACAATCTTGATATAACATATTTTCACACTAATTGCGTACAAACGGCGGCCATTTTGTCTGTCAATTTTGGTCCGATTTTCAGAAATTTTTACCTCAATCTTCATTACCATGTAACGGTGATATAATCAAACGGTTTTTTAAATCGGATAATAATTTTGACCTCCAGTGGGACCACAAGCTAAAAAGGGTGATTTTTCGTACAATCAGGGGCCATAATTCAGGAAGTTACGAATCAATGAGCGCAAATATCTTCAATCTTCATTACCATGTAACGGTGATATAATCAAACGTTTTTTTAAATCGGATGATAATTTTGACCTCCAGTGGGACCACAAGCTAAAAAGGGTGATTTTTCGTACAATCAGGGGCCATAATTCAGGAAGTTACGAATCAATGAGCGCAAATATCGAAAGGAACCAAGATCTTCGGGTTATAAACATGCATGTTTAGTTTCATCAAAATCGGTTCAAAATTGTGACCTCGATAGGGTCCACAACCTTGATATAACATATTTTCACACTATTCGCGTACAAACAGCGGCCATTTCGTCCGTCAATTTTGGTTTGATTTTCACAAAATTCGAACTTAGCCTTCATTACCATGTAACGGTGATATAATGAAAGGGTTTTTTAAATCGGATAATAATTTTGACCTCCAGAGGGACCACAAGCTAAAAAGGGCAATTTTTCGGACAATCAGGGGCCATAATTCAGGAAGTTACGATCCGACAGGTGCAAATATCGAAAGGAACCAAGATCTTTGGGTTATAAACATACATGTCCAGTTTCATCAAAATCGGTTCAAAATTGTGACCTCTATAGGGTCCAAAACCTTGATATAACATATTTTCACACTATTCGCGTACAAATGGCGGCCATTTTGTTTATCAATTTTGGTCGAATTTTCACAAAATTTGAACTCAACCTTCATAACCATGGAACGGTGATATAATCAAACGGTTTTTTAAATCGGATAACAATTTTGACCTCCAGAGGGACCACAAGCTAAAAAGGGCGATTTTTCGGACAATCAGGGGCCATAATTCAGGAAGTTACGATCCGATTGGCGCAAATATCGAAAGGAACCAAGATCTATGAGTTATAAACATGCATGTCAAGTTTCATCAAAATCGGTTCAAAATTGTGACCTCTACACTGTTCACAAGCTAAAAAATGTACAATCAGGGGCCATAACCCATTAAGTTACAGTCCGATACATGCCAATATCGAAAGGAACTGAGATCTTAGGGTGATAAACCTATATGTTAAGTTTCATTGAAATCGGATAAGAATTGTGACCTGTAGACTGTTCACAAACAATTGTGGACGGACGGACAGGGGCGACGACAATATACGTCCACATGAAAATGTGGGCGTATAAAAAAAATCAGCCCCAACCATTATATTATAATCAGAGAAATGTTCAAACAAACAACTAAAAAAGACGAGACATTATTGATATGCATATGCCTTCATAACTAAACGTTTTAATTAAATTGTAACGTATTAATTATCTGCTTTATTTATTTTTTCTTTGATTGGCAGTTTGTATGGGCCGAAGCATTCGCTTCTACACGTATAACCTCTGCTCCAATCATGACATTTTGCGGAATATTAGGGCGATTCAAAAGAAACGTTATCAACAATGGAATTTAATAGTGAGCTAGAAAAACGTGATAACATTGAAATGGAGAGATGCAGGGCTTTCCCTGTGCCTATATGCTGATATTATCATGGCGTCCTAAAGTTATAGGACTAAGTTATTTTTCTACAGTATATTTCAAAGCAAAAAGAATTGTTGTATCGGAAATATGCGAAAATTTGATGCCATTGGTTGTTCTTCTTCTTGAATTTTTTAAATTATTAAACGTATTTCCAAGTCACATATTACCACACAAACTGCCATCAAAGCAGGAATTACGCTTCGCTGAACAACACCATTTGGATCAACGTTGACCTAGATGTTATATAACAACTGTTAATTGCCAGACTTTATTAGGGTAATAAAATTGATCATCACCACAGCCCAACAATTTTAGTGAATGTGTATTATAAACCTGGGACCTGTTTCACGATTTTATCTTAATCAGAAGACAACAATAATTTTATTGAATTAACATGGTTTATTGAAATTCAAAATATGACCCTGTAAGTTAATATATTTGTGTTGTGTATCCTATTTCAAAACCTTAATTTGTCAAATGAACAATTGCCACCTCTAGAGATCTTTTAATTACACCAAAGGTGTATTAGAAATTATCGTTCTTCTGAAATAGTTTTCTTTTATTGAATTTATTAGTTAAGCTGTTACCGTCAAATTCTGGACATCATGTGTTCTATGCACGGTTCTAAATATCGCAAATGAAGCTATATAAGTTTAATCTATGACTTTAAGATACACTTATAGTGAAAAAGTTGCAATTGATCACTACAGCAATAAATAGTTGTTGCAGAAATCGGTCCCTATAGAGACAGTAGTCTAATTCTTTAACACAATTTTGCATGTCAGATGTTCATATTATACGGTACTAACAGACCTTTAACAAATAAATCATTCTATAACACTATTCTGAACACGATTAATGTTTTTCGTCCAATATTTAGATTTAGAAATGTTCACAATTAAACCGAATTAACCATAAAAACAAAATCACAAATTACTATGGCACATTATTTAAATCCTTTCAAATAAAGCGACCGAAATAACAAAAGAAATTATAAGGTCGTTTTAGACTGGAAACTAACTGATTTCCAAAGGTGATTGCATGCTTTTATAAATAGAACAAGTTGGCGACACATGCAGCCTGTGCTCTCGATCTGTCATCACGTATTTCTATACATGCTAAATTACAATTGGATCCACTCGCCTCGTAGTTTATTAGTACCGGGAGAAAAATAATAAAGCTATGCCATACAATCGTAAACAATAAAAATATTAACACGTGTTTAAATTTAGTTGCTCTTATTAAATTAAGCCCCTGTTTCCATATTAAGTTAGAGGTCTCTATTTTACACGCAAAGACGACTTTGTGACACAACGTTTATTGAATCACAAGCGGCTATATGGACACGTGTCAGAGATATATGGTCATAAGGTCATACATAGCACGGTATTTTCACGCAACGACAAGCTGATTACACCGAGTTCGACAATGCAATATCACCACAGGTCCGTGTCCCTATTTATTTGCATTAGTGTTATTTGATGTGTGAATTATCATTTGTTATATATGTGGAAATAGATTAGAGCAACTGATATCAATAGAGATTACAATACATCGTATCATCAAATTGAGGTTGGACCGGATATTGGTAAATAACGATATTGAGTGCGACCGATTTTAAGACACATGCATTTATAGTTCAGTAGTACCACGATAATGTTAACAAATGAAACACACAAAAAGACAAGAAATATAAATAACTGTAGCAAGACAATGGTATGCAGAATAAGAAACGTAGTATTCATCAACAAATGAAATACACATAGACTAAAGAGGGCAGACCCACTGCAAGATACATTTCTTAATCGACCGCGTGTTTTACGCAGATCGATCTTTGTTAAGGGTAGGTCTTTATACATGGATTTATACGTGCTGTAGTTACATATGCTATTGTGTAAGGACCTCTAACTTACTTATTGTTCAGACTAGGCAGAAAGACAGACACAGATAAAACCATTGACTTTTACTTGGAAGTCATTAAAGATTATCAAGAACAGTACAATGTCAAGGTCAGACAATTAAAGGTTAAAGTTCAAACATAAAGAATAAGCAATAATGACACAGATCCCACTTATGGTAAAGATGCGCTATTTGTATCCCCTGGAAGTGGAATAAAACCTTCTAACTCTTATAGTCGTAATAGACCCAGAGCTAACTTATCAAATAAAGTGTCTGATCAACCCCCCATCTACAGAAGTGATGCAGCATATGATAGGAATAGGACAAGTGCTGGTAGAGGTAGAACTCCTTTTAGAACCTTTGGTAATAATACTAATAGAGAAAGTAAAAGAAGTCATGAACCACAAACTAGGAATGCTTTACCGAAAACATGTATTTTCTGTAAACGTGAGAATCATAGTATAGACAAATGTACCAAATTCGAAGAAATAGGTTACCAAGATAAACAGAAATTTGTAGAACGCAATAGAATATGCTACGGATGTCTTAAAGTGGGACACTACAAGAAATATTGTCAACAAAATGAATTCTGTAAAAAGTGTGACGGTCTTCATCCTACAGTGATGCACATGAATGATAGACCAAGCTCTTGCAGAATCTGTATCAACCGTAGGCGGAGTTGGTGCACACGTAACTAGTTCTATGGAGGCTGGAGAGTGCACTATGGCGATAGTACCAGTTAAGAGTCAAAATGAAAAATAGCACACAGTCCATAATAACGTATGCTTTCCATGATCCAGGAAGCAGTATATGCTTCTGTACTACATCTATAATGAATAGACTTGGATGTTATGGAAAACGAAGAAGGATCAC
The DNA here is from genome assembly GCA_963678685.1 of Patella ulyssiponensis. NCBI lineage: Eukaryota > Metazoa > Mollusca > Gastropoda > Patellidae > Patella > Patella ulyssiponensis. Next base: position 57,575,919 of record OY783228.1, on the reverse strand, counting down.
TCTTGAAACAATGGGAAAAACACAGAATCTGTATACGTATCGTATAGAAGGAATGCAGATATATAGCTTAGATTCAGACGATATTATAGATTTGCCATCGATATACACAAAGGAAAAGATGCCAGTTTCACATCATCACATTCCCAAGCAAGATGATATCAACATATGGCCACATTTAGATGGTATTCAGCTACCACATCTGGGCTGTGAAATTGGACTACTCATAGGAAATAACGTTGCGGACGCTAACAGACCATTAGAAGTAAAAACTGGACCCAGGAATAGTCCTAATAATGCTTTCCGTTCGATGCTTGGTTGGTTGATATGGAATCTTGTCCGTGATACCTCAAATCATTATAATCCAACAGTAAACTACGCTGAAGTACTATTAGAAGAAAAAATAGTTCAACAAAATCAATTAGAGACTTTATTTAGACAGTCTGTTAATCTTGATTTCCCAGAATGTATTGATGATAAGCGTGAGAATTCACAGAATGATAAACTTTTCATCAAGAGAGTAGAGGAGTCAATTAAATTTAAAGATGGTCATTATTGGATTAATCTTCCATCTAAAACTCAAAATACTGTTATGCGTAACAATATTACCTAAGCTGAAGGTCGTTTGAAGTCGTTACAGAGGAAAATGGAGTCTGACCCACAGTTAGAAAGCGAATATAAAGAATATATGACCAAGGTTTTAGAACAAGGTTATGTGGAACGAGTACCCGATGATGAAGTCAACAGAACTGACGGCAAGGTATATTACGGAGTATCCATTAACGATATGTTGTTACAGGGACCCGACCTGACCAATAATCTTGTAGGCGTATTATTAAGATTTCGACAGTCTTTAACAGCAGTAATTGGAGACATTAATAACATGTTTCACCAAATTCTGGTTCCTAAAGAAGATAGAGATTTCCTAAGGTTTCTTTGGTGGCCATGTGATGATACATCTAAGAACCCGGTTATCTACGATATGGTTGTCCATCTGTTTGGAGCAACATCGTCTCCTTCGTGTGCGAATTCAGCCTTAAGAAAAACAGCACTTGATAATCATAGTAGTTTTGAAGAAATAGCCATACAAACCGTATTGAACAATTTCTATATAGACGATTGTCTAAAATCAATGGACAGTGAAAGTAACATGATTAATTTAGTAGAACAACTTTGTATTTTATGTAAACATGGTGGATTTATCCTTTCAAAGTGGATTAGTAGTAGCAGAAAGGTTATTGACTCAATCCCAGAAAATGAAGGATTTAGATTTAGATAGAGATTCTTTGCCTTTAGAACGTGCTCTAGGTGTAAGTTGGTCGGTGGAGAACAACACCATCGAGTTTCATATTCAGTTACAGAGACAGTCAGCTACAAGAAGAGGAATACTCTCTGTGGTTTCATCTGTGTATGGTCCGTTGTGCCTAGCGTCGCCTTTCATATTGCCTGCTAAACTCCTTTTACAGAATTTGTGTCGCCAAAGAATAGGATGGGATGACACGATTTCTGAACAGGATCTCAAAACTTGGAATAATTTGTTAGACAATTTGCCGAAATTAGAGACCTTATCTGTTCCTAGATGCTACAAACCTGATCATTTTCAGAGTATAGTTTCGTGTGAGATCCATAGCTTTAGTGACTCTAGTGAATATGCATATGGGGTAGTAATTTATATTCATCTTGAAGACTCGATAGGAAACATCCTTTGCAGTCCCGTGATTGGTTGCACCCATCAAAAAGATTACAATTCCGCGTATGGAGGTGACGGCAGCCACCATATCTGTTAAATTGTGTAATATGATACTTCGTGAGATAGAACTTCCAGTTAGTAACGTTTATTATTGGACGGACAGTATGTCCGTTCTTAGGTACATTCGAAACGAAGATGCCCGATTTCATACGTTTGTAGCCAACCGTGTAACTGTAATTAGAGACGGTAGTGATATTTCACAGTGGAACTACGTTGATACAGCACAAAATCCTGCAGATGATACTTCACGTATTATTTCATTTGAAAATGGACAGAAAGTACAGAGATGGTTTAATGGACCAAGATGATCCAGAAGTAAAGATAGTTTCAGCAGCTATTGTTAACGAAACCCCTAGTATAGTAGATAGACTTTTATCTTATTTTTCAAGCGGGTTCAAGTTAAAGCGCGTGGTCGCTAGATTACTTATTGGTTTTCAGAACTTATCGTATTGGGCAAAGGTTCGTAAGGAAATTCGCTCTAGACTAGAAGAGGATATACTGGATCAGAACTTATTGGAGACAAAGGTCGCGGAAGAGATTAGTCGTCAAAAGGCAGTACTGTCTTCAGAGAACTCTCAAGGTTCAGTATCCATAGAAGATCTGCAAAGGGCTGAGAACTCAATCGTCCGTTACGTCCAAGAAAGGACTTTTAGTGGGCAAATAGACAGCATCCAGAAAGACACCAGGGTAATCTTACATAAATCGAGTTCACTTCATCGATTAGACCCAATCTTAAAGGATGGAATATTAAGGGTAGGGGGACATCTTAGTAAGTCGACGTTACCATACGAATCACAGCATCCTGTTATTTTACCACATCATTCGCCAGTGTCAGCTTTAATAATCATCAGTATTCATAGTTTAGTTGGTCATTTAGGAAAATCTGCTGTGTTAGCTGAACTTCGAACTCGATATTGGATCATTAAAGCTTCATCCATCATAAAGAGTATTATATCAAGGTGTGTAATCTGCCGAAAGTATAAAGCCAAGGTTTCTCAACAGAAAATGGCCGATCTTCCAGTTGAACGTCTTATAGCAGACGAACCCGTATTTTCCCGAGTGGGCATGGATTATTCCGGACCAATAAAAGTCAAAAGAGGACGCTCCACAGTAAAACGTTGGGGTGTGATATTTACGTGTTTGTCAGCTAGAGCAGTTCACCTTGAGGTGGCATACAGTTTAGACACCGATTCTTGTATAAATGCCTTGCGCAGATTTAGTAGTAGACGAGGACCTATGAAGTATATTAGATCAGATAATGGGACCAATTTAGTTGGATCAGAAACAGGCCCGTAGCCAGCTTGCTGGCTTCAGAGGGGCAGTGAAGTTTTTAGGAGGGGCACACCCGTTACAGTCTACAGTAGTTATTTTAGAGTTATGGTTGGCAAATTTTCTTTCGGGGGGGCAAAACATTTTTTCAGGGGGGCATTGCCCCCCCTTGCCACCCCCTGGCTACGGGCCTGATCAGAAAGGGAGCTAAGAGAAGAATCAGGAAAATTGAATGCCCAGAAGATCCACGATAGTATGCTTCAATCAGAAATCAATTGGGAATTCAACCCTCCCGCAGCTTCTCATTTTGGTGGCGTTTGGGAAAGGTTAATTAGGACAGTCAGGCGAATCCTCTACGCTTTACTTAAAGTACACTTAATACCACTTGACGACGAAGCTTTACGTACTTTCTTATGCGAAGTAGAAGCTATCATGAATGCCAGACCTATTACGACAGTCTCTACAGATCCACATGATATAGAAGCCTTAACTCCAAATCATTTATTATTAACGCGTCCAGGAGAAAAACTTCCAAGTGGCGTTTTTGAGATAACCGATAAATTCGCAAGAAGAAAATGGCGACAGATCCAGTATCTTTCGGGAATTTTTTAGAAAAGATGGTCTAAAGAATACCTTACGTTGTTGCAGGAGCGGCAAAAATGGCTGAACCCTCAAAAGAATGTTAGCGTTGGAGACGTAGTGTTAGTATTAGATTCAAACTTAAAAGGTTCCTATGCATTAGGGAGAGTAAAAGACATCATTTGTGATAAAAATGGCTTAGTTCGTGTCGCAAACGTCAAAACGGCAACAAGTACCGTTAAGCGCCCTTATACACAAATTGAGTGTCATATTAGAAAAGGAAGGTGATAGTTTAATGTAACAATAATATTGATAATAAAATATTGTTATTAATGAAACTGAGTATAATAGTATTTAGAAGTTAGTAAACATGATGATAGTACTTAGTTAAGTAATAGTATAGTAATGTAATAGTTTAGTAAAGTAATAGTATTTAGTTAAGCAATAGTAATTAGCCAAGTAGTGTTTGTAGAAGTAAATATGTATTAGTTAAATCTAAGTGCTTAATACATGTATGTTAATATAAAGAAAAACAGTGTGTCCATTATTAGCTTATTATAGTCATATCAGATTTAAACTATTAAACATTTAAGTAAAATGTAAATCTAACGTTTAATTTTATATTTACTGATATTTAATTGTATTATTAATATCTTAAGTTAGATAGTGGTTAATTTGACCTTTGATTGATAATTGCTCCCCAGAAAGTACGCAATTAGGACGCTGGGATATAACGTTCAAATTTGTCGTCTGATTCCAGTGGTGCTGACACCTCGTGCTTGCATCTCAGTGAGCCTGGATGATTGCGTGACGCAATGTGTAATTATTTGTCCAATAATAAGACTGGTTAATTTAGTCTTTTGTTCTAGAATGACGGACACTAGTACCTCAATAGATATACTATTCAAAAAAAGTAGGGGATATTTGATTTTGCGGGCATAATACTAAAATATGCAAATGACAACGAAAAAAGTCACTATAGAACCTAACAGAAGAAACATTTCCAGTTACATGTGACGCCCAAACGCACCAATAGCCACCGCATGGAATGCTGGTGATGCTTGGGATCATCATGGGGGTCCAACCCAAGATTTGCACGACTCTGACTTTGAATGTTACAGTCATTGTGGCATTGAATTCCAGGGTGGAAACATCAGTTTAATTGTTTTAGTGACCAGAAAACAAATTTTGATATGCGTCGGCTTACCCAAAATGAAAGGTTACGTGCCCTTGGCAGGACTAAGGAAATTTTCTATTTTTCTTATAAACTGTGTTAACTCTAAAGAAAATAATAGTGATATGAATTGTATGGACGGTTTTGACTTTATTAGATCTTTGTGTTCAAAATTACCAACAGCTCTTCAACAGAAGTGGATTTCACAAGTTGGTAAATTACGTGAAACCCAGAGTCGGTCACCTAATCTATCTGACTTTGAAAGCTTTGTTGGCTTTATATCTAGAAGTGAAAACGACCCACGTGTGAGTGGACTCGGATATCAGAGTAGATCAACTTCGTCTTACAGTCAGAATCATAGTCAAAATAAACAGCCTGCAGCACGAAAAGTTTATGCTTCCAGTATTCAAGTGACAACTGATTTAGCAAGAAAGTCACCATGTTTATTCTGTGGCCCTTCAACATCACATAGTTTGTTAAACTGTCGCAAGTTTTCCTCCTTAACTTTAAGTGATAAATCAGATGCTGTTAAAAGACTTGGTTTATGCTTTGCATGTTTAAATCAAGGTCATATGAAAAGGGATTGCCCAAACTCAGACTGGGTAAAGTGTGACAAGTGTCCCAGGGCACACCCTACAGTTTTGCATGACTCTAGTAGGGACCATGTGAATCGTGAAATTGATAATCGAGATAGTCGTCGTGACACTCAACAAAGTTATCGTGGTAGGACTGAAAAATCAAAATGTGAAAGTAGCCAGCAAGTAACTTCTGGTTGTGTGAAATATACCTTTAATGACTGTGCAGACGTTATTGGTACTAATAATCCTTTAATGGCGATTGTGGCTGTTCGTGTGAAACCAAAATGCAGTGACTATAGTATTTCCACTTATGCATTTGTAGACAATGGAAGTGGAGCAGTGTTCGTTGATGAAGACTTAGTGCATTCCTTAAAGTTGCGCTATAGAGAAACTCGAATTAATATGAAAACCTTGAATTCTGACGAATTGTGGGACCCTAAATTTCTTACAGATATCATACAAATTAGTGGTGTTGACAGTGAAAACTTTCTAGACTTGCCTCCTGCGTATGTAAAAGACTCGATGCCAGTCTCATTAAGTGATGCCCCAGAGCAAGAAGATTTAAATAAATGGTATCATCTAAAGGACATTACAATCCCAACATTAACTGGTCATTGTATTCCAAAGGTAACCATGATGATTGGAATTAATGTTCCAGCCGCTACTATGCCCCTTGAAATCAAAACAGGAAAAATTGGTGAACCTTATGCAATCAAGTCACCTATAGGATGGTTGTGTTATGGATTACCTGGAAAATTAAATAAACCTCCTAAAGTCGGTGTTAATTTCTGTGCAGTAGATAATAATTTAGAAGACCAAATTCGTAGATATTTCAATTTAGAATTTGGAGAAAGACTTAGTGATGAAAAACAGTACATGTCATTAGAAGACAAGACATTTCTTAGAATAATGAACGATTCAATAGTCTTAAAGATAACCATTATGAAACAGAATTGCCGTTCAGAGATCGAACAGTGAATATGCCAAATAATAAATTGCAGGCCGAATTGTTTGCATATAGGTTAAGAAAACGTTTGCTTAGTAATCCTGTGCTGAATAATAATTATTCGGGTTTTATGAACAATTTAGTTGAGAAAAACTATGCTGAAAAAATCCCAGATCATGAAATTGGTAGGAATGATGGACGTGTTTGGTTTATTCCCCATCACAGCGTTATTCATCCGAAGAAACCTGAAAAAGTTAGGATTGTTTTCAATTGTCCTCTTGAGTTTAATAAACATTCATTAAATGAACAATTATTACCAGGTCCTGATCTGACTAATGGACTTCTAGGTGTTTTGTTAAGGTGGAGACAGCATGAGACATGCTTCATGGCAGACATCCAAGAGATGTTTTATCAGTGTCGTGTTGTAAAATATGATTGCGATATGATGAGATTTTTGTGGTGGCCAGAAGGACAACTTGACAAACCACTGTGTGAATACAGAATGTTGGTACATTTATTTGGTGCTACTAGTTCACCTAGTTGCTCAAATTTTGCCTTAAAACAAGTAGCCTGTGATAATAAGAACAAGTGTAGCCCAGAAGTTATTAATGCAATTAATAATGACTTTTACGTAGATGATTTTCTAAAATCTATGCCTAATGACAATGATGCTATTAAGTTAGTCAAAGAAATACGTGAAATTCTTAAATTAGGTGGTTTTAATCTCACCAAATGGTTAAGTAATAGCAGGCGATTACTTAGTACTATTCCAGAGAAAGATAGAGTAGAGGAAGTGATAATTCACCAATTAAAGGGCTCTTGGTGTTCAGTGGTCTGTAGTTAAAGACCATTTGGAATTTGATATAAACATTGTTGATCCTAAAGCTACCCGTCGCAATATACTCTCTGCGATGAGTTCCGTTTATGACCCTTATGGTTTTGTTGCTCCATACGTGTTAAAAGCAAAAATGATTTTGCAAGAACTCTGTCGTGCCAAATTGTCGTGGGATGAGACTATTCCTGAGACACATAAACTTGAGTGGGAAAAATGGTTAATGGATTTACCTAATTTATCCGAAGTCAAAGTAAACCGTTGTTTAGTGCCAAATAATTTTGGTAGGATCGTGAATACCGATCTCCATCATTTTGGGGATGCGTGTCAAACAGGGTATGGAACAGTTACATATGTACGATTTGTGAACAGTGAAGGTGACATTCATGTGGCATTTGTTCTTGGAAGGTCAAGAGTTGCTCCTATTAGACCACATACTATAGTAAGGTTAGAACTTTCAGCTGCAACATGTTTAGTTAGAATAAACACTATGTTACTAAGAGAACTTTCAATTCCAGTGAATTCCATTTATTTTTGGACAGATAGCCAAACAATCATTAAGTATATTAGAAATGACAAAATGAGACATCAGATTTTTGTGTGAAACAGGTTAGCTATTATTCATGATGGCTCTGATGTTAGTCAGTGGCATTATGTACCTTCGAAACTTAATTGTGCAGATTATGCATCTCGTGGTTTATTCGCAAGTGACTTGATGAACTCTGAGTGGTTGTATGGTCCAGAATTCCTACGCCAACCCAGCAGTGAGTGGCCCAGTTATCCAGTAGCAGAATCAGACTCTGTTAATGTTACAAATGTTAATGATATTAAAGTGGAAACAGATGGTGATAAGTCAGTCATGACACTCTTTGAACATTATTCAGACTGGGTTCGTCTGAAACGTGCGATTGCCTGGTGGTTAAGACTTCGTAAAGTATTGATACTGAAATCTAAAAATTGTGATAAAGACAGACTTGATAATCTAGTTGATAATAAACCACTTTCCTTTGAAGAAGTTGATAAGGCAGAATGTGAAATTATAAGGTTTGTCCATCAACGAAACTTTTCTGCTGAGATAAAAACCTTAAGTGATTCGAACACTGAATTCGTGAAGTCTGTAAACTCTAACAGTGTAATTTCAAATCTTGATCCTGTGCTTCAAGATGGATTACTTTGAGTTGGTGGTAGACTTCGTCATGCCAGTATACCATATAACGCGAAACATCAGTTAATACTTCCCAGAGTGAACCATGTATCAAGCTTAATAGTGAAATATTGTCATCAAAAGGTATGTCACCAGGGCAGAAATCATACCTTAGCGGAACTGAGACAGAATTATTGGATTATAGGAGCAAGTGTTTTAATTAAAAGTCATGTGAAAAAATGTGTCATATGTAGAAAACTACAACCTCGTGTAGGTGAACAAAAAATGGCTGATTTACCATATTCCAGATTAAAAGCTGATGAACCAGCATTTACTACTGTTGGTATTGACTATTTTGGCCCATTTGAAGTGAAAGTAGGACGAGTGACACGAAAGAGATATGGAGTTGTGTTTACATGTTTCTCTTCGCGTGCTATTCACATTGAAGTGACAGACTCTATGGATACAAGTGCATGTATTAATGCTCTTCGTCGTTTCATGGCGAGATGTTGATCGTGTAAAGAAATATACTCAGACAATGGAACAAATTTGGTAGGAGCCAATACAGAACTTAAAACTTCATTGCAGGAATTAAATCAAGAAGAAATGCAGATATTTTCTGTGAAGTATAGCTTTAAGTGGCGTTTTAATCCCCCAGCTGCCTCACACCATGGTGGTGTTTGGGAAAGACAAATTCGCACTATACGAAAGATATTGAATGCCATTTTGAACGAACAGTTTATTAAAACTTGCAAAAGTGATGACCAGTTGAGAACTTTTCTTTGTGAAGTTGAATCAATTGTCAACAGTCGACCTTTGACTCGAGTATCAGAGGACCCAAGTGATTATGATGTGATTACTCCAAATAGTTTGCTATTGTTAAAACCAACTGCTAGTTTTCCTCCAGGTGTGTTTTGTGAAAAGGACATATATTCTAAACGTAGATGGCGTCAAGTCCAATATTTAGCAGAACTATTTTGGAAGAGATGGGCTCGTGAGTATCTGCCAATGCTTCAAACAAGACAGAAGTGGCTGAGACCCAAGCGAAACTTCAAAATCGGTGATATGGTGCTTATTGTTGACAATAATGCTCCTCGTGGATCGTGGCTTATGGGTTTGATAATTGAAATCTATCAAAATAAACTAGGGCATAAGTGTCAAACTGAAGACCAAATCCTCAACTTTGGTTCGCCCAATAGACAAACTTTGTTTATTATTAGAGCATGATGAATAAATTAGTATTGTGTAAAATGTTGAATTCTTTGTGACCAAGTATTACATGTATTTGTAAACTGTATTATGAGAATGATTTAATTTGTTTGAGTTATTGTTTATAACATAGTAGGGATTTTATTTGCAGTAAAAGAATGTGATGTTAGTAGTAAATCATTTAGTCAAAGAATATGATGTTAGTAGTAAATCATTTGGTCAAAGAATGTGATGTTAGTAATAAATCATTTAGTGAAGGAATGTGATGTTAATTGTGAATCATTTAATGTGAATTATCTCCAGTTACGAGATTCCTAGTTTAGTTCTTTAAATATTTTTGAACATTTAGTATTTGTTGTATCGAATTTATCATTCGATAGGGGCCGGAATGTAATGTCCAAAATATTGTTTGTATGTTATGTGTGTGAAGTCGTTTGACTTTTATTATTGAGTGACTGGGTGATCGTGTCTGTAGTGTTATTAGTTTGTGTGAAAGCGACCTTGTAATCGGGATAATTTTCTAGAGAATATTTTGAATGTCAAAATATTTACTTAAATTAAGAAATATATTCCCAATTAAGATTAAAATTCTTAAAATAAGAAATTTTTCTTGGAATAAGAAAATTATCCTAAGAATATTTTCTTGTATCAAGTTTATGTATAAGAAAGAAAATGAGACTTCTGGATATTTATTATAATTTTCTTATATCTAGATTTTGTGTCTTGTTTCCGTTGAAATAAGATAACAGCTAGATTATAATTATCTTATCTATATCGATATTCGAATCGGCATTCCAAAACCGTTGTCAATTTTATATGCTCCCAGTGCCTCCCACATTGAAACACTGTTGTATCTTGTTGTTGCCTCCGTCAATCCGTCAACAAAGGCTTGTGGTTAACTTGACATTCAACCTATCACAGTGTAATTGCTTACATCGAAATTTCACTGTGATATCTCGTAATTTTCTGGGATAACTATACTTGCAATAGAGAGAAACATACTGAAATTATAACCAACCTTAAACAAGGATAGTTGGGTGGCTTATATGAAAATTTAAATGAATTATTACTATAGGAAATTATGTATTGGTTTTATGGAAGTAGATCCACCTCACAAAAATTTTCAATTTGTTTATTCATTCATTGATTGATAGGACAGACATAATTCTTTCGATGATTTTCATTGTCTTTTTTTTTTTTTTGATTCATGTCTTTTGCAAAATTCATGTCATACATATACCTATAAAGCTATCAAAACATAATCATTCCTTCATGGCCCCCCCCCCACTATGTGCAAGTTCCATACCCATGACTTCTCAAAGCTGTTATGTACTAATATTCCATCTAGATCTATGCCCATGGTATCCTTATAAAATGCAAATCATATACATACAATACTCATTGCTAGACCAAGACCTACCCAACAAGACATTTAATTATGATAACCCAGCTAGATGTCTGGGAATTGTATTGTTACTTTTTTAGTAAATCAATCAACAAGCAGCAACATGCGCCAACTAGAGCTGGGCAATATTTAGGTATTTCGATATAAAAACGTCACAGAAATAAAAACCGTGAAAAATACCGTCTTCAGAAAAATATCGAAAAACCGAACATACCGCGATTTTCTAGATGATATTTAACATAAATATTGAACAAAATGTTTTCTTTTTCATGTTATTTACGATATTTTATTGCTTTACGATGAAAAATACTGCTAAACTCCCGAGTATTCATTCCTTAAAAATTGCAAATGCCGACATAGCATAAGGAGCTTTGTTTACGTCGATCACGTGACTTCTCGCTCACCTTTCCACCCGTTAGAATTATCCCGGTTTCTGTTCAGTTTCTATACATCTTGACAAATTGTGAAGACCGATACTTTGATTTTCGAAAGCAATCATTGATTTTAGGATAAGATTAAATTTTAATAAAGCGGAAATATTAAATAATACCAATTACATTGAGAGTTCCGGTAGACTGATAGTGATTATCATTCAGTGTCATTCAGCGTCGGACGTGTCATGGCTGTCGTGATCCGGGAAAAATATTTGACTAAATCAATGGACACTTTTTGACATAGTACTTAGTAGGGGCCTACATTATAGTTTAATTTAGTATCCTTGTATTGTATAATGCATTTTCAAAAAGGTATACCCGTGAATGAGAAAAAAACGAGTTTACAAGTTTAAATGAACCGCATTCACTCGGAGCGTAGCTATACAATATATGCACGGCCGAAAGAGCGGGCAAATACTAAACTTCTCGGACAAACATAAAGTTGTTAGATTATAGTATACAACGATAGAATTGCCGAACATCACGTGCATTTGACGTCATTTTGCACGTAACGTCATACATGATTATGTGACGTACGTCTTCAAAACGACGTATTAGTTTCAAAATGGCAACCCAACTCGCCGCTGCAGACGGTAATTCAAGTAATTGTATTTCACCGTTTATAATACAACACGATAAGTGATAAATATTCAACAGAAATTGCAGCAAATTGCAGGCACATCCAAGGGTAAGTAACAGTGTTTTTTTTTATCTATTATTTATTATACCATGCTGCTCATGCTCGTAATGGATTAGCTACCCTAGGCCTGGATCTGTCATAGCTGCTTACTCTTACTCTGACTCTTAGCCTTATAGAGTCTACTTAGACTTAGGTATTATTATTATGTCTATGATCTATATCATTACTATTCATTATCAATCATGAATTATTAATATTATTTATTATGATTAGTAATAGTATTGAATAAGCTAAGACTGTAAGAATAAGGTTTAAAATTAAGTAGGCCTAGTTTATTATAAATATACCGTAAACCGGGGGAACTTTGAACACCGAGGTAACTTTGAACACTCTTCGCAGAAAAGTTGGGATATTGTTTTTCACATTAAAGAAATTTCATAATATTATTATATGTGATGGACTGCTTCTGAAAAATGTTTTTTGACTATATCTAATCATAATATAATGACATGGAATTAATTAATGACAATTTTCTTCTCTGCAGACCTCATTTCCAATATGGTGGCTGAAACATGTGAGATTTCTTATTTTTTGTACACTTCAAACTTTTCATGAGATGTAAACAACTTACATATGACTATTTTCAAGAAACTTAACCAAAATGCATGTCAAAGTATCTGGAATTTGTAAAACAAAGCATAAAATGTTTACTCTTGTCTATTTTCGGAATCCACTGAAGAATGTTGACAGCATTGTTATATTATTGCTCTTGGGGTAACATTGAACACCGTTCAATGTTACCCCATAGGGAATATCTCGAAAAGCATGAGACAAATGTCTATTAAAAATTGGTCTAGATACTTAACACAGTTTATAATGCAATTTTTTGTTTTTTCAGATCCAAAATAATTTTTAGTAACCTTAATGTTTTGAATTTTTAATTGTAATATGGCACGCTCCTATAAAAGACGGGTTGATGCTCGTGCATATAAACACTATATACAGAGGACACTTTAAAAACAGCTGTGGATCAAATTGTATCAAAGAAAATGTCATTACGAAAGGCAAGTCGTCATTTTGGTATACCTACTGGAACACTGAGTAATCGATTGAACAAGAAACATAACAAAAAACCAGGTCACCCTCCCGTCTTTACTGATGAAGAAGAAAAATCATTTGTCAAACATATCCAAGTAGTAGGGGAATGGGGTTTCCCCTTTGATAATTTCGACATCAGAATCTTAGCAAAAAATTATCTTGCTTCAAAAGGAAAGAAAGTCCCCCAGTTTGTTAATAATTGTCCTTCAACAGAATGGGCTGTTTCGTTTTTCAAGCGGCACAAAGATCAGCTTACATATAGAACCTGTCAGAACATAAAACGTTCAAGAGCTGCAGTATCAGTTGATGCTGTTGAGTCATACTTTAAGAATTTGGCCGAAACTTTGAACATATCAAATGGTGAACCTACTGTTCCCCCATCAAATATTTTTAATTATGATGAAACCAATCTGGCAGACGATCCAGGTGTAAAAAAATGTCTATTCAAGCGTGGTGTCAAGTATGCTGAACGAATAAAAGACAATTCCAAGACGTCTACGTCAATTATGTTTTGTGGCTCAGCTGCAGGAGTCATGCTACCCAGTTATGTTGTATACAAGGCTGAAAATCTATGGTCAACGTGGACCGAGGGTGGGCCAAAAGGAACACGGTACAATCGCAGTCGAAGTGGGTGGTTCGACGCTTGCACTTTTACTGACTGGTTTTTGTCAATCTTCATACCCAGTGTAAAGAATTTACCAGGTAAAAAAGTTATATTGGGCGATAATTTAAGCAGCCATTTCACAAACGAGGTTTTATCCCAAGCGGAATTACACAATATATCATTTGTATGTTTACCAGCAAATTCTACCCACATGATGCAACCGCTTGATGTGGCATTTTACAGGCCACTTAAGCAAAAATGGCGTAAGATTATGGATGAGTGGAAAGCCAGTGGAAACAAATCGAAAACACTTAGTAAAGATGTTTTTCCTTCCTTATTGACCAAACTGTACAAACAGTTGTATCCAGACAATGTTGAAGTCAGCATTAATATTCAGTCAGGATTTCAGAAGTCTGGCATTTTCCCATTTAATCCATCAAAGGTTTTGGAAAGACTCCCTGATTTTAACAAAAACAATGATGATGTTGCAGGAAATAGCAATTCTGAACCAGTGAGAGAAACAGTATCTGATGTAGTCATTGGAATGTTGAAACGCATGAGAGGCGTTGATGGTGATTTGCAACCTAAAAAACGAAGGAAGAAAATAAATGTTTCTCCAGGTAAAAGCATCGGATTGAATGATTACATTGCTGAAGAAGTTCCAAGTAACACTGCAAGTTCTGATGAAAATTCTAGCAGTGAGGCTGATGAATGTACACCAACTGATGAATGTACACGAACTGAACGGAATGAAGAGACACAAGAACCAATAAATATTGCAGTTGCAGTTGGTAATTTTGTTAAAGTCCATTATGAGGAACGTTTTGACGAAGTGTAAAGGTCAAGGGTGGAAATGGCCGAACACTAAGGATGAAGTTTTGTATTTGTGGAAAAATGTAAAAAACATCATTCCAGAAAAAAATGTAAAACCTATAAACAATAGAGGTGTTTACAGAATTGTGAACATGGAAGATGATTGGGGGATATAAGAATTTCTGCTTGCTCTTGATATCATTTCTTTTCAAGTTAATGAAAATTTTGTTTTTTATGTTAATGTTACAAGTGGCATGAGATGTCCATCTATTTTAAACTTTTTCATGTTCAAGTATTGAGATTAAAGTTTTTTGTATGCTAATGTTGGAAATATTTTTTAAAATTCATCCAATTGTTCAAATAAACCCCTGAGGAACATCATCATTGATCAGTCTTTCACGTGAATTATTTGTTCAAAGTTACCCCATTTTTAGGGTAACTTTGAACACCATTATTTTTTTTAAAAAAATGTACAAAAAGTGTATCAGGTATCATGACATTTAATGTATTGACAGTATTGCAAAACCCCCATATTTTGATAACAAAAAAGTTACAAAAAAATAAGAATCCTGAATGTGGCAATGTTTTAAACCAAAAAAGTGTTCAAAGTTCCCCCGGTTTACGGTAGTCTAATTATAATTTTAAAAAATCTGTCTCTAGCAGTAAACACTAACCTAACACAGCATTTCTCATTCATTTTAAGTTAACAGTTACGGAAAAGTGTAGCTCTACTAGGGTGTTGTTTTATATTTGACTGAGGCCAGGCTAACTTAAGTGAAGTTCTGTTCATTCGTGGTGATTTTTATGTTCACCTTCTAATCTAATTCTAGTTGTGCCATGGCTTCCAGTCCACTCCAGTTTGTGCATACGTGTTCAAGCAAAAAGGTTAATTTATAAATTACCACAGCGCATCCCAAACAAATGACAACAAAGGGCCTTAAAAGGTGCATAGTTGTTTGGATTATTATTATTATGCAAAAACCGAGGGTTTAGAACTATTCACAATCACAGTGTGAAATATAGGCTACCACACAGGTGACTGCTTATCGAATAGGCCTACAAACTGTTGAATACAAACTAGATGAGTTCCTTTACATGCACATGACTGACAGTTTTAAGTTTTACATACCATCCAAATTAGTATGCAACATATCTTTCCATTTTAAAATGACCTTGTATTTAGTAATAGAAATATAAGATTGGTTTTAACTATATTTCAGCTTTTAGAAGAAATACAGAGAGAGTTGAGGCGGGAGAATACTTTTGTTCCAGCCTGCATGGAGAAGTTGGAGAACATGGGAGGTGATGATTTTGTTTGGAGTCCTTGGCAAGGTATAATAACTTTTATGAATCAGAAAAATGCCAGCTTGTATTCACACTAACGAACGGAACTATTTGACAGATTCATTTTCTGCACCCTTATCAGTGATTTAGACATGCAGTGAGCATATCATTATGAAGATGATCCCTAGCAAATTTGATGAAGATCTGAAAAAAAATACAGGCTACGACAGAGCATGGTTGCCATACCTATGTTAAACAGTATGTTCGGCTAAGTCAAAATATTACAGTAACGCATAATATCGGGCACGGGGGCTGCAAGCAAATAATATCAATGGGTAATAAAATATTTTTTTAAATTCCTTTTTCAGGAATCAAGTTCGTTGAGCAGTTTTAATAGAATCATTCAATAACAGATGACACATTACAAGAAACATTGTATGTGGCCATGTATGGAAGAATATTTACAGAATTACAACAATTCCTATTCCAGGGCATCTCTCATCTTAATGGCGTTATATTACACCTTTAATATTCTCCCTGTGGTCCAGATGGATGTTTGGGGACATGATGTACACAACAGTGATTGCGGAACAATTCACAAAGCTACTTAAAAAATATAGAAAATTTACATCTTGAAGAAAATAAAATTGTTTTGAGAATAATTTAGACTTTCATTATTCCTTTTTATACATCCACTTGTGATAAGTTGTCACCCATGTTCGTCGGTCAATCCATTCCTCCACTCCTGCTTTGATATTGTATAATCTATAATTTTTATTATTCCTTTTCAATCTGTAGAAAGGAGTAGTTAAATTGTTCTTGCCTAAGATTCTTGTTAGTTTTTTTTTTCAAATTTAATGTGCTATTTTTCAAAATATTGGAACTTAAAATTGATCATAATATAAAAAGATGATCTAGAAAAAACAAACATTTTCTGAAATATTAAAGCCATAACATTTAGAAGAAGAATTTTGATTTTATTATTCACCAAACCATGAAATGCAATCTACTTTTAAGATGTTTTCAATTTTAATTTAATGAAAATATCTTAAAAGTAGATTGTATTTCTTGGTTTGGTGAGTAATAGATCGAATTTTGAAAATCATATGGGAACAATCATCAAGAAAATTATTGTTAATATAAGATTTTCAAAACTTAAATTAAGGTTTTCTTTCTTAGGAAAATATTTCTTAAAACTAGATAAATTTTCTGGGTATGATAATCTTGTTTTAAGAATTTCATGACCAAATTTTTTCTTACCCACGGGATATATTATTTTTCTTAAAATAAGTTTCTGAAAACTTATTTTGAGTAATTTTTTCTAGTTATTTATGAGGTTGTTGAGTAATGGCGTGTGTTGATACCGTTTTTCACCGCATCGCGGTTGGAGTTGGTAACTATGTTTAGGACGATTATGATATACGACCAAAGAATGGTGAACTGTGTGTGAATAAACATAGAAACTAAATATGTTCGTGTCATGAGGTGACAACCGTGACTCTTTTTGTAATTCCTCCAGGAAGGTGAACTTTCTTATATTGTGAAACCCCATGTCCTTAAACATGGCGGATTACCGTGAATCGTGAACTCTCATCAGTGAACTGTGAACTCTGTGAACCGTGACCTCTGCGACCAGTGAACCGTGAACTCTCATCCGTGAACTCTGTGAACCATGAACTCTGCGTGATTGAATTAGTAATTAGTATCAACAAGGAAAACTGCCAGCTTGTTTACATAAATGTTTTGTGCTGTAACTACTGTTTTCTGTATATAATATTTATTTACATAAATATTCATTAACATTATCATTTTAAGTGTTGTCTCGTGATTCAAGTGATGCCCAATGTCCGGTCAACTTAGTTTGCCAGCCCACCCCGAATAACACGTCGTGTGGAGAGGGTCAGCATCTTCTCTTACTCACAACAAGTATAGTAAAAGTTTAGTCTTTACGGACATGATGGGCGTATTATACGGTAAATAGTTTGTTTATCATTTATAGAATTGTTTTAACATGTAATTTGTATGTTATAAGATATAATTATGATTTGAAAGTCTTCGCTAAGCGAACTTCTGAATTTCGGTCATTTCTGGGGACCTGCACGAGCTGAGCTATGATCGATGCATCATAATTATTATTTACAAGCTTATGCAGAGTATTTAGTTATATTATTATTAAGTATATAGTAGGTGCGAGCTTATGCATAAGAATTATTCAACTTGCATTTGTTGTCTTTGCAAATTGTCATTCCATAGGATGTGTCACGATGGTGTGCAGTTGCAGAGGTCAAAGGTTAATAAGCCTTAGCGGTCAATGTGATAACGAATAACTTGTAATATAGTATAAAGGACATCATATTTATATTTTCACTCAATCTCGACTCGATACTACCTCTACAGAATGGATCGACTGTAAAAGATAGATTTAGATAGAAAGATTCTACTGTAGTCTGTAGTATAGTAATTTTAGATGTAATGTCTCAGATAGATAGAAAGAATTAAAGAAAACATTGTTGAATCATTTGACATTGTTGTGGTGTTTTGTATTGTGTCGTGAATTGACAACGTAGGCCTGTGGTATCGTCATAGTTTTTGCATATTGATAGTTAATCCAAAGACTTAGACATAGAATTATCATCTGGTACTTTGTAGCCATATAAATACCAATTGCATGCCCTAAGCAGAAAATGCTCATCTTCGAACTCCATCAAGGCAGTGTCCTAATAAACACCTACACCAAGTTTGAACATTATAGCTCAATTAGAAGTATTGTGTTCCAAAGTCTCAGCCAATCAAATTGCTTATTGCTTTGCTTACCCTGAGCAGAAAATCCTCATTATCGAAATCAGTCAAGGTGTTGATGTAATGAACTATACACCAAGTTCCTTCACTCTCACTTACCCTGGTGGTTAGAACTTACGTTATTGTGTCCCAAATCATAAACCAATCAAATTGCCAATGGGTCATTCCATGTCAACTGGACCAATGTTGGAAATTGACCCCCAGCAAAAAAATTATAAGCAAGCCAACAGTGAGGCTGATGTCCCCCGTCGAAATCCCAAAATCAATAGATGACACATGTTAATTAATCGCACATTTATTTCTTTCAAAAATATCAAGCAATCAAACTATACACTAAGTTTCATCACTCTCTATTCGATAGAATCAAGGTTATCTTGTCCCAAAGCTTAGACCAATGCTTAGCTTAAGCACGAAATGTTAATCATTGAACTCAGTCAAGACTGAAAATCTACATCAAGTTTAAACATTTTATCTCAATCAAAAGCAGAGTTGTTCTGTTCCAATGTCATGACCAATCAAATAGCTTGTCGCTCCTTAGCATAAGCAAAAAATTCTATAGTAAGAATCACATCGCTCTCACTTCATTATAACAAAAGTTATCATGCCCTAAAAAATCAACAGATCAGATTTCTTATCTCTGCCTACCCTAAGCAGAAAATGATCATCTTTGAAGGTATTGACCAAATGAATGCCTACACCAAGTTTAAACATTCTACCTCAGTGAAGGGAGAGTTATTCTGTTCCAAAGTCTCAAACAATCAAATTGCTTATCGCTCTGCTTACCCTGAGCAGAAAATGCTCATTATCGAACTTAGTCAAGGTATTGATGTAATGAAACTAGATACCAAGTTTCATCACTCTCATTTCATAACTAAAGTTATCGTGTCCCAAAGCATCAACCAATCAAATAGCTTACCCTAAGCTGAAAATGCTCATCTTCGAACCCCATCAAGGCATTGACCTAATAAACACCTACACCAAGTTTGAACATTCTAGCTCAATTAGAAAGAGAGTTATTGTGTCCCAAAAAGTGGAACGGACGGGGACAGACAGACAGACAGACAATAATAGTGCCCCACTTTCTTCAAAAGGCGGGGGACAAAAATATAGGCCTATGTTACAGTATATGGCCTTAAACTAAGAAAACTGAAATTTTAATTCTCTAGGTTAGAAACTCGATGAGATATGGCCATTTGAAATTAGGGTACTGAAACGGATCATAAATTCAGTAATTTTTTTTTGTTGAGGTTTTTGGATGCTTAAAAATCACATTTATAATAGGAGTAGGACTCTCTAACTTTGTAATCTAAGACAGCTTTTGGTATAGATTATGAATTTAGCATCACACTCATTGTCTAATGCATCCTGTTCTCGCCACCAGGTGGCAAAACGTGGAACAAATGAACTATTTACTTTTATTAAATACATAAACTGCAAAATTGGCATAGTTAATGTCAGTTTGTCTTATATAAATTTACAAAAGATGGGATATATACTTTTCTAAATATTTAGTCACGAAATTTAATGCGGTCTGAAAATGTACAAAATCTACCCATTTCCACCTTAAATTTTGGCCATGTGGGACAGAGGTTAGAATTCTGAAAAAGTTTGATAATAAAACTTCAAATACCCTAACATACATTAAAGTCAATGTTGTGAATTTGATATCTTATATTTTTAATTGGGTCATTCCATGGCAAGTGGGCCAGGGGTGGGAAATTGACCCCCTTGAAAAAATCTGGAAAAAACATATGTTATTGTATGTAAAAACTAGAAACTGTGCGAAATTGACTGAGATACAGGCATTTGAGTTTCATGAGTTACCAAGAAGTTTTCAAAACAAAATATGTATCAATAATATACTAGAGTTCCAGATATCTTGATTTAACCTTTCTACAGAAGATATGCAGCTCAAATTTAGTAGTCTTGAAGAACTTTTTGTGTAGATTATGAATCTGCAATCAGATTACAGATGAGTGGAAGGGTTCACATGCTACTTTGCCATAAAAGCCACCCAAAATTGATGTAATTGTATATTTTCTGGATTTTGTAGTGCTCCAGGAGCTACAAAGTAATAAATATAAATCAGTGATGGGATTTCGACCCTATATTCCAGACATGTACGACGCCATTTTACAAACGTCCTAAATTGTCCGACCGGGAATATGCCCAATCGGACGTCAAGACATGTTGAATAATATTCAAAATTCCAAAAGTAACATAGTGTACTGAGTGTATAACTACCGCTCAACCCGAGAATCGTTGATAATAGGCGGAGCTGATTAGGTAATTAAGTGATCAAGGTATTTATCATGTTATACCGTCTATACATCTACCTTGATTAACTACTTAATCTGCCACAATTGTCTGACTTAATTCGTTATCGGACAATTCATCAAATCAATCCTGAACAGAAGTCATGGCTTCTTCTTTGTCGGACTATATATCAGTCCAATAAGAGTGATTATAAACTTAATCTGATTAACCCATGAATTCTCCATTGTCTCACATTTTAATCTCCTTGGTGTCAGTCAATAACACGTAAAAATTAGTCAAATATGTCACATATATCCTGATAGTATATAACACCTCAAATGAACATACATTGTATCCGATCTACGATATCACCCCAGGTGGAAGTGGACGTTAAACTACAGTAACCAACGAACAATACATTGTATCCGATAACTTGTCTGTGATATATTTTTCGACTGAAGCCAAAGTTAAATAAAGATATTTCACACGCACGCATAGCGCTTATAGTTAAGTAATTAAAATGAAAGTAGAAATCTCGCGAGACACGTGAAAGAGATGTGTACGTGCCGAAAGTAATACACCTGATGTCGGACAAAAGATTCTATTTTGATGGCATTTTGTCGGATTTATGATCATATTTTGTATTGGATTGATGTCTTTAAATAAAAAATAGGTTGCCAGGCAACGAAACATACGCCCAAACACACTGAGAACTGCTAAGGAGGGAATTTGTGCCCAGCCCGTATACAATTCGTCGTGAACGTTGTTATTTGTACGTATGTCGGAAGATAATTAATTTTCGGACTATTACTCGGTATTACCGGTTTAAAACTGTAAAAAGGTGTGTTAATTAACGAGGGTGAAAAACTGTCTGAGAGGTGGGTTAATTAACGCTAGGTGCGTTTTCTGTAGAGGTGTGATAATTAACCGACCGGTAAAAAATGAATCTCAATGTTGTGTATTGTATAATTGGCGTGTTTTCTCGCTAGTTGCGATAACTGCACCAAAAGGAGTATAATCAAGGACCAACATGCTTTATCTGACACTTAAGTGTAAAACTGTTTTACCGTGCGATTAATTATTCGGCAGTGTGTTTTACGCAGGTCTTTGTAAAATAAAGAGAGGTCTTTAGATAGGCGTGTGTGCTCGCTATGATCTACGTTTCTCTTATGTCTATTGTAGGCCTATTACACGTACGGTATATATAAAGTTGCCTTTTACGAAGTAAAAATATGGATTAATCTATCGTATACGGAAAGGCGAATGTAATGTCGTCATTTATAAATACCAATCAGTCAGCCAAAACAGTCCACAATGCGTAAATTGTGCATCTTACCTTCAATAGCAATATCCATAAAACAGAAATCTCCTTGTTGATAAATAATACGACACAACAACCAACCGCGAACAGTGGTAATTCCCACGCAAATGGTATTTAAACTAAAATTACATCGCATACACTCCAACGATCCGCATTCCAGGACTTGTAACTTTCAATAGCCGTTTTATGCAATTACAGAAGAAACACATACGCCCGAGTTGACACGTAATCATATTTCTGCACGTCCTATAGACTGACCTTGACTTTCATTTCCAGGCCAAATATGGAATAAACCGCCCCATTTCCCGAGACCAGGGGGAGAACATTACCTTATTTGGTCTACCAAAGCATATGTTATAAACAGATAGAATTTGTGGGATATTTTACCAAAATATCACCATTATTTTACATATTAACATGTTGTCCGCTTTTTTAGTACGTGGGATTTAAATTTATACAAAGAGTGAACCAACAATTTTTCAAAGACCCAATATAGTAGGTCACGCTACTTATAGATAAAGTTGCATTTAATAAAATAAAAATAATCTATCGCACGAAATGCAAGAGAATTAAATATTTTGATTGTTGAATTCCAGTCTACTGTGGTTCATTTGGAATGTAAAATATACAACCAATAACGATATTAATTGCGATATCACTTATGTGGAAGCTGACGTTAAACCACCAGCTTAAGTAAGTGGCTTTTCGCTAAATTTATATCGCACACACTCCAACGATCCTAATTCCAGAACTAATACTTGTAACTTTACCGTATGTAAATATACTTATTCTCGTAAATATACTTAAACTTGTCTTCTGACAAGTTATTATTTGTGTCTTCAAATTTGTACCATATAACCGTATTCATGATCAACAAGCCAACAGTGAGGCTGATGTCCCCCGCCGAAATCCCAAAATAAATAGATGACACATATTAATTAATCGCACATTTATTTTTTTCAAACGTATCGACCAATCAAACTGAACACGAAGTGTCATCCAAAAATTGCTTATCTCTGCCTACCGTAAGAAGAAAATGCTCATCTTCGAACTTCATCAAGGCATTGACCTAATAAGCATACACACCAATTTTGAACATTTTAACTCAATTCGAAGGAGAGTTATTGTGTTCCAAAGTCTCGGCAAATCAAATTGCTTATCGCTCTGCTTACCCTGA
This sequence comes from Patella ulyssiponensis, assembly GCA_963678685.1. Classification (NCBI taxonomy): domain Eukaryota; kingdom Metazoa; phylum Mollusca; class Gastropoda; family Patellidae; genus Patella; species Patella ulyssiponensis. The sequence goes on along the minus strand of OY783228.1, from coordinate 57,552,610 downwards.
GCAGAAAATGCTCATTATCGAACTTAGTCAAGGTATTACTGTAATGAAACTATACACCAAGTTTCATCACTCTCACTTAATTTGAACTAAAGTTATCGTGTCTCAAAGCATCAACCAATCAAATTGCTTATCTCTGCCTACCCTAAGCGGAAAATGCTCATCTTCGAATTCCATCAAGGCATTGACCTAATAAGCATATACACCAAGTTTGAACATTTTAACTCAATTAGAAGGAGAGTTATTGTGTTCCAAAGTCTCGACCAATCCAATTGCGTATCGCTCTGCTTACCCTGAGCAGAAAATGCTCATTATCGAACTTAGTCAAGGTATTACTGTAATGAAACTATACACCAAGTTTCATCACACTCACTTAATTAGAACTATAAAGTTATCGTGTCCCAAAGCATCAACCAATCAAATTGCTTATCTCTGCTTACCCTAAGCAGAAAATGCTTATCTTCGAACTCCATCAAAGCATTGACCTAATAAGCATATACACCAAGTTTGAACATTTTAACTCAATTAGAAGGAGAGTTATTGTGCTCCAAAGTCTCGACCAATCAAATTGCGTATCGCTCTGCTTACCCTGAGCAGAAAATGCTCATTATCGAACTTAGTCAAGGTATTACTATAATGAAACTATACACCAAGTTTCATCACTCTCACTTTATTAGAACTAAAGTTATCGTGTCCCAAAGCATCAACCAATCAAATTGCTTATCTCTGCTTACCCTAAGCGAAAAATGCTCATCTTCGAACTCCATCAAGGCATTGACCTAATAAACATATACACCAAGTTTGAACATTTTAACTCAATTAGAAGGAGAGTTATTGTGTTCCAAATTCTCGACCAATCAAATTCTTCGAAAGGCGGGGGACAAAAAAAAAATATAATTCAAATGTCAAATGACCTCACGTCTCTCTGGTTCATGCATTGTCCGTGCATATTCGACAATCTAAATTACGTACGTCTCCTTGATCAAAGCAACACTTCTGTTTACGAGCTTATTTGCACGTATTGGAAAACTGTTCGGTTGCTTTATTTGAGAAGATACTAATAATAAACTATAACATTTGGCAATTTTTTCTTTGAAAATTCTGATAAATTGGTAGCTCTTCGGGAAGCGTTCATCATATAGCTTACTCTGTTTGTGTGTATCTAAGTTTTTATAATAGCTAGCAGATAATTTAGGATATCTGAATACTTTCTGAAAGAACATATATCTCGTTATCAGATGTTAGTTTTTAAAAGGCCCTTTTTTATGATAGTCGGATATCATTCACAGATATCAAATATCAATTACAATATATAGATCATGAATAGTCCAATGCGGGTTTGAAACAAACAGCATTGTAATTTTATGCAAAAATACATTTACCTGTTTCCTTATTCTATTTAATATTTGATTTAAACTTCACAGTTCAATTAAACCTTAGACAATTATGTTTCCAACTGGCACGGAGAAATAATTCAAATCAAATTTACTATCAACATCGGGGAGGTGTTTTGCAAATAAAGGGGACAATTTAATAATAATACTATAATAAAATCAAAATTTTGTTACTGTTAATACATACTGTATATTAAAGTTTAAGAACGGATATTGATACACAACATAATTATAGTGTGCTCTTCATAACTTGTTTAGGGACTCTTTACAAAGTGACAATTTAATCATATAAAAAAATATATTAAAAGCCAGTTTAAATGAATTTGTTTTTAATATCCCTTTTTTTTAGAGAACATAGATATGTGCAACATCTTAAACTAAGTAAATGGTAGATTATTCCACAAAACAGATAGTTAGTTACTGGTTGCAGTAAAATTTACTATACACGCTTCTATGTATTCTATTTACATGCCATAAAAGATTTAAACATAAATTACTTTATTTTTATTTTGGACGATGTTTTAGGTTATTGAAAACATTTAATTAATAAATCTATTAACAAAATTAACTGTAATTCAGACAGTAAATTCTAATATACATTTTAGTTAAAATAAATAATCCATCTAGCTTGTTAATTAGTTTATTACTTTATGACACTAATAAAGTGTCTGTGTCTAAACTCTATAAACCGCATTACAGAACACCTATATATAGGTCAACGTTTTCAAACATTCTGATCAATCACCCAAAACAAAAAGATGGCAATACTTTCCCCCTGTTTGACTGTATATACAAGATACCAGTGCTCTAATATTGTATTTTAGAAAACCGTAAGAAATATAGACTGTGTTATTGATGAACTATTTAAAATGTTCGCAACACATCCCAAGTATTAATATCATCTAGTTCTATCGAGAGCATATCTATCGTTCAGTATCATAAGTTTTATAATTTTGCTGGATCCACGGGACAGATACAATACAATGCTGATTTCTATTTTTCATTTTGGCCCCAACGGCTCGGCCTTCAATGCATAACTATCAATCAATCGTAAGTCAATATGTGAACTTACGGGAACAAGTTGTTTGACATCGAGCTGGTTCGACACCCGTTACCCGAGTTGTTCCGACACCATCTATTTGGGTCAGTTCGACTAGGATTTGATTCGGTTGATTATATAAGATTTGTGCATGGTTGATTTAAATAATAAAGATTTTATAATTTTAGCGGCAGTCTTTTCTTTCATAAACATCAAACATCTGTTTTACGCAGATCAGTCTTTGTTAAGTGTAGGTCTTTATATGGATTTATACCTGGTGTAGGCCTACATGTAGTTACATGCATTCTTATACGTATTTCATTTCTTGATGAATACACCGTGTTTTATACTTCGTTCCAATTTGATTAACTGATATATTCTAATCTCCTTTGTCAAATCTCAGGGCCCGCTAATAAGAAACCACAGGTTTCTGTGATTGTGAATCTAGCCTTTGTTTTACAATACTGTCGATTCATGCACGCTTTTTACACGGAATTGCCCTTTGATGGAGTCAGGCAACACACAGCTCTGCTCTTTGATGTTGACAGGCGAGGCACGCTGTTAACTCATGCTCTAATGGATTAGCTGATATAGTTGGTTGGACTTTGGCAATGTTACAGTTTATTCCAATAAGTCGAGGGTCGAAATGTTTGTAAACTTTTAGATATATTTTTATACTTGTCACTTGGTCATTTCAAGTTGTCACATTTTATTTTCGTTTTTAATTTTAATAATAATTTTTTTAAAATAAACTCAGCGTTCACCTTAGCACATTTTGGCGGAAGTAATGAAACAAATGACCACCGTTTTCTCACTCGAGAATCTTTGCTATTCCGACTCGTTCGTTGTACGCACGTTTCCGACCCATTCAATGGCGATAATATATAATTTCAATTAATATTGTTATTGGTTGTATATTTTACATTCCAAATGAACCACAGTAGACGGAAATTCAACAATCAAAATATTTAATTCTCTTGCATTTCGTGCGATAGATTAAAGTCAATACATGTATTTTTATTTTATTAAATGCAACTTTATCTTTAAGTAGCGTGACTTACTATATTGGGTCTTTGAAAAATTGTTGGTTCACTCTTTGGAAATGAAAGTCAAGGTCAGTCTATAGGACGTGCAGAAATATGATTACGTGTCAACTCGGGCGTATGTGTTTCTTCTGTAATTGCATAAAACGGCTATTGAAAGTTACAAGTTCTGGAATGAGGATCGTTGGAGTGTATGCGATGTAAACTTACTAAAAAGCTAAAGTAATTTTAGTTTAAATACCATTTGCGTGGGAATTACCACTGTTCGGTTGGTTGTTGTATTATTTATCAACAAGGAGATTTCTGTTTTATGGATATTGCTATTGAAGGTTAGATGCACAATTTACGCATTGTGGACCGTTTTTGCAGGATGTACTCTTTATATTCACGTTGATATCAATTTGGGCGCTGACTGCTTGGTATTTATAAATGACGACATTACATTCGCCTTTCCGTATACGATAGATTAATCCATATTTTTACTTCATAAAAGGCAACTTTATATATATGGTACGTGATAGGCCTTCAATAGACATAAGAGAAACGTAGATCATAGCGAGCACACACGCCTATCTAAAGACCTCTCTTTATTTTACAAAGACTTGCGTAAAACACACGGCCGAATGATTAATCGCACGGTAAAACAGTTTTACTTCTCAAATTTTGATTTAACACGTACGTGTCAGATAAAGCATGTTGGTCCTTGATTATACTCCTTTTGGTGCAGTTATCCGCAACTAGCGAGAAAACATGCCAATTATACAATACACAACATTGAGATTCATTTTTTACCGGTCGGTTAATTAACACACCTCTACAGAAAACACACCTAGCGTTAATTAACCCACCTCTCAGACAGTTTTTCACCCTTGTTAATTAACACACCTTTTTACAGTTTTAAACCGGTAATACGGTACCGAGTAATAGTCCGAAAATTAATTATCTTCCGACATACGTACAAATAACAACGTTCACGACGAATTCTATACGGACTGTGCACAAATTCCCTCCTTAGCAGTTCTCAGTGACCGCAGCTAAATCGTCCGGGCAGTCAACAAGAGTTGTCGCATATTAAGTAATTATCAGAAAATCATTAGAATTTATTTGGTTTTTATAAAGTTCTGCCCCATGCTAACGTTAAGTATACGAAACATTTAATATTATGGATTTAGCTGTTCAATTATCGATTTTTAAGAAATTCACACTCAACCATCATTAATGTCTAACGGGGATATAGTCCAACGGTTTTTTAATTCGGAATAAAATTGTGACCTCCATAGGGTCCACAAGGTAAAAAACATGATTTTTCGTACAACCAGGGGCCATAATCCAGGAAGTTATGGTCCAATGTGCCAGAATGTCGAAAGGAACCGCGATCTTTGGGTTATAAACTTACATTTCAAATTTCATCAAAATTGGATTAAAATTGTGACCTCTACAGGGTCCACAACCTTGATAAATCATATTTTTTCATTTTTGGTCTTATTTTTACGAAATTCGACCTTAACCTTCATTACAGTGAAACGGTGATATAATCAAATGTTTTTTTAAATCGGATAATAGTTGTGACCTCCAGAGGGACCACAAGCTAAAAAGGCGACTTTTAGTACAATCACGGGCCATAATTCAGGAAGTTAAAATTCGATATGCGCAAATATCGAAAGGAACCAAGATCTTTGGATTATAAACATGCATTTAAAGTTTCATCAAAATCAGATTAAAATTGTGACCTGTACAGGGTGTACAACCTTGATATAAGCTTACGATATTCTTATACATGTAGTATTCGCGTACAAGCGGCGGCCATTTTGTCCAGCCGTTTTGGTCCGATTTTCACGAAATTCAACCTCACCCTTCATTACGGTGAAACAGTGATATAATCAAACGTTATTTTAAATCCGTTAATAATTGTGACCTCCAAAGGAACCACAAGCTAAAAAATGGCGATTTTTCGTACAATCAGGTGCCATAATTCAGGAAGTTATGATCAGATAGGTGCAATTATCGACAGGAATTAAGATCTTTGAGTTATAAATATGCATTTCAAGTTTGATCAAAATCAGATTTAAACTATGACCTCTACAGGGTCCAAAACCTTGATATACCATATTTTTACACTATTCCCATAAAAGTGGCGGCCATTTTGTTCAGCAATTTTGGTCTGATGTTCATGAAATTCAAACCGAAAATTCATAACAGTGTAACGGTGATATAATCAAATGTTTTTTTAAATCAGATAATAATTGTGACCTCCAGACGGACCACAAGATAATAAAGGCGATTTTTCGAAGAATCAGAGGCCATATTTCGGGAAGTTACAATCCGATATGTGCAAATATCGAAAGGAACCAAGATCTTTAGGTTATAAACATGTATTTCAAGTTTCATCAAAATCGAATTAAAATTGTGACCTCTGTAGGGTCCACAACCTTGATATACCATATTTTTACACCCTTCGCGTACAAACGGCGTCCATTTTGTTCGTCAATTTTGGTCCGATTTTCACGAAATTCAAACTCTGCCTATATTACCCTGTAACGGTGATGTAATCAAACGATTTTTTTAAATCAGGTAATAATTGTGACCTCCAGAGGGACCACAAGCTAATAAAGGCGATTTTTCGTATAATCAGGGGATATAATTCAGGAAGTTACGATCCGATATGCGCAAATATGCAATGGAACCAAGATCTTTAGGTTATAAACATGTATTTCAAGTTTCATCAAAATCGGTTCAAAATTGTGACCTCTGTAGGGTCCACAACCTTGATATAACATATTTTTTAAACTATTCGCGTACAAACGGCGGCCATTTTGTCTGTCAATTTTGGTCCGATTTTCACGAAATTCAAACTCAACCTCCATAACCATGTAACGGTGATATAATCAAACGTTTCTTTAAATCGGATAACAATTTTGACTTCCAGAGGGACCACAATCTAAAAAGGGCGATTTTTCGGACAATCAGGGGCCATAATTCAGGACGTTACCAAGATCTTAAGGTGATAAACCTATATTTTAAGTTTCATTGAAATCGGATAAAAACTGTGACCTGTAGACTGTTCACAAACAATTGTGGACGGACGGCCGAACAGGGGCGACAACAATATACGTCCACATGAAAATGTGAAAATCCACAAATATTTACAGTAGGCATCCTCAAACCAATCTTCCAACGAATTTCTGATGGGATCACAATTACTAGGTAACTGGATACATAAACAGCATAAGTGTAGTGGTTAAAATATATAAAACTGCCATTCAAAACCATCATACATGTCCACTATCCTTGTATGATGGTTGTTTAAATGGCAGTTTTATATATTTTAACCACATGAAAATGTGGGCGTATAAAAAAGAAACACCCCAGGAATTAAATTTGTTGACGAATATTTCTATTGGAATGACGTAAGTATTTAATTGGTTTAGACGATAGAGCGTGCTACAGTCGAATGCAATTATTTGGCAGTTGGTGTCACTCGCTCGCACACTGATCAGCAGTGAATATTCGCTTGGCCGCTACAATCACTGATAAGGATGACATCGGCGCGACTTAATGAGTCCCCGGTATTAATTTTTGTCCTCCGACAAAATAAATTCTAAAACATTTTTTTGAAGTATAAGAAAAATAAATAAAGACGTTTGAAGTATCTGTAGTTAAAACATATTTCCTTTTTAGTGTAAATGAGGATTAAAATGAGTAAAAGGCATCATTTTGCCCGAAGACGTTACATGTTATGTAAACAATGCATGAGCCATTGAGCCAATGACTGACGCCGCGTGAAGTCAATGCAAGTGTTTGAGACAGTCACCTGTGACAGAGATAATTCGTAAGTAATTCTCTGTGAAACAGACTGACTCTCTTGTATTAAAGCGACGTCTAGTATGGTTTACTGCCAAATAAATTTCGGGATGTCATTTTTTTACCTTCCGTTTATAAAACGAAACGAAGTATAAGACGAATGCCGGACTTGCTGAAAAAATTGTATCGACTTATGATTCGAAAAATAAAAATACAGTAATTTTGGTGGAGTTTGAAACATATACGGATCTGCAGCAGTCGGCACGCTTTCATTCTACGGTATTACGATGTCAAGTAATTTTGTAGGAATATTATTGACATAAATTTGAACACCATACGGTAATTAAACATGAAAAATAACGAGGTGCACTTATTTTTTTTTACGTATGAATTTGAATATATTTTGTTGACACTATACGTGATTCTTAGTAATTGTGTTTTGAAACAGAAAACGGTTAAATTACGATAAGAGTTATGCCCCTTTATTTTCGGGAAAATATGTCCGACAAGATAATTTTTGAAATCCCATCACTGATATAAATCCAAATATTGGTTTATCCAGAGATTGCCGGTAGTACCACATAAGAAGCATATGAAAATGCATCAGTCTTCTATAGATTCCCAGAAAATTGGCCTTGAATATGGTTTCAGACACAAATATTTGAAAATTGCCTCGTATTTTTGAGCCAATATTACCCGGTAGATGAGCACCTAAAAATCTGAAACTTGGTGGAATTATAGGTTGTACTAATGTCTTCAACATATGTTAAAGCCATTCTTATCCCAAGTCATCTCAATATTTTTTTGATTTTTTGAAAATCTGTGTTTTGGGTCATTCCATGTCAATATACACCCTACGAGTTAAACCGTAACCCCTTCGATTTTGCTGATATTTGGTTCATGTATTAGGACTGAAAAAGCTCATATTCCCAATTTTAGCTTGATCCGACTAACAGTTCTTGAGATAAGGACCACCCAATTTTGGGGATTTCAGCCAAAATGGGTGTGCATGCCATTATTCAAATGACCACACCCAGTAACTAATTGGTCAAAATTGCTGGAATATGTCTTTCTGGAATGGGAATTCCACATGAATTCTAAATCTACATTTATTTTTGACAGATTTTAAGGTGCTTATCTACCGTGTTTTTTCGGCTCAAAAATATCAGGCATTTTTTGAAAATTTGTGTCTGAAACCATATTCCAGGCCAATTTTCTGGAAATCTAATTAAGACTGATGCATTTTCATATGTTTCTTAATTAGTACAACTGGCAATCTCTGGATAGACCAATATTTGGGTTCATATCTATTACTTTGTAGTTCCTGGATCACTACAAAATCCAGACAATATACAATTACACCAAATGTTTGTCAGTTTTCATGGCCAAGTAGCATGCAAACCCTACCTCTCAACTGTAATCTAATTGCAGATTCATAATCTACACAAAAAGTTCTTCAAGACTACTAAACTTGAACTGTATATCTTCACTAGAAAGGTCAAATCAACATATCTGAAACTCGAATAAATTATTGATACATATTTTGTTTTGAAAACTTATTGGTAACTCATGAAATTCAAATGCCTGTATCTCAGTCAATTTTCATGCTACAGACCACAAATTTTGCACAGTTTCTAGATTAAAAATGTACAATGACACATATTTTTTCGAGATTTTTTCGAGGGGGTCAATTTCCCAAATTTCTGAAAATTGAACCCATTGACATGGAATGTCCTAATTGGCACTTGAAATCTGTAAAATAGGTTGCCAGGCAACGAAACATACGCCCACACAGCAGCCAAATCGTCCGGGCAGTCAACAAGAGTTGTTGCATTTTAAGTAATCATCAGAAAATCATAATTCAAACTCATCCATAACTACGGTGTAACTGTGATATAATCAAACGTTTTTTTAAATCAGATAATAATTGTGACCTCCAGAGGGACCACAAGCTAAAAAGGGTGATTTTTCGTACAATCAGGGGCCATGATTCAGGAAGTTACGATCCGATATGGGCAAATATGCAATGGAACCAAGATCATTAGGTTATAAACATGTATTTCAAGTTTCATCAAAATCAGTTCAAAATTGTGAACTCTATTGGGTCCACAACCTTGATATAACATATTTTTACACAATTCGCGTACAGACGGCGGCCATTTTATCCGTCAACTCTGGTCCGATTTTCACTAAATTCAAATTCTCTCTTCATTACCATGAAACCGTGATATAATCAAACGTTTTTTTAAATCGGATAATAATTTTGACCTCCAGAGGGACCAAGCTAACAAAAGCGATTTTTCGGACAATCAGGGGACATAATTCAGGAAGTTATGATTCGATGGGCACAAATATCGAAAGGAACCAAGATCTTTGGGTTATAAACATGCATGTCACGTTTCATCAAAATCGGTTCAAAATTGTGACCTCTATAAGGTCCACAACCTTGATATAACATATTTTCACACCATTCGCGTACAAACGGCGGCCATTTTGTCCGTCAATCTTGGTCTGATTTTCACGAAATTCGAACTCAACCTTCATAACCATGGAACGGTGATATAATCAAACGTTTTTTTAAATCGGATAACAATTTTGACCTCCAGAGGAACCACAAGCTAAAAAGTGCGATTTTTCGGACAATCAGGGGCCATAATTCAGGAAGTTACGATCCGATGGGCGCAAATATCGAAAGGAAGCAAGATCTTTGGGTTATAAACATACATATCAAGTTTCATAAAAATCGGTTCAAAATTGTGACCTCTATAAGGTCCACAACCTTGATATAACATATTTTCACACAATTCGCGTACAAACGGCGGCCATTTTGTCCGTCAATTTTGGTCCGATTTTCACGAAATTCGAATTCAACCTTCATAATCATGGAATGGTGATATAATCAAACGGTTTTTTAAATCGGATAACAATTTTGACCTCCAGAGGCACCACAAGCTAAAAAGGGCGATTTTTCGGACAATCAGGGGCCATAATTCAGGAAGTTACCATCCGATGGGCGCAAATATCGAAAGGAACCAAGATCTTTGAGTTATAAACATACATGACAAGTTTCATCAAAATCGGTTCAAAATTGTGACCTCTATAAGGTCCACAACCTTGATATAACATATTTTCACACCATTCGCGTACAAACGGCGACCATTTTGTCTTTCAATTTTGGTCCGATTTTCACGCAATTCGAACTCAACCTTCATAACCATGGAACGGTGATAAAATCAAACGTTTTTTTAAATCGGATAACAATTTTCACCTCCAGAGGGACCACAAGCTAAAGATAGGCTGGCACTGCCAGGCAGGATACGCCCACATTTTCGAGAGATGGATAGAGAACAAGCAATACCGAAAGCGATTTTTCCTACATCATTAAGTCCTGTATTTCATACTGTATTGGGAGCAGCCACTTTGTTGGTCAGTTCCAGTCTGATATTCATGAAATTCGAAGCTGACAATGATTATGGTGTGACGGTACAAAACCTAGAAATGTGTACAAACGGCGGCCATTTTGTCTGGCAATTATGGTCTGATTTTCTCGAAATTCGAACTCAACCTTCCGTAGGGTGTAACGTTGATAGAGTCAAACGTTTTTTTAAATCGGATAATAACTGTGACCTCCAGAGGGACCATAGGCGATTTTTCGGACAATCAGGGGCCATAATTCAGGAAGATACGATCCGATGTGCGCAAATAACGAAAGGAACCAAGATCTTTGGGTTATAACCATGCATTTCAAGTTTCATCAAAATCGAATTAAAATTGTGACCTATACAGGGTCCACAACCATGATATACCATTTTTTAACAGTATTCGTGTACAAACGGCGGCCATTTTGTATGGCAATTTTGGTCCGATTTTCCCGAAATTCGAACTCAACCTTCCTTACGGTGTAACGGTAACATAATCAAACGTTTTTTTAAATCGGATAATAATTGTGACCTCCAGAGGGACCACAAGCTAAAAAAAGGCGATTTTGCGTATAATCAGGGGCCATAATTCAAGAAGTTACGATCCGATATGCGCAAATATCGAAAGGAACCAAGATCTTTGGGTTATAACCATGAATTTCAAGTTTCATCAAAATCGAATTAAAATTGTGACCTCTACAGGGTCCACAACACTGATATACCATTTTTTAACAGTATTCGCGTACAAACGGCGGCCATTTTGTATGACAATTTTGGTCCGATTTTCCCGAAATTCAAACTCAACCTTCCTTAGGGTGTAACGGTGATATAATCGAACGGTTTTTTAAATCGGATAATAATTGTGACCTCCAGAGGTACCACAAGCTAAAAAAGGTGATTTTTCGGACAATCAGGGGCCATAATTCAGGAAATTACGTTCCGATAGGCGCAAATATCGAAAGGAACCAAGATCTTTTGGTTATAAACATGCATGTCAAGTTTCATAAAAATCGGTTCAAAATTGTGACCTCTATAGGGTCCACAAGCTAGAAACGTGATTTTTCGTACAATCAGGGGCCATAATCCATGAAGTTTTGATCCGATACATGCCAATATCGAAAGCAGCCGAGATCTTTTGGGGATAAACATATATTTCAAGTTTCGTTAAAATCGGGTAAGAATTGTGACCTGTAGAGAGTCCACAAACAATTGTGGACGGACGGACGTCCGGACGGACGTCCAGACGGACGGACGGACGGACGGACGGACGTCTGGACGGACAGGGGCGACGACATAATACGTCCACATGAAAATGTGGGCGTATAAAAAGGGCAATTTTTCGGACAATCGGGGGCCATAATTCAGGAAGTTACAATCCGATGCACGCAAATATCGAAAGGAACCAAGATCTTGGGGTTATAAACATACATGTCAAGTTTCATCAAAATCGGTTCAAAATTGTGACCTCTATAAGGTCCACAACCTTGATATAACATATTTTCACACTATTCGCGTACAAACGGCGGCCATTTTGTCCGTCAATTTTGGTCCAATTTTCACGAAATTCGAACTCAACGTTCATAACCATAAGACGGTGACATAATCAAACGGTTTTTTAAATCGGATAACAATTTTGACCTCCAGAGGGACCACAAGCTAAAAAGGGCGATTTTTCGGACAATCAGGGGCCATAATTCAGGAAGTTACGATCCGGTTGGCGCAAATATCAAAAGGAACCAAGATCTTTGGGTTATAAACATGCATTTCAAGTTTCATCCAAATCAGTTCAAAATTGTGACCTCTACACTGTTCACAAGCTAAAAGATAGGCTGGCACTGCCAGGCAGGATACGCCCACATTTTTGAGAGATGGATAGAGAACAAGCAATACCGAAAGTGATTTTTCCTACATCATTAAGTCCTGTATTTCATACTGTATTGGGAGCAGCCATTTTGTTGGTCAGTTCCAGTCTGATATTCATGAAATTTGAAGCCGACAAAATCGGATAAGAATTGTGACCTGTAGAGAGTCAACAACCATGATATACCATATTTTTACACTATTCGTGTACAAACGGCGAACATTTCGTCCGGCAATTTTGGTAACGATTTTCACGAAATTCGAACTGAACCTTCCTTACGGTGCAACAGTAACATAATCAGAGGTTTTTTTTAAATCAGATAATAATTGTTCGAGAGATAGACAGAGAACAAGCAATACCGAAAGTGATTTTTCCTAGAATCAAAGGCCATAATTCATTAAGTTACAAATATCAAAAAGAATAAAGATCTTTAGGTTATAAACAAGCAATTCAGGTTTCATCAAAATCGAATTAAAATTGCGACCTCTACAGGGTCCACAACTTTGATATACCATATTTTTACACTGTTCGCGTACAAACGGCGGCCATTTTTTCTGGCAATTATGGTCCGATTTTCTCGAAATTCATAATCAACCTTCTGTAGGGTGTAACGGTGATAGAGTCAAACGTTTTTTTAAATCGGATAATAATTGTGACTTCCAGTGGGACCACAGGCGATTTTGCGGACAATCAGGGGCCATAATTCAGGAAGTTACGATCAGATATGTGCAAATAACGAAAGGAACCAAGATCTTTGGGTTATCACCATGCATTTAAAGTTTCATCAAAATCGAATTAAAATTGTGACCTCTACAGGGTCCACAACCATGATATACAATTTTTTAACAGTATTCGCGCACAAACGGCGGCCATTTTGTATGGCAATTTTGGTCCGATTTAACCGAAATTCGAACTCAACCTTCCTTACGGTGTAACGGTAATATAATCAAACGTTTTTTTAAATCGGATAATAATTGTGACCTCCAGAGGGACCACAAGCTAAGAAAAGGCGATTTTGCGTATAATCAGGGGCCATAATTCAGGAAGTTACGATCCGATATGCGCAAATATCGAAAGGAACCAAGATCTTTGGATTATAACCATGAATTTCAAGTTTCATCAAAATCGAATCAAAATTGTGACCTCTACAGGGTTCACAACCTTGATATACCATTTTTTAACAGTATTTGCGTACAAACGGCGGCCATTTTGTATGGCAATTTTGGTCCGATTTTCCCGAAATTCGAACTCAACCTTCCTTAGGGTGTAACGGTGATAGAGTCAAACGTTTTTTTAAATCGGATAATAATTGTGACCTCCAGAGGGGCCATAGGCGATTTTTCGGACAATCAGGGGCCATAATTCAGAAAGTTACGATCCGATATGCGCAAATATCGAAAGGAACCAAGACCTTTGGTTTATAACCATGCATTTCAAGTTTCATCAAAATCGAATTAAAATTGTGACCTATACAGGGTCCACAACCATGATATACCATTTTTTAACAGTATTCGCGTACAAACGGCGGCCATTTTGTATGACGATTTTGGTCTGATTTTCACGAAATTCCAACTCAACCTTCCTTAAGGTGTAACGGTGATATAATCAAACGTTTTTTTAAATCAAATAATAATTGTGACCTCCAGAGGGACCACAAGCTAAAAAAAGGCGATTTTGCGTATAATCAGGGGCCATAATTCAGGAAGTTACGATCCGATACGCGCAAATATCGAAAGGAACCAAGATCTTTGGGTTATAACCATGAATTTCAAGTTTCATCAAAATCGAATTAAAATTGTGACCTCTACAGGGTCCACAACCTTGATGTACCATTTTTTAACAGTTTTCGCGTACCAACTGGCGGCCATTTTGTATGGCAATTTTGGTCTGTTTTTTCCGAAATTCGAACTCAACCTTCCTTAGGGTGTAACGGTGATATAATCGAACGGTTTTTTAAATCGGATAATAATTGTGACCTCCAGAGGGACCATAAGCTAAAAAAGGTGATTTTTCGGACAATCAGGGGCCATAATTCAGGAAATTACGTTCCGATAGTCGCAAATATCGAAAGGAACCAAGATCTTTGGGTTATAAACATGCATGTCAAGTTTCATTAAAATCGGTTCAAAATTGTGACCTCTAAAAACGTGATTTTTCGTACTATCAGGGGCCATAATCCATGAAGTTTTGATCCGATACATGCCAATATCGAAAGCAGCCGAGATCTTTTGGGGATAAACCTATATTTCAAGTTTCGTCAAAATCAGATAAGAATTGTGACCTGTAGAGGGTCCACAAACAAATTGTGGACGGACGGACGGACGTCCGGACGGACAGGGGCGACGACAATATACGTCCACATAAAAATGTGGGCGTATAAAAACGTGATTTTTCGTACAATCAGGGGCCATAACCCATGAAGTTACGGTCCGATACATGCCAATATCGAAAGGAACCGAGATCTTAGGGTGATAAACCTATATTTTAAGTTTCATTGAAATCGGATAAAAATTGTGACCTGTAGACTGTTCACAAACAATTGTGGACAGACGGACGGACGCACGACAATATACGTCCACATGAAAATGTGGGCGTATAAAAATGAAATAAAGAGAAATGGGGTTTAATGTCCTACTGTTCTAGGCTAATGAAGACAGGCATACGCCATACAGTGTGCTATGAGGGGAATTGTGCTTTGGCAGCGGCATTACGGCCTACTCTTATATTGAATTCGAACTGCCAAGGGATCTTTAACGTGCAAACCAATGTGTACACGGGACCTTAGTTTTTCCTTCCATTGGAACGACTAGACAGCTGTCCTTGTCAGGCCTTCCGCCCTGCATCACTGACAAGGGTAAATCATGCCAGAAAATCTGGTTGAACTTCTTCGGCCAATGCAGGAATCGAACACCCAACCTCCAGGCTAGTGTCTTACCCACTTAGCCTGTGATCTGCCTTGGAATCTGTTTTAATGGCTTTTATCTAAATTGTTGACTTAACACGGTGATTTTAAAATAACTTCGAATTGACCTACACTCCTCAAACAAGACTATTTAGTAGAGTGACTTTTTTGCGTAAATTACAAATATGCAATCAATTTGGGTGTACATTGTATTGTTCTAATTTTATTTTGCCTCCAAAATGAGAACAAAATAGTTTATATGCTTCACAAATATGAATAATGAGTTTTGACGATCAGATTGAAATTATTTCTGAAAGACTCAGACCCCTCATATTTGTCATTGCAGATCAACTTTTAACATAGAATAAGAATAAAGATTCTTTTGGGATCCAGGGAGTATCGTTTCAATTCAATTTTGCATTAAAAACCGGTGAAAACTTGTTTTGTTTGCTTAGAAAGTACCTCCTTATGTAGTTTCACTATCTCTAGACGCCCCAAAATCAAAACTATGTATGCTGGTTTTTCCTTATACCCTAAGGAGGTTCCCTATTGTGTTTTGTGCATTACCAACCCCCAGGGGCAGAGTCACGCCTGTTTTTTCTTTGTTTGTCTGTGTGTTTTAATCATCTTGAAAACTTTTCATAGTTATTCCTTATACCTTTAGGATGACCGCTATTATTTTTTGGTGCATGTCGAACCCCCATGGGTATAGCTATCCCAGTTTTTTATGTTTGTCACCTAGGGGCTGAAATTCTGAATGGATATTCCTGGAGCATGACAGGGGTCGGGCATGCAACAAAAGTTCAGATAACAGTAAAATCTGGTGTTGCTGTGCCTCGATGGTCAGGCATACACCAAAAATAACAACGGTCATCCTTTGAGTATAAAGATATGAATAGTTTTCAAGACAATCCATAAGAATTGGGGCCTGTAGGCAAAAAACCCCAAACAAACACACAAAAGAAAAAATGGGTGCGACTCTGTCCTGGGTTGGGCATGCACCAAAAACAATAGGAAACTTCTTAGGGTATAAAGAAGAAGTATGCAAAGTTTCAAGAATTGCAGCACGTTGTTTTCAAGCCTTCAGTGATAGTTTAAAAACATTACTATACTTTCAAATTTTTAAGTAGACAAAACAAGTTTTCCCCTGTTTTGGAAAGCAAAATTAAATTAATACGATACTCCCTGTATTCAAATGAGTCTTTATTCTTATTCTACATTACAAGTTGCTCTAAAATGACAAATATGAGGGGCCTTTCAGAAGTAATTTTAATCTGACTGTCAAAGCCCAGTATTCCAATTTTTTTTAAATGCAGATCAAAAATAATTGCATATTTGTAATCTATGCAGACATTTACTCTAAATAGACACGTTTGAGGGGTAAAGGTCATTTAGACGTAATTTTAAAATCAAAGTGAAAAGTTAACAATTTTGATGATAGCCATTAAAACTTCATCACCACACAAATTTCAAGAGCCCATCAAAAATACCAACCACCGAATACCCAATATGGACTTTAATGTATGTTATGGTAGGGTAATTGAAGTTTCATTTTCAAACTTTTTCAGAATTTTAACCTCTGTCCCATCGACTCAGGTTTTTTTTTAAATTGATAAAAGACAAATTGACATTAACTATGCCAATTTTGGAGGTTGTGGCGTATGCAATGGTGACTTTGGGAGTGACTGTAGAAATCCTGACAAAAAAGTGAATAGTTCATTTGCTCCACAGTGTGTGAATTGCACATTGCGTGTGATGCTAAATTCATAATCTACACCAAAAGTTGTTTTAGATTACAAAATTAGAGATATGAGTTTAAAGCACCCGAAAACCTGCCAAAAAATTTATGATCTGTTTCAGTACCGTAATTTCAAATAGCCATATCTCAGCAAATTTTTGGCCTACAGAGGTATTATTTTGGATTTGTAAGCTTAAAGTAGCTAAGTCTCTAACACAATATCATCCAAAATCTTCAAATTGAAAACACGAATTATTTGTTAATTTAAATCAACATTGATGGTGTGATCTTACCGGAAAAAGATGGGCTTCTGATATCCAATATTTAAGACAAAATAAACATTTTACCATTCTTGTACCATAATGCATTTCAGCCCCAGTTGTAACAAGAGACTCGAGGGACGAGGCCACACACATTGCACCAAATCAAACGGTGTATGCAGATTGGAATAACCAGACGCCCACTTGTGTCAATTTCTAGTTCTCAAATGTTAGCGATTTAGCTCCTTTAAGCCCCTGTACTGTAACATATATTTTTTATAATTTTTCTGGAGGGGGTCATTGAATGACCCTTATCAGTGTACTACCAAGACAAATAGTTCTGAAAAATACATTTACATATAATATGATGTTTCAAGGGTAACATTTGTCATCATAGTTCCACAGTTCAACAAAAAAACGAGAAAAGTCCAAAATTCAATGAACACAAACTTTTTTCTCTAAGCCGTAAAGCAGCATTGTTCAAGTTTTTGTCACCACTCTCAACTATACTAGCCAGCGCATGGTCTATTGCTGCATATCTGTTCGTCATTCATGACCGTAAAACTATATTTTCAGGAATATTTGTGTTGTTTCTGTGAGTGAAGAGGGGAAAGCCCGCACTGTAGACGACACATTGTAACACATGTTCTGATTGGTCTAAGACTTGATGGAATTCCAAGTGAGTCATACTAGAGTATCAACAAGGGAAGTGGGGAAAGCCCTGGCTTCAAACATCACGTGTTAAGAGGGGAATTCCTAATGTGTCATGCTTGGCCGGAAAACCGGCCAGCCGGGATATAGACATTATTATCTTTGCCTGAAAACCAACCAGTCAGGTTCAAAGAGCTAAGCAGCAAATGCTCATGTTCGAACGCCATCAAGGTATTCTCTTACAACTCCAATGCTTCACACAAAATTTGAAAAAAATCTGTTCACACGTCAATTCGAAATATTGGATAAAATAATGATTTAGTGATATTATATCCCATTTATTATTGTATATCACACTGAGAACTGCTAAGGAGTAACTTTGTGCACAGACACCATAGTTTTCTTCATAATCCTCGTTTTTTCTACGTGTGTCAGAAGATAATTAATTTTCGGACTATTACTCGGTATTACCGGTTTAAAACTGTAAAGATAGGTTGCCAGGCAACGAAACATACGCCCACAGCAGCTAAATCGTCCGGGCAGTCAACAAGGGTTGTCGCATATTTTTACTTTTTTTGGGAATGAAACATTTGTAATACACTAAAATCTGATTAAGAGTAACAACTCATTATGTAATTATCTGAAAATTATTAGAATTTGCTTGCTTTTTATAAAGTTTTGCCCCACGCTAACAATTAGTATAGGAAACATTTAACATCATGGATTTAGCTGTTCAGTTATCAAAATTCATTGAATATCAAAATACTTGTTCGTTTCAACACCTTAAACTCTGTGTATCAATCTGAAGTCAATCGGATAAGTTTGGCATCTATAGCGTCACAAGGTTTTTTGAAGTGATCAAGGGAGATAACTCTGGAAGTAATTATTTGAAATCGCTGAAAATCAGTAGGCTTCTTCGTCTCATGACCTTTAACAGTGTGTGTAAATTTAAAGTCAATCGGATATTAACTTTGGCCTCTAGAGCGTCCACAGGTTTTTTTGATGTGATCAAGGGCCATAACTCTGGCAATAATTATCAGAGATCGCTGAAAATCAATAGGATTCTTTCGTCTCATGACCTTAAACACTGTGTATAAATTTAAAGTCAATCAGATATTAACTTTGGCCTCTAGAGCATCCACAAGATTTTTTGAAGTGATCAAGGGACACAACTCTGGCACTAATTATCAGAAATCGCTGAAAATCAATAGGATTCTTCGTCTCATGACCTTAAACACTGTGTATAAATTTGAAGTCAATCGGACATCATCTTTGTCCTCTAGAGCATCCACAACATTTTTTGAAGTGATCAAGGGCCATAACTCTAGCACTAATTATTGGAAATCCGTGAAAATCAATAGGCTTCTTCGTATTATGACCTTAAACACTGTGTATAAATTTAAAGTCAATCGGATAATAACTTTAGCCTCTCGAGCATTCACAAGATTTTTCTAAGTGATCAAGGGTCATAACTCTGGCAGTAATTATCGGATATTGCTGAAAATCAATAGGCTTCTTCGTATCATCACCTTGAACACTGTGTATAAATTTAAAGTCAATCCAATATTAACTTTAGCCTCTAGAGCGTTCACAAGATTTTTCAAAGTGATCAAGGGTCATAACTCTGGCAGTAATTATCGGATATCGCTGAAAATCAATAGGCTTCTTCGTCTCATGACCTTAAACACTGTGTATAAATTTAAGGTCAATCGGATATTAACTTTAGCCTCTAGAGCGTTCACAAGATTTTTCAAAGTGATCAAGGGTCATAACTCTGGCAGTAATTATCGGATATTGCTGAAAATCAATAGGCTTCTTCAGCTCATGACCTTAAACACTGTGTATAAATTTAAAGTCAATCGGATATTAACCCTGGCCTCTAGTGCGTTCACAAGAAATTGTGGACGATGGACGGACGGACGGACGGACGGACGGACGGACCGACAGACGGACGGACGGGGGCGACGGCAATATACGTCCACATTTCTATGTGGGCGTATAAAAAGGTGTGTTAATTAACGAGGGATAATTAATGCTAGGTGCGTTTTCTGTAGAGGTGTGTTAATTAACCGACCGGTAAAAAATCAATGTCAATGTTGTGTTTTGTTTAATTGGCGTGTTTTCTCGCTAGTTGCGGTAACTGCACCAAAAGGAGTATAATCAAGGACCAACATGCTTTATCTGACACGTACGTGTTAAATCAAAATTTGAGAAGTAAAACTGTTTTACCGTGCGATTAATCATTCGGCCGCGTGTTTTACGCAGGTCTTTGTAAAATAAAGAGGTCTTTAGATAGGCGTGTGTGCTCGCTATGATCTACGTTTCTCTTATGTCTATTGTAGGCCTATTACGTACCATATATAAAAAGTTGCATTTTATGAAATAAAAATATGGATTAATCTATCATATACGGAAAGGCAGTCAGCGCCCAAATAAGAGTAAATCCAGCAAAAACGGGCCACAATGCGTAAATTGTGCATCTTACCTTCAATAGCAATATCCATAAAACAGAAATCTCCTTGTTGATAAACATTACGACACAACAACCAATCGAACAGTGGTAATTCCCACGCAAATGGTATTTAAACTAAAATTATTTTAGCTTTTCACTTAATTTACATTGCATCAATCCAACGATCCTTTCAATAGCCGTTTTTATGCAATTACAGAAGAAACACATACGCCCGAGTTGACACGTAATCATTTTTCGAGACTTCGTGGTAATATTGGATTTCCTGGTTATGTTTTCTTCGTGATCGTAACATATAAAACTACAGGCCAGTTCGTTTCTACAACTTTGTTATTAAGCTGGATTGGATTCGAAGAACCGCCGTTCTCAATAAATGATAGCTGCTCGGAATACCTCGATCAACACCCTCTTTTATAATCCCCTTTTTTCTGCACGTCCTATAGGCTGACCTTGACTTTCATTTCCAGGCCAAATGGAATAAACCACCCCATTTCCCCAACACCAGGGGAGAACATTGCCTTATTTGGTATACCAAAGCATATATCATAAACAAATTGAATTTGATGGATATTTTACCAAAATATCACCATTTTTTTTACATACAAACATGTCGTCCGCTTTTTAGTACGTCGGATTTGAATCTATAGAAAGAGTGAACCAACAATTTTTCAAAGACCCAATATAGTAAGTCACGCTACTTATAGATAAAGTTGCATTAAATAAAATAAAAATATTGACCTTAATCTATCGCACGAAATGCAAGAGAATTTAATATTTTGATTGTTGAATTCCCGTCTACTGTGGTTCATTTGGAATGTAAAATATACAACCAGTAACGATATTAATTGAAATTATATATTATCGGCAGGACCATGGAATGGGTCGGAAACGAGTCGGAATAGCGACGATTCTCGAGTGAGAAAACGGTGGTCATTTGTTTCATTACTTCCGCCAAAATGTGCTAAGGTGAACGCTGAGTTTATTATTTTTTTTTATTATTAAAGTTAAAAACGAAAATCAAAGGTGACAACTTGAAATGACCAAGTGACAAGTAAAAATATATTTCTAAAAGTTTACAAACATTTCAACGCCTGACTTATTGGAATAAACTGTAACAATTGCCAAATTCCAACCAACTATCTCAGCTAGTCCGTAAGTGCACGAGTTAACTAACTGTGCCTCGCCTGTCAACATTAAAGAGCAGAGCTAACTGTGTGTCGCCTGACAACATCAAAGGGCAATTCCGTGTGAAAAGCGTGCATGAATCGACAGTATTGTAAAACAAAGGCTGGATTCACAATCACAGAAACCTACGGTTTCTTATCGGCTGTGAGATTTGACAATGGAGATTAGAATATATCAGATAATTAAATTGGAACGAAGTATAAAACACGTTGTATTCATCAAGAAATGAAATGCGTATAAGAACGCATATATGTAACTACATGTAGGCCTGCACCAGGTATAAATCCATATAAAGACTTACACTTAACAAAGACTGATCTGCGTAAAACAGATATTTGATGTTTATGAAAGAGAAGACTGCCGCTAAAATTATAAAATCTTTATCATTTAAATCAACCACGCACAAATCTTATATAATCAATAGAATCAAATCCTAGTCAAACTGACCCAAATAGATGGTGTCGAAACAACTCCAGTAGTGGGTGTCGAACCAGCTCGATGTCGAAACAACTTGTTCCCGTAAGTTCACATCTTGACTTATTATTGATAGTATGCATTGAAGGCCGAGTCGTTGGGGCCAAAATGAAAAATAGAAATCAGCATGGTATTGTATCTGTCCTGTTGATCCAGCAAAAATTATAAAACTTATGACACTGAACGAAAGATCTGCTCCCGGTAGAACTAGACGATAGTAATACTTGGGATGTGTTGCGAACATTTAAATAGTTCATTAATAACACCGCCTATATGTCTTACCGTTTTCTAAAATACAATATTAGAGCACTTGTATCTTGTATATACAGTCAAACTGGGGGAAAGTATTGCCATCTTTTTTTTTTGGCTGATTGATCAGAATGTTTGAAAACGTTGACCTATATATGTGTTGCGTAACACTTAATTGGTGTCATAAAGTAATAAACTAATCAACAAGCTACATGGATTATTTACTTCAACTAAAATGTGTATTAGAATTTGCTGTCTGAATTACAGTTGTTAATTTTGTTTATAGATTTATTAATTAAATGTTTTCGATAACTTAAAAAATCGTGCAAAATGAAAAATAAGGTAATTTATGTTTAAAACTTTTATGGCATGTAAATAGAATAAATAGAAGCGTGTTTTGTAAAATTTACTGCAACCAGTAACTATCTCTCTCTTGATACAGGTGTTTCTGTTTTATGGAATGATCTACCATTCACTTAGGATAAGATGTTGAAAATATCTTTATTCTCTAAATAAAAGAATATTTAAAACAAATTAATTATATTGACTTTTAATATTTTTTTTATATGATTAAATTGTCACTTTGTAAAGCGTCCTTAAACAAGTTATGAAGAGCACACTATAATTATATATACACGTGTAGTGTATCAATATCCGTTCTTAAACTTTACTATATGTATTAACAGTAACAAAATTTCGATTTATAGTATTATTATTAATTTGTCCCCTTTATTTGCAAAACATCTCCCCGATGTTAATCAAATATTAAATCGAATTAGGAAACAGGTTAATGTATTTTTGCATAAAATTACAATGCTGTTTGTTTCAAATCTGCATTGGACTATTCATGGTCTATTTATTGTGATTTATATTTGATATCTGTGAATGATATCCGACTATCATTAAAAAAAGGCCTTTTAAAAAATAATAACGAGATATATGTTCATTCAGAAAGTATGCAGATATCCTAAATTATCTGCTAGCTATTATAAAAACTTACAACACACACAAACAGGGTACGCTATATGATCAACGCTTAACGAAGAAATACCAATTTATTAGAATTTTCAAAGAAAAAATTGCCAAATGTTATAGTTTATCATTAGTATCTTCCCAAATAAAGCAACCGAACAGTTTTCCAATACGTGCGAATAAGCCTGTGCACGCCTCTACATGTAAACAGAAGTGTTGCTTTGATCAAGGAGACGTAATTGAGATTGTCGAATCTGCACAGACAATGCATGAACCGGAGTGACGTGAAGTCTGAAGTGCCAATGGATGGGTTGACATTTGAATTATATTATTTTTTTGATCATGAATACGGTTATATGGTACAAATTTGAAGACACAAATAATAACTTGTCGGAGGACGAGATTAAGTATATTTACGAGAATAAGTATATTTACATACGGTAAAGTTATAAGTTTAGTTCTGGAATTAGGATAGTTGGATTGATGCAATGTAAATTTAGTGAAAAGCTAAAATAATTTTAGTTTAAATACCATTTGCGTGGGAATAACCACTGTCCGGTTGGTTGTAGTGTCATAATATTTATCAACAAGATTTCTGTTTGATGGATATTGCTATTGAAGGTAAGATACACAATTTACGCATTGTGGCCCGTTTTTGCTGGATTTACTCTTATTTGGGTGCTGACTGCCTTTCCGAATACAATAGATTAATCCATATTTTTATTTCATAAAATGCAACTTTATATATATGGTAGGCTTACAATAGACATAAGAGAAACGTAGATCATAGCGAGCACACACGCCTATCTAAAGACCTCTTTATTTTACAAAGACCTGCGTAAAACACACGGCTGAATGATTAATCGCACGGTAAAACAGTTTTACTTCTCAAATTTTGATTTAACACGTACCTGTCAGATAAAGCACGTTGGTCCTTGATTATACTCCTTTTGGTGTAGTTATCGCAACTAGCGAGAAAACACGCCAATTAAACAATACACAACATTGACATTCATTTTTTACCGGTCGGTTAATTAACACACCTCTCCAGAAAACGCACCTAGCGTTAATTATCCCACCTCTCAGACAGTTTTTCACCCTCGTTAATTAACACACCTTTTTACAGTTTTAAACCGGTAATACCGAGTAATAGTCCGAAAATTAATTATCTTCCGACACACGTAGAAAAAACGAGGATTATGAAGAAAACTATGGTGTCTGTGCACAAAGTTACTCCTTAGCAGTTCTCAGTGTCAACTTTTCTTAATATCCAATGTATCATTTTGACTTGGTCAAAGTTAATCAATCAAACTGTTTGTAATTGGTTTGTGTTACCTGTTTCTATTTATTGGAAATTTCTCACACTGAAAAATGGGCTTTAAAAAATTCCCGAGAAATTGTTTAATCTGTAGTAGGTTCACAAGAGAAAAGTTGGACAGACCGGCAGATGATGGCGGATGAAAACAGTTGCAATTATAAGGTGAATGATACCTACCAAAAGCTACGAAACACAGACCAAACATTTCTTTCCAACTTTTATAGAGATCAGTAAGAACCTTTTGAAAAATATCACTCTGGTTTAGAAAGTCTATTATATTATAAGATATCTTTTTGTGTAGCTTGAGTAAGTCACTTGGAACACATCGATTTAGTAAAGGTACACTGCAAAAAATATTAATAATACAAGCCAAAAGTGGGGCCGATATCTGGATCATGTCCCCCACCTCAATTCCAAAAGAAATAGATTGGACTCATTACTAAATTGCATCTTTTAGTCCGGTGGCTGGAGTGGGCCTTTAGTTGCCCCCGCCCCCCTGGAAAAATCCTTGTCCATTGGGCAAAAATTCGGCCTTTTACATTGGACGCAATACAAAGCCAATAACTAACATGCCCATGTCTATGGTGGCTGATTGGTATCATGTCGTGATGTCACCCTACACCACGACCTTAAGAATGTTGCGTAAAAAACGTTGTATTGTCCCGTAAAAATGTTGTGGTGTCGTGATGACAGGTTGTCGACTTCATTTAGCAATGTTGAAGCGGCCACAAGATCAAGTTAGCCCTCGCCATCTCATCCTTCACCAAGAATACTTATCCTTCACGAACTGCGAATCAAGCTGGATCTCAATACCAAATTCGCTGGGTGGCCATGACTTGAGTGAAATCATGTGCTCCGTATGGACTAATCCGAGCCTTCGATAAATAAAATGAATTGAATGTGGTTTATTTATAGTAACCCATTTCTTTGCTCAAAATAAAAATGTTTTTATCTCTTCTAAAGTATGTAATCATGAATGTGCCTGAAAATAACAAGTTGATTTAGAGAACCATAGAAACCTACTTTCCGGCTATGTATGACACAATAACCGGAATTTCCCATAATGCTGACGCAATACGAAGCCAACAACCGACGTGGCCATATCATAAAGCCGAGCATACTCCTCGCAGTGTTCCGTTTTATTAGAGCTAATCCCACTACTCACTGCAGTAAATAGAGGAAATTCTTGTTCTAAATTATTATTGGTCATTAGTTCCATTAACAACCAATGGCTTACTGCATAACAAAATCGTTAAATTTGAAACAAAGTTCCAAATTGGACCAAATATGTTTACATAACGTTACGTCATGACTCACAATTTTATTATGCCCAATTAACCAGTGCATAGCAGAATATTGTAGGAAAACTAATTGTGTGACAAAAGAGGCTGTACATGGGATAGATTTAATTGAACGGGGAGAATACACACACTCCCTCAAAAGCTCAAGTATCAGAAATCAGAAGCCAATCCAGCAATTGTCAGAGGGATTTCTCGAACCAGGAATATGAAAGCCGAGCGACATTGGCAAGACGCCCAATCAATGGTGAGGCGCATTATAATGACTCACACGACTAACACCACAACTTGATTGATCAGACGTCCAAAAGGGTTGATCTGTGGAGTACCTTATCCCGGAGACGCGTCCATAATGACATGATTGGTGGGGCGCCTTACAATATTAATATACAAATGTCGGGCTGCACATAATGCCCCGTTTGACTGATTGGGCGCTTACAACATGACCAATTGGGCGCCCAAAACGGCATGATTGGTGGGGTGCTTCATCCCGGAGGGACATCCATACGGCCTAGTTGACATCATGGGCACCAATAAACCCCAATGAGATTAGTTATGCGCCCACGAAGGAATTGGGTGTCCAAAACGGCGTGATTATCTTCAAAATTCAAACAAGTCGCACTCTTAATTAATTTTGAACTTCTTGTTTTTCTCATAAATTATTATAGGTATACGCTTAAAAATGACAAAATATGATTGTCTGGCTGCACATAATGTATAATGCAGTAAGATTGGTTGTGCGGCCACGACTTGATCTATGGGAGAGAGAGAGAGAAATGTGGTTTAACGTCCACTCAACACAAACTAGGTCATTTCGGGACTAACATATGGTTTAATTTATTTTATTTCAATAATTCGCTTGCGCGTAGGGGTCTTTAGCACTACTGTGGGAGGAAACCGGAGTGCCCGGAGGAAACCCACGAGGTTGAGAAGGCGCCCCTATCTCCATGCCACATACGCTCACACCAGGGCTCGAAACCACAGCCGCAAGCCAGAGGTGACCGGCCAGCTAGAGGTCGAAGCGCGGCACTCTAGACCACTAGGCCATCCCAACCCCCCCTTGATCTATGGGGCATTCAAAATGGCATGATCGGTGAGTTGCCTCATCCCAGTTGGGCACCCATAAGGCTGACGCAATACAAAGCCAACAACCAACGTGGCCATATCAGAATGGGCGCCTCATAAAGCCAAGTGACATTGGCATGACGCCCAATTAATGGTGAAGTGCATCATAATGACTAACACGATTAACACCACAACTTGATTGATCAGACGTCCAAACGGGTTGATCTGGGGAGTTGGGCACCCATAATTCTGACGCAATACAAAGCCAACAACTAACATGGCCATATCAGTATGTGCGCCTCATAAACCCGAGTGACATTGGCAGAACGCCCAATTAATGGTGAAGCGCATCATAATGACTAACACGATTAACACCACAACTTGATTGATCGGACGTCCAAACGGGTTGATCTGGGGAGTACCTTATCCCGAAGAGGCGTCCATTATGACATGATGATGGGGCACCTTGTTTCCAGATATTTATTCAGTTTACATTAACAAACCAAAGCACATGTCATGGATCAGACATTCAAGATGGCAGACCTCACCTCCAGCTGATCTCCTACAAAGAAGGCTTACCAAAGACTTCCAATCAAGGGAAGTAACCTCCATGTACATATGAGCAAGGGTTAAGATCACAAATATCATACTTAACAATCTCATCCTTCCTTCTTTAAGAACATAATTAATACATATCTACTTGATATATGAAAGATTACTTTTATATAACATATGATTGATTAACCAACAACAAAAATTAATTTTAGTTAATTTCTCAACTAGAATGCCAAATCTGTTGAACTACATTTTAATCATCTAAGCAGATATTCAGGGGAAGCGCCTTTCTTAGTTAAATTATCAGCAATTTGATTTTTAGTAGGCGTCCACTTTATTTCAGCAATAGTTTTATTGATCAACATCTCTTTCAAGGAACTTATTTCCAACCTTAAACGTTTTTCAGAGACTTGCTTATTGAGTACAGTGCTTCATAGAGATCTTTATTGTCAGTAACACAGTGAATAGGTATCTGTTGAAGAGGATTATTATACAGCAATTCTCCAAGTAAGGTGCATACAAATATACCATTATCCACAGCATCAGCTAGTGATAAAGTCTCTGCAGCTAATGTACTTCTAACTATTCTCCTTATTTTTCTTGACTGCCAAGATAACGGATTAAATATTTGATTCTCACCATACAGTAAGACAATATGACCACCCTGGCTACTACCGTCCGATAAATTCCCGAATAAGGCATCACTGTATATAACAAGTGTCACGAAATCATGCTTTGAGGGAGGTATTGCCCCTTTATTGAATTGGGTACTGTCTCTTTAATTTTAATGTACTAATTGACCCTGTTTATTGCCATAGATTGTTTACTGATCATCCAGACAGAAATAAATGTATTTCATTCAACAAGATGTTCTGGTTATCAATTACAAAGTCACAAGTGATGGGTATGTGTGCATATGACTGGCTGAAAAGCATGCTGTGTGTGAGTTGTAGTTGAGGTAGAGTATATAAGAAGTTATTCAGAATTTGTTTGTTGCTGTTCCCGAAGTATAGTAGGGAGTAAGCGACATGTCTAATGTCTTATTTGTGTTACATGTAACTTTTAATTGTGTTTGTGAAAAGTCCTAGGTGAATTTCTTGTCTTTAAATGGCAAATGATAGTCTTGGTGACATAATATTTCTTGTCTTTGAATGGCAAATGATAGTCTTGGTGACATAATATTTCTTGTCTTTGAATGGCAAATGATAGTCTTGGTGACATTGTGTGTATATAGTCTTAAGTGACGGACATTGGGGTAAAACGACAACAATCTATGGCAGTAAATTGTAATATGTTTAATTAATGTAATTCGACACAGTAAAACAAGAGTCTGTGTTCAGCTCGTATCAAGTAGTAATTTATATGTAATTCGACACAGTAAAACAGAGTCTGTATTCAGTTAGTATCAAGTAGTGATTTGTGCCTCGTTTTATGGTGTTTAATCGCGTGTATAACAGAACCAAAAGTGAAACTTCGTTGAATACAGTGGTTCCTGGTGATAATTGATAAACTTTGTCGACACAGGGGTTGGATATTGAATATGTGTATTTTGTGTTTGTATATATGTTGTGTTTTTGTTACCGGTAATAAATCATGTTTAACTGTTTGTTTTTGTCTTGTGATGAGAAATGAGTGGCTATAGAGGTGGCCGTTCGTCCGTCTTGTAACAACAAGTCGAAGACTTCCTTCAAGATGTTGAAAGTTTAGATCAACTTTGTATGACTGCACTTTTCTAATAATCTTATTACAATCATAGATGTCTTGAATAGTGCCATTTTTGACACATGTAGCTATCTTTCCAACATCAAAGCTGATATCAGGCCTACTTTGGTTGGCTAACCAGAGAAGTTGACCAACCTTACCGCATAAAGCTGTCTTCTGAGACTCCGTTGAAGGTGTATCTCGAGTTGAATATTTATCAGTCTCAATCTGGGTGATATGGAGAGCATAATCATGTTGAGATAAAGTGATGATTTCATTCTCTTGAGACAAGTGAAGGCCGACATATTTAATCGATAAAGATTCTTCTTTACCAATATGAAATTCCTTCCTGACATTATTAATTACACTGGTTTCAAAAAGCGATGTGCCAGCCCATAAAAAATCATCTACCTGTACAGCTAATAAACCAATAAGTGTTGCGTTCTTGTAATAGTAAAACAAAGCAGGGTCTACTTGTGACATCATTCCACTACACTCCAACAGTGTTGACTTGACTCGCTCATAGCACTTTAAAGAAGCATCGGATAAGCCATACACACATTTATTAAGTAACCATACTTTTCCAGAACTTTTAGCTTCTTTTGGAGGTTTAAGGTATATTTTTCTTGATACTGTATTCCCTTGAAGGAAAGCAGTCTTTATGTCTATGCTCTTTACAGCCCACCTTTTCTGTGCGATTACAGACAAAATGACTTTAAGTGATTCACGTGAACATGTAGGGGAGTCTTTCTGAAGATCATCCAAGTTATCCTCTTCATAACCGCGTGCTACTAATCATGCTTTTTGAACAAACTGACCATCTATGTTCTACAGGGTGCACACCCATCGTGTCGAAATACATTTTTGTCCTGTATTATCGACTTCATTGTACACATTTTCTTTCTTCCAACATTCTAATTCTTTGTGTTTAGCGACATCAAAATTTACTTCACTTATCATAACACATTCAGTCTCTTCTTCAGGTACTATCTGTAAATCTTTTACAGTTCCTAAATCTAATCTATTGATACATTTTCATCTTTCATGTCAATTGGTTTGGTGAATTTAATATTAAACCAATTTCTTTTACTACTGGATGCCTTGCCAGCCCTGCCTAATATCACAGCCTCTTTTATTTCATCATCTTCGTAGGATGAAAAACGAATAGGTTGTCCTTGTTTGACATCTACTTTAGCAGTGACGCCTGTCTGTTTCTAATTTTCTCTATCATAAGGCCCATCATGTCTCGCATTTTCATCATGATTTGTTCTGCTTTCTTTTGGTCTATCTTCATTAGTTTGGTCATGATTAACTCTGTTTTCGTCAATTCTGTCTTCTTCTTGATTAACTCTGTTTTCATCATTTCTGTTTTCTTCTTGATTAACTCTGTTTTCGTCATTTCTGTCTTCGTCATGATTCACTCTGTCTTCTTCATGATTCACGCTATTTTCGTCATTTCTGTCTTCTTCAGTCTCATCAAGATGAACACTATCTTCATTCTTACTTTCACTGAATTTTTTTCATAGCTAGCCATTCTGTTACATGTTTTCGAGCTTCTCTTTTTCTATCTTCAACAGGTCGTCTATCACCAGCTGCATTAGTTGAAGGTTCAATGTCTGCGGTCCTGTCATCCTTGCGCAATCGACAGGAATGGACTCGTACGTATAATCCACAATGACGGACAAACACTACAACTCCATCTTGACCGATGACCCATCCTGGGCCCTTCCACTCATTATCGCGCATGTAATAAACTTTATCACCAGTTAAAAATTCGCCCCCCGTGGGTCTGGTTTGTTTCTGTAAGGCACGTTTAATTTTCTCGATGATTCTGTCTTTATAAAAGCTTCGCGTGCTGTATGATGAGCAGTTAAATGTTTATTTATCACCTTTGACATAGATTGTTGTTGCGTTAAAGCTGGCGGCTTGTCAGTCAAGTCTGATGGCAACTTGGGGTGTTGACCAAACACAATTTGATAAGAGCTGTATCCATGAACATTGTTTAAACAGTTTTTTGCCGATACAGCCCAACATAAGGCAGTCTCCCATGACAAAGATGTGTCTTCTTTAATTTTTAATAATGTTTCCGTCAACACAGCATTATGGCTTTCTAAGACACCATTTGAGCATGGGCTATAGGCTGCTGTAGTTTTCACGGTAATATTAAGTCTCTCTGCCATTTCTCGAAACTCTGCATTATTAAATTCCCCACCATTATCACTGAATACACCTTTGGATGGGGCTCCATAAATACTAACCCAATGATGCATGAATTTGTCAATGATTACTTTGGGATCTTTTCGTTTTATAATGGCTGCAGCACTTAATCTACTAAATACATCTATTATATGAAGATACCAAAGATTATTGTCAAGTTGGTGAAGATCTAGAGATACAACTTCATTAAAATTGGACGCTAATGAAAAGGCAACAATAGGTTTATGAGGTGGGCGTTTGTGGTTCTGACAGATTGGACATTCCTTACAAACTTTAGATAAAGTGTGTTTCATATTACTTGATACAAAACCAGCACTTTTTAATAAACATAACAGTTTGTCATATGAGGCATGGCCAAATTGTTTGTGCAATTTACTAATAACCCTTTCCTGTTCTATATATGACAAATTTTCAGTTACAATCAAAACAACATCCTCACTAATATCAACATTGTTTACAGCATTACAATTCAAAACCTGATTATAAGAATTTATACTACATTGTTGCAACTTTTGTCTAGGTACAGTAATATCTATACAATAATGCCCACTTGATGTTAAATTGACATTAACTGGTTTACTCAACATAAAAACCTGGTCATTATTAAGGTCAATCACAGTATTTGCCCTTTTTACTGAGTAACACTGAGAACTGCTAAGGAGTTAAAAGGTGCACAGGCCGTATAGAAATCTTAATCCTCGTTGTTATTTGTACGTATGTCGGAAGATAATTAATTTTCGGACTATTATTCGGTATTACCAGTTTAAAACTGTAAAAAGGTGTGTTAATTAACGAGGGTGAAAAACGGTCCGAGAGGTGGGTTAATTAACGTTAGGTGCGTTTTCTGTAGAGGTGTGTTAATTAACCGACCGGTAAAAAATGAATGTCAATGTTGTGTATTGTTTAATTGGCATGTTTTCTCGCTAGTTGCGATAATTGCACCAAAAGGAGTATAATCAAGGACCAACATGCTTTATCTGACACGTACGTGTTAAATCAAAATTTGAGAAGTAAAACTGTTTAACCGTGCCATTAATCATTCGGCCGTGTGTTTTACGCAGGTCTTTGTAAAATAATGAGGTCTTTAGATAGGCGTGTGTGCTCGCTATGATCTACGTTTCCCTTATGTCTATTGTAGGCCTATTACGTACCATATATATAAAGTTGCATTTTATGAAATAAAAATATGGATTAATCTATCGTATACGGAAAGGCGAATGTAATGTCAGTTATAAATACCAAGCAGTCAACGTGAAATAGAGAGTAAATCCAGCAAAAACGGGCCACAATGCGTAAATTGTGCATCTTACCTTCAATAGCAATATCCATCAAACAGAAATCTCCTTGTTGATAAATATTACGACACAACAACCAACCGAACAATACGCAAATGGTATTTAAACTAAAATTATTTTAGCTTTTCAATAAATTTACATTGTATCAATCCAACTATCCTAATTCCAGAATTAAACTTGTAACTTTACCGTATGTAAATATACTTATTCTCGTAAATATACTTCCGACAAGTTATTATTTGTGTTCATGATCAAAAAAATAAAATAATTCAAATCAATGTTAACCCATCCATTGGCATTTCAGGCTTCACGTCTCCCCGGTTCATGCATTGTCCGTGCATATTCGACAATCTCAATTACGTCTCCTTGATCAAAGCAACACTTCTGTTTATATGTAGAGACGTTACAAGCTTATTCGCACGTATTAGAAACAGCTTTGTAATTTTATGCAAAAATACATTTACCTGTTTCCTAATTCGATTTAATATTTGATTTAAACTTCACAGTCCAATTAGACCTTAGAAAATTATGTTTCCAACTGGCACGGAAAAATAATTCAAATCAAATTTATTATCAACATCGGGGAGATGTTTTGCAAATAACGGGAACAAATTAATAATAATACTATAAATCGAAATTTTTGTTACTGTTAATACATATACAGTGTATTAAAGTTTAAGAACGGATATTGATACACTACACTATATAATCAATCGAATCAAATCCTAGTCAAACTGACCCAAATAGATGGTGTCGAAACAACTCCAGTAGTGGGTGTCAAACCCGCTCGATGTCGAAACAACTTGTTCCCGAAAGTTCACATATTGACTTACGATTGATAGTATGCATTGAAGGCCAAGTCGTTGGGGCCAAAATGAAAAATAGAAATCAGCATGGTATTGTATCTGTCGCGTTAATCCAGCAAAAATTATAAAACTTATGACACTGAACGATATATCTGCTCCCGATAGAACTAGACGATATTAATACTTGGGATGTGTTGCGAACATTTAAATAGTTCATCAATAACACCGCCTATATTTCTTACCGTTTTCTAAAATACAATATTAAAGCACTTGTATCTTGTATATACAGTCAAACTGGGGGAAAGTATTGTCATCTTTTTGTTTTGGTTGATTGATCAGAATGTTTGAAAACGTTGACCTATATAGGTGTTGCGTAACACTTAATTGGTGTCATAAAGTAATAAACTAATCAACAAGCTACATGGATTATTTACTTCAACTAAAATGTGTATTAGAATTTGCTGTAAATAGAATACATAGAAGCGTGTATTGTAAAAATTACTGCAACCAGTAACTAACTCTCTCTTGATACAGGCGTATCTGTTTTATGGAATGATCTACCATTCACTTAGGATAAGATGTTGCAAATATCTTTATTCTCTAAATAAAAGGATATTTAAAACAAATTAATTATATTGGCTTTTAATATATTTTTTAAATTGTCACTTTGTAAAGGGTACCTAAACAAGTTATGAAGAGCTCTTTATCTTATCTCCCATAATGTAACTTTAAGTGTAGGTCTTAATATGGATTTATACATGGTGTAGGCCTACATGTAGTTACATATATGCGTTCTTATACGCATTTCATTTCTTGATGAATACAACGTGTTTTATACTTCGTTCCAATTTAATTATCTGATATACTCTAATCTCCATTGTCAAATCTCAGAGCCTGCTAAGAAACCATAGGTTTCTGTGATTGTGAATCCAGCCTTTGTTTTACAATACTGTCGATTCATGCACGCTTTTCACACGGAATTGCCCTTTGATGTTGTCAGGCACAGGGCTCAAACTAGGGGCAAATTTTAGGGAGAAGTGACTTCTCCCTACAGGCAGAATAGGGAGAAGTGAGGGAGACATAGGGAGACTCGAAGGAGAGGTCAAATTTCATACATTAACACCAACACACAACACGCTAAATAAATTAACAAACATCTTTTAGCTGCAAATATATATTTATTTCCTACGCCAACCTTGTGGGTCTTCTCCGGGTACTCCGATTTACCCCCACTGCTTAATACCCCTAGGCGCAAACAAATTATTTAAATAAATTTTAACCATGTGTTAGTCACGAAAGGACCTAATTTGTGTCGTGTGGACGTTAAACCCCATTTCTCACTCTCTCTTATTTCCGACGACAGTATACGTAACTCACTCAGTAAGAAATTATTCTTTTGACACCCCACTCACACACACTCATTTACATTGTTTGTTTTACGTTCATGTGTTTAGATTAGTAGAACTAATAATACTACTGTAGCTTTAATAATCAACCCGACATTATACTTATCATTTCGTTAAATTTGTTTTCATTTTGATAACAATTGACAAATTGGTTTGCTATCTCTATCGTTCTGCAGAGATTTTCACTATCACATAGACGTGTCGTTCTTTACTGAGTGTATCGTATGTTTATAGAACAATATATACACCTTTTGCCCCTTTCAGTCACATATTGATATTTATTATTCTTTTTATCATTTAATTATTTCAACGAGAGAGAACCAAATCAACATTTTGTCTTTATCTAGACAGAAATACATGAAAAACCTCGTATCCGCCGCCATATTGACCATGATGGCTCTTGATTGGCTGTTATTTTTGGACTAAGCTAGAGGTTGTAACGGAGATTTATGATTCCAGTCTTTCGCTTTATTTTAAAGAATTGTATTTCCTGTTGACATCAAATACAATGTTTATCATTGAAACTATTACACATTATCACAGCTAACACAGAGAAAGTCGAAAAACAAAATATTAATACATGTTTTGGTTTTCACAACTCATCTAATTTTCCCTTTTCCTTTCGAAACTCACAATGCGAACCACGTGTTGTGTTGTTTTGGAAATGCCTTATTTACCGTTGATATCGATGCCGGTTACTACTTCGCCCTTACACAAATGTACGGCGAAGTGAGGGCGACTTCAGCTTCGCCCTTTTGCCTTTTAGGGCGAAGTCAGCTATGGGTTAGGCGACTATTTCGCCCACGTCGCCCTCTAATTCGAGCCCTGGTCAGGCAACACACAGATAGCTCTGCTCTTTGATGTTGACACGAGGCACAGTTAAATCGTGCACTTACGGACTAGCTGATATAGTTGGTTAAAATTTGGCAATTGTTACAGTTTATTCCAATAAGTCAGGCGTTGAAATGTTTGTAAACTTATAGAATTATTTTTTTACTTGTCACTTGGTCATTTCAAGTTGTCACCTTTGATTTTCGTTTTTAACTTTAATAATTAAATTTTTTTAAATAAACTCAGCATTCACCTTAGCACATTTTGGCGGAAGTAATGAAACAAATGACCACCGTTTTCTCACTCAAGAATCTTCGCTATTCCGACTCGTTCGTTGTACACACGTTTCCGACCCATTCCATGGTCATGCCGATAATATATAATTTCAATTAATATCGTTATTGGTTGTATATTTTACATTCCAAATGAACCACAGTAGACGGGAATTCAACAATCAAAATATTAAATTCTCTTGCATTTCGTGCGATAGATTAGGGTCAATATTTTTATTTTATTAAATGCAACTTGATCTATAAGTAGCGTGACTTACTATATTGGGTCTTTGAAAAATTGTTGGTTCACTCTTTCTTATAGATTCAAATCCGACGTACTAAAAAAGCGGACATGTTTATATGTAAAACAATGGTGATATTTTGGTAAAATATCCATCAAATTCCATCTGTTTATGATATATGCTTTGGTAGAC
Source organism: Patella ulyssiponensis (assembly GCA_963678685.1). Classification (NCBI taxonomy): domain Eukaryota; kingdom Metazoa; phylum Mollusca; class Gastropoda; family Patellidae; genus Patella; species Patella ulyssiponensis. Next base: position 57,515,957 of record OY783228.1, on the reverse strand, counting down.
CAAATAAGGCAATGTTCCCCCCCCCTGGTCTTGCGGAAATGGGGTGGTTTATTCCATTTGGCGTGGAAATGAAAGTCAAGGTCAGCCTATAGGACGTGCAGAAAAAAGGGGGTTATAAAAGAGGGTGTTGAGCGAGACTGATAAGAGCTCATCAGGTATTCCGAGCAGCTATCATTTATGGAGAACGACGGTTCTTCGAATCCAATCCAGCTTAATAACATAGTTGTAGAAACGAACTGGCCTGTAGTTTTATATGTTACGATCACAAAGAAAACATAACCAGGAAATCCAATATTACTACGAAGTCTCGAAAAATGATTACGTGTCAACTCGGGCGTATGTGTTTCTTCTGTAATTGCATAAAAACGGCTATTGAAAGTTACGAGTTCTGGAATGAGGATCGTTGGATTGATGCAATGTAAATTTAGTGAAAAGCTAAAATAATTTCAGTTTAAATACCATTTGCGTGGGAATTACCACTGTTCGGTTGGTTGTTGTGTCGTAATATTTATCAACAAGGAGATTTCTGTTTGATGGATATTGCTATTGAAGGTAAGATGCACAATTTATGCATTGTGGCCCGTTTTTGCTGGATTTACTCTCTATTTCACGTTGACTGCTTGGTATTTATAAATGACATTACATTTGCCTTTCCGTATACGATAGATTAATCCATATTTTTATTTCATAAAATGCAACTTTATATATATGGTACGTAATAGGCCTGCAATAGACATAAGAGAAACGTAGATCATAGCGAGCACACACGCCTATCTAAAGACCTCATTATTTTACAAAGACCTGCGTAAAACACACGGCCGAATGATTAATCGCACGGTTAAACAGTTTTACTTCTCAAATTTTGATTTAACACGTACGTGTCAGATAAAGCATGTTGGTCCTTGATTATACTCCTTTTGGTGCAGTTATCGCAACTAGCGAGAAAACACGCCAATTAAACAATACACAACATTGACATTCATTTTTTACTGGTCGGTTAATTAACACACCTCTACAGAAAACGCACCTAGCGTTAATTAACCCACCTCTCGGACCGTTTTTCACCCTCGTTAATTAACACACCTTTTTACAGTTTTAAACCGGTAATACCGAGTAATAGTCCGAAAATTAATTATCTTCCGACATACGTACAAATAACAACGAGGATTAAGATTTCTATAAGGGCTGTGCACCTTTTAACTCCTTAGCAGTTCTCAGTGTAACAAAGGAAGGTTTTTATCAATAACTTCAACATCAATATACGAGTATTATTAATTTGAGCTGGAATTTTAACTAACTGGTATGAATATACAGAAACCCCATCTCCAAATTTAAAAGCAGTATGACTTGGCTTATATACAATATCATTTTTAAGAGTGTCATCTAAATTTGCCAAGTAATTGTCTAACCAAGGCCTGCCACAAATAGTTTTTGTACAGGCAGTATCAATGGCTGCAGCATTGAATGCCTCCATTATCAATATTTCAATTGCAGTATACTCAGAAGTTAAAAGGGTTAAATGTACGTTGGCTTCATCATTAGTACTACACATGTTAACACCAGATTGTCTAATTGGACAATTCTTATACCAGTGATATCTTGAGTCACAGAGTCTAGATCTGCATTATCTAACAGTTTGAAAGCTAACACAGCTTCTGGAAGAGTCATATCATACTTCTTAATACAATTATATTTTTGCTCAAATTCAACAATGTAATCAGACATCGACATGTCTTTCCTATTAAATTTATCAAAGTCACAATATGCACTGTAGGCCATATCAATTTTGTCCTTTTCAAATAATTTATCCAATTCAGTCACAAGAACAGCAACACCATTTTCTACATTTAAATCAGCAGCTGCAATATTTAAGGCTATCTCTCTGGGTTTACCATTCAAGGAAAGTGCCACAATAAGTCCTCTTTTTTTCTTATCTACATCACATACAATCTGCCACATGTCAACTTCATTTTTCCACTGGCTGTATGTCTTCCCAGCCATAGTAGGAGGATTCTTATAACTACTGGCCGTCTTTAAAATGTCCAGCTCTGCTACCAATGTTTCCAGATATTTATTCCGTTTACATTAACAAACCAAAGCACATGTCATGGATCAGACATTCAAGATGGCAGACCTCACCTCCAGCCATAGAGTTATATAGAAACTAGAGTCCGCACTGATCACGTGACTCCCATGACTACAACGTTAAAGGTTTGTGCCGGAATGAAGCGACGGCCACCATGTTAGTTCCGGGGAGTATGCACGTAAATACCCGGATGTTCACTATGTTATCGCATCAATCAATCCGTGTCGAACTGTTTTAAATCGTGCACAAATATTACATTTTTAAATTTTCTCACCCAAATATTTATTGTTTGATAAAAATAATAATAAAGGTCCATGGACCGAGTCTCCAGGCCCCTCTTTTCACGTAAAGGTTATAGAATAATTTATTTTGACATATCAGCGATCTCGACCGCAGTGTCTCTATCTATACTGTCTATACGCTACTATTTACTTTACCTTCGCTTTCTCTTTTAATTTTTATTAAAATATTGATCTTTTGAATTGGTGCAATGTCCAGTAAATTTGTTTTAAAAATTTATGGAACTAATTAATAAAGAGTGTAGAGAAATGAATGTTTTTTTGTTTTTTTTTTTAATTTAAGCACTAAAAGTTAACAGAAAACAATAGCCCGCAGAATTATATATGTACTGGTATTTTTATTTATTTGTTAATTATTTTATTTCAGGAAATTTGGGAATGCAAAGTGAAGAAAAATTACTAGTCTACGAAAATGTTGTATTTCTATTTACCGCCCGGTATTTATTTATTTGTTAATTATTTTTAGAAATATATGGAACTGAAAAGGGAAGAGAAACTAAAAACAGCCTGCAGAAAATGTTGTATTTTTATTTATTTATTTATTTGTTAATTTGTTTTAGAAAATTATGGAATGAAAAGTGACACATGTCATTGTCAGCGATCCCGTACTCTACTTTCACTTTCAATTTAATTTCCAGTATAATATTTGATACTTTAAAATATGTCCCGAATGTGTATTCTATAGTAAATATGTACTGGTATTTTTATTATTTGTTAATTATTTTATTTCCGGAAATTTGGGAATGCAAAGTGAAGAAAAATTAATAGCCTACGTATAATGACATGTTGTAGGCCTATTTCTATTTACCGCCCGGTATTGATTTATTTCAATATTTGTGAATTATTTTTAGAAATATATGGAACTGAAAAGGGAAGAGAAACTAAAAACAGCCTGCCGAAAATGTTTTATTTTTAATTATTTATTTGTTAATTTGTTTTAGAAAATTATGTAATGAAAAGTGGCATGTGAGTGTCAGCGATCCCGTAGGCTTACTCTACTTTCACTTTAATTTCCAGTTTAATATTTGATACTTTAAATTATGCCCCGAATGTGTATTCTATAGTAAATGTGACTAATAAATTTATAAATTGAAATCTTACCTTTTACTGTCATAAAGTTTGCTAACTTTTTGAGGCCTATGTCATAGAGTATTATTATTATATTAGTAAAAAAGGTAAAGTAAGTAGACGCAGAGACACTGTTGTTGTCGAGATCGCTGACATGTCAAAATAAATTATTCTATAACCTTTACGTGGAAAGAGGGGCCCGGAGATAAGTCGGTCCATGGATATTTATTATTATTTTTTATTAAACAATAAGTATATGGGTGAGAAAATTTAAAAATGTAATATTTGTGCACGTTTTAAAACAGTTTGACACCGATTGATTGATGCAATAACATAGTGAACATCCGGGTATTTACGTTCATATTCCCCGGAACTAACATGGCGGACAAGGCTCCATGTCGGCACGCTGTCACGTGATCAGTGCGGACTCTAGTTTCTATATATAACTCTATGCCTCCAGCTGATCTCCTACAAAGAAGGCTTACCAAAGATTTCCAATCAAGGGAAGTAACCTCCATGTACATATGAGCAAGGGTTCAGACCACAAATATCATACTTAACACACCTTATAATATTAATATATGATTGTTGGGCTGCACATAACGCATGATGCCGAGTTATAATGGCGAGGCGCATCATAATGACCTTATCCCGGAGAGGCGTCCATAATGACATGATTGGTGGGGCGCCTTATAATATTAATATATGATTGTCACGCTGCACATAATGCATAATGCTGAGTTAGACTGATTGGTCGTGCTATCAGCCAATAGCTACTGTAAATTTTCCAGCATTTACATGGCTCTAACCAATGACAAATTATCGTTGTTTGGTGCACAGAGTAAAACTTCAGCCATTTTTATAAAATTTCCTCTTGATGGAACATGAATAACAGAAAGAATAAAACGATGACCAAGTTGAACATTTTTAAAACCTATTTTTCTATTAATTGTAACCACATTAATTGTAACCACATAGACGGTCTCGGTAAACTGGTAATCTCTTCTAGATGGCAATCTCTTAACTGGATACGAGATTCTAGATTGTAAGGGTAGTTTCTTTCCTTACTTCGTAAAATCTGGATGAAACCTGCCTCACTAGTGTTTGGTGTCCTTGCGGTTTGTTGTCAGTTCTAGGATATTCTCAACATTTTCAATACTAATCTTGATATATTTTTTGATCCCATCAAGATTAGTATTGAAGTGTCAAGAATATCTCGGACTACATGCTTTCAGTGGTAATGACTATCTGTCTTCCTTATTCCAACTTTCTAACAATTTTAGAAAGTTGTTGTTTCTGATGACGTAATTGCCGGTTTAGAAAACAAGAACATCACTAGCCAGGTGTGGGGATCCAGGGGGCCATATTATGATATTTGTGATGCAAAACGACTAATCTTGGCTAGGGCTGTACGATATTGCAAAAAGGGACGATATCGATATTGGCATTTTTCTCAACGATATACTTAAATATCACGATATTCAATAATAATGCCACTTTGCTATTTAATAAATTAAATATATATGCATTAAACCTGTTTATAGCGTGAGTAAGAATTGTGGGTAAAAATTACTTTATTCATTCACTTTAAACTTTGCTTTTTTTATAATATAGATTTATTAAAATGTACCAACACAGGCTCGCATCCAGAGGGGGGCGCACGCCCCCTCTTTTTTTGAGGTGGCGAACAATTATTAGATCCATATATTCTCGCGGGAAAGGAGAAAAATAGGTTGCCAGACAACGAAACATAGGCCCCTACTCCCACACAGCAGCTAAATCGTCCGGGCAGTCAACAAGAGTTGTCGCATATTAAGTAATTATCAAAAAATCATCAGAATTTGTTTGTTTTTTATAAAATTCTGCCCCATGCCAACGTTTAGTATACGAAACATTTAATATCATTTCTAAAATTGGATAATAATTGAGACCTCTAAAGCTAAAAAAGTCAATTTTGAGTAAAGTTTTGTTTATTAAATGTCCGTTCGGCAAGAAATAAAACTGTTGAATTATGTGAATATGTAACTGATCATGACCTTGACATTTTCATTATTACTGAAAGCTGGATAAAATCCACAGATTCGGTTTATCTGAATGAACTTACTCCAGAAAACTATTCCTCTGTTCTTCTTAACCGTGAAAATCGACGAGGCGGCGGAATTGCAATTCTACACAAGAAGTCCATCGAGGTTAAAGCCGTAAAAACTGTCAACTTCACGAGTTTTGAAGTGCTTCAGACACATGTAAAATATGGTAGCGACGTGGTTAATCTGATCAGCATATACCGTCCTCCCCTATCTACCAAAAACAAGGTAACCACTGACACTTTCCTAACTGAAATCTCCGACTTTCTGCATGACTTACAGACGTCCAAGGGACGACTGTTGATTGTTGGAGATTTCAACCTCCATTTAAACAAGTCCAGTGACTTAAAATCCAACCAGTTCTGCGATCTTCTAAATTCATGTAATCTTCAACAACACATTAAGGTACCGACACACCAGAAGGGACATACACTTGATATACTTATCACTAGACTTAATGATGATCTTCACTGCAGTTATGAAGTCCTTGATCATTCAATCTCCGATCATTTTAGTATTTTCGGATCCTTGTCATTGGCAAAGCCCAGGGCTGTCAAAGAAACCATTGTTTTCCGGAAAACTAAAGACATTGACGTAAATCAGTTCAATCAAGACATTCTGTCATTAAATTTACAAACCCAAATTGAAATTTCACATGATATTCAAACACAGGTATCTCTTTACGATTCTGCTCTGCGCAAACTTTTCAACGATCATGCGCCGTTAAAATCAAAAACTGTGACTATGCGACCAAATAAGAAGTGGTTTACCACTGAGATATTAATTTCAAAACAGGAAAAACGAACTGCTGAAAAACAATGGAGGAAAACCAATTTGGAAATCCACAGGGAGATATATAACCACCAAAGGACTAAAACAAATAAACTGATAAAACAGGCTAAAATATCCTATGTTAAAAATAAAATAGAGACGAACAAGGGAAATCCCAAGCAAATCTTTAAAATAATTGACAGTATTTCCAAATCTAAAGAAAAGTGTCTCCTACCCTCGAATGACGATTTTTCAGCTCTAGCAAAACAATTTTCATCATTCTTTTGTGAAAAGGTAGCTAATATTAGATTCCAGCTTGAGGATTCTGGCACAGAGTCACCCCATGACAGTGAAGTATACACAGGATCTGTGTTAACTAAGTTTAAGCCACCATCCGAGACTGAAATTTGCAAAATTATTGGAAAATCTGCAAATAAATCCTGTGACCTTGACCCACTCCCAACATGGTTATTAAAATCGTGTACATCGTCGATTTCTCCTATTATTACCTCCATTGTAAATAGTTCATTGGAATCTGGAAAGGTGTGTCAATCACTGAAATGTGCCCTTGTGACACCATTACTGAAAAAGGCGAATTTAGACCCAGACTTATTTCAAAACTACCGCCCCGTCTCTAATCTGTCGTTTCTATCTAAAATCATAGAAAAGGTTGTAGCTTCCAGATTTAAGGATCATATTGCACAGAACAACTTAGATGAGCCATTTCAGTCTGCCTACAAGAAGTGTCACAGTACTGAGACCGCCCTTGTACGAGTCCATAATGATATCATTAGTCGGATGGACAGCACTGACTGTGTATTCCTGGTCATGCTTGATCTTAGTGCCGCTTTCGACACCATAGACACCTCCATATTATTATATAGATTAAAGCATCGTTTCGGGATTGAAGACAGTGCATTGTCATGGTTTGCCAGTTATCTTGATTGTCGGGAGCAAGTAGTGAATATCCTTAACACTAAATCACCTCCACAAACGCTGAAATATGGTGTACCGCAAGGTTCGGTCCTGGGACCACTCTTGTTCACAGCATACACATCTCCTTTAGGAAACGTCATAAGAAAACACAAAATCGACTACCAACTTTATGCGGACGATACACAAATGTATATCGCATTGAATAAGAGTAACGAGACCGAACACATAACAAAGTTGGAGGCCTGCATTGCGGATGTTCGATCCTGGATGAAACTAAATCTTTTAAAATTGAACGATAATAAAACTGAATTGATAAAACTACTTAAACCTAATGTAATACAAATCTTAAGTTAACACATAATTCGGTCAAAATTGGAGATGCCAGTATTCCTTTGTCAACGTCTATACGAAATCTTGGTGTAAATTTCGACTCTGCACTGGACATGAAATCACATATCTCATCTATTTGTAAATCATGCAATTTTCACCTGTACAACATTGGTAGAGTCCGTCCTTATATTAATTTTGAAACCTGTAAGCTACTTGTAAACTCCTTTATTACATCCAGACTCGATTATTGCAACTCACTGCTTGTTGGACTTCCCGCAAAAAGTTTATACCCTCTTAAACTCATTCAGAATAAAGCTGCTCGTATTGTTTCACTAACATCGTATCGTTCACCCATCACCCCTGTCCTTAAACAACTTCACTGGCTCCCTGTTTCTTTTCGCATCGATTTCAAAATTTTGTGTCTTGCATATCAGTCAATCAACTGTCCTGAATCGCCTGCATATCTCAAAGATCTTCTTAACCATTATAAGCCCTTACGCCAACTTCGTTCTTCAAATCTTCACCTCCTTGAGATTCCAAAAAGTAGAACACTTTTCGCACAACGCTCCTTTTCGGTAGTAGCACCAAAACTTTGGAACGACATATCCTTTAAAACAAGGACCAGTTCAAGTTTTGACGTTTTTAAAAAGAACCTAAAAACAGAATTGTTCCAAAGAGCCTTCATGTAATTTATCTCTTTTACCAATTATTTTAATGTTTTATACTTTTTCTGTACACTGCTTTTTATTTGTTTTACCAAATAGTTTAATTTTAATTTGTGATTTTCTATCTATATTTTATCTAATGCTCTTATCTTGTTTTATCAAACAGATTTTATGATTTTCTATTTATATTGTTTTACATTGTGTACTCATCATATATTTTGTTTTGTACAAGCGCCACCGAGCAGCTTTACAAGCTGGATTTTGGCGCTATACAAGTTCAATAAATTATTATTATTATTATTATTATTATATAATTATTATTATTACAATCAGATGCTATAATTCAGGAAGTTACAATCCGATATTATCCGTTGAATATCAAAAGGAACCAAGATCTTTGGGTTATAAACATGCATTTCAAGTTTCATCAACATCAGATTAAAATTGTGACCTCTACAGGGTCCACAACCTTGATATACCATATTTTTATAGTATTCGTGTACAAGCGGCGGCCATTTTGTCTGTCAGTTGTGGTCCGATTTTCACGAAATTCAAACTCAACATTCATTACATTGTAACAGTGATATAATCAAACAGTTTTTTAAATTGGGTAATAATTTTGACTTCCAGAGGGACTACAATCTAATAAAGGCGATTTTTCGTATAAAATCAGGGGCCATAATTCAGGAAGTTATGATCCAATATGCGCAAATATTGAAAGGAACCAAGATCTTTAGGTTATAAACATGTATTTCAAGTTTCATCAAAATTGATTTAAATTTGTGACCTCTACAGGTTCCACAACCTATATACCATATTTTTACACTTTTCGGGTACAAGCGGCGGCCATTTTGTCCGTCAATTTTGGTCCGATTTTCACAAAATTTGAACTCAACCTTCATCACTATGTAACGGTGATAATCAAACGTTTTTTTAAATCGGATAATAATTTTGACCTCCAGAGGGATCACAAGCTAAAAAGGGCGATTTTTCGGACAATCAGGGGCCATAATTCAGTAAGTTACGATCCGATGGGTGCAAAAAAAGAAAGGAACCAAGATCTTTGGGTTATAAACATGCATGTCAAGTTTCATCAAAATCGATTCAAAATTGTGACCTCTATAGGGTCCACAACCCTGATATAACATATTTTCACGCTATTTGCGTACACACGGCGGCCATTTTGTCTGTCAATTTTGGTCCGATTTTCATGAAATTTGAACTCAATCTTCATTACCATGTAACGGTGATATAATCAAACGTTTTTTTTAAATCGGATAATAATTTTGACCTCCAGTGGGACCACAAGCTAAAAAGGGCGATTTTTCGGACAATCAGGGGACATAATTCAGGAAGTTACGATCCGATAAGCGCAAATATCGGAAGGAACCAAGATCTTTGGGTTATAAACATACTTGTCAAGTTTCATCAAAATCGGTTTAAAATTGTGACCTCTACACTGTTCAAAAGCTAAAAACGTGATTTTTTCGGACAATTAGGGGCCATAACCCATGAAGTTACAGTCAATATAGTATGTCCGACTGAGGTGGACGTGTTGAGAGAGCGAGTTAATCTCCATCAGTTTTAACAGTGTTATATTTCAGATGATTTATCAAAACTTTGTGAGTAAAAAGAGTATGTACTAAACTATCTTTTAATGTGTTAACAGTGACAAAATATGTATAAAAGGAGACACTTTGTTGACTATTAAAATCGTTTGTATATTATCTGGGAAAACAGTTCACCTGAGTTCACTCAGCTTATTTTTACAAGGATAGACTGGTGTATAAGTTACATATAAATTACTAATGCGAAATCACAATGAGCCATATTGTTCACTTAATCCAACCAAAACTAACTCAAGATTTAGTCGGTCGCATCGACCATTTAGAAAATAAAATTGATGACCTTGAACAATATTCCAGACGAACATGCCTCAAATTCAGTGGTATCAGTGAGAGATCTGGTGAAAATACAGATAATATCATACTAGATATTATTAATAACCATGTTTTAAACGATCGTGATGACCGTTTAACTATTAATCAAATAGGTCGTACGCATAGAGTTGGATCTCGCAATAATGATTATCACAGAGATATAATTGTCAGGTTTATCAGCTACAGGGATCGTGCTGCAGTATATGGAAATAAAATGAAGCTAAAACAATTCAATATAACAAATAAAACTAAAATCTTTATTAATGAAGCCTTGACACAGCGAAAATCGCAGCTTTATAAAAAGACAAGCGAACTCTACAAACTGAATAAAATTAAAAACTACTGGACATATGACGGCCGAATATATGTAAGAAATTTAGATGATGACAAAAACATATTAATTAATTGTGAAGATGACATAAATCAGTTTTACGACACGCCAAATGTTGAACAGCAAATGAACACTGATCAGCCCAATCACCTGACATTATTAAACCAACAAACAGCGAAACCAACTCCATCTGTATCCACAGCTCAACCGATTAATTTACCAGATTCAATCCAATCAAGCCCCTTGTTACGACAACAGTCCTTGTTAGACCTTGGTCTGTTTACTTCTACACCTAATCCCAAACCGAATGAAAATGAGAGGCCATAAGGTTGATTATAAATGAACATGTATGTAAATACTTAACGCCAACACGTTATGTGCGCTATGTTATTCCAAAATGTATATTAAATAAAAATGATTGTTGTTTACTGTTTACATTTTACCCACAAGCTTTTGTTGTTCTAACTTTATTACTACCACTAAAATACCTTCGATTTGCCAAAATGACATGGTATGTTGTGTAAATTATCCATTACATCATATTTTACTTGTCCAGAGAGTTCGAAAATATTTTAAAATCCGAGTCCCATTTGAAAAGGTTTACGTTAACCTTTTCAAATCATGTTGTTGAATCTTTCCAATTTTTTAAATTAGATGTGTTAAGATGAAATTTGTATCATCAATTAATTTGAATATTGTAAAAATAATACAATTTGTTGACCAGAATAAAGATTGGGACATATTATTCAATTACAACAAGAGTGTTATTGGGGCTTTAATTACTCGCGTTCAAGACGGGATATCTCATTTCAATTATAAGAATGTAACTGTTGGAGATGTTGTAACTGAATTCTCTTACCATGATATAATATGTATTACTGAATCTCATTTAGATAACAATATTAAAGATTCAGCTATTTTACTGCCCGGTTATGGAAGTCCTGTTAGATTAGACAGAAACAGACATGGGGGTGGGGTTGCTGTCTATATTAAAAATAATCTACACTTTCAGATTAGGCATGATCTCATGAACCCTGATATTGAATTAATATTTATAGACATATTTAATGATCATACAAAATTCATAGTCGGGGTAATTTATAGACCTCCAAATACAAGGGTTGCCTTTTGGGATATATGATACGTTATCTAATGCATTAGACAGTGGTTCCTTTCTTATCCTAACAGGGGATTTTAATATCAACATTTTAAATAATTCAAGTAATTGTGCTAAATTTAAAAAACTATTACAAAGATTAAATCTTGAAAATCTGATAAAAGAACCGACTAATTTCACAACTCTACCCGGGTCATGTATTGATCTTTTTATAACTAATAGGAAATCACTTATATCGGATACTAATGTTAAGGCTCCTATATGCAGTACACATTCACCAATAATATTATCTTTAAAAATAAAAACATACAAACAATTAACATACAAAAGGACTATTAGAAATTATAAACTTGCAGATTATGAAGGTTTAAATAATGAATTATTAACTGTCGATTGGACAAATCATGTCTTTAATAATGATGATATCAATAAAGTCCACGCAAATTTTTTAACTGTTTTAAATAAAGCATCAATACAGTATATCCCAACAAAAGTAGTAACTATAAGACCTAATGATAAGCCATTTATGAATAACACCATACGTATACAAATTCGAAAACGAAATAGAGCACACAAACGCGAGAAAAAAACTAATAACCCTTATCATTGGCTATTATTTAGAAAAATACGAAATGAAGTTGTAACATTAATCAGGCAGGCTAAAAATAACTTTAAAGAAAAATTAGAAAATGAAATAAATAATAAAAACTTGCCTCCAAATAAGTGGTGGAAAATAGCAAAATCTATTACAAAGTTTGAAAATGAAAAGGTAGCAATCTCACCGTTATTATATGAAAACTGTGTATACACACACCCACTTGATAAGGCTAATATTCTTAACACTTATTTTGCCTCGATTTCAAAATTAAATGATAAACCCGACCTTCCAAACTTTACTTCTCGTAGTAACAACGAATTACAGACATTTATTATAAGCGAACAAGAAGTAAAAGACCAGCTACTAATCCTTAACTGCTCAAAGCCTTCTGGCCCCGATAATATAAGTCCAGCTGTACTGAAAAAACTAACTCCCTCAATCACAAGCCCTCTCACCAATTTTTTTAATCTTTCATTAGAACTCCAATTATTACCTGATTTTTGGAAGACTTCACATATCATTGCAGTGTATAAACGGAAAGGTGATCCGCAGTCCCCTGACAACTATAGACCAATTTCATTAACATGCTCATTATGTAAAATACTAGAGAAAATCTTATTCAAAAATCTTTATAATTTTATAAAAGAAAATAACCTGCTATATAAGTATCAGTCTGACTTTCAACCTAACGATTCTACAGTAAATCAGCTTTTAGAAATTTATGATGTTATAATAAGTAACCTTGATAAAGGAAAGCAAATTCGATTTATATTTTGTGATGTATCAAAAGTGTTTGATAAAGTTTGGCACGAAGGTTTATTGACTAAATTGGGACAATATGGAATTAATAAAAAATTATGTAATTGGATTGAACACTATTTAAATAATAGACAACAATGTGTAGTTTTAGAAGGTTTCAAATCAAATTATTTGCAAACGAATTCTGGCGTTCCCCAAGGAAGTGTACTGGGTCCTTTTTTTATTTTTAATTTACTTAAATGATATCTCCGATAATATTACTAACAACATACGACTATTCGCCGATGATACTTTACTCTTTACCATTATTCATAATGATCCCCTAAGTAGCGCGAACTCTTTAACTAAAGATCTGTATATCATCTCGTCGTGGGCAAAACAGTGGTGTGTAACTTTCAACCCTAATAAAACTAAAAATATTACTTTTACTAGGAAAAATAAAATCCATCCAGATGTTGTTTTCGAAAATACAAAAGTTGAAAATGTTAACACTCATTGTCATTTGGGATTAACTTTTCAGTCTAATGCATCATGGTCAAAACACATTTCAAATATATACCAGAAAGCTTGTGGTAGACTAAATATCTTGCGCATACTGAAATATAAAATTAATAGAATTTCACTTAATAAAATTTATCTTGCTTTTATTCGCCCGATTTTAGAATATGCTGATATTGTATGGGATAACTGTTCAATGAAGGATTCTGACCTATTAGAAAGTGTTCAAACTGAAGCAGGTAGAATAATAACTGGCCTTAGAAGAAATTCATCTAAAAACAATTTATACCAAGAGCTAGGGTGGGAATCGCTGTCTAATCGTAGAATAAAACACAAATTAATTTACTTATATAAAATAAAGAACAACCTAGGCCCAAATTATCTGACTGAAATCTTTAAAAAATTTGAATCCTTAGTACCAATTTATAATCTTCGTAATGAAAACCAGAACCTCAATCCACCATTTTGTAAAACCAAATCTTATTCTAATAGTTTCTTTCCCTGCACAATTAAACTCTGGAACAATTTACCGGAAAACATTAAAACCTCCAAAACTGTAAGTTCATTTAAATCGGGCCTTTCACGTTTATACCCAATACTTAAACCACCATTATATTACAATACTGGAAACAGGAAATATAATCCATTGTCAATTAAGAAATAAAGCTAGTAATTTAAACAACCACTTATTCCACCATTTTTTGAGCAAAACAAAAGTGTGCCCTAGATGTAATTCTAAAGACGAAGATAATTACCATGTCCTGTCTATTCTGCCCAAAGAACAATTCTCCAAAATAATTTGCAACACCACAAACATAATGTTACAATTAACCTAATCCTATATGGCAACCCCGACCTCTCAGATGATACCAATTGTAACATATTTAATATAGTGCAAACATATATTAAAGATAGCAAGAGATTTTAGCAGCTTAATGATCTAATATTTTATTTAAACTATGCAATACTATTTATGTTATATAAATTTCATAATCTAAAATGAAAATGTATTACTCTACGATTAACCTCCAAGAAATGTAAATGTTTGAAATTCACTGTCTATATATATATTTCCACCCTTGTCTATTGTAAACATAAGATATCATTGTTTTATTTGTTTGGAGAGAACTTATATAGGCATTTGCCTGTTGTTCAATCCGATTCAGTTTATTGAAAAAAATACTGTTTAAACTAAGTTACAGTCCGATACATGCCAATATCAAAAGGAACCGAGATCTTAGGGTGATAAACCTATATTTTAAGTTTCATTGAAATCAGATAAAAATTGTGACCTGTAGACTGTTCACAAACAATTGTGGACGGACGGACGGAGAGACGTACGGACGAACGAACAGGGGGACGACAATATACGTCCACATGAAAATGTGGGCGTATAAAAATGGCTGCTGAGCCACTAAGCCAGAATTCGAATATGCACGAAATTTAAACCTCAAATTGATTAAGCATAAATAAATGATTTGATCAAATCCAAGGCCATGCTAAATTTATAAATATGGCTGCCGAACGAGAATTAGCTACGATGATTTAATAACAAAAAGCAAATTGTATGCATTGATATAATAACATGAAAATGAGACATTTAAAGTATACCACAGTCTGTTGAAATATTACGAAGATAAAAAAAAAACGCATCACGATGCAAATCCATCAAATAGATTCCCTATTGTTAATACCCCGTGATATAACAGTATATACGGAGCATATTAACAGATCAAAGAACGCCAATATTTGCACGTAGGCACCTTTGATACTGGCTGTGTTCTATTCTTAGACTCAAATAAACGAACCATCGCAGAAAGCATGCCGTCCCACCTTACAATGATATAAACAAGCCAACAGTGAGACTGATGTCCCCCGCCGAAATCCAAAAATAAATAGATGACACATATTAATTAATCGCACATTTATCTTTTTCAAACGTATTGAGCAATCAAACTGTACACGAAGTGTCATCCAATGCTAAAATGCTAAAACCGACGAGAAAAATGAAAATGTACCCTAGTTAGGGGGACCCTAAAGGCAGACAAAAGGGACCCCACGCTTGACAAAAGGGACCCTCTGATCAAGGGAAAGGGCCCTCGTGTCCGAGTCAATCGTTTCTATACACTGTTACTGTCGAATCCATTACTGAATGAGAATGCAGTCATTGTATTGGCATAAAAATCATCAATCAAGATGAACCGAAGTTATCTTGTCCCAAAGTATCAACCAATCAAATTGCTTATCTGTGCCTACCCTAAGAAGAAAATGCCCATCTTCGAACTCCATCAAGGCATTGACCTAATAAGCATACACACCAATTTTGAACATTTTAACTCAATTCGAAGGAGAGTTATTGTGTTCCAAAGTCTCGGCAAATCAAATTGCTTATCGCTCTGCTTACCCTGAGCAGAAAATGCTCATTATCGATCTTAGTCAAGGTATTACTGTAATGAAACTATACACCAAGTTTCATCACTCTCACTTAATTAGAACTAAAGTTATCGTGTCCCAAAGCATCAACCAATCAAATTGCTTATCTCTGCTTACCCTAAGCGGAAAATGCTCATCTTCGAACTCCATCAAAGGCATTGACCTAATAAGCATATACACCAAGTTTGAATATTTTAACTCAATTAGAAGGAGAGTTATTGTGTTCCAAAGTCTCGACCAATCAAATTGCGTATCACTCTGCTTTCCCTGAGCAGAAAATGCTCATTATCGAACTTAGTCAAGGTATTACTGTAATGAAACTATACACCAAGTTTCATCACTCTCACTTAATTAGAACTAAAGTTATCGTGTCCCAAAGCATCAACCAATCAAATTGCTTATCTCTGCTTACCCTAAGCGGAAAATGCCCATCTTCGAACTCCATCAAGGCATTGACCTTATAAGCATATACACCAAGTTTGAACATTTTAACTCAATTAGAAGGAGAGTTATTGTGTTCCAAAGTCTCGACCAATCAAATTGCGTATCGCTCTGCTTACCCTGAGCAGAAAATGCTCATTATCGAACTTAGTCAAGGTATTACTGTAATGAAACTATACACCAAGTTTCATCAATCTCACTTAATTAGAACTAAAGTTATCGTGTCCCAAAGCATCAACCAATCAATTGCTTTATCTCTGCTTACCCTTAGCAGAAAATGCTCATCTTCGAACTCCATCAAGGCATTGACCTAATAAACACATACACCAAGTTTGAACATTCTAGCTCAATTAGGAAGAGAGTTATTGTGCACAAAATCTCAGACTCAGTTTTTTTTAATTTCGATATAAAAATAAGCTATTTAAAACTGATCAAGCATCTTCATATTTGAAAATATTTCTTTGTAACTTTCATAAACTCGTAGCAGTAACCTATACAAAGAGAATGTATGTCAAAATTAGTTTCTAATATCAGTAGTTGCAGAGAAATAGGAAATTTGTATGAGCCACTTTTAACGTTATTTTGGCTGTAAAAGAATTAATTATTATTTTTCGATTTTCTTTCACTATTTGATGCCTATCGCCACAGTCGACTATGCCAAACCATTTTAACACTTTCACTGTCAGCGGAAGTGACATCATTTAGGCAATAACTGAATTTTTAGCCTTAAATTTTTTTAAAATTCAAATGAGTATTATTAGTTATATTTTTAAGATTATAACATTTGGTTCATATCAACAAATAGAATAAACCCATACAATCATATAGATACCACAAAATGGTTTCTAACTTGTACGCTTGCAGAGAAATAGACGATTATTTACAAGTCACTTTTCAAGGTGTTTGGTCTATTAAAAAGTCAGTTATTATTCGATCTTCATAAAATTTTCACCATATGATGTAGTGCTGGCACGATAAATCGTTGAATCGATGTATCGCGATTCACCGTCTCACGATACCTGTATTGAATCGCAGGATGCCGAATCGATTTTTCACGATTCTTTTTTGCTTTTTATCAAATATATCATGAACTTTAAAAACTTTCAAATATATCCACAACCCTAAACTTTATTTGAAACTATGACACTTCGCAAACGATGCCCAGTAGTCTTGACATGTGTGTTACTATAAATAGCGCATGAC
Organism: Patella ulyssiponensis; assembly: GCA_963678685.1. Lineage (NCBI taxonomy): Eukaryota > Metazoa > Mollusca > Gastropoda > Patellidae > Patella > Patella ulyssiponensis. The sequence goes on along the minus strand of OY783228.1, from coordinate 57,498,398 downwards.
CGTAATTACCGTTGGTTTCGTAGGTAAAGATTAACAACATTTTAATGTCTTTTCGTTTTGTTTCTGAATTTCAAAGTTTGTTATAAGGCTTAGGTAATAAAACATACATATTTGAATACATAAACGACATTTTACTCTCGAATTTTATAAATTTAAAACGTAAATATAATAGATAGTACTATAGTAGCTGTTGTAAAAATCAAAATGGCGGTAAACACAGTCGCTCCAGCGAAATATAAATCTAAAGTTTGGGAAAATTTTGGGTTTTTAAAAGGGAACACAACGAAAGTTGTTTGTAGAATATGCAAAACTATTCTAAAATATTATGGCAATACAACCAATCTCAGCATTCACTTGACAAGACACCATAGTGGCGACTGTCTTGTCTAAGTTCGTCTGCTAGGATTAGTAGAGTTGTCTTCTAAATAGTAGGCCCAATCAATTTTATTTATTTCCTGGTTTTAGTGACTTCATTAAAAACACAATCACATATTTAATTTGTTGTTTTATTGATAAATGTACGACCTAGTTATGAATCGCGATACGTATCGTATCGCGGCACATGAATCGCAATACGTATCGTATCGTGACTGCAGTCGCAATACCCAGCACTAATATGATGTCTTATGCTTTCATCGAACTAATTTAACATTTTCAGTATCACCGGAAGTGATATTTTGGCAAAAACTGAATTTTTAGCCTTCAAAACAGATATTTTATTCAAATTAGTCTAATTTGTAATGTTTACAAAATTATGATATTTTCATTCCAATCAAGAAATAGAATGTACCCATCCGATCATACAGATACCGCAAATGGTTTCTAACTTGTACAGTTGCAGAGAAATAGACGATTTTCTACAAGTCACTTTTCAAGGTTTTTGATGTATAAAATTAGCAATTATTTTCTACAAGTCACTTTTCAAGGTTTTGGTATTTTTGATGTATAAAAGTGGCAATTATTATTCGATTTTACGTAAACGTTTTGCCATGTGATGCCTTATGCCATTTCTCATAACATTAAACTAATTGAACATTTTCATGATCAATGGAAGTAATGTAATTTTGTCAGGATCACTTACATGTAACAAATGTATAAAATGAATTGATATTACTGGAATTGATATGAGTTCAAGGGTAACATGGCACCAGTGAAACCCATCATTACTGCTTCGCAGGTCTAGTTTCTACCTGTTAATGTCCGACACCAAGGAGATTAAAACGTGTGACAATGGAGAAATCAGATTAAGTTTATAATTACTAGTCCGACAAAGGAGAAGCAATGACTTCTGTTCTGTGATTTGATGCATTGTCCGATAAAGAATTGAGTCAGCAAATCAAGGCAGATAAGTAGTTAATCAAGGTAGGTGTATAGACAGTATAACACGATAAATACGTCTATCACTTAATTACCTAATCAATCCCGCGTATTATCAATGATAATCACATTGACTGGTACATTATATTTTTGGAATTTTGAATATTATTCACCTTGACGGCCGATTGGGCATATTCCTGGTCGGACAATTTAGGACGTTTGGAAAATGACGTCAGACATATCAGGAATGTACATGTTTGAATAGTTGATTAAAATTGAAAACGACTCAAGTCATTGATCACTTAAAAAAACAAGCTAACAATGAGGCTGATCTCCCCCGCAAAAATCCCAAAATAAATAGATGACACATATTAATTAATCGCACATTTATTTTTTTCAAACGTATCGAGCAATCAAACTGAACACGAAGTGTCATCCAAAAATTGCTTATCTCTGCCTACCGTAAGAAGAAAATGCTCATCTTCGAACTCCATCAAGGCATTGACCTAATAAGCATACACACCAATTTTGAACATTTTAACTCAATTCATAGGAGAGTTATTGTGTTCCAAAGTCTTGGCAAATCAAATTGCTTATCGCTCTGCTTACCTTGAGCATAAAATGCTCATTATCGATCTTAGTCAAGGTATTACTGTAATGAAACTATACACCAAGTTTCATCACTCTCACTTAATTATCGTGTCCCAAGCATCAACCAATCAAATTGCTTATCTCTGCCTACCCAAAGCCGAAAATGCTTATCTTCGAACTCGATCAAGGCATTGACCTAATAAGCATATACACCAAGTTTGAACATTTTAACTCAATTAGAAGGAGAGTTATTGTGTTCCAAAGTCTCGACCAATCAAATTGCGTATCGCTCTGCTTACTCTGAGCAGAAAATGCTCAATATCGAACTTAGTCAAGGTATTACTATAATGAAACTATACACCAAGTTTCATCACTCTCACTTAATTAGAACTAAAGTTATCGTGTCCCAAAGCTTCAACCAATCAAATTGCTTATCTCTGCTTACCCTAAGCGGAAAATGCTCATCTTCGAACTCCATCAAGGCATTGACCTAATAAGCATATACACCAAGTTTGAACATTTTAACTCAATTAGAAAGAGAGTTATTGTATTCCAAAGTCTCGACCAATCAAACTGCGTATCGCTCTGCTTACCCTGAGCAGAAAATGCTCATTATCGAACTTAGTCAAGGTATTACTATAATGAAACTATGCACCAAGTTTCATCAATCTCACTTAATTAGAACTAAAGTTATCGTGTCCCAAAGCATCAACCAATCAAATTGCTTATCTCTGCTTACCCTAAGCGGAAATTGCTCATCTTCGAACTCAATCAAGGCATTGACCTAATAAACACATACACCAAGTTTGAACATTCTAGCTCAATTAGGAAGAGAGTTATCGTGTCCCAAAGTATCAACCAATCAAATTGCTTATCTCTGCTTACCCTAAGCGGAAAATGCTCATCTTCGAACTCCATCAAGGCATTGACCTAATAAACACATACACCAAGTTTGAACATTCTAGCTCAATTAAAAGTTATCGTGTCCCAAAGCATCAACCAATCAAATTGCTTATCTCTGCTTACCCTAAGCGGAAAATGCTCATCTTCGAACTCCATCAAGGCATTGACCTAATAAACACATACACCAAGTTTGAACATTCTAGCCCAATTAGGAAGAGAGTTATCGTGTCCCAAAGCATCAACCAATCAAATTGCTTATCTCTGCTTACCCTAAGCGGAAAATGCTCATCTTCGAACTCCATCAAGGCATTGACCTAATTAACACATACACCAAGTTTGAACATTCTAGCTCAATTAGGAAGAGAGTTATTGTGTCCCAAAAAGTGTGACGGACAGACAGACGGACAGACGGACGAACCCATTTTAATAGTCCCCTGCTTTCTTCGAAAGACGGGGGACAATTAAATTTTGATTCTGTTATTACTTCAACCCTCAACCATCTCTTGGAAATCATCTTTGTCGAGTTTAGAAAATATATTTCAAATATTTTACTTGAGTATCGACGATAGACTTGTTGTTTTACTTATTTAAGTATTGCTTACAAATATAATACATAGGAAGATAACTTTTGTCATTAGAACGTTCACAAGGTTCTACAAAACAAAACAAGGGCCATAACTCTAGGATTAATTAACTGAAATTCAATACGCATAAACATTTTAATAGATCGGATGATAAATTGTGTCCTAATAACTTTTACAAGTGTTTACAGATGGACGGAGGTGATAGCAATATATGACCACATTTCTGTGGGCATATCAAAACAACTGTCAAAGATAGGTTGCCAGGCAACAAAACATACGCCGACAGCAGATAAATCATCCCGGCAGTCAACAAGAGTTATCGCATATTCTTACTTTCGTCGGTAATGAAACATTTATAATACACTAAAATCAGATTAAGAGTAACAACTCATTAAGTAATTTTCAGAAAATCATCAGAATTTGTTTGGTTTTGATAAAGTTCTGCCCCATGACAAAGCTTAGTATCTGAAACCTTTGAAATCATGGATTTAGCTGTTCAGTTATCTACATTCATTGAACTTGAAAATCAATATACTTGTTATCTCAAGACCTTAAACTCTGTGTATCAACCTGAAGTCAATCGGATGATAAGTTTGGTCACTAGAGCATCACAAGATTTTTCAAAGTGATCAAGGGCCATAACTCTGGCAGTATTTATTGGATATCGCTGAAAATCAATAGGCTTCTTTGTCTCATGACCTTAATCAATATGTATGAATTTACAGTCAATCAGATATTAAAATTTGGCCTCTAGAGCGTCCACAAGATTTTTTGAAGTGATCAAGGGCCATAACTGTAGCAGTATTTATTGGATATCGCTGAAAATCAATAGGCTTCTTTGTCTCATGACCTTAATCAATATGTATGAATTTACAGTCAATCAGATATTAAACTTTGGCCATAACTGTAGCAGTATTTATTGGATATCGCTGAAAATCAATAGGCTTCTTTGTCTCATGACCTTAATCAATATGTATGAATTTACAGTCAATCAGATATTAAACTTTGGCCATAACTGTAGCAGATTTTTTGAAGTGATCAAGGGCCATAACTGTAGCAGTAATTATCGGAAATCGCTGAAAATCAATAGGATTCTTCTATTCATGACCTTAAACAATGTGTATAAATATAAAGTCAAGGGCCATAATGGAGCAGAAATTATCGGAATTACTGAAAATCAATAGGATTGTTCTACTCATGACCTTAAACACTATGTATAAATTTAAAGCCAATCGGATATTAACTTTGGCCTCTAGAGCATCACAAGATTTTTTGTACTGATCAAGGGCCATAATTCTGGCAGCAATTATCAGAAATCGCTGAAAATCAATAGGTTTCTTCATCTCATGACCTTAAACACTGTGTATTAATTTAAAATCAATCGGATATTAACTTTGGCCTCTTGAGCGTCCACAAGATTTTTTGAAGTGATCAAGGGCCATAACTCTGGCATTAATTATCGGAAATTGCTGAAAATCAAAAGGCTTCTTCGTCTCAAGACCTTCAACACTGTAAATAAATTTAAAGTCAATCGGATATTAACTTTGGCCTCTAGAGCATCCACAAGATTTTTTGAAGTGATCAAGGGCTACTTGGTCTCATGACCTTAAACACTGTGTATAAATTTAAAGTGAATCGGACAGATGGACGGGGTGACGACAATATACGACCAGATTTCAATGTGGGTGTATAAAAACTACAGCCTCTATAGCCTTGACAAGGTTTTCAGGAAATGGGGGCATAACTCTGGTACGAAAGATAACATTGCACAATTAACCCATCAAAGAATCAATCAATGCAATGAATACCTTCGGTGTGAATCCTTATCGGCTCATTTCGTAAAGAAAAAACTTAGTTTAGTTAATTCATGCCAAGTAAAAGAATAGACAAGGATAGTGATTGCGGCGTTGACCTTGAACTTCAAGCATGCACGTAGTCATTGGATTTGTAATTTCCACACCCGGAGATCCTAATGTCTGACATAGGTCAAAAGTTTGAAGTCCAAAAGATATTTTAGAACCGAATGTTTAACTACTTTCAGATGGCTTTCGCTTGGCAAAAATTCACAAAAAAAAGTTTTGTCTCATAAGTTATTAAAGCTTACTTTTTGAAGGGTAACACTAAAAATAAACTAATCTAGAGAATACACAAGCTAAATATGCAATTTCTCGACTAATCAGGGGCCAAATTGTATCTAGTGATATTGCTCACTGTGGCATACCTACATACCTTTTTTTAACCGGAGTTACTGGACAAGGTCCTTGAAGGCTTTTATTACTCTGTGTATATTTCTGTATATCAACATCATATCTACATAGATATGAACCAGTCTGCTCAGAAAATTGATAAACTTCATCTAAATTACGCAATTCTCTATCAGGACATGTGTTTACACATATAGACATAGAGGCACCAGGATTATCAATATTCATAAAGAACACAAATCTGAAATATAACAACCCAAGAGTGAGGCAGATGTCCCCCGCCTAAATCCCAAAATGAATAGATGACACATATTAATTAATCCCACATTTATCTTTTTCAAAAGTATCGAGCAATCAAACTATACACTAAGTTACATCACTTTCCATCAGATAGAATCAAGATATCTTGTCCCAAAGTATCGACCAATAAAATTGATTAGCCTTGCTTAGCTTTAACTCGAAATGTTAATCATTGAACTCCGTCAAGACATTCACCTAAAGAACATCTACATCAAGTTTAAACATTCTACCTCAATTAAAAGTAGAGTTGTAATGTTCCAAAGTCTTGACTAATCAAATTGCTTATCATTCCTTAACCTAAGCAGAAAATTCGCACCATCGAACTTAGTCAAGGTCATGATATAATGAATCTATATTCGAAGTTTCATCACACTCACTTCATTATAACCAAAGTTATCGTGGCCCAAAGCATCAACCAGTCAGATTGCTTATCCCTGCTGACCGTAAGCAGACAATGTTCATCATCGAACTCCATCACCTAATGAACGCCTACACCAAGTTTGAACTTTCCATCTCAATTAAAAGGAGAGTTATTGAGGTTGGACCGGATATCAGTAAATAACGATATTGCGTGCAACCGATTTTAAGACACATGCATTTATAGTTCAGTAATGCTAACAAATGAAACACACAAAAAGACCAGAAATATAAATAACCGTAGCAAGACAATGGTATGCAGTATAAGAAACGTATTCATCAACAAATGAAATACGCATAGACTAAAGAGGACAGACATGTAACTACAGCACGTATAAATCCATGTATAAAAACCTACCCTTAACAAAGACCGATCTGCGTAAAACACACGGTCGATTAAGAAATCGCACGGTAAATTAGATTTGACACCTACGTGTCAGATTTAGCCTGCTAGTCCTTGATAAGACACTTTTGGTGCAGTTATAACACGCTTTCGAGAAAACTCACCAAACGTAGAATACACACCGTGTCAGTTGTTTTTAACCCGTCCGTTAATTAACACACCCAGTAAGAAAACACACCGTAGCTAAGATTTTCATTCCTAGCGATAATTAAATCATCCTTAATCAATTTCTCACCCCTGTTAATTAACACACCGTATCTACAGAGTTTAACCTCTTCGTATTAGATTTATTGCCATAATTAGAATTTTACCCAGTTTCGTACAAATTAAACTAAGTTGGTTGTTATACATACCTAAAACGTACAAAACACACTATAGCTACTTCTTAGTGATAATTCATTGCATAAAAGGGGTATGAAAAGGCTATTAATTAATATTTTATTGCTCTGTAAGTGCCACATTTTAAAAGATCACCACATAGATTTACATCAAAAATGTCAAACATTGAGCTGCAAAAGACACATCTACAACATATTCATCTTGGGGTGTGGACTCATTTGGGAAAAATGTCATAGAATTACATGTTTAACCATAAACAAAAGGTCTTAGAAATTCATGGAATCTTTTATGTAACTATTTGTTTGTGCAAAATAAAATGCCCAGTTACAATTCAAGCACAAAATCCAATTACTGTTAATTTGGAGTCAATATATGTTCAATTGAATATCCAAATATCATATTCAAGAAAACGAGGGGGGGGGAGGCTGTGCCAGTCTAAATGAAATGAAGACAGAGAAATTTCCCTGCAAACACATAGATTTTACTTTCTTGAGAAGGGAAATGCAACAATTTTAGGTTTTAAAAGAGGAACACAGAAGCAAAATGCAGTTCACTCATGTTTTGAAAGTTTTAACATGCCTCAGCAGTACATAATTTAATACTAAATTTCTAAATTTTTAAATTTGTGACAAACACATAGATTATTTTTCAATATCTGACAAAACATGGCTCCTTTCCAAGTTACTTAACAATGGAAATAAAGACATGCTAGACATTTTGTTTCATTTTAAAACAGATGAATAATTCAAATTTTGACAGCAATATTGGGGGTAATCTGAAGAATTTCAGACAAATTATCATGATTTTTAGGCAAAATTTAGTGAAATTATTGTACTTTCTTCCCATCTAACCTTTATGATGCAGAAAAAGTAAAAATTACACATTAAAATATTTTTCACTAATTTTGAAAAGCAAATAAACACTGAAAATCACAAAATTTGGACTAAAATCGAAAATTCCCCCTACAAATTTGTCAAATATTTTTGAAATTTTACCATTTCACTTTTTTTATTATCAAAATGTCATATATCACATTTTCTGACAATTTGGAGATCATATCATCAAATTTAGGCCTCTCATCCGCTGTCAGTTTGTTTACATACAGGAGGCAGACCACCATTAATTTCCCCATTGACTTCAATGTTAATTCTGGACTCTTTGCCCACCTCCAACTTTTCACCAAATTTAAGTTGGGCGAAATGCTTTTCACTACGGACAGAGGAACAAATGGCCTTGTCTTTGCACTAGAATTTGTATGATGTTGACCACCAAAATTTTGAGATACACGAACTTGGAGAAGCATACTCAAAACATGTATCTAGTTGCCGTATATATCAGCGTAGCCAACTTCACAACGCCATTATCATTCCGCCTCAAAATCATGAATATTTACCAAAACCTGGCAGAAAATATTAATTCAAACCCTCTTCGTCCATTCTAGACCAAAAAATCAACAAAAATGGGCATGCAAAAGGGGAGAAAAGAGACAGACAGAGAACTGCTATAAATAGACAAACTACAATTTGTGGGTACCGAGATGGTGAAATTTAATGGTGGTCTGCCTCCATTTAACAAATTGTTTCGGATTTCAAATTTACTACCGGGAATTTATCGAAACGAAAGGTAGTCTCGGTTGATCAGATTTACTGTTCAAGACTATTGGCTTTTAGGGTTAAAGGGAAAAAAATCTTTTTATTTTGTTTAGGAATTGAACGACGGACTCTTTTTAATTTGTTGTCAATCGATTCAATTAGCAGGTATGACGTCCAACGATGAATTACTATCCAGCATTGGTTTGGGTGATCACTATGATCACGGCATAATAATAAAACGTTTGATGACAACTGTATTTGAAACAATAGAAACAAGCCAACAGTGAGGCTGATGTCCCCCGCCGAAATCCCAAAATAAATAGAAGACACATATTAATTAATCGCACATTTATTTTTTTCAAACGTATCGAGCAATCAAACTGTACACGAAGTGTCATCCAAAAGTGTTTTATAAAGAAAAATGCTAAAACCGACGAGAAAAATGAAAATGTACCCTAGTTAGGGGGACCCTAACGGCAGACAAAAGGGCCCCTCTGGCCAAGGGAAAGGGCCCTTGTGTCCAAGTCAATCGTTTCTATACACTGTTACTGTCGAATCCATTACTAAATGAGAATGCAGTCATTGTATTGGCATAAAAATCATCAATCAAGATGTCCCAAAGTATCAACCAATCAATTTGCTTATCTCTGCTTACCCTAAGCGGAAAATGCTCATCTTCGAACTCCATCAAGGCATTGACCTTATAAGCATATACACCAAGTTTGAACATTTTAACTCAATTAAAAGAAGAGTTATTGTGTTCCAAAGTCTCGACCAATCAAATTGCGTATCGCTCTGCTTACCCTGAGCACAAAATGCTCATTATCGAACTTAGTCAAGGTATTTCTGTAATGAAACTATACACCAAGATTCATCACTCTCACTTAATTAGAACTAAAGTTATCGTGTCCCAAAGCATCAACCAATCAAATTGCTTATCTCTGCTTACCCTAAGCGGAAAATGCTCATCTTCGAACTCCATCAAGGCATTGACCTAATAAGCATATACACCAAGTTTGAACATTTTAACTCAATTAGAAGGAGAGTTATTGTGTTCCAAAGTCTCGACCAATCAAATTGCGTATCGCTCTGCTTACCCTGAGCAGAAAATGCTCATTATCGAACTTAGTCAAGGTATTACTGTAATGAAACTATACACCAAGTTTCATCACTCTCACTTAATTAGAACTAAAGTTATCGTGTCCCAAAGCATCAACCAATCAAATTGCTTATCTCTGTTTACCCTAAGCAGAAAATGCTCATCTTCGAACTCCATCAAGGCATTGACCTAATAAGCATATACACCTAGTTTGAACATTTTAACTCAATTAGAAGGAGAGTTATTGTGTTCCAAAGTCTCGACCAATCAAATTGCGTATCGCTCTGCTTACCCAGAGCAGAAAATGCTCATTATCGAACTTAGTCAAGGTATTACTGTAATGAAACTATACACCAAGTTTCATCACTCTCACTTACTTAGAACTAAAGTTATCGTGTCCCAAAGCATCAACCAATCAAATTGCTTATCTCTGCTTACCCTAAGCGGAAAATGCTCATCTTCAAATCTCCATCAAGGCATTGACCTAATAAGCATATAGACCAAGTTTGAACATTTTAACTCAATTAGAAGGAGAGTTATTGTGTTCCAAAGTCTTGACCAATCAAATTGCTCTGCTTACCCTGAGCAGAAAATGCTCATTATCGAACTTAGTCAAGGTATTACTGTAATGAAACTATACACCAAGTTTCATCACTCTCACTTAATTAGAACTAAAGTTATCGTGTCCCAAAGCATCAACCAATCAAATTGCTTATCTCTGCTTACCCTAAGCGGAAAATGTTCATCTTCGAACTCCATCAAGGCATTGACCTAATAAACACATACACCAAGTTTGAACATTCTAGCTCAATTAGGAAGAGAGTTATTGTGTCCCAAAAAGTGTGACGGACGGACAGACAGACGGACAGACAGACGGACAGACAGACAGACAGACAGACAGACGGACGAACCCATTTTAATAGTCCCCCAGCTTTCTTCGAAAGGCGGGGGACAATAATCAAAAACGAAAGTCATTCATTGAAACTTATGATTATTCAAAATGTATTAAACATCATACATTACTAACTAACTACATGTAACTATTTTTCAATCATGGCGAATCCAGCCTCAACTGTTGTGGCAACTGATCTACAAATTTGTTTCACCAAAATAAAACGCAACGAAAAATTAATAATATAAAATATTTTCTATGAATTATTGTTCATTCTACGACATCCCAGGGGACATCACTCGATAGGAATATCGATAAAGTTCGATATAATGACTAAAATTTAACTGTGAAATCATTTTAGAAAATCTATCAGCCAAGTTAAAATTTCACAAGTCAAGTCTTTCTTCATTTTTCATCAATAAAACTAGTTTAGTTACTGGATGTTTCAAAACATTTCCATCTGAAAATTTTACATCCACAATGCGTACTAAATTATCATCTCCGGTATAAGTATTTATAATCTCTGCTAACTTCCATTTTCCATGTTTAACATTTTAGAAAATCTATCAGCCAAGTTAAAATTTCACAAGTCAAGTCTTTCTTCATTTTTCATCAATAAAACTAGTTTAGTTACTGGACGTTTCAAAACATTTCCATCTGAAAATTTTACATCCACAATGCGTACTAAATTATCATCTCCGGTATAAGTGTTTACAATCTCTGCTAACTTCCATTTTCCATGTTTAACATTTTCATCAACGACCAAAACTATGTCTCCGTTATTGAGGTTTTCTCAGGTGTTTGTCCATTTGTCGCGTGGTGAAAGTTTCTGAATATTATTCATCCATCTACACCAAAATCCTTCCATCATTGTATTACACAGTTCTCTTCTCTTACGAAGATTTCCAGTGTATTCTTCACACGGAACAACTGGGCTTTTTAAATCTCCTCTCCCTATAAGAAAATGGTTCGGTGTTATTGGCGGATCATCTAAAGGTGACGATGAACTTGGGGTAAGTGGGCGACTATTCAATAAACCACTAATTTAAGCAAAGATCGTTTCCCATTCTACAAAAGAAAGTTTGTCTGCTTTAACTAAATGTCTCATGGATTTCTTGATTTCCTGTACCATACCTTCTACAGCTCCCTGGTGATGCGGTCCACCAGGAGGTCCGAACTTCCATGTAATATCAAAACGTTGACAGTTCGAGCGTATTTCATCTTGATTCAAACGTAACTGTAGTTCGCGCATTTCATTGTCTGCTCCTCTGAAGCATGTAGCGTTGTCACTGACTAAAAGTCCTGGTGCTCCACGGATACTTATAAAACGTTCTAGCGCTTGTAAAAAAGCTGCAGTAGATAAATCCTGAACACATTCTAAATGCACTGCTCTTGTCACTGCACACGTGAAAACTGCACAATAACCCTTTGTTACTGTATTACGATTAGGTTTAACATTTACTGGTCCTAAATAATCCACTATTGTAGTCTGAAAAGGTGGGGTACATGGCTTAATACGAAAGTCTGGCAAATCAGCCATTCGTTGATCTACCGTCTTTCCACGATAATGAATACAAATTACACATTGGCGAACTATTTGGCGTGATAAATAAATATCTCCAATAATCCAGTAAGTTTTGCGAATTTCAGCTGCTGTTTGTAGATGCCCTCCATGTAGTGAATACTTATGTCTCTCTAAAGCTATAAGATAGCTTATTTAACTTTTCTTCGGAAGCAAATACGGGTGACGAATATCATACGATATTGGTGCATTGTGAATTCTTCCCCCAACTCTATAAACTTGATCTGTATCATCGTAGATTGGTTCCAGTTTCATTATATGACGGTTATCGAAATCCAAATCTTTTTGGGCATATCTAATCCAGACGAGTCCAACTTGATAATTGACGAGGATCCAATCATGGATTGTCTTCATTAAGTTGAGCTGCTAATATCAATAGAAACATTTGGGGTTACTGGCCACTCATTCGAAGATTTACGTAAAAATTCAGGCCCATTGATTACTGTGCCTAGTTCATTAGCTTTTATTCCTCGGGACTCGAAGTCAATTGTATTTTGATCACTTGGAACATAAGCTATGTCTTTCACGGGATTAAATTCAGATGTAAACTTGCCAACACGATACGACACATATGAATGAAAAGATTTAGACTGTCCGCGCAACCAACTAATTGCTGTGATACTATCTGTCCAGATCTTCATGTAACTTATCTCAAGTCGTAAAGCGTTTCTAACTGTGATCATCAGTCTCGAAAGAAGAAGTACTGCTTGCAGTTCTTTGCGTGGTATACTAGACTGTTTCAAAGGTGTAAGTCGGACTTTTGCACATACAAACGTTAAATCAGCTTCATCTTCGTTGTCTGGCCATCTTAACCAAACTCCTATTCCCATGGCATCCTCTGACGCGTCGCTTAAACCATGTAGTGAGGGACTTGGTAAATTAGGCTTTCCATGTAACCTTTCAGGTATAAGACAGCGTTTAATTTCTATCGCACTAACATTCTGCAAATCATGTTAATTGTTTCTAAAGTTTTATGTAAATCACTATATGGACTAATCGGATCATCCCAGCCCATTTCATACTGCCAGAGTTGTTGTAATAGAATTTTCGGGCGTACCAAGATACCAGATAAAATATCATAAACATCGTAATAACTAGCTGTCATCCTCAAAATATTACATTTTGTAGGAGTGAAATCCTTTAATAAAACTTCCTTCACACTCAGAGTATCTTTGTTAAGATTCCATTTCGTTCCAAGTACCGTTGTTGTACCATCATCAGGATAATATTCGGGATCACAAAGTTTTTTCTCATTTGATAACCACTTTCGAATTTTAAAGTTTCCTTTCTCTAAGGTTGATATAAGTTTAGACTTAAGTTGTTTGGCATCATGTATCGATCTTTGTGAGTCAGTTAAATCATCAACATAAAATTGATTGTTGGCAATTCGTTGAATTTTAAAATCATTAGGAGCATGTTCAGCCGCGACATGCCGTAAAGCGATAATAGCTGCTGCTGGAGAAGGCTTATCTCCAAACGTCACTGTTGTCAATTCATAAACTTCTATAGGATCTTCGGGTTTCTTACGAAAAACATAACGATGAAATCTAGCGTCATTTGGGTTCATTCTAACAGCTTGAAACATTTTACTAATGTCTGCGATTACTCCGATTTCATACTCTCGAAAACGTAAAGCGATATCAAATAAATCAGTGTTCATGTTATGACCTTCGGCAAGATAATCATTGAGAGAATGTCCTTGAAATCGAGCTTTCCCATCGTAAACTAATCTAACAGACGTAGTCTCTGAATCTTTGGTTACTCCAAAATGAGGTAGAAACCACATCTTCTTATTGTTTGATATGTCAGCATCAAATTCCAACGTTGATACAAATCTTGCGACTCCTCGAGTGACTTGATCATTCTTTTGTTTGCAGTAAATGTCCCATTCTTTTGGACGATTTTTAAATTGTTTCTCTAAGTTCTGAAGACGTTTAACAGCGTATTCATAGTTATTCAGTAAATCATTCGGAGATTTCTTCCAAGGAAGGTTAATTTGATAAACTCCATCACATAATTGTGTTACGCTTTGTTGCATTTCGTCAGCTTCAATAGAACATTTACAACGTTTAGGTTCAATTCCCATCCGTTCAATTCCTAAAAAATCTTCTATTTCACTAACTGCTGTTACTTGAGTAAAGTTTATCAAAACATTAGATTCAGTTTTAGTGTTACGACCGCCTTGAATATACCATCCTAACGGACATCTTGCGGCAATTGGGTCATCTTCTGTAGGACCTTTGACGTATTCTAGAGCTGTCAACAAATCACTATTTTCAACTCCAAGAAGAATATCTATTGTTTCAGTGGTTGCTTCATCAATTTCAATACCTGATAAATGTGGATACTGTTGAAGTTGTTCGTTAGTAATGATGGGCGTGTCACCGCAGGGATTTTCCATCTCTGTAAGTTGAACTTGTCATGAAAATTTCCATCTAAACTTTCGATAACACATTCTAAAACTCGCAAACGACAGGTCATAGAATCACCACCTCCTACTGTAGTAATGTTAAAGTCTTGCATAATTGCTCCATCGCGTCTTTTGATGATTCCTAAACATATGAGCGAAATCTGACTTCCAGAATCGAGTAAAATTCTAACGATAAAACTCTAGAACCATGACGTAATCTATCCATGACGGTTGGTAATACACAAGAATTAAAGTTAGAGTTTATTTTGGGAATTAACTCGTTTCTTTGTTGGTGTAAATTCTGTAGTTTGTTCATTTAAATTAGAAGTCGTTTGTTCCTGTCTGTCGTAATGTTGATATCCTTCAAGACCATAAACACGGGGACAGATTGACGAGAAGTGAGTGTCAAGCTTACAAGCAGGAATCTGACATAGTTTAATAAACTGGCACTGTTCATAGTTAAAAGGCGGCTTACCAGATACAATTATGTCCACATCGATGACATATACCATTCTTATTCAGGATTTCAAATTTCTCACGCTGTGAAAGTGTCTTAAATTTATGGCATCCTTTCAGATAATGATTTGAGAATTCTGGGTGAAGTGGGCATTTAAGAGGTTTAGAGTCGTCTGTTTTCGCGTTGTCTCTATCCCTGTTATCACTCTTAGCTCGGCTACCTTGCTGCTGACTACTAGTATTACGGTTATAACCAGGGGACATCGTTGAGAAATTCACAGATTTATTAGTCCTCTGAAACTTTTGATAATTATTAGGTGATCTACTATCACGTGATTCGATGACAGGGCCTTTAGCTTTCTTAAGAATAATTAATTGCGAGTGTAACCACTTTATGAGGCTATTCAGAGAATCATCTATGTTGTCATCACGAACCTTCTGAAGAAATAGAATACGATGTTCTTCCGGTAATTTGCGTCGTATTTGGGTAACCAATACTCATCCACTAAGATCTGCGCTTTTGCCTAAAGAGTCCATTTGAGTTTCAAAGTTCTGAAGAAATTCTACAAATTTTTCCATTCCACTAAGATTAGTTCTACCTTTAACCTCATACGAGTTGATATTCTCTAAATCTGTCATAAGAGCTTCTACAACTTTGGTCTTCATCACCATACGCTTCATCTAATATCTCCCAGGCTCGTTTAATACCACTACAAGCTTTAATCTTATTTCTCTCTCGTGAGCGTTCCATAGATTCTGTCAGTTGATAAAAACATTCTATATCATTGAGACTCTGCGAATAATGGCGAAACTGTTCCTTAAATCTTCTGTAATCTCGTATGTCACCAGAAAATGTTGGGAATTTCAATTTAGGCATTCTAACATCTACAGGTTGCGAGGTTGATGTAGGCCTTACTTCTTGCTGTGCATGTTTCTCTTCGTCGATTAATATCAAAGCTTTTTAACACTTTATTTACACAGTAGGGAGTTAATATGTGTTCTAAATTAGTAGACTACTGGTCAGATTGATCAGATTCAGAGCGAAATATTCACCTAAATATAAATCATTTCTTTTGGGGGCTTCATCTATTAACTGGTGTGGCCGATAAAAGTGCGTCTGAATTGGAGAAATTTGAGGAAATGTATCTTAAAAGGTATTCGACCACAACGTTTAAAGCGCTTCTTCATTAATGCAACACGAACCTGGGTGTGTTCCATTGATTCGGACCATCTGTAAAGCCTTAACGCAGGGTGGGGACGAAAAGTCGGGTTATTATTTGCCTTTTAAGTTGTATCTCAAGTCCCTTGGGATTTCAAAATTACCGCTAATGCCATTTCATGGTAACCGGTTTAATATAAATTCCACAATACCCCCATTGTAAATTATATGGCCAAGCATATAAACAATCTTCTTGGTGATTTTGGAACAGAAAATAGATTGACCCAAAGCATATTTTTAGAAATTAAAATTCCGTTATTTTATATTGAGTGCCAGGCTTTGAACTTGATAGATAAATTAATTACTGCTCCACTGTGGCGCATATAAAAAAGCGGCATTACTTGACAAGAAAACTGTTCATAAAGTACATTGCAGAAATTTTACTTGAGTATCGAAATGACTTTAATCCTTCGTGTTCTGTCATGCCACACAACTCATTACCAGAAACCGTGTTCAGTCATCTCGATAGATTAATGGGCATCCCGCCCTCGACTAATATTTTGGCAATGAAGCGTCCATTTGAATTTGTTCTTAAATATGTATCTTCTAGTTTGGATTCACTTATTCAAATTCAAACCCAGCTTCGAAATGTCAATGTGCATCTCAAATCTGAACATAACTTGGTCAGCTATTGCATATTTTTCATTCAATATAAATAGATCGGTATATCTATTTAATTAAATAAATATCAATTGGTCTGCACACATTGGGGGTGCTCGATTGTCAGTCCGGAATGTCCCGAATTGAAAGAATTGCAATCAAGTGATACGGAATTCAGTCCTGTCACAGTTCTGCCAGTCCAGACAGCTGAGGTGGTGTGAGTAGAATCATGACGTAATAAAACACAACAACTATGTTTCAGCTACCATGATTGGTTGAGATATCTTTTATGCAGTCGGCAAATACGTTGTACTCCGAAATTCCCCTTTTCACTCGATTGGCACTATTTTCGGAATTGAGAGGATTTAATTCCGGGACGTTCAATCAAGTATCCCCAATATTACATTAAGTACACGGGAATGGCTGAACCAAAAAGTGAGCGGCGTTGCACATGTAGCCAATTTCGTCAGATAGCAAATTACGATTTAAATGAATAATCCCGATTGGTAGTGGTGGTTAATTCTTATCGGAAAAGAAATCAATAATTTGATATGACCAAGAGAACAGAACTCTGTCAACATTGAAAACCCAAAATAAACATGTCCGCCGCTAGAACACAAAAGCAGTGTATTTACACGTGCAGTCAAATGGATATATCTTGTGAAATATAGCACGCAGGTACAGTTTCTTGACAGTTTGTAATAAAGGATTATCTCGGGCTGTTGTTTGTATAGATATAGTGCCATAACTGTAAATAGTTTTCGAGATTTTTTTTTAGCTCGGGGCACCCTAACACAGAGATCATTGCTACGATAGATGAGTAATTAAGGTTTCATGAATTGGAAGTGACGAACATCAAAGGAAGAACGATTAATCCCACTATATAACTGACTGAAGTGACGAGTGATAACAGATACATGGGCAAATTTTTGCACACTAATAATTCCTTCGATGACCAAAAGTTGTTATATGGGATTACAAGAGGATATCTGACAATTCAATAAAGTAACCGAGCGTCATTAGATAAGAAAAGATAGGTTGCCAGGCAACGAAACATACGCCCACAGCAGCTAAATCGTCCGGGCAGTCAACAAGGGTTGTCGCATATTTTTACATTTTTTGGTAATGAAACATTTGTAATACACTAAAATCTGATTAAGAGTAACAACTCATTATGTAATTATCTGAAAATCATTAGAATTTGTTTGCTTTTTATAAAGTTTTGCCCCACGCTAACAATTAGTATAGGAAACATTTAACATCATGGACTTAGCTGTTCAGTTATCAAAATTCATTGAAAATCAGAATAATTGTTCGTTTCAACACCTTAAACTCTGTGTATCAATCTGAAGTCAATCGGATGATAAGTTTAGCGTCACAAGGTTTTTTGAAGTGATCAAGGGAGATAACTCTGGAAGTAATTATTTAAAATCGCTGAAAATCAGTAGGCTTCTTCGTCTCATGACCTTAAACAGTGTGTGTAAATTTAAAGTCAATCGGATATTAACTTTGGCCTCTAGAGCATCCACAAGATTTTTTGATGTGATCAAGGGCCATAACTCTGGCAATAATTATCAGAGATCGCTGAAAATCAATAGGCTTCTTCGTCTCATGACTTTAAACACTGTGTATGAATTTAAAGTCAATCGGATATTAACTTTGGCCTCTAGAGCACTCACAAGATTTTTTTGAAGTGATCAAGGGCCATAACTTTGGCACTAATTATCGCTGAAAATCAATAGGCTTCTTCGTCTTATGACCTTAAACACTGTGTATAAATTTAAAGTGAATCGGATATTAACTTTGGCTTTTAGAGCGTCCCCAAAATTTTTTGAAGTGATCAAGGGCCATAACTCTGGCACTAATTATCGGAAATCGCTGAAAATCAATAGGCTTCTTCGTCTTATGACCTTAAACACTGTGTATAAATTTAAAGTCAATCGGATATTAACTTTGGCTTTTAGAGCGTCCACAAGATTTTTGAAGTGATCAAGGGTCATAACTCTGGCACTAATTATCGGAAATCGCTGAAAATCAAAAGGCTTCTTCGTCTTATGACCTTAAACACTGTGTATAAATTTAAAGTCAATCGGATATTAACTTTGGCTTTTAGAGCGTCCACAAGATTTTTTGAAGTGATCAAGGGCCATAACTCTGGCACTAATTATCGGAAATCGCTTAAAATCAATAGGCTTCTTTGTCTTATGACCTGTGTATAAATTTAAAGTCAATCAGATATTAACTTTGGCTTTTAGAGCGTCCACAAGATTTTTTGAAGTGATCAAGGGCCATAACTCTGGCACTACTTATCGGAAATTGATGAAAATCAAAAGGCTTCTTCGTCTTATGACCTTAAACACTGTGTATAAATTTAAAGCCAATCGGATATTAACTTTGGCCTCTAGAGCGTCCACAGGATTTTTTGAAGTGATCAAGGGCCATAACTCTGGCACTTATTATCGGAAATCGCTGAAAATCAGTAGGCTTCTTCGTCTCATGACCTTAAACAGTGTGTGTAAATTTAAAGTCAATCGGATATTAACTTTGGCCTCTAGATCGTCCACAGGATTTTTTGATGTGATCAAGGGCCATAACTCTGGCAATAATTATCAGAAATCACTGAAAATCAATAGGCTTCTTCGTCTTATGACCCTTAACACTGTGTATAAATTTAAAGTCAATCGGATATTAACTTTGGCCTTTGGAGCGTCCACAAGAATTTTTGAAGAGATCAAGGGTCACAACTCTGGCATTAATTATCAGAAATCGCTAAAGATTAATAGGCTTCTTCGTCTTATGACCTTAAACACTGTGTATAAATTCAAAGCCAATTGGATATTAACTTTGGCCTCTAGAGCGTCCACAAGATTTTTTGAAGTGATCAAGGGCCATAACTCTGGTAGTTATTATCAGAAATCGCTGAAAAACAATAGGCTTCTTCGTTTCATGACCTTAAACACTGTGTATAAATTTAAAGTCAATCGGATATTAACTATATTAATCGGACGGGGGCGACGACAATATACGACCAATGTGGGCGTATAAAAGCGAAAAAAATCGAAAAAGTCTGCACATTCCCTTGTTTGCATTCCTTCTATAGGGAAGACCAGGGCACATTGAACCATTTTTTTCACATACATGTTTGTCCTCCTTCCATATCCAATGTTTTTTTAAAAGATCTCTTTACTTTATTGTATTGTTTGAAGACACATCATAGTTGCTATTGTGTATCAGATTCAATTAAATTAATGTTTAACTTTTTAAAAAAAACAAAAAAACATTTTAATTCACTTGACCATAGTGGTTCAAAGTATTCTCTTTACAAAATAGTCGGGACAGGTTTAACCACATAATGGGGCACATTCAACAGTGGTAAAATCCCATGTTAACATAGATCTGGATTTAGATCTCATACCTAGTCACTTGTTTCGTAGTGATCTAATGAATCTGCAAACAATCAGTGTAAGGTTAAGAACAAATATCCACAGATTTGACATCCATGCAACAATACAAAAACGCATAGGCGTATGGGCTCGATGACAGTTAGGGAGGCAGAACCCAAAATGCCTGAAAAAATTTTGGATTTTGATTGTGTTGATTTTATTTGTGAAAAATGACTTTTTTGCATTTTCAATTTGACTGTTTACAAGATTGCGTTGAGTAGCGTGTATTTCTTTATGAACAATAAGTCTAGTTCGGCGCATCTGTCTTTCAAGATGTCTTCTCTGTTGTTTTGCTGCTCTGACTTCTTCATTATACCATTCAGTGGAATGCTGCGTGATTTTGATGGGGCATGTTTGTTGACTACAGCTTGGACAGTAGAACTAGACCTGCCTAGCAGTTTTAACGCGTTTCACTGGTGTCACGTTACCTTTGAACTTATGTCACTTTCGGTGCCACGTTACCACTGAACTCATATCACTTTCGGTGCCACGTTACCAATGAACTCATATCACTTGCAGTACCAATGGAACCGATAATTATATTTCTACCTCAACATTGCACACATCAAATAAAATGGAAGCATAATCAACCAAATCCCGCAATATCAATTACATTACTTTCGGTGATCATGAAAATGTTCTATTAGTTTAACGTAATTAGAAATGGCATGAGGCATCACATGGTGAAAATTTTATGTAAATCGAATGATAATTGCAACTTTTATAGACCAAAAACCTTGAAAAGTGACTTGTAGAAAATAGTCTATTTCTCGGCAACCATGCAAGTTAGAAACCATTTATTGGTATCAGTATGATCCTATGGTTTCAATCTACTTGTTGATTGCTATCAAATATCATTTTTTTAAAAAACATTACAAATCAGACCCATTTGAATAAAATATCTGTTTTGAAGGTTAAAAATACAATTGTTGCCAAAATGACGTTACTTCCGGTGATAATTAAAATATTAAATTACTTGTGTGAAATAGTAAATGGCATTAGGTATCACACAGTGAAAATTTTATGAAAATCGAATAATAATTGACACTTTTATGGACCAAAAACCTCAAAAAGTGACCTTTTGAAAATTGCCTATTTCTCCGCAACTGAACAAGTTAGAAACCATTTTGTGATATCTATATGATCGTACGGGTTCATTCTATTAGTTGATTAGAATCGAATATTAAATTGTTAAACAAATAACACATACGACTCATTTGAATAAATTCTTTGTTTCGAAGGCTATAAATACAGTTTTGTCCCAAATTAAGTCATTTCCGGTGACATTAAAAATGTTAAATTGATTAGACCTCGTCAAAATTTACATTACAAATCAAATGGTGTCACTTTTATGAAAATCCAATAATAATTGATGCGTTTGCAGGCAATAACATAAATAGTGACTCATGCAAAATTGCCCATTTCTCGGTAACTGCTCATATTACAAACAAATTTTCACATACATTCTCTTCGTATGGCCTATTGCTACAAGTATAAGAAAGTTATGAAGGAATATTTTAAAATATGAAAAGCCTGGATGGGTTTGGAATAGACTATTTTTACACCTTGTTTCACCTTTAAATCGAAATGACGCAAAAATGAAATCGAAATTAAAAAAACTGTTTTCGATGTTTTTTGTGCCTCTACATGGCACATCTTTTTATTTATTACTTATTTTTAAAAAATTATATTTGCTAGCGAAAAGATCTATGTTAACATGGAATTTTTACCACTGTTCAATGTGCCCCATTATTTGGTTAAACCTGCCCCGACTATTTTGTAAAGCGGGGTACACTGATCCATTATGGTAAAGTTGATTAAAGTGTTTAATTGAATCTAATACACGATAGCAACTATGATATGTCTTCAAACAATACAATAAAGTAAAGAGATCTTCTAATAAAAACATTTGATATGAAATGAGGACAAACATGTATGTGAACAAAATGGTTCAATGTGCCCGGGTCTCCCCTATGGAAGAAATAAAAACAACGGATTGTACAGACTATTTTTATTTTTCTCGTGTTCTGTTATCTTATGATACTTAATTATTTTATTGAATCGTCGGATATGCTCTTGCCGTCCCATATAACAACTTTTTGTCTTCGAAGGAATTATTAGTGTGCAGAAATTCACGAATGTATCTGTTATCACTCGTCACTTCAGTCAGTTACATAGAGCGATTACTCGTGTTTTCCTTTGGCGTTCGTCACTTTCGATTCATGAATCCTTTATTACTCCTCTATCATAGCAATGATCTCTGTGTTAAAATTATATTTGGAATGTGTTTAACCAGTCCTATCACATATGTGATAATGACTGACACCAATATTGTCCTTTAAGGCCTATAAATTATTTTCTTAAAGATGATATGAGTTATCAAATAATCACCGCTAGGATTAATTATTCGGAGTAAATAATGAGTCGTCGACAGCTTTATTAATTGACCTGATTAGTATTACTTAATGACACACACCCGCTTGTCGATAAATTTACATAATCTGCCACATGGTTTTGATTTAACACTCAACGGCAATCTATATACGATCAGAATTACTCTTTTTTTCGGCCACTTATCAGAGTGAATCGCATGTAGGTACCCCAAAATATTATTGCCAAAACCAAACATTTACCGTCCGCTCGAGCCAGCCATGTAACCACAATGCTTTGCACGCAGTGTCTGGGCCAATCAGCAAACGAAATATGTAGACAGCATAGCAACAAGTGGAGTATGTTTATATTTTTTAGGGGTTTTAAAACTCGATTGTATCCCTTCAAAATCAATTCATCGACAATATTTTGATCATATTTGTAAACTAGAGATTCTCCGCTTTACAACGATGCCAATTATTATGCAAGAGAGGAATGACCTGTCGTCCCGCTGCGAGCGAAGAAAAAGAACTAATTTCGTCAAGAATTTGAAGAAATAGGACAGATTTAAAAATACAGTACTCTTACAAAACGTTCAAATAAAGGTGTTCTAAAATCTTTTATTGCTATTTTGATTTTTTGTGTCGATAGATATTATATTAATAAACTCACTTTTGTGAAAATCTCAATTTTGATCAAAATCAATATTCTCATTTATTTTGCCCCTAGCCAAAGATTTTGCGCATTCCGACCCAATTTGATATACAGAGTCACATTTATCACACAGGCATCGTAGAGTCCATCGTAGAGTTGTTTTCAATTTGAATTGTCTCAAACGCATCCCTCATCTCTTCTTGCTGTACCAACGACTGTCTTTTTTCTGATTCTATCATTTGGCTTCACTTTTTATCCATTGCTATGGTGCTCTTCCGTTCTCTTTGTTTGCTTCACCCAGTTTATAGGTACAGTTGTCCATTTACCATAAGAGAGAGTGAGAAATGGGGTTTAACGTCCACTCAACACAAACTAGGTTATTTCGGGACTAACATATGGTTTACTTTTATTTCAATAATTCGCTTGCACGTAGGGGTCTTTAGCAGTGGGAGGAAACCGGAGTGCCCGGAGGAAACCCACGAGGTTGAGAAGGCGCCCCTATCTCCATGCCACATACGCTCACACCAGGGATCGAAACCACAGCCGCAAGCCAGAGGTGACCGGCCCGCTAGAGGTTGAAGCGCGGCACTTTAGACCACTAGGCCATCTCACCCCCCACCCCCATTTACCATAAATATCAAAGCCAAAGTAAATTCTGTGATTATCCTCCGCCCATCACAGCTTCTAATACACCGAGCGCTCCCTGCAGCAATGACCTCGTACAAGCTGCGCGTGCAACCCTTGACATCACTTAAGCAGAAATCCTTAATCTTGTTGTTTAATAATGATACCCTGACATTTTTGCCTAGACTGGTGGCCAGTCTTCTCCACACACCAAAAATTTGCCAGTCCTCTCAAAAAAAAAGATAGGTTGCCAGGCAACGAAACATACGCCCACAGCAGCTAAATCGTCCGGGCAGTCAACAAAGGTTGTCGCATATTTTTACTTTTTTTTGGTAATAAAACATTTGTAATACACTAAAATCTGAGTAACAACTCATTATGTAATTATCTGAGAATCATTAGAATTTGTTTGCTTTTTATAAAGTTTTGCCCCAAGCTAACAATTAGTATAGGAAACATTTAACATCATGGATTTAGCTGTTCAGTTATCAAAATTCATTGAAAATCAAAATACTTGTTCGTTTCAACACCTTAAACTCTGTGTATCAATCTGAAGTCAATCGGATGATTTATAAGTTTGGCATCTACAGCGCCACAAGGTTTTTCGAAGTGATCAAGGGAGATAACTCTGGAAGTAATTATTTGAAATCGATGAAAATCAGTAGGCTTTTTCATCTCAGGACCTTAAACAGTGTGTGTAAATTTAAAGTCAATCAGATATTAACTTTGGCCTCTAGAGCATCCACAGGATTTTTTGATCTGATCAAGGGCCATAACTCTGGCACTAATTATCGGAAATTGATGCAAATCAATAGGCTTCTTCGTCTTATGACCTTAAACAATGTGTACAAATTTAAAGTCAATCGGATATTAACTTTGGCTTTTAGTGCGTCCACAAGATTTTTTGAAGTGATCAAGGGGGATAACTTTGGCACTAATTATCGGAAATCGCTGAAAATCGATAGGCTTCTTCGTCTTATGACCTTAAACACTGTGTATAAATTTAAAGTCAATCGGATATTAACTTTGGCTTTTAGGGCGTTCACAAGATTTTTTGAAGTGATCAAGGGCCATAACTCTGGCACTAATTATCGGAAATTGCTGAAAATCAATAGGCTTCTTCGTCTTATGACCTTAAACACTGTGTATAAATCTAAAGTCAATCGGATATTAACTTTGGCTTTTAGAGCGTCCACAAGATTTTTTGAAGTGATCAAGGGCCATAACTCTGGCACTAATTATCGGAAATCGCTGAAAATCGATAGGCTTCTTCGTCTTATGACCTTAAACACTGTGTATAAATTTAAAGTCAATCGGATATTAACTTTGGCTTTTAGGGCGTTCACAAGATTTTTTGAAGTGATCAAGGGCCATAACTCTGGCACTAATTATCGGAAATTGCTGAAAATCAATAGGCTTCTTCGTCTTATGACCTTAAACACTGTGTATAAATCTAAAGTCAATCGGATATTAACTTTGGCTTTTAGAGCGTCCACAAGATTTTTTGAAGTGATCAAGGGCCATAACTCTGGCACTAATTATCGGAAATCGCTGAAAATCGATAGGCTTCTTCGTCTTATGACCTTAAACACTGTGTATAAATTTAAAGCCAATCGGATATTAACTTTGGCCTCTAGAGCGTCCACAA
Source organism: Patella ulyssiponensis (assembly GCA_963678685.1). Classification (NCBI taxonomy): domain Eukaryota; kingdom Metazoa; phylum Mollusca; class Gastropoda; family Patellidae; genus Patella; species Patella ulyssiponensis. Next base: position 57,472,751 of record OY783228.1, on the reverse strand, counting down.
GATTTTATGAAGTCGTCAAGGGCCATAACTCTGGTAGTTATTATCGGAAATCGCTGAAAAACAATAGGCTTCTTCGTCTCATGACCTTAAACACTGTGTATAAATTTAAAGTCAATCGGATATTAACTTTAGCCTCTAGAGCGTCCACAAGCAATTGTGGACGCCGGACCGCCGGACGGACGGACCGACGGACCGACGGACGGACGGACGGACGGACGGACGGACGGGGGCGACGACAATATACGACCACATTTCAATGTGAGCGTATAAAAACGAAAAAAAAACGTAATCTCTAGAGACTGGGCAAATAGAGCTTCATTCTCATCTAGTAGGTCAATCTGCATTATGTAGGTCGTGTGACGTCGTGCACGTGATCACGACATATCTAACATCACGTGATAATAAACATGGCTGTCGACTAACTGGCAAACTGGTGTAGGTGTGTCTTTCTTTTGTAAATAAGCAGTCATTATTGACCTCTGATACTCCTTTGGATCCTTATAACCAAGAGCCGGTAAAACATTTGCAATCGCCTCGTCAATATCCGCTGATTCGGACATGATTCCACAATTACAACGGCGTGTGTGTGAAGCCGCGATAATCGAGACTTTATTTACAAATTCTTGTCACGTGACTCGGGGCTTGCTTGACAACTGTCAATCATTCCAAATAAGGAACAACGTAAAACAGGACAGGAACGCCCATTTTATTGTGAAGCTCGCAAATTGTCCAGTCTCTGGTGCTGGTTACAGGTTTACTCAAATTTTTTTTTTTATACAAATGGAAACGAAAGTGTTGGTTTACTAAAAATTAATACTTTTATATAAATCGAAATGTAAAATAAATAGAAGAGACTGGGCCAGTCTAATTTTTGCCCAGTGCTTGTACCATGGGTGTTTTTCAGGGAATCCAGTATTTGTCCAGTAAGATTGGTGGTTTCTACTCTTCACACATACCAAAATTGCCACACCTTTATTGGAAATAACCACCAGATAAGTATTTTTCTGGGAACCCATCTGTAAGGTTTTGTATATGGTATTGTATATTGTATATATCGGTAGTTTTATTTATAATAAGTCTAGCTGTGACATAACATTGTTAGATGCTGTCTTCTTTATTACACATTTTTGTCAAGTAAAATATTCCAGTTGGCGGAAAAAAAATTAACATTTTTTTTTTATAAAAACTATCATCAATTGTGGCGGGAAAAAATTGAAAGCCAGTGTGAGCCCTGCCAGTGGGACTTTCAGTATTTTCACTAGACTACAGCCAGAGTGTCCACTAACAAACATGAACGAACGTCCAGATGGAAAGGGGCTACAAAATAATGCATCCACATGAAAATGCGGCCTTAAAAAAACTGTAGCCTCTATCATATTCACAAGATAATTGTTGATGGATGGACAGGGGAACAACATGTGGGCATATAAAAATTATATACTTATATACTTATAAAAATTATATACTTACGGACGACCTTTAAGATTTTGACCTGATAGAGAAATATTGGGTATGGTTCTACCAGTGTTGTCCTCATCACATGTATTACCAAAACTATCTGATCCATACACAAGACGGAATGCATCACCATGACTTACGGAAAATGCAGCAATAAAAATCTGTAAATAAGACAAACAGTACAGTTCAAGGCAAGGCTAATAAAACAATTGGCACCCAAACAAGACATTATTACTATACAATTTGCTGAACAACCTGAGCAAATAATAATAATATTTCTTATCAACATATTATGTCATAAAAACAATCTCAATGCCTAGTACAAAAAACATTTAATAGGACACAAAGTAAAACTAGAATTCCAAAGAGTACTGACGAGTTTTGGTAGGTCTGATCAGGCCTTGTGAGGCTTTGTCACATCAAAACTCAAATTATGGCATGCATTATTGAGTATAATAAGATCCAATTCCTATTACAGTGGGAAAAAAAGTCATTTTGAACTCTTCACAAAAATGTAAGTTATACTTCAAGACCAAACAGTAGACACGAGGGTCATCATATACTGAGAGCCATAGAAAACGCATCACTTAGTTTTTCGTATAATAAAATGATCCTGTGAACATATGTTATTTTTTTTGCTTCTTATTGTGAACAATATTCAAATGGAAACACATCAATAACAACACAATACAACGGTACAAAGTCAGAGGGGTCAAAACCAAAGGTATGACACAAATGTCAGTAGCGCGTGTGTGCAGCGACGTAGCATGGAATTAACCATTTGTGTCGTACTTTTGGTTTTGACCCTTCTGACTTTCTACCGTTGATTACAGATTAAACATCCATAAGTGTACAAATGTGTTGTTATTGATGTGTTCCCATTTGAATATTGTTCACAATAAGAAGCAAAATAAATAAGATATGTTTACAGGATCATTTTGTTATACGAAAAACTAAGTGATGGTAAAATTTGTTTGTGAATTGTGTCCTAGAGTAGCCGGTCACTAAGATTTTCTTCTCGGAAGTTCTTATGGTCACGTGGTGTAAACAAATCCATTTGTCAAAAGTTCATCAAAAGATGTTTGTTTTTCCTATTTACGAACATTTGTTATAATATTTAGGATTTTGTGGTAAGTTAATTGTGATTATTCTGTTGTCCCTTTAAAAGTACAATATATTTTGACTTGGTATTTTATGTTAATTCATATTTCATGGTTAATCCTGATTACTCAAGAGAGCATGTGTCAGTTCTAATGGTGAGCATTGTTTGTCAAAAATTAAAGCCACATTCCCATCACAATTATTCCCATTTTAAAACCCTTGCTTCACTCTTCATGTTAATATTGTCATTTAAGCATCATGATGGTCATCATTGTTGATTGTTATGATTAATGCCACGACACAGCATTGAAAGATTAAACTTTATAAATAGCTGTTAATCATCACCGCACACATATTAAAGAACCGTCCGTCCGGTCACAAAAACAAAGTAAAAATTCAAAATTGGGCTCCCTAAAGATTATTGCTATTGGGTGTAGGTTCAAAATAATTTTTTTTTTGGAAAATCGGAAACAAAATGCAGCTGAATATCAATCTGAAATTTTTTGGTAAAATCCAATATGGTGGCCATAGAGTTGAAAATGTTATTGAACAAGGTCTCTGAAAATGAACGATAATATCTGTGGCTAACAGCATGTCCAGAAGTTTTCGGAAGTGGTCACAAAATGTTTAAATAATATAAATAAATATGCCATTTCAAAGGCAATGTTGTATTCCTTGTTCTTCCCAAGTTTCAACTTGATATCTCTAATAGTGATGGAGATATGCCATCTTGAATGTAGAGATAGGTTGCCAAGCAACAAAACAGATGCCCACAACAGCTAAGTCGTCCGGGCAGTCAACAAGGGTTGTCGCATATTTTTACTTTTGTCAGTCAGGAGAAAGTTTACAACACATGAAAACGAGTAATAGCCCATTAAGTAATGATTAGAATTTGTGCACAAGATATTTCAAAGTGATCAAGGACCATAAACAGGGCAGTAATTTACGGAAATCGTTGAAAATGACAGGCTTCTTCGTCTAATGACCTTAAACAATGTGTATAAATGTTAAGTCAATTGCATATAAACTTTAGCCTTTAGAGCATCCACAAAATATTTCAAAGTGATCAAGGGCCATTATTCTTGCAGTAGTTATTATAGGATATTGCTGAAAATCAAAAGGCTTCTTCGTCTCATGACCTTAAACACTGTGTATAAATTCAAAGTCAACTGGAACTTTAGCCTCTAGAGCATCCACAAGATGTAATAATCGATTATCGCTGAAAATCAATAGGCTTTATCGTCTAATGACCTTAATCACAAAAAAAAAAAAAAACACAACACAGTTATATGGAAAAGCAATCACTGGTTTATAGGCATAGCACGACGTTTCGACAAGTATTCTCTTATCGTTATCAAGCACAGTGTATAAATTCAAAGTCAATCGGATATTAACTCTAGCCTCTAGAGTATCTACAAGATTTTTCAAAGTGATCAATGCCCATAACTCTGGCAGTAATTATCGAATATTGCTGAAAATCAATGGGATTCTTCCTATAATGACTTTAAACACTGTGTATAAATTTAAAGTCAATCGGATATTACCTTTAGCCTCTAAAGCGTCCACAAGATTTTTCAAAGTGATTAGAGGCCATAACTCTGGCAATAATTATCAGATATCGCTGAAAATCAATAGGCTTCTTTGTCTCATGACCTTAAACACTCTATAAATTTAAAGTCACTCGGATATAAACTTTAGCCGCTATTGGCTAATTCAGTTTATCGGTTCTAGGTTAATTATCTATTGCCCGATTTTTATGAAACAAAGTTCATCTGCTCCACTGTGCAAATTCTCAATTTTTTTATTACCGGTAAAGTTTTCTATCGGCGCCGGATGTCATGCAATTTTGCTAAAACCTCTCATTTTGACGAGTCGGAAAATCTTTTCCCTAGCAAATGTTAGTTTTTGCAAATCTGACATACTTGTAGCATTAATCCATACAAAGAGAATCTATCTCAAAATTAGTTTGTAATTTGAGCAGTTGTAGGGAAATAGACGATTTTCTACAATTCACTTTTCAAGGTTTTGGGTCTATAAAACTGGCAATTATAACTTGTGTGGTTGCAGGGAAATAGACGATTTTCTACAATTCACTTTTCAAGGTTTTGGGTCTATAAAAGTTGCAATTATTATTCGATTTACGTAAACGTTTCACCATATGATGCCTTATGCCTTTTCTGATTACATAACTTATAGGAAACTCAAGAATAGGGTGGTCCACTTTACAAAAACGTTCCTTACGTTTCTATATAAGTCTAAGAGGAAGCATGCAACTTTCCAGAATTTTCCCGCCCAAACTGTAGTTTCAAAATGGCGGAATATTTACTAGAATTAGTATTTCAGCAATCCCGAGTGTACACCACCCCATCGTGTGATATATCGTTTTATAGGTTTTGGGGGTCGCGGAGTTCAAATATGCATTGAAAAATGTGTTAATACTAACTATAGTGTCGATAGGTGTAGATGACATGCTTATTTAGCATGATATTTTGTGTGAAATGTAGTGTAAAACTGGTGGAGCACGCCGATTCTGGGAGCAGAGGAGTCCCTTCTTCGAGTGGTCTTAGTGAACTTTCCCAATATTTTAACTTCGTTCTTGCTTTTGACGCCCGTTGGACGTCCCCGTTTACTTGGCCCTGGTTCCTCGTTCCGCGTTTCCATACTAGTGTAGTGATGTTATGTTATAAGTTATACGTTATGTTACGTTGTTAGGTGCATTACGTTCTGGTTATACGTTACGTTAAGTTGTTAGGTACATATAAACAATGTGTGTCTGAAAATATAGCTCGATTATAATCCGAACAAACTCTGATCTGAGTAAACCTCACTGTATCGGAAAGAGTTTCATATCCCTAACCCATACAACGTCATGAACAGAGTTCGTTTGTTTGTGGTATCAGGGAAGAAGATGATCTAGGTAATCTTCTTCTTCCTTGGTACTCAAAATCATAATAAATGATGTAGTTCCAGTGTGCTGAAAAAAAGATTGTCAGCAACATTTTACACTAGATTTCACACAAAATATCATGCTAAATAAGCATGTCATCTACACCTATTGACACTATAGTTAGTGTTAACACATTTTTCAATGCATATTTGAACTCAGCGACCCCCAAAACCTATAAGACGATATATCACACGATGGGGTGGTGCACACTCAGGATTGCTGAAATACTAATTCTAGTAAATATTCCGCCATTTTGAAAAAATGGCGGCAAAACTACAGGGAAAATTCTGGAAAGTTGCATGCTTCCTCTTAGACTTATATAGAAACGTAAGGAACATAGCCAGAACGATTTCCGAAACTTTTTTGCAAAGTGGACCGCCCTACTCAAGAATGTAACGTCGGATCAAATTGTGAATGAACTTGATAACACCAAATTTTTTAATATTCATCTTCTCAGTGATGTTAATGCTAAATGCAAAAAGAATACAGTAAATCATTTAATACGCAAGGCTAAAAAGTCCTACTACTCGGATTAAATAGAGACTGGTCAAAATAAACAAAAGGAGTTATTCAAAGTAACAAATACATTCCTTGATCCAAATTATGGAACTCACACAGAAATTCTCTGCTTACTTTTCCCAGAAGATTGTAAAGATTTGTGAAGGATTGGTTACTGAGACCAGCGGACATGTCTATCATAACAATTTATCTTCTGATGTTCCAACTCTCTGTAATTTCCAACAAGTGTCTGTGTCCGAAGTGGCAAAAATTATAAAGCAATCGTCTTCAAAATCATGCTCATTTGACCCCCTCCTGACAACTCACATCCCATATCAGTGACAATAATGTAATGGAAGAGTTTCAGAGTGCTTACAGGTAGTTTCATAGCACCGAGACTGTTATTGTTCGGGTACACAATGATATCAACATGACTTTAGACCGTCGTGAATGTGTGCTTCTAGTTCTCTTAGATTTATCTGTAAATTTGACACTGAAGACCAGGATATCTTGCTTCACAGGCTACAATCTGATTTTGGTGTTAATGAAAACGCTCTGATCTGCTACGGTCTTATGTTACTAACTACTCACAAAGTGTTGTAGTGAACGGAATATCTTTTAACCCTTCTGTTCTGGTTTCCGGTGTACCACAAGGGTCCGCCCTCGGCCCGATCTTGTTTAGTTTATACACGAAACCACTTGGCCTTATAGTAAGACGACATGGATTATCATTTCATCTATATACTGATGATACACAATTATATATCTCGTTCAAACCGATTAAAAGTGACTTTGACATTTCCAAGCTGAGTATTGAAACTTGTATTGCGGACATTAAAGTCTGGATGAACAACAATTTTTTGAAACTTCATGCAGATAAGACTGAATATTTAGTTATTGGGTCGTCTTTAAACAGAAAAAAATTGAACTTTGATCTATCAATACAAGCAGGAGATAGCTGCATTGTCCCTTCTCAGTCAGCCCAAAATATTGGTGTAATTTTTAACTCAAATTTTTCTTTGGAAAATCACATAAACAATATATGTAAAATAAGTTATTTTAATTTAAGAAACATAGCTAAAATACGTAAATATCTGTCAATGGATGCCACAAAAACACTAATTATTATAAATTCAGTAGTTACTTCGCATATTGACTCTTTTAATTCTGTCCTGTATGGTGCACCCCTCAAACATCTAGAAAAACTTCAAAGATAGGTTGCCAGGCAACGAAACATACGCCCACAACAGCTAAATCGTCCGGGCAGTCAACAAGGGTTGTCGCATATTTTTACTTTTTTTGGTAATGAAACATTTGTAATACACTAAAATCTGATTAAGAGTAATAACTCATTATGTAATTATCTGAAAATCATTAGAATTTGTTTGCTTTTTATAAAGTTTTGCCCCACGCTAACAATTAGTATACGAAAAATTTAGCTGTTCAGTTATCAAAATTCATTGAAAATCAAAATGCTTATACATTTCAACACCTTAAAACTCTGTGAATCAATCTGAAGTCAATCGGATGATAAGTTTGGCCTCTATAGTGTCACAAGGTTTTTCGAAGTGATCAAGGGAGATAACTCTGGAAGTAATTATTTGAAATCGCTGAAAATTAATAGGCTTCTTTGTCTCATGACCTTAAACATTGTGTGTAAATTTAAAGTCAATCAGATATTAACTTTGGCCTCTAGAGCGTCCACAGGATTTTTTGACGTGGTCAAGGGCCATAACTCTGGCAGTAATTATTGGAAATTGCTGAAAATATTTATACCTCTTCGTCTCATGAGTGTAAACACTTTGTATAAATTTAAAGTCAATCAGATATTAACTTTGGCCTCTAGAGCTTCTACAAGATTTTTTGAAGTGATCAAGGGCCACAACTCTGGCACTAATTATCAGAAATCGCTGAAAATCAATAGGCTTCTTTGTCTCATGACCTTAAACACTGTGTTTAAATTTAAAGTCAATCAGATATTAACTTTGGCCTCTAGAGCGTCCACAAGATTTTTTGAAGTGATCAAGGGCCATAACTCTGGCACTAATTATTGGAAATTGCTGAAAATCAATATGCTTCTTCGTCTTATGTCAGTTGGATATTAACTTTAGCCTCTAGAGCGTTCACAAGAAATTGTGGACGACGGACAGACAGATGGACGGAAAGGGCGACTACAATATACGACCACATTTCCATGTGGGCGTATAAAAAAGAATCGCCACTCAGGAAAATTTTATCGTCAAAAATTTTGCCAAATTGAATATTTTATCGCCAAAATTATATTTTTATTGCAATTGGCGGAAATGGCGATCAATAGTGGATCGATAGTGTGAGCGCTGCTTTTATAGACGAAAAACCTTGAATGAAATTGTCTCTTTAGGTTTCACAGCTCCATTCGCCACTTTGGAAGATTGTTTAATTTAACTAAAATCCAAAGTAGAATTCTCGCAAGAAATTACGAGATATGAAACGTGTTGTGTAACAATATACCTGGTGCTATACAGTCGGTGATTAGATAGATAATAAGCCTGGAGAATTCTCCACATAAAACGTGTGACACATACTTTATATCTTCTCTGTAACATATTTTAGAACATCCCTTGATCGTCTAGAATTTGTCTCTGGTCCTCTTTCTTCCCTTTCGTGTTTTCTTCACACTTTGAACCCCGGCCACCCAGTGGCGGATCCATGATTTTTTTGAGGGGGGGTGACAACCTCTATTGGGTCCACAAGCTAAAAATGTGATTTTTCGTACAATCAGGGGCCATAATCAATGAAGTTTTGATCCGATACATGCCAATATCGAAAGCACTTATAGGGATAAACCTATATTGCAAGTTTCGTCAAAATCAGATAAGAATTGTGACCTGTAGAGAGTCTACAAACAATTGTGGACAGACGGACAGGGACGGCGGCATAATACGTCCAAATGAAAATGTGGGTGTATTAAAATTACCTATGACTTCATTCAATTAAGGGCCATAATTCAGGAAGTTAAAATTTAATATGTGCAAATATTAACAGGAACCAAGATTGTTGGGTTAAAAACATATATCAAAATTGAATAAAAGTTTTGACCACAAGCTAAAATCGCCATTTTCGCACAATCAGGGGCCGTAATTCAAGAAGTTACAAGTTATCGAAATGAACTGAGAGCTTTGGAAGATAAAGCTATATATTTCTCAAGTTTTGTCAAAATGGGATAAAAAAAATTGTGACCTGTAGTGTGTGGACAGACGGACAGGGGCGACAACAGTATATGTCCAGTATATGTGGGCATATAAAAATAACCAATTATGAACACTATTGGAAATATACCTACCATGCCTCCCCAGAATGCAGCAAAGACAAGCAATGGAATGATATCTGTGCATCCACGGTTTTTAAGTGGATTACTAAGTAAGCCTTTTTCGTCATTATTTCCCTGAAAACAGAAAAGATAATTTGCCAATACACCTTAGGAAAAGCAGTTCCCGTGCAAGACATGCTCACAATTTGATGGACAGAGAATAAGGATACATTTGCTCATCCACTTTCTGTTCAAATGCTTCACATACGCCAATATTTTGCAAGAGATGGAGAGAGAACAGGGAAAATCAATAGGGTTCATCCTCTCATTGCCCCAATGCTTCACATCCAACTTGGAAAAAAGTTCTGGCCCATGGTAGGGTTTAGTATACGAAACATTTTATATCATGGATTTAGATGATAAGTTTGGCCTCTAGAGTGTCACAAGATTTTTCAAAGTGATCAAGGGAGATGACTTTGGCAGTAATTATCGAAATTGCTGAAAATCAATAGGCCTCTTCATCTCATGACCTTAAACACTGTGTATCAATTTAAAGTCATATTAACTTTGGCCTCTAGACTGTACACAAGATTTTTCAAAGTGGTCAGGGACCATAACTCTGGCAGTAATTATTTGAAATCTCTTAAAATAAATAGGCTTCTTAGTCTCATGACCTTAAACACTGTGTATAAATTTAAAGTCAATCGGATATAAACTTTGGCCTCTAGAGTGTCCACAAAATTTTTGAAGTGATCAAGGGCCATAACATTGGCAGTAATTAAAGGAATTCGCTGAAAATCAATAGGCTTCTTCGTCTCAGGACCTAAAACACTATGTATAAATTTAAAGTCAATCAGATATTAACTTTGACCTCTAGAGCGCCAACAAGATTTTTTGAAGTGATCAAGGGTCATCCACTGTAAAATAGGTACCGTGGAATCTTGCGTAAATAGCGTTAATTTCTAATCTGTGTGGAATTATTTATAAATATAGTTGAATTTCGGCCAAAAGTATTCAGTTTGTTCTTGTACCCAATTTAAATCTCAGTATTTAATTTTGATTACCAAGCTTCTAATTAACTAGTGTTTAGTTTGTCGACACGTGTTGAAAAAATATTATCGGAAATCACTGAAAATCGCTTAAACACTGTATAAATCTAAAGTCAATCGAATATTAAATTTAGCCTCTAGAGCATCCACAGGCAATTATGGACGGACGGACGGGGGCGATGACAATATATGACTAAATTTCAATGCGGGTGTATAAAAACTTATTCAACGTTTACACATGCTGACAAACACTCAGTTTTAACAAATGGTTGCCATACATCCAAATTTTTTAAGAGATGGACAGAGAACGAGCTAAAAAATGTAATTTTTTTGTACAATCAGTGGCAATAATCTAGGAAGATATGATCTGATATGTGCGAATATCGAAAGGAACCAAGATCTTTGGGTTAGGAACATATATTCTAATATAGTTTAATCAAAACTCGGATAAAAAATGTGACCTCTAGAGCGTCCCCAACCTTTGTATTACACACTATTACACAATTTGCATACAAAGAACCGCCATTTTGTTGGGCAGTTTCATTTCAATTTTCCTGAAATTCAAATTCAATCTTCTGGTGGAATGGTGATATATTTTAACTTTTTTTTTTAAAATCAAAAAAAAAAATTGTGACATCTAAATATTGTACAATCAAGGGCCATAATTCAGGAAGTTACAACGTGATATGATATGCGCAAGTATCAAAAGCAAACAAGATCTGTGGGTTAACTTATAAACATGTATTTCAGGGTTCACAACTTTGTTTACAATTTTCGTCCAATTTTCATTAAATCTGAACTCAACGATGATACAGTAGGCTCTGTATATAAAGCCTGGCGCACACTACGTGACGACATAGGCGATTTCAGTCGCTGACAATGAGAAATAAAAAACTTGTCTAGTGTGCGCAGTCGGTCGCAAGAGATTTTTCGTCGCCAGCAACATCAGACAACAAATCGTGTAATGTGCTCACCTCTGCGACACGTTAAGCGACAATCAAGGAAATAAATTCAATATTAATCCAATCATTTTTGGTTATTCTTGTCATGTTACATAACCACACACGAGGTTTCTCCGATTTATTGCTGTTGCATGTATGAGTGGCTCGGGTAATCTAATTTACGGCTAACTAATTGAATTGAGTTTGCAATTCTGGCACCCTATTAAATGTGGTAGGCCAAGTGGATTGTTTAGGAGGATCCAGAAACCACAACCAACAAGAAAGACTAACATATCGAAAGTTTAAATCACTTGACATTACTAAATTTAAAGCGGAAATAGTCACCTCATATTTCAATGATATTCAAAATATTGTAACAGTGTAAATCTTTGGTAATAAATACACACTGGAATTATCCTTTAAACTGTTTAATATCGGAAAACATAAAATATCATTAAAAATAAACAGAAGTAGTATATCGATATACTACTTCTGAATTTTATTGACATGCTACGTTTCAATACACATACAGGTATCGTTATCAAGCAAATAATGATTAGTTAACAAAAATGTGGTGCAATATATAGATGGACACTTTAGAAGCCATTTAGCAGATAAAACAATAACAACTTAATTAACAAAGATGAAAGATGTAATATATAGACAACCAGTAGAAACCATTAAAGCAGAAAAGACAATGACATTAAAGCATATAACACAATAACAACAATTAATTAACCAGATCAAAGATAACAAGTAGAAACCGTTTATAGATGATAAACCACAATTAACAAGATTAAATAAAAAAATAACAAGGAGAAACCAAATAGCAGGAAAAATAAGAAAGTAAAAAAACACAAGTTATGGGGGGGGGGGGGGAAATACATGAACTACACCGTTGTTAAAGATTAAGTAAATCTACTCATAGTGAGATCTATTTCTATATGTCTTATAAGGATTATAAAATATCATGTACACAAAACAGCACGTCCGACAGGCAGAGTGACTGTCCTGAAAACAGGATGACAGTGTAAATCTTCCGTAATAAATACACACTGGAATTATCCTTTAAACTGTTTAATACCGGAAAACATAAAATATCATGTACACAAAACCGGAGTGCCCGGATGTCCTGGAAAGGGGATGAAACCTAGAATGTTGAATGAATGTACAATTCGGTATTTAACCCCTGTAAAAAAAACCTGAAATTTCAGTGAAAGATTTGGTCAAAATATTATTGAAATTTCAGTGAAATGTACAATTCGGTATTTACCCCTGTGAAAAAACACTGAAATTTCAGTGAAAGATTTGGTCAAAATATTATTGAAATTTCAGTGAAATTTCAGTGAGATTTCAATGAAATTTCAGTGAGATTTCAATGAAATTTCTCACTGAAATTTTGACCAAATTTCTCACTGAAATTTTGACCAAATTTCTCACTGAAATTTTGACCAAATTTCTCACTGAAATTTTGACCAAATTTCTCACTGAAATTTTGACCAAATTTCTCACTGAAATTTTGACCAAATTTCTCACTGAAATTTTGACCAAATTTCTCACTGAAATTTCAGTAAAATCTCACTGAAATTTCAATAAAATCTCACTGAAATTTCAATAATAGTTTGACCAAATCTCTCACTGAAATTTCAATAATATTTTGACTAAATCTTTCACTGAAATTTCAGTGAGATTTTACTGAAATCCTGTTGAATTTTACTGAAATCTTGCTGAAAGTTTACTGAAATCTCACTGATATTTTAATGAAATCTCTTTACTACATGTATTTCAAAGTTTTTATTAACATGCATTATGAAAAGAAACTTCAAACAATTACAATATTACTATATATTATTGATTATCCCTCAAATCTCTGTATTCCATCTTCTGATTTTCTTATTCTTCTAGTGTCGCCCTTTTCTTCTTCCATAATAAAAATATATGGCCTGAAATTACACAATCAAAATAATATTAAATAAAGATAGGCATGTGCCATGCAATGTGCTATTAGAGAATTCATAAGTTTCAAAATTATCCTGTCAAATACAAAGCATATAGGCAAAAAAAAAAACATTTTGGAAACCAGGGATAAAGGTGCATTTATAACACTGATTTAAATGATAATTTACTCTTAAATATCTTTTGATTTATAATTAGTGGATCCGTATCCTAGACAGAACGGTTTTACTTTATATTTCTAAAAACTAAACATAGCTAGGTCACACATAATTTGAATGACAAAAATACTGACCACCAATTTGAATAGGTCGATCTACTAGTACTACAGTACTAGAATTTAAACAACTGAACTATACTCACCAGTTTAGCGATGGAACATGCACGTAAGATCCTTTTATATTTGCGTGAGAGTTTAATATTTTTACAACCATTATAGTATTAAAAATTTCTTCGTTTGTTTTTCCAATCCAAAATTTTCAAAAACACGGTAACCTGACACCAATGACGTCTGTGTCCAACACTCATGGAATCTGTCATTGTTGTATATACGCTAAGCGACAATGATTGATTGACTTCCAAACTTAAATTTGTGATGGGTTAAAATTATTCTCACGATTCACAATAAAAGAGGTTGATTTCTAGACAACATTATATTAGTAGATCGTAAAACATGTACTGTACATGAATTTTACGGGTGCCGTAATCAATGTCAATGACCTAGTTTCCAAATGTGGCTATGCCTATTGAAACCTGTGTTACGATGAGAAAATAGCCATTCTATCACAATACAATGATTATCGGAACATATTGGAAAAAAATTTGATGTTGAGTCACAAGTTTAGATCGTACGTAATGAAGTTAAGACATGTCATTTTAAACATACTAAAGTTATTATTTATACTTAGCATGTGTTCAGTTCGTGGATTCCGCACGGTGATGGACGAATAAAATAAATGATGGACGAATAAAATAAAGGTCAATGAAATTGTCTACTTGAAATAACATGATTAATAATGGAAATCAAAAACATTTCGTCTTCTCACATAATAGGCCATAATTTCAAAGTGCTCTCTTTCAGAAATTACAAATCTTTTATAGGCTATGCAGTTAATGAGTTATTAAAATAGCCTATTTGCAATGAAAAAATAACATTTTTATTTTTTGTAATTTCAATGAAATTTGCAATATAAATATTTCAGTGAAATTTCAGTAGACCAAAATATAATTTATTCCAATGAAATTTCAGTAGATCAAATTTTTGTTTATTTTGGTGAAATTCCAGTAATAGACCAAAATATATTTTTATTTCAGTGAAATTTGGTCATTTCAGTAAGATTGGGCAAAATTTTCAAATTTCACTGAAATTCACTGAAATTTCAGTATCATTTTCTCTGGGGAAGGAAGCTCGTATCTAAGGATTAAATTAAATATACACAATTAAAGTTACATTATGGGAGATAAGATAAAGAGATGGCAGTTCTCACTATATTAGTTAAAAACTAGATATTGTAAAGGTAATTTGCTGAAAATTTCAGTCAAACTGATCCACTATTAGCCGAGAAAAAAGCGTTTGAAATATTCACATAGCCTCGGTCATCATTACTCAAATCATTAATATAAACAGCATAGTCTCGATTATCCACTTGATTGATTTAATTATCAACGGCCATTGAGCGGCATATAGGATTTTAATCCGCCAACATCGAAGGCTAGCCTTGACATCAAGAGTTTATTATGGTCTGGATATGTTAATTAATGTCTAATTGATTATTTAGATAACATTTCAGGCCTAAAGAAAGACCTGTAATAAGCAGATTTTGCTCTTGCATAATTCTATTTTAAGGAACGTAGGTAACAATAAAACATTAAAGACAAAAATTACATAAAATAGAAATAATAAGGATTAAGCTTATCATACTGTCAAAACTATTAATGAGTTGGCTGTCCACCATTGGTTACCAAGTTACAAGATTAGTGACTTCAGGTGTAATTGGTATTAAAAGAAATCTATTGAAATTTAAATAAGTTATTAAAACAACACATTGGACATTAAATGAATGAATGAGAAATAAAGAAACGAATGAATAAATGCGCCAGTTATATCCCTATTACAATATACTGCAAAGGACGGCAACCAAATACCACTCCAAACTTGCTGAAATTTTGGACTCACTTGTGCCTCTTCAAACAAAAACATTTACCATTCGTCCCAATAAGGCCGAACATCTATGGCGTAAAACAAATGTACATGTCCATAAACAGATTTATAAATCTTTAAAAAAAACGATTACACAATGTTACTAAGAATAGAATATGGGAGGCGCCTTTTGATTGGACAATAAAGAAAGTAGAATTTTTATGATTGGCTAATTTAACTAAAATCCAAAGTAGAAATCTCGCGAGAATTTAAGAGATGTGAATTGTGTTGAATTTTGTAACGAATCTACCATAATCATTCATGTCATTTTTTAGCCTTTTTGATTATATTTTGAATTGTGGTTACGTTTTTCAAATAAATATCAAACAAGGTAGAATATAGTTTGAAATGCCAAGAAGTGTTTAGATTGGATTAACAAGGACGACTGTTACATTCTAATATTTTCAAACATCAAATATAAAAGAACAGTGGACAAGTTTTGTTATAAAAAGGAATATAATCGGACACAACTCGGTGTAATGTGGGACATCTCTGAATAACCGTGCCGTTGAATTCAAACTGTTTAACCGCCCAATTCTTACCGTTTACAGCTATCCGACTAGCCGAAGGAGCACTAGTGTTAAGAAAAAACAAAAATAATAATACTATGTAATCTAAAAGATACAATTAAAAATAATTCACCTTTATCAATTTGGGATTTAACAGCAACTTGAGACAAACTAGGTAATTTTGGGACTAAGAGATGGTTTAATTTTATTCAAATAATTCGCTAGCGAGTAGTGGTCTTTAGCAGTGGTAGGGAACCAGACGACCCAGAGAAAACCTACGAGGTTGGACAGACTTCACTTCTCCTTGTCACATACAACCGGGGAATCTAAACTACGTCAGTGGACTCAACGACAGACCTTATGCAAGGCCGGATTAACCATGGGGCACAGGCCCCAGGGCCCCCATATTAGGGGGCCCCCCACAAAAATCTCAGTTGTGCGCCTCGAGCATGGTCGGACTTCAACGGCCGGTGACCTAGTGACGGGACCCCTGCGATGCTCCGCGGGGCCTCCATTATAAGTCCCTGGGGCCCCCTCAATCCATGGTGCGTTGTGATCGACATCCGAGAATTCGGTGTAATCCGGTGATGGGTGTAACACATGGTTTTTTATTGTCGTGAGATCTTCTATCGGACCGAACATTGTCTAACTCGAATTATCGTCTAACTCAAACAAATTACACGTCCCCAACATTTTGAGTAGCGCAGATTTTGCCTCAGATTGACGTACAATTGTATATAAGCTGTAGTTGTTGATATTTGTTGTGGGTATAAGCTGAATTTGATGAGATGCACATCATGATCACACGAAATATTCAGGTTTCTTGATTAAATCTCGTATTACCATTTTGTTCGTCAAAAATCGAGTCGGGCATGGTCGTAATGTTGCAGCCTCCATTCATCAAATCATCGGGGGGGATATAATACGATTCCGAATCAAGTGATCCCGTTATTTATCACTGAGCGACTTCAAAATTAGGTTTGATGTCGCTCTGCTCACTTACAGTGGCAGATTTAACGGGCTCAACCACAGTTCCTTCCTCTAGAAAAGTTATCATTTCATAGCACTCGCATGGATTGGTCCACTGAAATAACGCCAGAATGCGCTAATTTTGTGGCAGGATTTTATTTCTTTCTAGAGGAAAATGCCTGAAATCCCAGGAAATCACGTTTCTGGACTCCAATTTCTAAAAATTTCTTGGGGGGAGAAAGCCCTCAGACCCCCCCTTGCGGGGCTTCGCGCCTTCGGTGCTCGCGGTCAGTGATCAGGGGCCCCCCACATGTTCCAAGCCCCAGAGCCCCCACCATGGTTAATCAACACCCCGTATAAGAAAGTATAAGATATGTACATAATATATTTGAAGAAAGAAACATAAAAAAAAAAAAAAACAAATGCAACTAGACCTGCATGAAGGAATGACGGGTTTCACTGGTGCCATGTTACCTTTGAACTTGAACTTGTGTCACTTTCGGTGCCACGTTACCCTTGAACATATGTCACTTCAGGTACCAATGAAACCAATATACAGGTTTCCACATAAGCATTGCACACATCAAATAAAATGGAAACAGAATCAAACAAATCCAGCAATATCATTTCATTTTATACATTTGTTACATGTAATTGATCCTGACAAAATTACAGTACTTACGGTGATAATGTAAATGTTCCATTAGTTTTATGAAATCAGAAATGGCATAAGGCATCACATGGTGAAAATTTTATGTAAATCGAATAATAATTGCCACTTTTATAGAACAAAAACCTTGAAAAGTGACGTGTAGAAAATCGTCTATTAGAAACCATTTTTTGGTATTTATATGACCGTATGGGTTTAATCTATTTGTTGATTGGAATCAAATATCATAATTGTATAAACATTACAAATCAGACTCATTTGAATAAAATATCTGTTTTGAAGGCTTAAAATACAGTTTTTGCCAAAACGACGTCACTTCCGGTGATAATGAAAACGTTAAATTAGTTTTATAACATCGTCTATGACATTAGGCTTCAATGGGTGAAAATTTTATGAAAATCGAATAATAATTGACACTTTTATGGGCCAAAAACCTCCAAAAGTGACTTGTAGAAAATCGCCTATATCTCGGTAACCGAACAAGTTAGAAACAATTTTATGATATCTATTTGACCGTATGAGTTTTGTTAATATGTGAATTTAAACCAAAAGTTAACTTTATTATTACATGTGACATAATTCTTGGTTGAAAAAAATATTGATTTTTAAAGTTAAAAATGGAGTTTTTGACTAAATGACGTCACTTCCGGTGTCAATTTTAAATTGTAATCAACTTGATATGACGCTACATGCTTTTTGAATCAAATGATGTCACTTTTATAAAAATCCAATAATAATTGACTATTTTACAGGCAAAATAACGAAAACAGTGACTTGTACAGAACTGCCCATTTCTTGGTAACTGCTTATATTACAAACGAATTTTAACTTACATTTTCTTCGTATGGATTATAGCTACAAGTTTATAAAAGTTACGAAGAAATATTTTTAAATCTGAAAAGCCTGAATAGGTTGTAAATAGGTCAATTTTACACCATTTTTAGCCTCTTAATCGAATTTGCTCGAAAATAAAATCGAAATTAAAAAAACTGCTTCCGACATTTTTTGCGCCTTGAAAGGGCACACTCTTTGACTCAAATAATTTTTCCAAAAAATAATATTTGTTTTCGAAGAAGGAAAATAACTGTCAAAATTGTAGTTTTTGGTAAAATTATGCCACTTCCGGTGCCGACAGATAACACTTTCGGTAATAAAAAAAATGACAATTGATACAACGAAGCATATGAACTTTGTTTTATACAAATCGAACAATAAAAAATTAATCTAGGACTGAAAAACTGAATTAGCCAATGGCGGCCAAGGAAAATTACTGAGACAATTTTTTTTAACATTTTTGCGCTATTCAAATGACTCTTTGATTCTGTGCACAACACGACTAAAAAATATTTATAAATAAAAAAGATTTTTGTAAAATTTTAAATTTTCGAAATTTGGTGCCTAATATCTTCGAAGATTTGGCAAAAATCAAAAATCGAAAGGAGCGTAGCTATGTGCCATGTCTCCGGCTATGCCAAAATGTATCGAAAGTTAAAATCCCATGATTATTGTTAAAATTATTGCAATATTTTTAAAAACGCTAACTTCGGTGATTTCGGACATTTCGCATTGTCGCAGAATGTTCAAAATAGCTTTATCCTCTAAGTCACACCCACTTTCCCAGTAAAACCGAAGAAATCGTAACAATGCGACAATTAGTTGCTGAGATCTATTGAAATTGGAATCTGAATAATAATAATAACTAGATCTGCTAAGCAGATATTAAAGCTTTCATATTCACAGTCACTTCCTGTCACATGTCATGGGTCATATAAATAATCCGAACAATCTAGTGAAATTAATTTGATTTTTCACTCGTAAACAACTTTGTCAGCACGAAAATCATCAAAGGCAAAATTCGAATTTTTGAAATATTCAAATACCAAAAATTCGACCTGTATCCCGGCTATCCTGAAATGTATTAATTTCAGACATAGGAGACGGATAGAACATACTTTGCACTATTGTGTTTGTTTACAAGTCCGTAAATGTCGATTTTTAACTATGTTTCAAATTCACTTCAAAATGGCGACCATCAGCTGACCTAAATCAAAATTCTGCTCTGAACGCTTTTTAGGTTTTCCTTCAAGGATACAGAAAATGTAACTCCCATGTCTGTAAGTGCAATATCGCAAAAGTTCTATTGTTTTATCACGTTTCAAGATGGTGGCACTTCCGGTTCGATCGACAAACTCCATGTTTTGTGTACGAATCAGTAATTACTTGTCTAGTATCGAAAAAATAAATAGGTCATTCTGACCTTTATTTCGACGATTTTTTGAAAAATTTGATTCTTAATTTCACCAAGGGGAGATAATTTAGAAAATTTTAAAAGCGATTTTTCAAGTCGCATCAGTAATGTCTACTTACATACTAAATTTCATGAAAATCGTACAACTATTAAAGAAGTTGTCAAGTTGGCCTCAACTTCCGGTTCGAAATCACAGCGACGAATTTTCGAATATTACAAAACTTTTAAAAATAAGCTCCCCCTGACCAGCTCAATCGTTCGCAATAAACGTTTGCCCCATAAAATGGGCAAATTGCTGACTTTAAAGTGAGAAAGATTACAACCGGGCGAAATAATTCTGTTTTATCACTTTTACAGTACAGTACAGTACAACCGATTATTACAAACCTTTAAAAATAAAAGAGAAAGAGAGAAATGCGGCTTAACGTCCATTCGACACAAACTAGGTCATATCGGGACTATCATATGGATGGGACGAAAAACCAAGGTCCCGTTTACACATTGGAGTGCACGTAAAATATCCCTAAGCAGTTGGAATTCGATACTGTTGAATAAGCTCTATACGATGACTATGCAAACCATTATTAATCGATGAAGGTGTTAAAATGTACAAAATATAAACAGTATTAATCTAAATCAATAACATAAATGATTACAAATTTTTTTTTTAGATAGTTTTAAAATAGAAAACAAATAATTATATCAAATCAATCCTATTCAATTTCAATTAATATGAGGACTGGCTGCAAAGTTCTAAGCCTATGTGTGCAAGACCTATATAATGTTGATGTTTCCTTTTATTTTTCTATATAGTTTCCATCCAAGCTCAATTTTTT
The DNA here is from genome assembly GCA_963678685.1 of Patella ulyssiponensis. NCBI lineage: Eukaryota > Metazoa > Mollusca > Gastropoda > Patellidae > Patella > Patella ulyssiponensis. The sequence continues at coordinate 57,452,083 of OY783228.1, read as the reverse complement.
CATCAGTTATTTTCGGTGATTTTGAATTCGCAAAACGTTTTGAAAATATATTGATTCCAAGGCCACCACCCATTTTTGAAAGGAGGCTAACCCGAAAAGTAAAATAGATCACAAAATCACGAAGTAACACAGCCGTCAAGGTCAATTTTTTCATCAGTTGTTTTCGGTGATTTTGGATTCGCAAAATGTTTTGAAAATATATTGATTCCAAGGCCACCACCCATTTTTTAAAGGAGGCTAACCAGAAATGTATTGATTTCCCAGATTTGAGACGAAATCGCGAAACTGCGATCTATTTGATTATTTTCAAGCTGTTAATCAGAGTTATTCACGCGAAAACAACTTTGTCGGCACGGAAAACATCAAAGGCGAAATTTAAAATTTTGAAATACCAAAAATTCAACAATGAGCCAGGCTATCCCCAAATGTATTAATTTCAAAGATAGGAAACGAATTCAACAAACTACGGTTTATTCTGATAATTTACATGCCCGTTAATATCCATTTTTCACTATTTCTGATATTCAATTCAATATGGTGACTATCAAATCAAATCAAAATTCTACTGCCAACATTTTATAGCCACCTTTTCAAGGATTCAGAAAATATAACCCCCGTGTCTGTATGTAAAATAGCGTTTGAGGTTTTTACATTTCAAGATGGTGGCACTTCCGGGTTGAGCTACAAACTCCATTTTTTGTGTACGAATCAGTGGTCTCGTAGCTAGTACCTAAAAAAAATTCAAGATAATTTGACATATATTTCGTCGATTTTTTTGAAAATTTCGATCCTCAATTTCTCCAAGGCGAGATAATTTAGAAAATTTATAAAGTTATTTTTCAAGTCGCATCATTAAGGTTTACTTACATATTAAATTTCATGAAAATCGTACAACTACTAAAGAAGTTGTCGAGTTGGTCTAAACTTCCGGTTCGAAATCACAGCGACGAATTTTCGAAATTCGAAAATCCGAAATAGCAGATTTGAAGTAAATGTCTCAAGGTACTCATAGAAAAAAGAATTAATTAAATAGGTCAAATAGTCACAAAGTTACAGCATTGTAGGTCAAAAGCATTCGTTCGTAAAATTCGGTGATTTCGGATTCGTAAAACGTTTTGAAAATATATTTAATCAAGGTTCGCACCCCATTTTGGGGGGGGGGGGGGTAGGTCAAAGTTTCAGAAAGATCCTATGGTTAGATTCTGAGAAATCCGATTTGCAGAAAATACACACAAAAAAAATAATAATAACTAGATCTGCTACTGTCCCATGCAGATATGAAAGCTTTCATATTCATCGTCACGTGTCATTGATTGTATCAAGTATCCTAAATAAAAGGATAAGAAGAAAAAATTATCAAAATTGGTCAAAAACTCGCAAAATTTACAAGTCTAAATATAGTATGAAACATTGCACCCAGGCATAACAATAATCTGAAAACTAAAGGGAAATAACCGAAACTTGTATTACTGTAATGAGACGGATGAGAAAATGAAATGAAAATTGCCGGAAAAAAATTAAAAATGGCAGGTTGGACAGGCGACCTTACTCCTTGTCACGTACAACAGGGCATTCGAAAACACTCTAGTTAACTCAATGACAGGCGCACGTGCTAACCATTCAGTCGCCCAACCCCCCTTTGAAATCAGACACGTGCAATATGTCATATAGGAAGAATAACAAGCCGCTCACAACAAAATGGTAAATTAATGAGTTTAGGGCAAAAAGGTGTCTACAGCACCCGGTGTTCCCAGGCGGTCACCCATCCAAGTACTAACCTGGCCCGACGTTGCTTAACTTCAGTGATCGGACGAGAACTGGTGTTTTCAACATGGTGTGGCCGTAGACGAGAGAAGGTGGACAGAACCCTTAGTTATACTTACTTGAATTGACCCGCTTATTGATATTTTGGGGGGGTTTTGTCGGTTTTAAAAAGGCGTCTACAGCACCCGGTGTTCCCAGGCGGTCACCCATCCAAGTACTGACCGGGCCCGACGTTGCTTAACTTCAGTGATCGGACGAGAACTGGTGTTTTCAACGTGGTGTGGCCGTAGACGAGAGAAGGTGGACAGAACCCGTAGTTATACTTACTTGAATTGACCCGCTTATTGATTTTTTTTTGTTTTTTGTCGGTTTTAAAAAGGCCTCTACAGCGCCCGGTGTTCCCAGGCGGTCACCCATCCAAGTACTGACCGGGCGCGACGTTGCTTAACTTCAATGATCGGACGAGAACTGGTGTTTTCAACGTGATGTGGCCGTAGACGAGAGAAGGTGGACAGAACCCGTAGTTATACTTACCTGAATTGACCCGCTTATTGATTTTTTTTTTGTTTTATGTCCTTTTTAAAAAGGCGTCTACAGCACCCGGTGTTCCCAGGCGGTCACCCATCCAAGTACTGACCGGGCGCGACGTTGCTTAACTTCAATGATCGGACGAGAACTGGTGTTTTCAACGTGATGTGGCCGTAGACGAGAGAAGGTGGACAGAACCCGTAGTTATACTTACCTGAATTGACCCGCTTATTGATTTTTTTTTTGTTTTATGTCCTTTTTAAAAAGGCGTCTACAGCACCCGGTGTTCCAAGGCGGTCACCCATCCAAGTACTAACCGGGCCCGACGTTGCTTAACTTCAGTGATCGGACGAGAACTGGTGTTTTCAACGTGGTATGGCCGTAGACGAGAGAAGGTGGACAGAACCCGTAGTTATACTTACCTGAATTGACCCGCTTATTGATTTTTTTTTTGTTTTTTGTCGGTTTTAAAGATAGGTTGCCAGGCAACGAAACATACGCCCACAGCAGCTAAATCGTCCGGGCAGTCAACAAGGGTTGTCGCATATTTTTACTTTTTTTTGGGTAATAAAACATTTGTAATACACTAAAATCTGAGTAACAACTCATTATGTAATTATCTGAGAATCATTAGAATTTGTTTGCTTTTTATAAAGTTTTGCCCCAAGCTAACAATTAGTATAGGAAACATTTAACATCATGGATTTAGCTGTTCAGTTATCAAAATTCATTGAAAATCAAAATACTTGTTCGTTTCAACACCTTAAACTCTGTGTATCAATCTGAAGTCAATCGGATGATTTATAAGTTTGGCATCTACAGCGCCACAAGGTTTTTCGAAGTCATCAAGGGAGATAACTCTAGAAGTAATTATTTGAAATCGATGAAAATCAGTAGGCTTTTTCGTCTCAGGACCTTAAACAGTGTGTGTAAATTTAAAGTCAATCGGATATTAACTTTGGCCTCTAGAGCAACCACAGGATTTTTTGATCTGATCAAGGGCCATAACTCTGGCACTAATTATCGGAAATTGATGCAAATCAATAGGCTTCTTCGTCTTATGACCTTAAACAATGTGTATAAATTTAAAGTCAATCGGATATTAACTTTGGCTTTTAGAGCGTCCACAAGATTTTTTGAAGTGATCAAGGGAGATAACTTTGGCACTAATTATCGGAAATCGCTGAAAATCAATAGGCTTCTTCGTCTTATGACCTTAAACACTGTGTATAAATTTAAAGTCAATCGGATATTAACTTTGGCTTTTAGGGCGTTCACAAGATTTTTTGAAGTGATCAAGGGCCATAACTCTGGCACTAATTATCGGAAATTGCTGAAAATCAATAGGCTTCTTCGTCTTATGACCTTAAACACTGTGTATAAATCTAAAGTCAATCGGATATTAACTTTGGCTTTTAGAGCGTCCACAAGATTTTTTGAAGAGATCAAGGGCCATAACTCTGGCACTAATTATCGGAAATCGCTGAAAATCAATAGGCTTCTTCGTCTTATGACCTTAAACACTGTGTATAAATTTAAAGCCAATCGGATATTAACTTTGGCCTCTAGAGCGTCCACAAGATTTTTTGAAGTCGTCAAGGGCCATAACTCTGGTAGTTATTATCGGAAATCGCTGAAAAACAATAGGCTTCTTCGTCTCATGACCTTAAACACTGTGTATAAATTTAAAGTCAATCGGATATCAACTTTAGCCTCTAGAGCGTCCACAAGCAATTGTGGACGCCGGACGGACGGACGGACGGACGGACGGACCGACCGACGGACGGGGGCGACGACAATATACGACCACATTTCAATGTGGGCGTATAAAAAGGCCTCTACAGCACCCAAGTACTGACCGGGCCCGACGTTGCTTAACTTCAGTGATCGGACGAGAACTGGTGTTTTCAACGTGGTGTGGCCGTAGAAGAGAGAAGGTGGACAGAACCCGTAGTTATACTTACCTGAATTGACCCGATTATTGATTTTTTTTTTGTTTTTTGTCAGTTTTAAAAAGGCGTCTACAGCACCCGGTGTTCCCAGGCGGTCACCCATCCAAGTACTGACCGGGCCCGACGTTGCTTAACTTCAGTGATCGGACGAGAACTGGTGTTTTCAACGTGGTATGGCCGTAGACGAGAGAAGGTGGACAGAACCCGTAGTTATACTTACCTGAATTGACCCGCTTATTGATTTTTTGTTGGGGGGGGGGGGGCGGTTTTAAAAAGGCGTCTACAGCACCCAGTGTTCCCAGGCGGTCACCCATCCAAGTACTGACCGGGCCCGACGTTGTTTAACTTCAGTGATCGGACGAGAACTGGTGTTTTCAACGTGGTGTGGCCGTAGACGAGAGAAGGTGGACAGAACCCGTAGTTATACTTACCTGAATTGACCCGCTTATTGATTTTTTTTTGGGGGGGGGTGTCGGTTTTAAAAAGGCGTCTACAGCACCCGGTGTTCCCAGGCGGTCACCCATCCAAGTACTGACCGGGCCCGACATTGCTTAACTTCAGTGATCGGACGAGAACTGGTGTTTTCAACGTGGTGTGGCCGTAGACGAGAGAAGGTGGACAGAACCCATACTTGTGCTTACTCAAATTCTTTTTGTGTCTTTTTCTCTGGGGAGACGGGCCGAGCGGAGAGCTGGAGTGGTGCAAAAGAGTGCGCGCTGTGGTCTGATTGGCGGAAAATTGTTTTTTTAACGAAGAATCAGGGCAAAAAGGCGTCTACAGCACCCATTGTTCCCAGGCGGTCACCCATCCAAGTACTAACCGGGCCCGACGTTGCTTAACTTCAGTGATCGGACGAGAACTGGTGTTTTCAACGTGGTATGGCCGTAGACGAGAGAAGGTGGACAGAACCCGTAGTTTTACCTGAATTGACCCGCTTATTGATTTTTGTTTTGTTTTTTGTATTTAATTGTTTTAAAGAGATTTAATAATGCCAGACTAATATTAAAATAAAGTTTTAAATTAAGAATAATTAATTATTGGTCTAATGCAATGAAATGATTTGATTTGACGGATGAAATGTACGATGGGTGTCCATTTTTTGTTCTACTCCTGATATTTTGGACTGTTGATCGATGGTTTCATATAAAAAAACTACCGATAAGACTCTTTGGAGAAGAAGTTCCCAAAAAATATGTTGACTTTACGAGAAAGACCTCTAAACATGCTCCAAATTGTAAAAATACGACTTTTTGGATTTTCAATCTCTTTTTTTCGGCTATCCCTGATATTTAAAAAAAATGATACAATGAATTCACACAACAGGCTAGCTATTAGACTCTCGATTGACAAGAGTTTCACCACCCTACCTTCATTATAACCGAAGTTATTTTGCCCTAAAGAATCAATTCATCAGCATGCTTATCTCTGCTTACCCTAGGCAGAAAATGCTCATCTTTGCACTCAATCATGACATTCACCTAGTGAACGTCTACACCAAGATTGAACATTCTAGCTCAATTAGAAGGAGAGTTATTTTGTTTCAAAGTCTCGGCCCTTCAAATCGCTACTACTTTTCATATTCACTTCAAAATGGCAACCATCAGTTGACCTTAAACCAAATTCTGCTCCCTGCGATTTTTGGGCCATCCTTCAAGGATTCAGAAAATATAACTCCCGTGTCTGTAAGTAAAATAGCAAAAAAGCCTTAGGGATTTTTCATGTTTCAAGATGGTGGCACTTCCGGTTCGATCGACAAACTCCATATTTTGTGTAGGAATCAGCAATTATTTGTCGAGTAGTGAAAATTTTTTAGGTCATTCTGACCTATATTTTGACGATTTTTTTTAAAACTTTGATCCTTAATTTCACCAAGGGGAGATTATTTAGAAAATTTCTCATTATATTTTCGAAGTCACATCGGTAAGATCTACTTATATACTAAATTTCATGAAAATCGTACAACTATTAAAGAAATTGTCAAATTGGTCTAAACTTCCGGTTCGAAATCACAGCGACGAATTTTCGAAATTAGAAAATGTGAAATTGCAGATGAAAATGATATTTTTCAAGGTATTCAAAGAAAAAAGAATTAGTAAAATCAGTCAAAAAATAGCAAAGTTACGACTATGCATTGTCAGTTTTTTCGTTCGTAAAATTCGGTGATTTCGAATTCGCACAACGTTTTGAAAATATATTTAATCTACAGCCACCACCCATTTTTGGGGGGTAGGTCAAAGTTTCAGAAACATCCTATGGTTAGATTCTGTGAAATCCGATTTGCAGGAAAAACACAAAAAAAAAAAATAATAATAATCTTAACAGAAACAATAAGCTTTCATATGAAATATGAAAGCTTAACTAGATCTGCTACTGTCCCATGCAGATATGAAAGCTTTCATATTCATCGTCACGTGTCATTGATTGTATCAAGTATCCTAAATAAAAGGATAAGAAGAAAAAATTATCAAAATTGGTCAAAAACTCGCGAAGTTACAAGTCTAAATAACAAATTGCACCCAGGCATAACAATAATCTGAAATTAGAAAATGTGAAATTGCAGATGAAAATGATATTTTTCAAGGTATTCAAAGAAAAAAGAATTAGTAAAATCAGTCAAAAAATAGCAAAGTTACGACTATGCATTGTCAGTTTTTTCGTTCGTAAAATTCGGTGATTTCGAATTCGCAAAACGTTTTGAAAATATATTTAATCAACAGCCACCACCCATTTTTGGGGGGTAGGTCAAAGTTTCAGAAACATCCTATGGTTAGATTCTGTGAAATCCGATTTGCAGGAAAAACACAAAAAAAAAAATAATAACTAGATCTGCAAAGCAGATATTAAAGCTTTCATATTAACAGTCACTTCCTGTCACATGTCATGGGTCATGTAAATAATCTCATCAACAAAAAAAAAATCATTAAAATCGGTCAAAATATAGCGAAGTTTTTATGATTTTTCAATCGTAAACAACTTTATCGGCACGGAAAACATCAAAGACAAAATTCGAAAATGTGACATTTTCAAATAACAACATTTCGACCCTGATCCCGGCTATCCAGAAATGTATTCATTTTGGAAATAGGAGACATATTCTCCAAACTACGGCCTATTGCTTTCATTCACGTGCTCGTTAATGTCGATTTTTCACCTTTTCTCATATTCAGTTCGAAATGGTGACCATCACGTGACCGAAATCAAAATTCTGATCCGATAGAATTTTAGGCATTCCTTCAAGGATTCCGAAAATGTAACTCCCATGTCTGTAAGTAAAATATCGCAAAAGCCTTTGTGATTTTTCACGTTTCAAGATGGCGGCACTTCCGGTTCGATCCACAAACTCTATATTTTGTGTACGAATCAGTATTTACTTATCTAGAATCTAAAAAAAAAATCAGGTCATTCTGACCTATATTTCTTCGATTTTTTTGAAAACTTTGATACCTAATTTCACCAAGGGGAGATAATTTAGAAAATTTCTAAGGACATCTTTAAAGTTGCATCGGTAAGATCTACTTACATACTAAATTTCATGAAAATCGTAGAACTATTAAAGAAGTTGTCAAGTTGGTCTCAACTTCAGGTTCGAAATCACAGCGACGAATTTTCGAAATTCGAAAATCTGAAACTGCAGTTGAAAATGATTTTTGTCAGGGTACTCAAAGAAAAAAGAATTAGTAAAACAGGTCAAATAGTCACAGAGTTACAGTAATGCAGGTCAAATTCACTCGTTCGTAAAATTCGGTGATTTCGAATGCTTTAAACGTTTTGAAAATATATTTAATCAATACTCACCACCCATTTTTGGGTGGGTAGGTCAAAGTTTCAGAAACATAATATGGTTAGATTCTGAGAAATCCGATTTGCAGGAAACACATGTTGACTTTACGAGAAAGACCTTTAAACATGCTCTAAATTGTAAAAATACGACTCTTTGGATTTTCAATCTCTTTTTTTCGGCTACCTCGGACATTTAAGAAAAAATGATACAATGATTTCACACAACAGGTTAGCTATTAGACTCTCGATTGACAAGAGTTTCATCGCCCTCCCTTCATTATAACCAAAGTTATCGTGCCCTAAAGAATCAACAAATCAGCTTGCTTATCTCTGCTTACCCTAGGCAGAAAATGCTTATCTTTGAACTCAATCAAGACAGTGACCTAGTGAACGTCTACACCAAGTTTGAACATTCTAGCTCAATTACAAGGAGAGTTATTGTGTTCCAAATTCTCGACCCTTCAAATTGCTTCTATTTTTTACTTTCACTTCAAAATGGCGACTATCAATTGACCTAAATCAAAATTCTACTCCGAACGTTTTTTAGGCCATCCTTGAAGGATTCAGAAAATATAACTCCCGTGTATGTAAGTAAAATAGCAAAAAAGCCTTTGTGATTTTTCACGTTTCAAGATGGCGGCACTTCCGGTTCAATCCACAAACTCAATATTTCGGGTACGAATCAGTATTTACTTATCTAGTATCCAAAAAAAACATCAGGTCATTCTGACCTATATTTCTTCGATTTTTTTGAAAACTTTGATCCTTAATTTCACCAAAGGGAGATAATTTAGAAAATTTCTATTTATATTTTTGAAGTCACGTGGGTAAGATCTACTTACATACTAAATTTCATGAAAATCGTAGAACTATTAAAGAAGTTGTCAAGTTGGTCTCAACTTCCGGTTCGAAATCACAGCGACGAATTTTCGAAATTCGAAAATCTGAAACTGCAGTTGAAAATGAGTTTTGTCAAGGTACTCAAAGAAAAAAGAATTAGTAAAATAGGTCAAATAGTCACAGAGTTACAGTAATGCAGGTCAAATTCACTCGTTCGTAAAATTCTGTGATTTCGAATTCGTAAAACGTTTTGAAAATATATTTAATCAAAAACTGCCACCCAGTTTTGGGGGGGTAGGTCAAAGTTTCAGAAAGATCCCATGTTTAGATTCTGAGAAATCCGATTTGCAGAAATGACACAAAAAAAAAAAATAATAATAACAATAATAATCTTAACAAAAACAATAAGCTTTCATATGTAATATGAAAGCTTAATAATCTTAACAGAAACAATAAGCTTTCATATGAAATATGAAAGCTTAACTAGATCTGCTACTGTCCCATGCAGATATGAAAGCTTTCATATTCATCGTCACGTGTCATTGATTGTATCAAGTATCCTAAATAAAAGGATAAGAAGAAAAAATTATCAAAATTGGTCAAAAACTCGCGAAGTTACAAGTCTAAATAACAAATTGCACCCAGGCATAACAATAATCTGAAATCAGCCGTGGGAGGAAACCGAAGGACACGGAAAAAACCCACGAGGTTGGACACCATACTCCATGTCACGTGTAACCTGGAAATCGAAACGATGCCGGTTGACTCAATGACAGACGTTACGATACAGCGCGCACATGCTAACCATTCAGCCATTCAGACTCCCTAAAATCGGTAAATTGCTGACTTATAGCAAGAAACAGTTCAACCGGGCATTTCAATTGAAACAACGCCAGCTGACTCAATGACAGATGTTACGATACAGTGCGCAGGTGCTAACCATTCAGCCACGCAACCTCCCTAAATTTGGCAAATTGCTGACCTACAAGGAGAAACATTTCAACCGGGCGAAATTTTCTATTTTAACAGTTTAATTTGCACATTACCTTTAATTATCAACCGAATATTACAAAACTTTTAAAAATAAGCTCCCCCTGACCAGCTTAATCGTTCGCAATAAACGTTTGCCCCCTAAAATGAGCAAATTGCTGACTTTAAAGTGAGAAACATTACTACCGGGCGAAATTTTCTGTTTTATCACTTTTACAGTACAGTACAGTACAACCGATTATTACAAAACTTTAAAAATAAAAGAGAAAGAGATAAATGCGGCTTAACGTCCATTCGACACAAACTAGGTCATTTCGGGACTAACATATAGATGGGACGAAAAACCAAGGTCCCGTCTACACATTGGAGTGCACGTAAAATATCCCTAAGCAGTTGGAATTCGATACTGTTGAATAAGCTCTATACGATGACTATGTAAACCATTATTAATCGATGAAGGTGTTAAAATGTACACAATATAAACAGTATTAATCTAAATCAATAACATAAATGATTACAAATATTTTTTTTAGATAGTTTTAAAATAGAAAACAAATAACTATATCAAATCAAACCTATTCAATTTCAATTAATATGAGGACTGGCTGCAAAGTTCTAAGCCTATGTGTGCAAGACCTATATAATGTTGATGTTTCCTTTTATTTTTCTATATAGTTTCCATCAAAGCTCAATTTTTTCATCAGTTATTTTCGGTGATTTTGGATTCGCAAAACGTTTTGAAAATATATTGATTCCAAGGCCACCACCCATTTTTGAAAGGAGGCTAACCAGAAAAGTAAAATAGATCACGAAATCACGAAATAACACAGCTGTCAAGGTCAATTTTTTCATCAGTTGTTTTCGGTGATTTTGGATTCGCAAAACGTTTTGAAAATATATTGATTCCAAGGCCACCACCCATTTTTTAAAGGAGGCTAACCAAAAATGTATTGATTTCCCAGATTTGAGGCGAAATCGCGAAACTGCGATCTATTTGATTATTTTCAAGCTGTTAATCGGAGTTTTTCACGCGAAAACAACTTTGTCGGCACGGAAAACATCAAAAGCGAAATTTGAAATTTTGCAATTATCAAATGCCAAAAATTCGACAATGAGCCAGGCTATCCCCAAATGTATTAATTTCAAAGATAGGAAACGAATTCAACAAACTACGGTTTATTCTGATAATTTACATGCCCGTTAATATCCATTTTTCACTATTTCTGATATTCAATTCAATATGGTGACTATCCATTGACTTAAATCAAAATTCTACTGCCAACATTTTATAGCCATCCCTTCAAGGATTCAGAAAATATAACCCCCGTGTCTGTATGTAAAATAGCAAAATGGCGTTTGAGGTTTTTACATTTCAAGATGGTGGCACTTCCGGGTTGAGCTACAAACTCCATTTTTTGTGTACGAATCAGTGGTCTCGTAGCTAGTACCTAAAAAAAAATTCAAGATGATTTGACCAATATTTCGTCGATTTTTTTGAAAATTTCGATCCTCAATTTCTCCAAGGGGAGATAATTTAGAAAATTTCTAAAGTCATTTTTCAAGTCGCATCATTATGGTTTACTTACATATCAAATTTCATCAAAATCGTACAACTACTAAAGAAGTTGTCGAGTTGATCTAAACTTCCGGTTCGAAATCACAGCGACGAATTTTCGAAATTCGAAAATCCGAAATTGCAGATTTGAAGTAAATGTCTCAAGGTACTCATAGAAAAAAGAATTAATTAAATAGGTCAAATAATCACAAAGTTACAGCATTGTAGGTCAAAAGCATTCGTTCGTAAAATTCGGTGATTTCGGATTCGTAAAACGTTTTGAAAATATATTTAATCAAGGTTCGCACCCCATTTTTGGGGGGGTAGGTCAAAGTTTCAGAAAGATCCTATGGTTAGATTCTGAGAAATCCGATTTGCAGAAAATACATAAAAAAAAAAAAATAATAATAATAATAATAACTTTAACAGAAACAATAAGCTTTCATATGTAATATGAAAGCTTAATAATAATAAGAATAACTAGACCTGCATGCAGGAATGACGGGTTTCACTGGTGCCATGTTACCTTTGAACTTGAACTTGTGTCAATTTCGGTGCCACGTTACTCTTTAACATATGTCACTTCCGGTACCAATGAAACCAATATACAGGCTTCCACATAAGAATTGCACACATCAAATAAAATGGAAACAGAATCAAACAAATCCAGCAATATCATTTCATTTTATACATTTGTTACATGTAATTGATCCTGACAAAATTACAGTACTTCCGGTGATAATGTAAATGTTCCATTAGTTTTATGAAATCAGAAATGGCATAAGGCATCACATGGTGAAAATTTTATGTAAATCGAATAATAATTGCCACTTTTATAGACCAAAAACCTTGAAAAGTGACGTGTAGAAAATCGTCTATTTCTCGGCAACTGTACAAGTTAGAAACCATTTTTTGATATTTATATGACCGTATGGGTTTAATCTATTTGTTGATTGGAATCAAATATCATAATTGTATAAACATTACAAATCAGACTCATTTGAATAAAATATCGGCTTTGAAGGCTTAAAATACAGTTTTTGCCAAAATGACGTTACTTCCGGTGATAATGAAAACTTTAAATTAGTTTTTTAACATCGTCTATGACATTAGGCTTCAAAGGGTGAAAATTTTATGAAAATCGAATAATAATTGACACTTTTATGGGCCAAAAACCTTCAAAAGTGACTTTTAGAAAATCGCCTATATCTCGGCAAACGAACAAGTTAGAAACAATTTTATGATATCTTTTTGACCGTATGAGTTTTGTTAATATGTGAATTTAAACCAAAAATTAATTTTATTATTATATGTGACATAATTCTTGGTTGAAAAAAATATCGATTTTAAAAGTTAAAAATTGAGTTTTTGACTAAATGACGTCACTTCCGGTGTCAATTTTAAATAGTAATCAACATGATATGACGCAGACTTGCTTTTTGAATCAAATGATGTCACTTTTGTGAATATCCATTAATAATTGACTATTTTACAGGCAAAATTACGAAAACAGTGACTTATGCAAAACTGCCCATTTCTCGGCAACTGCTTATTTTAGAAACTAATTTTAACATACATTCTCTTCGTATGGATTATAGTTACAGGTTTATAAAAGTTAAGTAAAAATATTTTAAAATCTGAAAAGCCTGAATGGGTTGTAAATAGGTCAATTTTACGCCTTTTTTCACCTCTTAATCCAATTTGCTAGAAAATGAAATAGAAATTAAAAAAACTGCTTCCGCCATTTTTTGCGCCTTGAAAGGACACACTCTTTGAGTCATATAATTTTTCCAAAAAATAATATTTGTTTAAGAAGAAGGAAACTAACCGTCAAAATTGTAGATTTTGGTAAAATTATGCCACTTCCGGTGCCGACAGATAACACTTTTGGTAATAAAAAAAATGACAATTGAGACAACGAAGCATATGAACTTTGTTTTATACAAATCGAACAATAAAAATTTAATCTAGGACTAAAAAAGTGAATTAGCCAATGGCGGCCAAGGAAAATTACTGTGACAAATTTTTTTAACATTTTTGCGCTAGTCAGACGACTCTTTAATTCTGTGCACAACACGACTAAAAAATATTCATAAATAAAAAAGTTTTTTGTAAAATTTTAAATTTTCGAAATTTGGCGCCTAATATCTTCGAAGATTCACGGAAAATCAAAAATCGAAAGTAGCGTAGCTATGTGCCCTGTCTCCGGCTATGCCAAAATGTATCGAAAGTTAAAATCCAATGATTATTGTTAAAATTACTTTATTTTCAAAAACGATAACTTCTGTGATTTCGGACATTTCGCATTGTCGCAGAACGTTCAAAATAGCTTTATCCTCTAAGTCACACCCACTTTCCCAGTAAAACCGAAGAAATCGTAACGATGCAACACGTAGTTGCTGAGATCTATTCAAATTGGAATCTGAATAATAATAATAATAATAACTAGACCTGCATAGCAGTGCTGAATCGGCTTTCAGGGTCCTTTATATCATTGCCATGCTTTTAAATTTACCTTTATACTGTAAACGACCGATAGGACTCGGGGTAACAGAAGTTTAAGAAGTGAAATAGAAGTAGTTTTCGAGATAAACGGGTCTGAAAAGGCTCCAAAAAAAGAGGAAAATACTACATTTTCGGCATCTCATAATCTATTGCCTAACCATCGAATTTGTATCATTCTGATATCATATAAAAGTCCAAAAAGGAAAATACTAGATCTTCAGCGTCCCGTAATATTTGTCATTGAACACGCCATCTTGAGTCGGATCGAGCAAAATCTAATTTTGGAGTAGAGGCAAATAAGTAAAAATATTGATGAGATGTTCTCAAAAATGACTCTATAAATATACTATCTATCGACACAAAAGATCAAAATAGCAATAAAAGATTTTAGAACACCTTTATTTGAACGTTTTGTAAGAGTACCGTATTTTTAAATCTGTCCTATTTCTTAAAATTCTTGGAGAAATTAGTTATGTTTCTTCGCTCGCTATGGAACGACCTCTGCAAACCTGCAGTGCTGAATCGGCTTTCAGGAATCAGACAGGAAGTGCGTCATACAATAGCCGATCCATCGAGCTACCAAACGATACTGTAGTTGTTATGATTCAGTGACACCCTTTATCAGATTTGTAAAAGTAATATATGCTTGCAAATACACCGGTCAAAATTGTAAAATCTGGCAAAATTACTTCACTTCCGGTGCCAAAAGAAATCATTATCGGTAACAAATAAGTTGAGAATTCGCAATTGAGAATTGTTTTATACATATCAGGCAATAAATAATAAACTTGGAACCCATAAACTGAAATTAAAAGGTAAAAAGACGTAAAAAGTGATCCTTAGAAAATTGGTTATTTCTCGACAAGGGAACATGCTAGAAGCAATTTTTTGATATCAGTATGATTATATTGATCCAATCTAAATGGCCATTAGAATCAAACGTTATAACGTTAAACAAATAATAAATATAACTCACTTCAAAAAAATATTTGTTTTGAAGTCTAAAAATACGTTTTTTGCAAATATGACATTACTTCCGGTGATAATGGAAATGTTAAATCAGATCATTGCAATCATAAATTGCATAAGGCATCACATGGTGAAAATTGTATGAAAATTGAATAATAATTGACATTTTTATAGACCAAAAAGCTTGAAAAGTGACTTGTAGAAAATCGTCTATTTCTCGGCAACCGTACAAGTTAGAAACTTTTTTGTGATATCTGTATGATCGTATGGGTTCATGCTATTCGTTGATGGGATTCAAATATCATAATTTTAAAAATATTATAAAAGAGACCCATTTGAATAAAATATTTGTTTTTTAGGTTAAAAATACAGTTTTTGCCAAAATGACGTCATTTCCGGTAACAGTGAAACTGTAAAATTGGCTTAACCTAGTCCAAATTAGCATTAGGCATCAAATAAAAGAAAAATATTGAAAATTGGATAATAATTTACTCTTTTATAGGCAAAATAACTTGAAAAGTGATGCATGCAAAATTGCATATTTCTCGGCAACTGCTCATATTGCAAACTATTTTTAGCATACATTCTCTTCGTCTGGATTATGGCTACGAGTTTATGAAAGTTACGAATAAATAGTTCAAAATATAAAGACGTTGAATGGGTTGTAATAACTGAATTTTACCTTTTTTTTTACATTTTATTCGAAATTGCCCGAAAATGAAATCGAAATTTAAGAATCTGAGCCAAACATTTTATGCGCCTTTACAGGGCGCATACTTTTTGCTATATCAGGTTTCGAAAAAAAATAATATTTGCTGTCAAAAAGTGGTACTTAACTCTCAAAATTGTAGTTTTTGTTAATATTACGCAATTTCCGTTGCGTGCAGAAAAATGTTACAATTGACATCACGAAGCATATGCACTTTGTTTTATACAAATCGAACAATAAATAATTAATCTAGGTACGAAAAACTAAATTAGCCAATGGCGACTAAAGAAAATTACTGAGACAAAATTCTTTCTCACTTATGCTCAAGTAGGGTGATACTTTAACTCTGTGTAAACTACCATCAAAAAATATTCATAAATAAAAAAGTTTTCTGTAAAAATGTAAAAAAATTCAAAATATCAGAGATTTTTTCGACTACTTCCGGTTTTTCGATCATTGTCGGAATTGCTTTAACAAGTTGATTAGATACTGAACTTCCTGTAACAGAAATATCAGAAACATTCATTTAGTAATTTTTGAAAAAAAGATAAATAAAAGAGCATTTTCAATAATTTAATGATTTTTCAACTTTTTTCAAAGATTGATGTCATTTTTGGACCACCTATAATATTGCAACGCTTTTATTATTAGATGCACACGCTAGGCCACCGATAGGACTCTGAGTAAAAAATGTTTAAGAAAAATCGTAGGTGTCGTTTTCGAGAAAAAGTCGTCTCAGAATGCTCCAAAACAGAAAATACGTAGTTTTCAGCGTACCATAATTTATTTCCTAAGAATCAAATTCGTGTTATTGAGATGTTCTACGATCGTCTATTAATGGAACTATCCAACGACACTTTAATTGTTTTGGTCCACTAATATGTGACAGAGAATTCGAACTTTTGGCAAGAGCTCCAATTCTATTTTATCTTTTTTACATTTTTCGTCGTTTTTTGAACTACTTCCGGTATACGAATCATTGTCGAGTAGTTTTCACATCCAGTTTTGGAGTTTGCATGGGAACAGGGCTCTCTATTGATATACTACACTATACGATCAAATAAAATACTTCTGAGAAATCCTATGTTCAAAAGTGTTAAAAATGTCAAAATGTCAAAATATTGAAAATCAAATTTCAATAACTGCATACATATTATACATCATTAGAATCGTAATTAGGTCAGCTTTTTAAATATATATCTTTTTTTTGAAATCTCTTAAAATAAAAAAATAGTAGAGCATTTTCCAAAATTTCACGATTTTTTGACTTTTTTCAATTTTCAGTGCCTTTTTTGTCTTATTCCAATTATACGAAGGTCTTAATGGATGGATCCATGCTAAAGACTATCGGAAGGACCATCGATAGATAAAGTTTAAGAAAAATTGTTGGAGCAGTTTTCGAGATAAAGGCGTCCAAAAACGTTCCAAATCAAAAAATGCTTGATTTTCAGCGTGTCATATTTTACTTCTGGATCATCGTATCTGTATGAATTGGGTATCATACGATACTCCAATTCTGATGTAAACCAACGATACCTTAATCCATTTGATCGGTTGATATGGGACGAAGAAATCACGTTTTTCCCAAAGCCCCCATTTTTTGAGTTTTTTCAAAAAATCAGACATTATTTCGACTACTTCCGGTTTACGAATCGTTGTTGAAATTGCTTTATGCAGCTGTTTGGCAATATGGCTTTATGTTTCAGGGGTTTCAGAAATATCGTTTTATCCTTTCCAAAAAATATAAGGGTTACCAAATGGGCAGAAAATTTGAAAAAATTCGAAAAATAAAGGGCGATAACTCTGAATGAAACTTATATTACTGGAATCGCATAGACTTCAGGAATCCAAAAATGTAGGTCAAATTTGCAAATTTTGAAAAATAACAAAAATTGTCTCATAAACAACGTCTTTTCAATTTTCAAACGATAGAAGTCATAGACGAATGTTCGAAATTGAAAAATGTGAGATAGGCATTATCTCGCAAAAGATTCAGGGTTTCCGAAAATGTCATTTGATTAAAAATGGGTAAAGAATTGACAAAATTATGGCCGATTTTCAATATCATGACAACCTACAAAGTTCGGCCACTTCCGGTATGCGCAGAAGTTTGAAAAATAGTTTATGCACTAGCCACCACATGTTTTCCCGATAGAAAAGTTTGTTCCAGATCGATATCTGTTTTCGATCATGGAGAAATAGGCTCCCGCGGAAAAAAATAATAATAATAAGAACTAGACCTGCATAGCAAGGCTGAATCGGCTTTCAGGGTCCTTTATATCATTGCCATCCTTTTAAATTTACCTTTATACTCTAAACTACCGATAGGACTCGGGGTAACAGAAGTTTAAGAAGTGAAATAGAAGTAGTTTTCGAGATAAACGAGTCTGAAAAGGCTCCAAAAAAAGAGGAAAATACTACATTTTCGGCATCTCATAATCTATTGCCTAACCATCGAATTCGTATCATTCTGATATCATATAAAAGTCCAAAAAGGAAAATACTAGATCTTCAGCGTCCCGTAAAATTTGTCATTGAACACGCCATCTTGAGTCGGATCGCGCAAAATCTAATTTTGGAGTAAAATTTTGTTTTGAAGTCTAGAAATACGTTTTTTGCAAATATGACATTACTTCGGGTGATAATGGAAATGTTAAATCAGATCATTGCAATCATAAATGGCATAAGGCATCACACGGTGAAAATTGTATGAAAATTGAATAATAATTGACACTTTTATAGACCAAAAAGCTTGAAAAGTGACTTGTAGAAAATCGTCTATTTCTCGGCAACCGTACAAGTTAGAAGCTTTTTTGTGGTATCTGTATGATGGTATGGGTTCATGCTATTCGGTGTTGGGATTCAAATATCATAATTTTAAAAATATTATAAACAAAACTCATTTTAATAAAATATTTGTTTTTTAGGTTAAAAATACAGTTTTTGCCAAAATGACGTCATTTTCGGTCACAGTGAAACTGTAAAATTGGCTTAACCTAGTCCAAATTGGCATTAGGCATCGAATGAAAATTTTTTATTGAAAATCAGATAATAATTTACTATTTTATAGGCAAAATAACGTGAAAAGTGATGCATGCAAAATTGCATATTTCTCGGCAATTGCTCATATTACGACCTATATTTGCATACATTCTCCTCGTCTGGGTTATTACTACGAGTTTATGAAAGTTACGAATAAATAGTTCAAAATATGGAGACGTTGAATGGGTTGTAAATAACTGATTGTTACACTTTTTTTTAAATTTATTCGAAATTGCCCGAAAGCGAAATTGAAATTAAAAGATCTGAGCTAACGATTTGTGCCCCTTAGCAGCGCGCATCCTTTTTGCTATATCAGATTTCGAAAAAAATAATATTTGCTTTCAAAAAGTGGTACTGAACTGTCAAAATTGTAGTTTTTGTTAATATTACGCCACTTCCGTTGTGTGCAGAAAAATTTCACGGTAACAAGAAAAATTACAATTGAGACCACGGAGCATATGCACTTTGTTTTATACAAATCGAAAAATAAATAATTAATCTAGGTACGAAAAACTAAATTAGCCAATGGCGACTAAAGAAAATTACTGAGACAAAATTCGTTCTCACTTCTGCTCAAGTAGGGTGATACTTTAACTCTGTGTGAACTACCATCAACAAATATTCATAAATAAAAAAGTTTTCTGTAAAAATGTAAAAAAAATTCAAAATATCGGAGATTTTTTCGACTACTTCCGGGTTTTCGATCATTGTCGGAATAGCTTTAACAAGTCGATTAGATACTTAACTTTCTGTACCAGAAATGTCAGAAACATTCATTGAGTAGTTTTCGAAAAAAAGATAAATAAAAGAGCATTTTCAACATTTTAATGATTTTTCAACTTTTTTCAAAGATCGAGGTCATTTTTGGACCACCTATAATATTGCAACGCTTTTATTATTAAATGCACACGCTAGGCCACCGATAGGACTCTGAGTAAAAAATGTTTAAGAAAAATCGTAGGCGTCGTTTTCGAGCAAAAGGCGTCTCGGAATGCTCCAAAACGGAAAATACTTAGTTTTCGGCGTACCATAATTTATTTCCTAAGAATCAAATTCGTGTTATTTAGATGTTATACGATCGTCTATTAATGGAACTATCCAACGACACTTTAATTGTTTTGGTCCGCTAATATGTGACGGAGAATTCGAACTTTCGGCAAGAGCTCCATTTTTTTTCATCTTTTTTACATTTTTCTTCGTTTTTTGAACTACTTCCGGTATACGAATCATTGTCGAGTAGTTTTCACATCCAGTTTTGGAGTTTGCATGGGACAAAGGCTCTCTAATGATATACGACACTATACGATCAAATAAAATACTTCTGAGAAATCCTATGTTCAAAATTGTTAAAAATGTCAAAATGTCAAAATATTGAAAATTAAATTTCAATAACTGCATACATATTATACATCATTAGAATCGTAATTAGGTCAGCTTTTTAAATATATATTTTTTTTTTGAAAATCTCTTAAAATAAAAAAATAGTAGAGCATTTTCTAAATTTCACGATTGTTTGACTTTTTTCAATTTTCAGTCCCTTTTTTGTCTTATTCCAATTATACGAAGGTCTTAATGGATGGATCCATGCTAAAGACTATCGGAAGGACCATCGATAGATAAAGTTTAAGAAAAATCGTTGGAGCAGTTTTCGAGATAAAGGCGTCCAAAAACGTTCCAAATTTTATCTAAATCTTACACAATGTATCTTTAATGAAAAATGTATAATAATAACATCATTTATATCATGTATTAAAGTTACATTCCCGTGTACAAAGTGGGTGATTTGATGATATATTAGAACTAAAAACATATTCAAACTATTTAATTTATCATAATTTTGCTTCAAATCGTTCTCAAAACAATATAATTGCCAAGTATACCATGCTATAAAAATCTATCAAAAGAGGCCATGTTTGCGCCAGGTGATTACCCCTCTCCGTAACCATTGACAATGGCGGCGGAGAACAGGGGAGAATGCATTGCATACACAAGACGATGTTGTCTGTAAGCGCTGACAATTTACTACAAATATCGAATACTAATTAAATTTTCAGATTATCCACTGCTCGCGTCTTTTTCCGTGATTTTTATCCCAGAAAGTGTTGTACGTCTAACTCTTCATAAGGTTTTTCAACATGTACACAAATCGCTCAAGGTCGCAATAACCACTGGATAAATATTTATCTGGGAACCCAACTTTCATACTGCAGAATGGTTTCTAATCTGCTGTTCAGATTCTTATATCCACAGAATCGGGCCCGTAGCCAGCTCATAAAATTGGGGGGGGGGGGGCTACAGATCTTTTTGGAGGGGCTGAGGATGTGGCTGGCTAAGAATACTCCTAAGAAATCATTATTGTTGGCGAAATATTGGGGGGTGGGGGGGCTGCAGGCCCACACAGAATACATGTACTTTATATGTAAAAAACGCTTACAAAAATACATGTATACAGGTATAAGGCAACTGGGGGGGGGGGGATTGCGCCAGAATCAGGGGCGTAAAAATCCACTAGCCCGACGCCCGGGACTACCAAAACTAACCTACGGGTTAGTGACCTATTTAGCCGTACTAGTCCTGGGCTAGTGCCCTTTCATTGCTCATTTTTTCTGTGATTTAAACTAGATAAATGAGATGTGAAATACTGCACTTTTATTTCTTCAAACCAAAGGAAACTATAGTATATAACAATAGTTTTTCTGTAGTGAACACGGGAAGGCTGTACCTCTTCTATTTATAGTGGGGCTAAATATAGATCTCAGTCAATACAATCTAAAGTCATGTGATAATCTAGACTACAATGCATGATGGGGGATGTAAGAAGCACTTCCCACCTCTCGCAATTTAAAGTCATGTGATAATCTAGACTACAATGCATGATGGGAGATGTCCAGGCATCGATATTTCCGCGCACATGCGCACGGCGTGCGCAGGCACATTTGCTTTAAAAAACTTTTTTGCAGGCACATTTTTAACAAATTATTACTGTCACGTAAATCATGTAAAGTAAAGAATACTATATATTTTTTTTTGTTTCCTTTGATTACCGTATAATAATTTACTAGAATAAGCTAGTCGATGATAAAAACATCAGCACGCAAAGTTAGCGATTCCACCTGTGACTTATGACCTATCACCTGTGACCTCTGCTTAATTTAGTGACAATTCTAGTCGAATGCCGGTCGATGATTAAAAGAATAGCACGTGACGTATGAACTATCACCTGTGACCTCGGCGAACCCGTAAACACCAGTACCGTGTAGTAACCACATTTACACCTGATAATTCTATAACGATGGCTTCCTATCGAGTATCAAGTGGAAAAAAGAACAAAGTCTCTTGCCGAGTTTGTGGTGATGTTATTTTATTTCAAAATTATAAAGTGCATATACAGAGAAATCACCCCGCCGTAGACTGCAATGACCTACGGTCAAAAACAGACAAGTCCATGACATTCTTTTTCTCAAAACCTGCTGATTCTAAGCCTTCGTTCGGTGTCCGGTTCTCATGATAAAATGGCAGCCATTGTCGAAGCTATAGATGTTGATATGTCGGATACTGAGCAAAGTACAGAACTTGTTTGAACCCGGTAGTCTTCTATTCTATGTTTATATCAACCCCAAACAACAACAATATGCACATCAAACTTAATCTTTATTATCAAAGTAATCTATAATACATTAATACAATTTAGAAACCATAATGAAAAGGGTACTAAAATTTATCTATAATTTCTTCTTTTGCCGAGTCCAACCCAAGAAGCTTTCGTAAGCCCCCCTCCACCCACCCACAATCAATCATACTATATACCTGGCAATTGAATACTCTCTTTTTGAGTATGACCCTCATGCAGGCACATTTTCAAGTGTGTGCGCAGGCACACTCAACTTTTTTTGAGCCCTGGAGATGTCTACTTTAGTTTTTAGTTATATCGTAGAAATACATAAGGACCCGCGTTGTCCGCTATTTATCGGATATATTGTAATGAAAACTAGTTCAAATAACCAAGAACAAAACTTGGAATATTAATCAAATTAGTCCTTCAATTATATCCGGAGGCCACTTTCTGTTGGCACAGTATAAGATCGGGAACAGTATCCCGTGCGGTAACTTGATATGCGGTGGAGTTGAAAAATAGTCGTCATATGGATTGAGGCCCGGAAAAATTGTATACTCCACATCGATTTATATACTCCGTATAATATGGAATACAGTTCAGTTAGAAAGAATACATTTAATGTGGTCCAATGGGTGACAATCTGCAGTGTACATTATTGTCATTATTGACGACTAAAGTTTGTACCTTGTCCAACTACGGACTAGTGGAACTGGATGCCGGGCTAGTGTCTGACAGTAGACTACTAGCCTGGGGCTAGTGGATTAAAAAATATTTTTACACCCCTGGCCAGAATATGCCCCCTTTTTCATTAGTCATTTAAGGGCCGCAGCAACATTTTCAGCCAGGCGACCCATGCAAGCTCAATTTCGGTTCTCTTTTTCTCCATTACAACTTGGGTATATTTCTTATAAAGTACTGCGCATGGTGTTTCACCATAATGGTGACACAGTCTTTACCTTAGTGGTCTTCTGTCGTGGTCTGAGTGGGCTTTGCCCGAGTAGTCCTGGGTCTGAGTTGTCATGCATTTAGGAATAGTAGAATATCTTCATCAACTTGCATTTGCAAGAAAATGGGAAAATGTTAAGATATGATCCCCTTAACAAATTAGCCAGACCTATTATTCTTTTTCTTATTTTGCTGATAATATTTTAGCTGCTTGCTTCTAAACATAACTTTATTCATGCACAGTTGTTGGGTTTTTTTTACGTTGGTAATGTACGTGGAATGTGAGAAGTCTGTATTGTTTGGACACCCCAATGAGAGTTTTGTCTGCACATTCCTGGAATTTTTTGTCCAACAAATCAGTATACCATTTTGTCTCCGGTACAAGCCTGCCGTTTCCATCTAATTTGATTCACTGGTTAGCACATACCCTAAATTTTTCCCAGTTACTCGCAGTAAACGTTTTTAGCACGGTGTTTTCAAACAAAGTCTACACGGAGTATGCAGTTGTAGTTATCCTGCCGCTTTATCGCTTTATTAAACGTAAACAAACCAGTGACCTTTCACTCTACACGACCTTTTGACCCTTTCGTAGTGTGTGTGTGATTGACGAGCTATGTCAGGTGATCTATTAAAACCAAATCACCTTGAAATTCAAATAATAATAATAACTAGACCTGCAGACCTGCAGTGCGGAATCGGCTTTCAGGAATCAGACAGGAAGTGCGTCATACAATAGCCGATCCATCGAGCTACCAAACGATACTGTATTTGTTATGATTCAGTGACACCCTCTATCAGATTTGTAAAAGTAATATTTGCTTGCAAATACACCGGTCAAAATTGTAAAATCTGGCAAAATTACTTCACTTCCGGTGCCAAAAGAAATCATTATCGGTAACAAATAAGTTGAGAATTCGCAATTGAGAATTGTTTTAAACATATCAGGCAATAAATAATAAACTTAGAACCCATAAACTGAAATTAAAAAGGTAAAAAACTTAAAAAGTGATCCTTAGAAAATTGGTTATTTCTCGACAAGGGAATATGCTAGAAGCAATTTTTTGAAATCAGTATGATTATATTGATCCAATCTAAATGGCCATTAGAATCAAACGTTATAACGTTAAACAAATAATAAATATAACTCACTTCAAAAAAATATTTGTTTTGAAGTCTAAAAATACGTTTTTTGCAAATATGAGACATTACTTCCGGTGATAATGGAAATGTTAAATCAGATCATTGCAATCATAAATGGCATAAGCCATCACATGGTGAAAATTGTATGAAAATGGAATAATAATTGACACTTTTATAGACCAAAAAGCTTGAAAAGTGACTTGTAGAAAATCGTCTATTTCTCGGCAACCGTACAAGTTAGAAACTTTTTTTGTGGTATCTGTATGATCGTATGGGTTCATGCTATTCGCTGATGGGATTCAAATATCATAATTTTAAAAATATTATAAACAAGACTCATTTGAATAAAATATTTGTTTTTTAGGTTAAAAATACAGTTTTTGCCAAAATGACGTCATTTCCGGTAACAGTGAAACTGTAAAATTGGCTTAACCTAGTCCAAATTGGCATTAGGCATCGAATGAAATTTTTTTTATTGATAATCGGATAATAATTTACTATTTTATAGGCAAAATAACGTGAAAAGTGATGCATGCAAAATTGCATATTTCTTGGCAATTGCTCATATTACGAGCTATTTTTTGCATACATTCTCCTCGTCTGGATTATTACTACGAGTTTATGAAAGTTACGAATAAATAGTTCAAAATATGAAGATGTTGAATGGGTTGTAAATAACTGATTGTTACACTTTTTTTTACATTTATTCGAAATTGCCCGAAAATGAAATTGAAATTAAAAAATCTGAGCTAACGATTTGTGCCCCTTTACAGCGCGCATCCTTTTTGCTATATCAGATTTCGAAAAAAATAATATTTGCTTTCAAAAAGTGGTACTGAACTGTCAAAATTATAGTTTTTGTTAATATTACGCCACTTCCGTTGCATGCAGAAAAATTTCACGGTAACAAGAAAAATTACAATTGAGACCACGGAGCATATGCACTTTGTTTTATACAAATCGAACAATAAATAATTAACCTAGGTACGAAAAACTAAATTAGCCAATGGCGCGACTAAAGAAAATTACTGAGACAAAATACTTTCTCACTTCTGCTCAATTAGGGTGATACTTTAACTCTGTGTAAACTACCATCAAAAAATATTCATAAATAAAAAAGTTTTCTGTAAAAATGTAAAAAAAAATCAAAATATCAGAGATTTTTTCGACTACTTCCGGTTTTATGATCAGTGTCGGAATAGCTTTAACAAGTTGATTAGATACTTAACTTCCTGTACCAGAAATGTCAGAAACATTCATTGAGTAATTTTTGAAAAAAAAGATAAATAAAAGAGCATTTTCAATAATTTAATGATTTTTCAACTTTTTTCAAAGATTGAGGTCATTTTTGGATCACCTATAATATTACAACGCTTTTATTATTAAATGCACACGCTAGGCCACCGATAGGACTCTGAGTAAAAAATGTTTAAGAAGAATCATAGGCGTCGTTTTCGAGAAAAAGGCGTCTCAGAATGCTCCAAAACGGAAAATACTTAGTTTTCGGCGTACCATAATTTATTTCCTAAGAATCAAATTCGTGTTATTTAGATGTTATACGATCGTTTATTAATGGAACTATCCAACGACACTTTAATTGTTTTGGTCCGCTAATATGTGACGGAGAATTCGAACTTTTGGCAAGAGCTCCATTTTTTTTCATCTTTTTTACATTTTTCTTTGTTTTTTGAACTACTTCCGGTATACGAATCATTGTCGAGTAGTTTTCACATCCAGTTTTGGATATTGATATACTACACTATACGATCAAATAAAATACTTCTGAGAAATCCTATGTTCAAAAGTGTTCAAAAGTGTTAAAAATGTAAAAAAGTAAAAATATTGAAAATTAAATTTCAATAACTGCAAACATATTATACATCATTAGAATCGTAATTAGGTCAGCTTTTTAAATATATATCTTTTTTTTGAAAATCTCTTAAAATAAAAAAATAGTAGAGCATTTTCCAAAATTTCACGATTTTTTTACTTTTTTCAATTTTCAGTCCCTTTTTTGTCTTATTCCAATTATATGAAGGTCTTAATGGATGGATCCATGCTAAAGACTACCGGGAGGACCATCGATAGATAAAGTTTAAGAAAAATCGCTGGAGCAGTTTTTGAGATAAAGGCGTCCAAAAACGCTCCAAATCAAAAAAATGCTTGATTTTCAGCGTGTCATATTTTACTTCTGGATCATCGTATCTGTGTGAATTGGGTATCATACGATACTCCAATTCCGATGTAAACCAACGATACCTTAATCCATTTGATCGGTTGATATGGGACGAAGAAATCACGTTTTTCCCAAAGCCCCCATTTTTTGAGTTTTTTTCAAAAAATCAGACATTATTTCGACTACTTCCGGTTTATGAATCGTTGTTGAAATTGCTTTATGCATCTGTCTGGCAATATGGCTTTATGTTTCAGGGGTTTCAGAAATATCGTTTTATCCTTTCCAAAAAATATAAGGGTTACAAAATGGGCAGAAAATTCGAAAAAATTCGAAAAATAAAGGGCGAAAACTCTGAATGAAACTTATATTACTGGAATCGCATAGACTTCAGGAATCCAAAAATGTAGGTCAAATTTGCAAATTTTGAAAAATAACAAAAATTGTCTCATAAACAACGTCTTTTCAATTTTCGAATGATAGAAGTCATAGACGAATGTTCGAAATTGAAAAATGTGAGATAGCCATTATCTCGCAAAAGATTCAGGGTTTCCGAAAATGTCATTTGATTAAAAATGGGTAAAGAATTGACGAAATTACGGCCGATTTTCAATATCATGACAACCTACAAAGTTCGGCCACTTCCGGTATGCACAGAAGTTTGAAAAATAGTTTATGCACTAGCCACCACATGTTTTCCCGATAGAAAAGTTTGTTCCAGATTGATATCTGTTTTCGATCATGGAGAAATAGGCTCTAACTAGACCTGCAGACCTGCAGTGCTGAATCGGCTTTCAGGAATCAGACAGGAAGTTCGTCATACAATAGCCAATCCATCGAGCTACCAATCGATACTGTAGTTGTTATGATTCAGTGAGACCCTCTATCAGATTTGTAAAAGTAATATTTGCTTGCAAATACACCAGTCAAAATTGTAAAATCTGGCAAAATTACTTCACTTCCGGTGCCAAAAGAAATCATTATCGGTAACAAATAAGTTGAGAATTCGCAATTGAGAATTGTTTTATACATATCAGGCAATAAATAATAAACTTAGAACCCATAAACTGAAATTAAAAAGGTAAAAAACTTAAAAAGTGATCCTTAGAAAATTGGTTATTTCTCGACAAGGGAATATGCTAGAAGCAATTTTTTGATATCAGTATGATTATATTGATCCAATCTAAATGGCCATTAGAATCAAACGTTAAACAAATAATAAATATAACCCACTTCAAAAAAGATAGGTTGCCAGGCAACGAAACATACGCCCACAGCAGCTAAATCGTCCGGGCAGTCAACAAGGGTTGTCGCATATTTTTACTTTTTTTTGGTAATAAAACATTTGTAATACACTAAAATCTGAGTAACAACTCATTATGTAATTATCTGAGAATCATTAGAATTTGTTTGCTTTTTATAAAGTTTTGCCCCAAGCTAACAATTAGTATAGGAAACATTTAACATCATGGATTTAGCTGTTCAGTTATCAAAATTCATTGAAAATCAAAATACTTGTTCGTTTCAACACCTTAAACTCTGTGTATCAATCTGAAGTCAATCGGATGATTTATAAGTTTGGCATCTACAGCGCCACAAGGTTTTTCGAAGTGATCAAGGGAGATAACTCTGGAAGTAATTATTTGAAATCGATGAAAATCAGTAGGCTTTTTCGTCTCAGGACCTTAAACAGTGTGTGTAAATTTAAAGTCAATCGGATATTAACTTTGGCCTCTAGAGCATCCACAGGATTTTTTGATCTGATCAAGGGCCATAACTCTGGCACTAATTATCGGAAATTGATGCAAATCAATAGGCTTCTTCGTCTTATGACCTTAAACAATGTGTACAAATTTAAAGTCAATCGGATATTAACTTTGGCTTTTAGAGCGTCCACTAGATTTTTTGAAGTGATCAAGGGAGATAACTTTGGCACTAATTATCAGAAATCGCTGAAAATCAATAGGCTTCTTCGTCTTATGACCTTAAACACTGTGTATAAATTTAAAGTCAATCGGATATTAACTTTGGCTTTTAGGGCGTTCACAAGATTTTTTGAAGTGATCAAGGGCCATAACTC
The DNA here is from genome assembly GCA_963678685.1 of Patella ulyssiponensis. Lineage (NCBI taxonomy): Eukaryota > Metazoa > Mollusca > Gastropoda > Patellidae > Patella > Patella ulyssiponensis. The sequence continues at coordinate 57,423,495 of OY783228.1, read as the reverse complement.
TGGCACTAATTATCGGAAATCGCTGAAAATCGATAGGCTTCTTCGTCTTATGACCTTAAACACTGTGTATAAATTTAAAGTCAATCGGATATTAACTTTGGCTTTTAGGGCGTTCACAAGATTTTTTGAAGTGATCAAGGGCCATAACTCTGGCACTAATTATCGGAAATTGCTGAAAATCAATAGGCTTCTTTGCCTTATGACCTTAAACACTGTGTATAAATCTAAAGTCAATCGGATATTAACTTTGGCTTTTAGAGCGTCCACAAGATTTTTTGAAGTGATCAAGGGAGATAACTTTGGCAATAATTATCGGAAATCTCTGAAAATCAATAGGCTTCTTCGTCTTATGACCTTAAACACTGTGTATAAATTTAAAGTCAATCGGATATTAACTTTGGCTTTTAGGGCGTTCACAAGATTTTTTGAAGTGATCAAGGGCCATAACTCTGGCACTAATTATCGGAAATTGCTGAAAATCAATAGGCTTCTTCGTCTTATGACCTTAAACACCGTGTATAAATCTAAAGTCAATCGGATATTAACTTTGGCTTTTAGAGCGTCCACAAGATTTTTTGAAGTGATCAAGGGCCATAACTCTGGCACTAATTATCGGAAATCGCTGAAAATCGATAGGCTTTTTCGTCTTATGACCTTAAACACTGTGTATAAATTTAAAGTCAATCGGATATTAACTTTGGCTTTTAGGGCGTTCACAAGATTTTTTGAAGTGATCAAGGGCCATAACTCTGGCACTAATTATCGGAAATTGCTGAAAATCAATAGGCGTCTTCGTCTTATGACCTTAAACACTGTGTATAAATCTAAAGTCAATCGGATATTAACTTTGGCTTTTAGAGCGTCCACAAGATTTTTTGAAGTGATCAAGGGCCATAACTCTGGCACTAATTATCGGAAATTGCTGAAAATCGATAGGCTTCTTCGTCTTATGACCTTAAACACTGTGTATAAATTTAAAGCCAATCGGATATTAACTTTGGCCTCTAGAGCGTCCACAAGATTTTTTGAAGTCGTCAAGGGCCATAACTCTGGTAGTTATTATCGGAAATCGCTGAAAAACAATAGGCTTCTTCGTCTCATGACCTTAAACACTGTGTATAAATTTAAAGTCAATCGGATATTAACTTTAGCCTCTAGAGCGTCCACAAGCAATTGTGGACGCCGGACGGACGGACGGACGGACGGACGGACGGACGGACGGACGGACGGACGGACGGACGGACCGACGGACGGACGGGGGCGACGACAATATACGACCACATTTCAATGTGGGCGTATAAAAAATTGTTTTGAAGTCTAAAAATACGTTTTTTGCAGATATGACATTACTTCCGGTGATAATGGAAATGTTAAATCAGATCATTGCAATCATAAATGACATAAGGCATCACATGGTGAAAATTGTATGAAAATTGAATAATATTAATAATAATTGACACTTTTATAGAACAAAAAGCTTAAAAAGTGACTTGTAGAAAATCGTCTATTTCTCGTCAACTGTACAAGTTAGAAACTTTTTTGTGGTATCTGTATGATCGTATGGGTTCATGCTATTCGTTGATTGGATTCAAATATCATAATTTTAAAAATATTATAAAAAAAGACTCATTTGAATAAAATATTTGTTTTTTAGGTTAAAAATACAGTTTTTGCCAAAATGACGTCATTTTCGGTAACAGTGAAACTGTAAAATTGGCTTAACGTAGTCCAAATTGGCATTAGGCATCAAATGAAAAAAAAATATTGAAAATCGGATAATAATTTACTCTTTTATAGGCAAAATAACGTGAAAAGTGATGCATGCAAAATCGCATATTTCTCAGCAATTGCTCATATTACGAACTATTTTGTGCATACATTCTCCTCGTCTGGATTATTACTACGAGTTTATGAACGTTACGAATAAATAGTTCAAAATATGAAGACGTTGAATGGGTTGTAAATAACTGATTGTTACACTTTTTTTTACATTTATTCGAAATTGCCTGAAAATGAAATTGAAATTAAAAAATCTGAGCTAATGATTTGTACCCCTTTACAGGGCGCATCCTTTTTGCTATATCAGATTTCGAAAAAAATAATATTTGCTTTCAAAAAGTGGTACTGAACTGTCAAAATTGTAGTTTTTGTTAATATTACGCCACTTCCGTAGCGTGCAGAAACATTTCACGGTAACAAAAAAAATTACAATTGAGACCACGGAGCATATGCACTTTGTTTTATACAAATCGAACAATAAACTAGATCTGCTAAGCAGATATTAAAGCTTTCATATTCATGGTCAGTTTCTGTCGCATCTCATGAGTTATATAAAGAATCTTAAAAAGGAAAAAGAATTAATGAAATCCGCCAAAAACTCACCGAGTTATAACGAGAAACAATTCAACCGGTTCAAATTCTACCTTAATTAAAAACAAAGGTGTTATGTTCCAATGTGATCAGTCAAATTGCTTATTGCTCCTAAATCTACGCAGAAATTCTCAACATCAAACTTAGTCAAGGTAATGACATAATGAATCTATATTTGGAATTTTGTCACTCTCACTTCATTATAACCAAAGTTATCGTGCCCCAAAGTATCAACCAATCAGATTGCTTATCTCTGCTTACTGTAAGCAGACAATGCTCATCTTCGCACTCCTTCATGGCACTGACCTAATGAACGCCTTCACCAAGATTGAACATTCTGCCCCAATTAGAAGGAGAGTTATTTTGTTTCAAATTCTCGACCAATCAAATTGCTCATCGCTCTGCTTATCCAGGGCAGACAATGCTCATTGTCGAACGTATTCAAGGTATTGATGTAATGAAACTATACACCAAGTTTCATCACTCTGACTGAAGTGAAAGTGTCCGAAATCATCAACCAATCTAATTGCTTATCTCTGCTTACCCTAAGCATAAAATGCTCATCTACGAACTCAATGTTTTTAATGTATGGGGATCATGGTGGCCCAGTGATAACAGACACTGATTAACTAACCAGTAGGTCTTGGGCTCTCTCCCGGGGTTTGACCAGAAAGTCAATTGTACAGGTTGACTGCCCTTGTTAGCTGTACAGGACAGTAGGTCTGCCCGGTCTGACAGGGAATAGTGTCTAATTGTCAGGATGGGACGAAAAGCAATGTTCAGTGTACACATTGGCGTGCACGTAAAAGATTCCTTGATAGAGTATATCGTAATATAGATGTCCGGGCAAAATCTATCTGTTTGTCTTCAATGGTCCAGTCGGTGTATAAAGTAGGACTTTTGCCCTACTCCGTATAAGATTTCAGATCTTTGAAGTTTTAAGATAAGCATACCCGGTCCCTGAAATCTTAAATGGGACTTGCTTTTTCGCCCCTCTGTTCTGTACAGACTGGGCTAATACAGTAAAACATTGTAACAATCTACAGAGAGTAAATTTAACTTGTTGACTAAATAATCTTCAATACTTTCAATTAGCGGTATGTAGTGACAAGGATCGTGACCCAGATGGGATATACTTGAACTTTCTAGACAAGAAACCTGATATCTAATTTGGTATAGCACTAATAAGTTTCATTACATACTAAAGTTTTATATGATTGCTTATCGCACTTGGCATTCATACCCATAGGTCCATCTTTAAATTTAAAACTGGTAGAAATCGAGGGTTGAACATGGTATTGCATCGTCACTGTTGTATTATTGCTTATCGCCCTTGACATTGTATTAAAGGCAGTTTTATATTCATAGGGCCAGAACGGTAAATTATAAAAAGTGTAAATTATTACCCAGAGTTAAACATTATTTGTGATTTTGCCTGGTAACGCCAAAACTCGATCATGTACTAAATAATGGCGGCACAGTAAAATTTCTTGATTGTCAAGTTTTTGGTTATAAATAAACCCTCGCGATTTTTTTTTTTAGTATGGAATCAAATCTACGGCTATTTCTGTAAAACACATGTTTTTTATTTCTTTTTCAGGCTTTCGTCGCTTTCGCTCTCTGTTTGACAGTAGCTGCTTCCCAATACATCGATGCTAAAATCGGACACGGTTTCGGACATGGTGTTGGTGTCTTTGGAAACGGAAATGGTAAAGGATTTGGAAGAGGACATGCCGGTGTTGGACATGGTCTTGTTGGTGTAGGAGCTATTGGCAACGGACTCAACCATGGTATTGGACATGGTATCCAAGGAAAGCGACTCAGACACGGAATAGTAGCTGTTGGCAAAGTCGGTGTTATTGGTAACGGAATTGGTCATGGTATTGTTGGTAACGGTATCGGACACGGTATTGTTGGAAACGGAATTGGTCATGGTATCGTTGGTAACGGTATCGGACATGGTATCATTGGAAACGGAATCGGACACGGACTTATTGGACATGGAAAGATTGGTAACGGCATTGGGCATGGCATCGTTGGTAACGGTATCGGACACGGTATTGTTGGAAACGGAATTGGTCATGGTATCGTTGGTAACGGTATCGGACATGGTATCATTGGACTTATTGGACATGGAAAGATTGGTAACGGCATTGGGCATGACATCGTTGGTAACGGTATCGGACACGGTATTGTTGGACACGGAATTGGTCATGGTATCGTTGGTAACGGTATCTGACACGGTATAATTGGAAACGGACTTGTTGGACATGGAAAGATTGGAGCTTACAAACAATCATACAACTACAACGGGTACAACAACGGGCCATACAACCGATACAACAACGGACTATACAAGTACAACCAATACAATAATAAAGGATACAATAGTTACAACGGCCCCTACAATTACAACAACGGTTACAACAATGGCCACAATAACAACGAATATGGGAAGGGATATAACAACTACAATAACAACGGATACGGTAACGGATACAACAACTACAACTTACAATAACTATCAAGGTTGCGGTTACAACAAATATTAAGACAATACGGCTATTTGATAGCATAATATTACCGTAGCTTTAATACTTATAAATACTAGTATATAGTTTCTATTGTTCATGCATAATGTATATATGTAAATCAGGGAGTTAAGATATATATAAATTTAATAAAATAATATACATATAAACTCTTGTTATTTATCCGTTTATAGCTTACTACTAGTCCGGTCTATAGCTTGATAACCTCAATGTGCATATATACGTCACATCCTGTCTTCATTACGTTTGGTCAAAGGTCACGAGATGTAAATAGGGATATCGCTAATCCTAATCCTAACCCAAGACCTAACCTTAGCGCTTACCCTAACCCTAACCTACAATCTCCCCTGTCCAATCTCCTGGGTTTACCCCGGGACCTGCGGTTTCCTCCCACTGTTAATATGCGCAAGCAGATTATTGAAATAAAATTAAACCATATGTTAGTCCCAAAATGACCTAGTTTGCGTCGAGTGGACAACCCCATCTCTCTCTCTCTCTCTCGCTCTCTCTCCGTGTCATGGTTATTCAGTGCATATAACTGTAATTTCGATATGTCAATTACTTCACGCAAACCTTAAAGTAATGTACAATTATTCCACCCTCGCATATTGTTTAGGGATTTTCCCACAAACAGGTCTCATCATACCGCTTCTATGGAAGACAGCGAATAGAATGTAGCATACCTGGAATGCCGAATGATTCTTGAAGAAACGAGTGAGTTACCATTACTGGAAAAAACGGTATTATGTCAATGGTACTGCTAGTTCAAAAGCGTTTTATAGCTGAGGCGCTGGAGGCGCCAGCCTCCCCGCGAAAAAAATCAAAGCAGTTGAAAAAATAAAACGGGAGAAAAATGCTAAAACCGATGCGAAAAATGAAAATGTACCCTAGTTAGGGAGGGCTCTAAAGACAGACAAAAGGGTCCCACGAATGACAAAAGGGTCCCTAGGGCCAAGGGAAAGGGCCCCCGAGTCCAATTCAATCGTTTTCTATACACTGTTACTGTCGAATCCACTACTGAATGAGAATGCAGCCATTGCATTGGCATGACAATCATCAATCAAGAACCTCCCCTCGCGACAGAGGGCCCTCAAAATAGTACAGACTCCGCCATGATAAACCTTAAAACGCCTCTATGCTAGTTCTGTAACTGAAAGTCAAAATGGTGAAAGAAGTTATTTGGTCAACATTTATCTACACTAACACAGACATTTTCAGATGAGGCGTGTAATAAAGTGGCTTAAATATATGAAAATCTTGAAAGAACTGATCGCAACCTATACCCTGCATTTGTTAGGTGTGTGGTTGCGAATGGGATATAGCGTCTTGTGCCACCACCCCCACCCCATCACACACACATATACCACCCCGATTCTTCAATCCAAACTGATTAGAACCTGAATCACAATCGATCTAGTAGCAATCATACACAGTCGATATCAAAAATTGATTTCCAATCTCAAAGACGGCTTATCTCCCCTGAAACTGTTGAGTAATACGCGATTCCCAATTCACACAACTTTCATAGATTTAAGGAAATGGAATGAACTGAACAGAAATGGTTTTAACGACCTATCTTTCTGCCCCGACTGAATTAACTAAATTTTGATCGGACAGCGTCGTTACGGTCTTTTCTTTCGAATTCCAACTGTTAAGTAGTCTTTTACGGGCATGTAGATATTGTTCCTAGCCGGGCCATTTAGGTTTCAAATTTCACAGTGTATTGATAGCCTTCTGGTTTCTGCTATGATTCGTTCATTGTTTCACTGTTTTTTCTACTATGAACTCGTGTACTACTAATTCGTTGATTGTTCCACTCTTATTTCGGCTATGATTTCGTTGAACGTTTCATTGTTATTTCTGCTACGAATTCGTTAATTGTTTCACCGTTATTTCTGCTACGAATTCGTTAATTGTTGAAGTGTTATTACTGCTATAAATTCGTTGATCGTTTCATTGCTATTTATGGGAATCACGGTGGCTAATTGGGCAAGGCGCTGGCTCGTTAGCCTGGAGGTCGGGTGTTCGATCCTTCATTGGCCGAGAAAACTCATCTCGATTTTCCGGCGTGGTTTCCTCTTGTCAGTGATGCAGAAGAAAGGCCTGATAAGGACAGCTGCCTAGTCGTTCGGATGGGATGGAAAACCGAGGTCCCGTGTACACATTGGAGTGCACGTAAAAGATCCCTTGGCAGTTGGAATTCGATATAAGAGTAGGCCGTAGCGCCGCTGCCCGGGCAAAAATTCCCTCATAGCACACTGTATGGCGTATGCCTGTCTTCCATTAGCCCAGGTCAGGTGCAGAAGAGAAGGACGTAAAACCCCATTTCATTTCTGCTATTTATGCTATGAATTCGTTAAGTTTTGCACTGTTATTTCTGCTATGAGTTGGTTGATCGTTTCACTGTTATTTCTGCTGTGAACTCGATCAAGACAATGACCTAGTGAACGTCTACACCAAGTTTGAACATTCTAGCTGACCTACAGCGAGAAACATTTCAACCGGGCCAAATTTTCGATTTTAACAGTTTAATTTGCACGGTACCTTTAGTTATCAACCGAATATTACAAAACTTTTAAAAATAAGCTCCCCCTGAACAGCTTAATCGTTCGAAATAAACGGGGTTGGATATCATATTCCATGTCATGTGCAACCTGGAGATCGAAACGACGCCCGTTGACTCAATGACAGACGTTACGATACAGCGAGCACATGCTAACCATTCAGCCATTCAGCCTCCCTGAATTCGGAAAATTGCTGACTTATTGCAAGAAACATTTCAACCGGGCGAAATTTTCTGCTTTAACAGTTTAATGTGCATGGTACTTTAATTACCAACCGATTATTACAAAACTTTTGAAAATAAGCTCCAACTGACCAGCTTAATCGTATGCAATAAAAGTTTGGCTTGAATTGAAAGTTCTGCACGGAGAAAGTTCATCTCGATTGCCCGGCGTGGTTCCCCCTTGTCAGTGAGGCAGAACGGAGGGCCTGACAAGCACAGCTGTCTAGTTCGGATGGGACGAAAACCACGGTCCCGTGTACACATTGGAGTGCACGTAAAATATCCCTAAGCAGTTGGAATTCGATACTGTTGAATAAGCTCTATACGATGACTAAATGTGTAGATTGTAGTCACCCACACTGCATGTTTCGCTTAACAATGAAAGGGTGCCGTTTTCAATGTTCGATCCTTTTGTTCTTCTACTCCTGATATGTTGGACTGTTGATCGATGGTTTCATATAAAAGACTACCAATAAGACTCTTTGTAGAAGAATTTCCCAACAAATATTACGTTGACTTTACGAGAAAGACCTCTAAACATACTCCAAATTGTAAAAATACGACTTTTTGGATTTTCAATCTCTTTTTTTCGGCTATCCCTGATATTTAAAAAAAAATGATACAATGATTTCACACAACAGGCTAGCTATTAGACTCTCGATTGACAAAAGTTTCACCGCCCTCCCTTCATTATAACCGAAGTTATCGTGCCCTAAAGAATCAACAAATCAACATGCTTATCTCTGCTTACCCTAAGCAGAAAATGCTCATCTTTGAACTCCATCATAACATTGACCTAGTGAACGTCTACACCAAGTTTGAACATTCTAGCTTAATTAGAATGAGAGTTATTGTGCTTCAAAATCTCGGCCCTTCAAATTGCTACTACTTTTCATATTCACTTCAAAATGGCAACCATCAGTTGACCTAAATCAAAATTCTGCTCCCTACGATTTTTGGGCCATCCTTCAAGGATTCAGAAAATATAACTCCCGTGTCTGTAAGTAAGATAGCAAAAAAGCCTTAGGGATTTTTCATGTTTCAAGATGGTGGCATTTCCGGTTCGATCGACAAACTCCATATTTTGTGTTGGAATCAGTAATTACTTGTCGAGTATCGAAAAAAAATTTCAGGTCATTCTGACCTATATTTCGACAATTTTTTTAAAAACTTTGATCCTTAATTTCACCAAGGGGGGATAATTTAGAAAATTTCTCATTATAGTTTTGAAGTCACATTGGTAAGATCTACTTATATGCTAAATTTCATGAAAATCGTACAACTATTAAAGAAGTTGTCAAATTGGTCTAAACTTCCGGTTCGAAATCACAGCGACGAATTTTCGAAATTCGAAAAAGTGAAACTGCAGATGAAAATGATTTTTTCAAGGTATTCAACGAAAAAAGAATTAGTAAAATCGGTCAAAAAATAGCAAAGTTACGACTATGCATTGTCAGTTTTTTCGTTCGTAAAATTTGGTGATTTCGAATTCGCAAAACGTTTTGAAAATATATTTAATCAACAGCCACCACCCATTTTTGGGGGGGTAGGTCAAAGTTTCAGAAACATCCTATGGATAGATTCTGTGAAATCCGATTTGCAGGAAAAACACAAAAAAAAAAATAATAATAATCTTAACAGAAACAATAAGCTTTCATATGAAATATGAAAGCTTAATAATTTATCTAGGTACGAAAAACTAATTTAGCCAATGGCGACTAAAGAAAATTACTGAGACAAAATTCTTTCTCACTTCTGCTCAAGTAGGGTGATACTTTAACTCTGTGTAATCTACCATCAAAAAATATTCATAAATACAAAAGTTTTCTGTAAAAATGTAAAAAAAATTCAAAATATCGGAGATTTTTTCGACTACTTCCGGTTTTTCGATCATTGTCGGAATAGCTTTAACAAGTTGATTAGATACTTAACTTCCTGTACCAGAAATGTCAGAAACATTCATTGAGTAATTTTCGAAAAAAAGATAAATAAAAGAGCATTTTCAATAATTTTATGATTTTTCAACTTTTTTCAAAGATTGAGGTCATTTTTGGACCACCTATAATATTGCAACGCTTTTATTATTAGATGCACACGCTAGGCCACCGATAGGACTCTGAGTAAAAAATGTTTAAGAAAAATCGTAGGTGTCGTTTTCGAGGAAAAGGCATCTCAGAATGCTCCAAAACGGAAAATACTTAGTTTTCGGCGTACCATAATTTATTTCCTAAGAATCAAATTCGTGTTATTTAGATGTTATACGATCGTCTATTAATAGAACTATCCAACGACACTTTAATTGTTTTGGTCCGCTAATATGTGACGGAGAATTCGAACTTTTGGCAAGAGCTCCAATTTTTTTTTTTATCTTTTTTACATTTTTCGTCGTTTTTTGAACTACTTCCGGTATACGAATCATTGTCGAGTAGTTTTCACATCCAGTTTTGGAGTTTGCATGGGAACAGGGCTCTCTAATCGTATACTACACTATACTATCAAATAAAATACTTCTGAGAAATCCTATGTTCAAAAGTGTTAAAAATGTAAAAATGTCAAAATATTGAAAATTAAATTTCAATAACTGCATACATATTATACATCATTAGAATCGTAATTAGGTCAGCTTTTTAAATATAGATCTTTTTTTTGAAAATCTCTTCAAATAGTTTCATAAACTAGACAAATGATGTCAAACTAAATGGTAGCACAAACTGGGCGGTTTTTGATGAATCTTGATGGTATTTAACACTTTCTGGATGGCAATCTATTAACTGAATATGTGTATTAGATTCTAGATGGTAAGCTCAGTTTCTTACCTTTTTTCATCAAATCTGAATGATACCCGGTCCCTATAGAAGCTATCCACATAAAGAAAACCTGGCCTGAGCTCAACCTAGATGTTGGTATCTTTCTCCCGAAAGCTTATGACCCTTTAATTCTAAGTAACAATTAATGCCAGGAACTGTTTCATACCATACGATATACTATCTTTTAGCATTTTATAATTTCAAATATGTTTCCAAAAAGCAATTATGTGTATACGATGTAACTAGATTCTTCATTTATCTTTATGAACATTATTTAATTCTACGTCATGTCACTATGCAAATAAGGCCCATATGAATATCATTAAGGCTGGGAATCGATATGAAATTTCAATAATTTTTGAGTCAGATTATTTGCCATATTGAGAACGATATCAAAGTATTATAATACAATCGCTAGTAATATATTTAAATGTAAATGTAATCCAAAATCGCATTGAAAAGTCGTCTAAATTTTAGTCAATGGCTTCTGATTTTACGCTGAAGTCATTGTGGCGTGAAATGTTTTCTCTTCGAGGGATAATTCTTAAAATCGCATAGATAGACATTTATTAACCACAGGGCTAAATTACAATAATGGAAATAACCTTGTGCAGGTTTCTATTTCATCAGGTACGCTCGTGTACTCTGCTACCATTACAAAAAGACTTTATTTACTCCAAATAATTATCACAAACATGCCTTGGGATGTACCGCATATTACCGATATAGAATTTTCCGGTCAAATTCAGCCAATCATGAGGTCGATTTATTAAACGGAAATAAAGGAGTTACCTCCCTTTGTAAAAGTTAAACTAGCATTGGCGTATGACCGTTTCCCGTGAGAAATTTCCTCCCGTACGGGAGATCGGGAGAAAGGTCGTGAATCCGTGTGCTTCACGGAAAAAACAGGTTAGTTGACACGCCTGGTTGACGTTGTCTATTCATTCATTTGTCTGCTTATGCGGCAAGTTCAGTCATGTGAAAGTGAAAGTCACTTGCCGTCAGAGAGAGAGAGAGAAATGGGGTTTAACGTCCACTCGACACAAACCAGGTCATTTTGGGACTAACATATGGTTTCATTTTATTTCAATAATTCACTTGCGCGTAGGGGTCTTTAGCAGTGGGAGGAAACCGGAGTGCCCGGAGGAAACCCACGAGGTTGAGAAGGCGCCCCTATCTCCATGCCACATACGCTCACACCAGGGCTCGAAACCACAGCCGCAAGCCAGAGGTGACCGGCCAGCTAGAGGTCGAAGCGCGGCACTCTAGACCACTAGGCCATCCCAACCCCCCCCACTTGCCGTCAGAAGGTAAATACTAAATATACCGATAATCGATATTTCAATTTCAATATCGATTATCGAATCGCTAAATAACTTCTACCGATTATCGATTATATCGATATTTTTGCACAGCCTTAAATATCATAATACCGTATTTTTCGGTGTATAGGGCGCATGCGTAGATAAGGCGCAGGGCGAGTTTGGCAGAGGTATTTCAGGAAAAAATAAAAGTGCATGCTTTAGGCGCACCCTTCTCCGGCGTCTTGTGAAACACGTGCAATACCATACGTGATTCAAATACTCTTGGATCTCCAGTAACTGGGCCAAACTTACTGCTTACAGTTATACATGTAATAATTACCTATATTTAGCCGTATCAAGCTTTATATATATTTCTTTATGAAACAAGAAACGATATTTATAGTTTTTGCATTGCATAAGACTTTATATTTATTATAACATTAACTTTCTATTGAATTGTTTCATATCTTAAAAGGTAATTCTGGCGCTCGTACGGTAGTCAAATTGTCGTTAAAATCCCGATAACAACAAACATGACCGTCTATTACTTTCTGTTAAATTCACGAGGTATTGGTGATAAACAAATGAAATAATAACTGTAGAAATAATTTATTATGATCAGCTAGCTACTCACGACTTAAATCCTAACTACCGGTAAAAGAGAAACAATACTTCCAGTTCATTTAAACTATCCAAACAACTGACAATGAAACGGTGTCCATTGCCCCGCCCACTACACGCGGCATGACAATACCCAAATTGTAGCCATTTAGATCTATCAGTTACATAATACAATATTATTTTAATACCAATCAAAGAAACAATGATTTTGTGAACTATAAACAACTTCGTAAAGCATACCGTGACAACTCACCGGTAGATAATTAACGATACCGGTAATTTATAACAATGTATCAATCAGTGAATCTATGTTGCATGAAACTATCGGTAACTTGAAACGGCTTAATGTAAAATTTGCAGCTATGTATAGAAAATACCAACGAACATTCCATAAAGTTTCTAAAAATTATTTATTTAGAATGGCTACGAGACGAACCGTTAAAGAATACGGTAACAGTGTCGCGGGTTGTGAATTTAATTTTTGCGAGTCGAACGTAAGACGGCTATGAATTTGTAACTTAGTAACCAAGTAAGGAAGCGCATAGATAGAGCGTGGCACGTTATCCATAAATAGAGAAAGAATTGGTTGACTATATGTCAATGATATACGTCGAGCAGATTTGCTGTTTCGACGACAGGTTAGACTGAACAGCTTCAACACATGACATGTCAGTTTAACTGTAATCCCAACCTTTCTACCGATGACCTATATTGAACCAATGAAAATGCTTGTATGAATGCGTACCCGGCCCTATACGTCAACTTGACTGATAGCACCATCGACCTTGAACGGGGACATGTGTGGACAGTTGGTAATGGCCAATCTACACGGAATAGCAGAAATATATGATGTGGAAATAGAAAGAAATATTAACGATACGAATGCTATTTTTTGAAACATCGTTAAAGTAGAATGGCTATCGGCCGATGGTGTTTGCATTGCCGGTTATGACTAACAATATACCGTACACGGAATAGCATAAAAGGACGACATCTTTTTTTATGCACGAAATAACAGAAATATGGGCGATAATTATTGACATTTAACCGTATCTAAAAGATTATTGATGACATGGACGCATTTTAAAATATCTAAAACATTTATGACAAATATAAATGGACACAAAGGGAACAATATTGTCTTTAGTTTGAGTGGTAATATATCATAAACTTTTGAGGCAGCGTCACCGGGCCGACATTTGTTGATTGTAGGGCAATTATTTCTTGAACTCCCGACTTCGGTGTCAACACGGGAAAAACCTGGATTTGCTTAACGTTGTGTATTAGGCGCACCCCTTCTAGAAAATAAAATATTTGGTAAAAAAAGTGCGCCTAATACACCGAAAAATACGGTAATTAATGTGCTTTTCCACCTTTCACTTTATGCTCATGATGTCCAGACACATACCTTATGCCTTCACTTAGTAGGTTTCACCCATCATTAATCCCTCTTTAATCCATTATCAGCTGTTGTTACTATACTATGTGCTATCATAATTACATTTTAGTACAGTGGAATCTCTCACATCCGAACTCTGATCACTCCGGCACTATGAAACATTTGACATGATTTTCATGTCCCGATTTATTTCCTTATTACTTCAGCCAAAAAATCTCTGGTTAATCCAGACTCTGAATGTTCCAGATTACGACATCAATCAGCCGTCCCGTCACATGACTTCCATTGCATCGACACCGTATAATCCGGCCTTCAATCAATAGGTGTGAAGCAAGCAATTATTACCAATCAATTATCGGTGTGATTAACACTCAAAGGGTGTGAAGCCACAAAAGATTAACAAGCAAACACCAATCAATTATCAGTGAGATTAAAACTTGCTACCGTAGGTCTTTGTTCATTACTTTGATAATTTTATAATCTCTTACAAGAAAGTAATTGTGACAAATACTCAAGCATATTTATGAATTTTCTCATGAATTCACAATCGTAAATATATTCCTAGCACCTGTTAGAAACATTCGTTGAACCTGAATAACGTAAGTTTGCACTCAACAAACCTCGGCAAATTCCAGTAAAATCGTGACGACGACCTTGACATAGAACAACAGATAATAAATGATTCACACGCAATGGCAAACATAAGTGTGCAATCAACTGAAGACGACGAAGAAGATAAATTACCGACAGACTTGACCTATTCAAAATGCCTACGCATGTTAAATGAAATAAAGATAGGTTGCCAGGCAACGAAACATACGCCCACAGCAGCTAAATCGTCCGGGCAGTCAACAAGGGTTGTCACATAATTTTACTTCTTTCGGGAATGAAACGTTTGTAATACACCAAAATCTGATTACGAGTAACAACTCATTATGTAATTATCAGAAAATCATTAGAATTTGCTTGCTTTTTAAAAAGTTTTGCCCCACGCTAACAATTAGTATACGAATCATTTAATATCATGGATTTAGCTGTTCAGTTATCAAAATTCATTGAAAATCAAAATACTTATTCGTTTCAACACCTTAAACTCTGTGTATCAATCTGAAGTCAATCGGATGATAAGTTTGGCCTCTATAGTGTCACAAGGTTTTTTGAAGTGGTCAAGGGAGATAACTCTGGAAGTAATTATTTGAAATTGCTGAAAATTAATAGGCTTCTTCGTCTCATGACCTTAAACATAAATAAATTTAAAGTCAATCGGATATTAACTTTGGCCTCTAGAGCGTCCACAAGATTTTTTGAAGTGATCAAGGGCCATAACTCTGGCACTAATTATTGGAAATTGCTGAAAATCAAAAGCATTCTTCGTCTTATGACTTTAAACACTGTGTATAAATTTAAAGTCAATCGGATATTAACTTTGGCCTCTAGAGCCACCACAAGATTTTTTGAAGTGATCAAGGGCCATAACTCTGGCACTAATTATCGGAAATTGCTGAAAATCATTAGGCTTCTTCGTCTTAAGACCCCAAACACTGTGTATAAATTTAAAGTCAATCGGATATTAACTTTGGCCGCTAGAGCATCCGCAAGATTTTTTTGAAGTGATCAAGGGTCATAACTCTGGCAATAATTATCGGAAATCGCTGAAAATCAATAGGCTTCTTCGTCTTATGACCTTAAACACTGTGTATAAATTTAGAATCAATCGGATATTAACTTTGGCCGCTAGAGCGTCCACAAGATTTTTTGAAGTGATCAAGGGCAATAACTCTGGCAGTTATTATTGGAAATCGCTGAAAAACAATAGGATTCCTCGTCTCATGAGCTTAAACACTGTGTATAAATTTAAAGTCAATCGGATATTAACTTTGGCCTCTAGAGCGTCCACAAGATTTTTTGAAGTGATCAAGGGCCATAACTCTGGCACTACTTATCGGAAATAGGCTTCTTCGTCTTATATGACCTTAAACACTGTGTATAAATTTAAAGTCAATCGGATATTAACTTTGGCCTCTAGAGCCACCACAAGATTTTTTGAAGTGATCAAGGGCCATAACTCTGGCACTAATTGTCGGAAATTGCTGAAAATCAATAGGCTTCTTCGTCTTATGATCTCAAACACTGTGTATAAATTTAAAGTCAATCGGATATTAACTTTGGCCGCTAGAGCGTCCACAAGATTTTTTTGAAGTGATCAAGGGCCATAACTCTGGCACTAATTATCGGAAATCGCTGAAAATCAATAGGCTTCTTCGTCTGATGACTTTAAACACTGTGTATAAATTTAAAGTCAATCGGATATTAACTTTGGCCGCTAGAGCGTCCACAAGATTTCTTGAAGTGATCAAGGGCCATAACTCTGGTAGTTATTATCGGAAATCGCTGAAAAACAATAGGATTCTTCGTCTCATGACCTTAAACACTGTGTATAAATTTAAAGTCAATCGAATATTAACTTTAGCCTCTAGAGCATCCACAAGCAATTGTGGACGCCGGCCGGCCGGCCAGACGGGGGCGACGAAAATATACGACCACATTTCAATGTGGGCGTATAAAAATGGTGAACACCAAATACTTCTCATTTGTCTGGTATATTTTGTTTCAAGATAAAGAATGAAGAATTACAAACAAAATTTACCTTCTGTTTACAGTAGATACCACACATAGTGAAAGTTATATATGGACATAAACACATCTGTAATTGAAAATATGAAACCATCATGTTATACATCCTGATTGTACAAATATCTATTTGTGTTTGATATACATTGTACCAATGAAACATACGCCAACCAGCATTTTAGAAGTTATCAACAGTCATCTCAGATCTAAATAACTAAAAATCCAAATAGTAACATTTATTATACACTTGCGTGGCTGTGAGGCAAGATATGCCCACATTTTACAAGAGATGGATAGAGAACAAGCTAAAAAAAAAAAAAATGAATCTCCGTACAATCAGGGGCCATAATCCAAGAAGTTATGGTCTGAAATGCACGAATATTGAAAGGGACTGAGATCATTGGGAAATAAGGATACATTTTAAGTTTCATCAAAATTGGACAAACATTGTGACTTCTAAAGAGTCCACAACATTCGTATTACATACTTGTACACAATTTGCATACAAGGAGCGCCTGGAGCGGCTGTTTTGTCTGGCAGTTTCAGTCAGATTTTTACGAAATTCGTACTCAACTTATGAAGTTATGATCTGATGGATTACAATATCAAAATAAACTGAGATCTTTGGGAGATAGACCTATATTTTACGTTTCCTTAAAATCAAATAAAAAGTGTGATCTGTGAAGTGTTATATCATCGTAAAGTTCCTAGAACCTGAATTCGAGGTGAGGTTTGTGGGTTCAATAAACAAGGGTGCACCCACGCTTTATCAAAGATAAGCGTACCGCTTTCTGCATACTCAGTTAGCAGTAATAATTTTTTGAGGTTTCTGTCTATTATATATTATATATATGTCTTAAAATGTTATATTTCTAATACAAAGGTAACAATTATTTTCGTGATAATTATACGTTTTTATTGGCACTAGGATTATGTTTGCTAACTTTATTTTGAATCCGTTAGCTGTTAAACTTGTGAGAGATTCTGTCCTGTAAAACAACATTATCCAATGCCAAGTCTCAGATATACTATTCAAAAAAAGTAGGGGATATTTGATTTTTAAGTGTTATTAAAGTCAACTAATGAAACTGACGAAAAAACAAATGACAAAATGAAATGAAGTTCACACTCATCGATTTATTCCAAATGATCGTTAGACTAAGTAAGGCACAGACTGACCATTATAAGGGTAAAATGATACCCGGGGTCAAACAGCAAAGTTACCACAGCATCACAACAAAGTCAGTAACGGGTAAATCCTCCTCTGTTTGCCAAACAAGCATTGATCCGACGTGGCATACTCCTAATGAGACGTCTAAGGTCATTTTGGTCCTGATTGTCCCATTCCTGTTGCAACGCAGCAGCAAGTTCTTGGACATTGGCAGGACGTTGTTGACGTTGACGTAACCTCTGTCCAAGCATGTCCCAGACATGCTCGATGGGGGAGAGGTCGGGACTCAGTGCTGGCCAAGGTAATGTGGTGATGTTCTGTTGTTGGAGGTAACCTGTAACGATCCTGGCCCTGTGACATCTTGCGTTGTCATCCTGGAAGATGAAACGGCGGCCATGACGTCCTGCGAATGGCACAACATGGACTGCCAAGATGTTGTCCCGGAGGTACTGGCCTGTAACACGCCCTGCAACAACATGTAAAGCCTTTCTTCCAGCAACAGTGAGGCCTCCCCACACCATAACAGAACCACCCCCAAATCGATCATGTCTGATGACGTTAACGTCTTGGAAGCGCTCGTTTCGACGACGCCACACCCTCCTACGTCTGTCCAAAAAATCAACAGTGAACCTTGACTCATCTGAAAACATCACATTGCTCCAGCGTCGATTATCCCAGTGTTGACGATCCCTACACCAACGACGTCTTGCCTGAATGTGATGATCCCCAAACAAGGGATCACGCGAGGACGTCGGGCGCGAAGGTGACCCCTATGCAGTCGATTCCGAATCGTCTGGCCACTCACTCTCACACCAGTGTCTGTTTGAAGACGAGCGCTGATCTGATTTGCTGTGATGACACGATTTCTCAAGGCCAAGGTACGGATAAATCAATCCTGGGCTTGAGTTGTCGCCCTTGGTCGACCTGAGCGTGGTCTGTCCTGTACAGATTGTGTATCACGGTATCTGGACCATAGTCTGCTTATGACAGACTGAGAAACATTCATCGTCCGCGCCACAACCGCCTGTGTTGTGCCGATCTGTAGCATGCCAAGGGCACGTAACCTTTCATTTTGGGTAAGCCGACGCATATCAAAATTTGTTTTCTGGTCACTAAAACAATTAAACTGATGTTTCCACCCTGGAATTCAATGCCACAATGACTGTAACATTCAAAGTCAGAGTCGTGCAAATCTTGGGTTGGACCCCCATAATGATCCCAAGCATCACCTGCATTCCATGCGGTAGCTATTGGTGCGTTTGGGCGTCACATGTAACTGGAAATGTTTCTTCTGTTAGGTTCTATAGTGACTTTTTTCGTAGTCATTTGCATATTTTAGTATTATGCCCCCAAAATCAAATATCCCCTACTTTTTTTGAATAGTATATATCCAACAATATTCCAGAAATAACATCCAGGTGAATTTTAATGTCGGAAATTAAGGTTGATGACTTAAATTTTTATATTACTGATAAAATTTCCTCAACCATTACTTTACTTTCTAAATATATATAAAGAAAGTGGGGAATGCAAACATTCTTAAGTGTGAATCCATTTCGATTTAAAAACATTCAAAAATTACCCAACATGACATATCATTTATGTCTCAGTCAGAACCAGTCATTGCAATCCCAATTATTTCTATTGTAACATTTGTACCTACATATAAGCTTTCTAAATGATTTGATTGGCTTTTTTGGAGAATGCAGGCATGGGCTATTTCCGAGTAGGATAATAGATGCCATTTCTCTCGGGAGTGCATACTAAATTGAGGAATGGTAGGGTCATAAATCGTTATATAAACAATTGAATTTCGTTTCGGTGAGGTCAAAATAATTTTCACTCCGCTTTGGGCGTTCATATTTTTATAAGGCTTATAAGGACCAGAATAAATTTTCGGTCTATACAATTATAGTGATCTTCATTTAATCGAAATCGCCTTAATTTGCTATTCAAATTCTGGAGAATTTTGACTCTGGTATAACGGTATGAATTCGTTTTTCAATTTATGAAGTATTTTGTACTTCGGTGTAATGGCTGAAGGCAGAACAAATGCGTGCTTTCTGATTGACAGATATACTCCGGTAATGTTTTGGACGTAAAATCTATCTGAGTCGTTTGGGTGAAGGGTCAACTTCTCCCTAGTAATGTTTGACTCTGGGTACGGTTCCATGTTTGAGGTGACCGGAGTTAGGAAATTCTTAGGCCATGTAAAATTGATACCTTGTTTCTTCTCTAGGGGTGTAACGATACATCGAACAATCGATGCATTGCGATAGTTCGACTGTCGATAGTATGTATCGATAGTAAAAAGAAACTATCGATAAAAATTGCGATAGTCAAGCAAACTATCGATAGTTTCGATAGTTTGTAATAGCGAAAGTAAAATGGCTCAAATTCACTCGTATTTGTCGAATAATTACTCTGGATTTTTAACAAAGAGCTCTGTTATCACTAAAAGAGCGTTACACGATCTCAGTGTCACATGGAAATCTTCGTCTACCATATTAGGCATAGCGTACTAAGAAATGTGTAAAATGGTTGATTTTGGCTCGAAAAAGCTGAAAATGGTCACGTACGCCAATAACAGACATGCTGAAAGCATGCCGCATATGACAGGAAAGTTGGCTATGTTTTTTTACAAGTTACTAAACTCCCAATGTAATATTAATAATATACCATTTTATATAATATAAAGAAAAAAACCCAATGTACTTTATTATCTAATTCACAATCAGAATGCGACGTTACCGTGCACCTGAGTTACCAGCGAGGGGGCTCTTCTATTCGCCCCCATCCTTTTGCCGCACCACTAGAAGACACATGTTGTTTTTGTTTTTATCTGTACCGTCTCGTATCGCTTCTGTCGTTTTTTTGTCAATATGACTACCGATATCCGTGTTAAAATATTACGTACTGATTTACGGGTGGGAGATATTGAACTAGTGAATTGTAATCTATTGCCAGTACGGGATTTGTAATTAGCAGTTAAAGCAGTAGGGGTAAGTCAGAATGCCATAATGTCTTACACAGCCCAACCGATACGATTTTTGGCGAGGCGATTACCCGATTCAAGAATTTTGTAATTGTGACAACACTAAAAATCAGTATGGTTATTTTCTGGGAAAAGTATTCCGGTCACCGATAATATAATCAGTAATATATCATTATTTTGTTCTGCTTATTCGAGAGTCCGTTATAAAAATGGACTCTTACATTGATTTGTCGATTAGGGCCCAATGAAAATCGTTTGTTATAAACGATTGTCCGTTATAGAGTGTTATTTTTAATACACAAATCGGGACCAAACTGTTGTGTCCGTATAAGCGATTATCCGTTGTATGCGCATCCGTTATATTATTCGGAGTCTACTTGTATTATATTATCTAACATTACCTGGAACTTTCTAGTGTTTCAAAATTTGTAGTTTGATTAAATGTTATAATAAATGTATACCTGACAGTGTGTTTTAAACCTAAACTTATAAACAAATCAAACTATTGCAATAGTCCAATAGTATCGCAATATTTAATCCCCAATAGTAATAGTATTGCAATAGCTGTTTACCCAATAGCAATACTATCGCAATAGTAAAAATTACCAACAATAGTCACCCCTATTCTTCTCACCCGCGCGCTTAGGAATAGGGACACGAAAATCGCCCGCACAGCTTCTCAACACAAAATGAAATTAAAAAAAAGAAAAATACTACTTTTTAACCGAATAAGCAATCTCCGAATGCTTACAAGTTCATAGTATGCCGGTTCAGGTCTATAGCCATCGATTATACATAGTTAGGGCTTTGCTATAACGCAGATAATCAAAATTGCCTTTCATTTTAGCCACAAACGTCTGTTTTTGATAATAATATCGTCCAATGAAAATATGGATCGGTCAATGCCGGCATGCTAAAGTGAAAGTCTAAATCGTAGATTACTTTTTATTGGATGAAAGTGACAGGAAACGTGTAATCTCATCGATATTGACCAATGAAAAAGCGACTCTCGGGCGAAACCTGGCTTGTGAAAAATCAACATGGCAGGGTCTGGTTGAGGGTATGGACCGATAGTTTCGCTCAAAATCTGTCGGAAAGCAACAATATTTCTTGACTGGACAGTCATTGGTGTGCCGTATAATTTTTTTTTGACGGCATTTCTGAGTCGGCGTACAGCGTGAATGATGATATAGTACCCCAAAACCTGTTTCAAAAAGATTTGCCGTCAGCCGATTTTTGCCATAAATTTTCCGTAGGAAGATCAAAACATCATTCTAATTGTTTCAAATTTAAATGTTGGATTGGTCCTATAGCTCAGGCCATTTTAAGTTTTTAAAACTACATTAATGTAGTCTGTGGAAATGTAACTTTTAAGTCAAAATAAAAGATATAAATTCAGATGTGTTTTACATTTACTCTTTTATAAATTGTAGCTGTTTGCATGAAAAAAACTCAGGTGTATATCAATATCATATGAATGAAAAGGATATCAAATTCATAGTGTATAAAGGCCTTGCAAAAGTTTGTGTTAAAAATTACAGTTTGTGTTGTGTTTACCGCACACCCTCTTCGGTTTACCCAGAGCATGGTGAGAAGAAACAAGGTATCAATTTTACACGGCCTTAGCTTGTAAGGTTACTCCGCAGTGAGTGTAATAAAATTAGAAATCTACGAGTGGCGGGTAGCCGTCCCAGATTTCTCTCAAGAAGCTACTAGCTTCGTTCATTTCAAACTCATCAGGCTTAAATGAAATTGTGCAGATGTTCCCTTTATACAGTTGTTGGGTACCGCAGCACAAAAAGGATCTCCGATTGACCTGCGCAGTGCTGTATCACCGGAGCAACTGCTTGCGTTTAATGGTGAACAGAGAGATGACTAAAAAATTGTCGTTATAAAATGTGACCTGACATGGCATACTGAGTCGGGATGAGGAAATTTGAAAAATTGAGTTATTGTTATTTTCACATCCTCCAACTCATTACCTTCCATTTGATGTATAGTTTGTTTGAATTGGACAAAAATTGACTGAGCTGTGTCCATTTGAAGCTACCCAACTCACAAATGTAAGTTTGGAGAAAAAGCAAGTTAAAGATTTCTTATGTTCCAAAACAAAATCCCATAGCAACTAGGCCATTTATTTTCTGTTTTATCGTTGAATATACATTTCCATGGGTTTTGAGTGGTGCTTAAGATGAAAATCGCAGTAAAAATTTGATCCGACAATTTCCGCCATTTATTTGCTATTTTGTTGTTTATTATTTTTTTTATTTAGGATTTCAAGGGTACTGACGACGAAAATCGTAGTAAATGCACTCCTTACGTGACGAAACATCCACAACACATGCGGTATATTCACATTATAGTGTTATACTGAAGAACAATCTATACATTTGTAATCTGTTTTGTGTATTACAACTTTGTGAAATTAACTTAATCTCATAAATTAATTAGCACCTTAATGCCAGCTAGTGGTGAGGAGATTAAGATTGTTGATTGGATAATCTTCAAAGAAGCCGCCACAGCCGTACGCGTGTTCATTTAACACATGAATTAAAATAAGATTTTGGGTGTACGATAGGTCTATTATTATTTTCAGGTACCGTAACGTTATCAAAATATGAGTCCCTATAGAAATGTCAATTTCATAGTCACGAACTACTTACGTTCACTTTCGTGCATTTTGGCTGTGATGTAATTAAACAATGACAGACTCAAGAATCGTCGCATTTTGACTCGTTGGTCGTTCTCATTTTTCGACCCATGGTGATAAGAGAATTTTAAACAATAATATCCAAGATGCATTCCTTACTTTGCATGCCGTATTCATGAAGAAGCAGCAGTAAACGGAATTCAGCTATCAATAAAATTCTCTTCGAAAAAAAATATTACGAAGTAATAGCTTTTGTGATCAGGCTGTTCTTCCTACCATGGCTACCATTTGCAGGCACTTCCGTTTCCTTTCTCCTTTTCCCGCCAATTGAACAACACTTTCATTTCCTTCGTCTCGCCGCATCGCTCGCAGAGAATTTCTTCAGAGCGCAAAATTTAAGGGTTAAGTTCAGTTGACTACGATTACAGTGCTTTAGTTAACACATTATTCGGTAGAAGTTTTAACTCGAGACATCAGTAACAGTGAGTTTGGTATTCATTTTAAGCTTTGCATGGAAATTCCTATGCGAGGTACTCAGGTAATTCCTCCGTGCGGTAATGTGGAATGTACATTCTGGTCGCCATGTTATGTGGCGGCCCGTCATGTTTATCGTACGCTCATGCAGTCATCTATCTCGTCAAGAATGGCAGAGTATATGAAATTGTTTTCTGGTGAATATTAAGCGGGATTAAAACCCAGCAACCTAGGGGTTTAATTTTTACCGGAGGGCGCTCACCTACCTCCGTTTAGCACTGTTCGATTCTATTATTATTATCCATGTTTGGATTTTTGTTAATTGTCAACATTTTGGTTATTCATTTTCCTCCCATGTTTGGATATTTATTATGTGGCGGCCCGTCGTGTTTATCGTACGAGGTTATGCAGTCATCTATCTCGTCAAGAATGGCAGAGTATATGAAATTGTTTTCTGGTGAAAATTAAGCGGGATTAAAACCCAGCAACCTAGGGGTTCGATTTTTACCGGAGGGCGTTCACCTACCTACGCGTAGCACTGTTCGATTCTATTATTATTCTCCATGGTTGGATTTTTGTTAATTGTCAACGTTTGGTTATTCATTTTCCTCCCATGTTTGGATATTTATTAACTCGGTACTTATAATCATCCATGTTGGATATTATTTGTTAGCTTCCATGTTTGGTTTTTTAAAATTTTCATCCATGTTTGGATAATTATTATGTCGGTAATTATAATCATCCATGTTGGACATTATTTGTTAGCTTCCATGTTTGGTTTTATTTATATTTTGATCCATGTTTGGATAGTTATTATGTTGGTATTTAATTTCATCCATGCTTGGATATTTATTTTTCATCCATGCTTGGATATTTATTTTTCATCCATGTTTGGATATTTATTATGTTGGATTTTTATTATCATCCATGTTGGGATTTTATTTTCATCCCTGCTTGGATATGTGTTTCATCCATGTGGGAATTTTGTTATGTTGTTTATCTATTATCACCCATGGTTGGATAGTTATTTCACACGTTTGGAGCTAATTCAATCCATGTTTGGATCTAATTCAATCCATGATTGGATAACTAGTTATCCCTTTTCGGATAATTGTATATCACCCCCTCTTTTTACAGAGATTGCATCATGCCGAAGCGAAAGTTACAGGTCCAAGATACCCAAAGCTCCAGTGAAGAGGAGGTATCTCCCAATTCTAACATCCGCCCGACTTCTTCAGCAGAAGACAGATTGTCAGAAATCATCCTGCAGAAAATGATTGCCTATGTGTACCTTTCATCTTTCTAATCAACCAGCGGGTCCAAGTGATGCACTTCTGCTTCAGAATTGTCCCCATTGCCGCAGTCCCCTGCAGCTACTACCACAGAATTGACCTCGACCGCTACTACCACAACAAGTACTTCCGCCAATGCAGCAACCAGTCCTGGATTGAACGTGTTTTCAGTGAATGCTGCCAATTTGTTTGGAACTCAGTCTGCCATGGACACAGGTAGACATCCTGTCAGTCATACATGTATTTCTCAACACGTTTCTGACAAACTTAAGGCCATGATTTGGCCTAATACTTGTGTTGAATTCTGTCAATTGCTGCCAGATTCTTTGCCAGATCATCTATCGCTAGACATACAGGACACAGAAGATAAACCGGTTTTGAAAATATCTTCAACACCAAGGTCCAAAACTCTGACTTTTTCACATTGGCAGTGAGCTTTTTCCATATTTATGGATATTTATATTCAGAGGGTGCCAGACTCTACTTCTGTATTATTAACATATTTGTCCTAGATGACCGAGCTGGCACAGACCTATGGCACAAAAGCTTTTAATTTTTATGATACCCAATTTAGGCGTCTTCGCCAATCAATTCCTTGTGCTTGGGATCAAATCAATCGTGACCTTTGGCTTAAAGCAACTACCCTGCATGGACCACAAGTTCCAACAACACGTCAGGCCACTTGAGGATTTAAGCATATTTTTTTTATTGAAAGTAAATACACAGACTGGCTTCTTCCAGCAATAATCAAACAAATTAACACTTCCAATTTATTAGTGAAGTGATAATGTCTTTAAATAACTGAGCACTTTAGAAACATCCTACGTTTTCACATAACAACACACAGGTGGTCTAAGATTATACACTCCTTTTAAGAACCGAACAACCACAGGATGAGCTCTGGCTGAAAATCTTCAACAATAATCCCCAAGGCAGATAAAGCTGACCGAGCAATTTTTATTGTGCTATAACCTAAATCACATTCATATAAGTGGGTCAAGTATTCAAGCACAACATCTAAAGTAGAGGCAAACCACCATTAAATTTCACCATCTCGGTACCCACAAATTGTAGTTCGTCTATTTATAGCAGTTCTCTGTCTGTCTCTTTTCTCCCCTTTTGCATGTCCATTTTTGTTGATTTTTTGGTCCAGAATGGACAAAGAGGGTTTGAATTAATATTTTCTGCCAGGTTTTGGTAAATATTCAGGATTTTGAGGCGGAAGGATAATGGCATTATGAGGGGTTTTTTTTGTTTGTTTTTTTTGTTATATTATATGTGTGGCATCAAAACTGGTTTATTATACTTATAAATATTATACAAAACATTTACATCAAATTGAAAGATAGGTTGCCAGGCAACGAAACATACGCCCACAGCAGCTAAATCGTCCGGGCAGTCAACAAGAGTTGACGCATATTTTTACTTTTTTCGATAATGAAACATTTATATTACACTCAAATCTGATTAAGAGTAACCACTCAGAAAATCATTAGAATGTGTTTGGTTTTTATAAAGTTCTGGCCCATGCTAACATTTAGTATGGTATACAAAACATTTAATATCATGGATTTAGCTGTTCAGTTATCAAAATTCATTGAAAATTAATATACTTGTTCATCTCAAGGCCTTAAACTCTGTGTATCACTTTGAAGTCAATCGGATAATAAGTTTGGCCCCTAATAAAGTATCACAAGATTTTTCAAAGTGATCAAGGGAGATAACTTTGGCAGTAATTATGGGAAATTGCTGAAAATCAATAGGCATCTTCGTCTCATGACCTTAAACACTGTGTATAAATTTACAGTCAATCGGATAGTAACTTTAGCCTTTACAGCGTTCACAAGATTTTTCAAAGTGATCAAGGGTCATAACTCTGGCAGTAATTATCAAAAATCGCTGAAAATCAATAGACGTCTTCGTCAAACAGATATTAACTTTAGCCTCTACAGCGTTCACAAGAAATTGTGGACGATGGACGGACGGACGGACGGACCGACGGACCGACAGACGGACGGACGGACGGGGGCGACGGCAATATACGTCCACATTTCCATGTGGGCGTATAAAAACAATAAAATAAGCGTTTTACCATATGAAACTATTCTTTTTTTAAAAGTATCATTGTATCCTGTTCAAATTTGTTTTCCCCCCCCCCCCTGTAGTTCTGTTGTCTCCCTTGCTTGAGTTGGGGAGTATACATATTTCGAGGGTTACAGAGCACTGTCCAAAAAACAAAAGAAAACTAGATCTGCTACTGTCCCATGCAGATATGAAAGCTTTCATATTCACAGTCACTTCCTGTCACATGTCATGGGTCATAAAAATAATCCGAACAAGAAAAAATAAATCATTAAAATTTGTCACAATCTAGCGAAATTAATGTCATTTTTCACTCGTAAACAACTTTGTCGGCACGAAAAACATCAAAGGCAAAATTCGAATTTTTGA
This sequence comes from Patella ulyssiponensis, assembly GCA_963678685.1. Classification (NCBI taxonomy): domain Eukaryota; kingdom Metazoa; phylum Mollusca; class Gastropoda; family Patellidae; genus Patella; species Patella ulyssiponensis. Next base: position 57,395,993 of record OY783228.1, on the reverse strand, counting down.
AATATTTAAATACCAAAAATTCGACCCGTATCCCAGCTATCTTGAAATGTATTAAATTTTAGACCTAGAAGACGCATTGAACATACTATGCCCTATTGTGTTTGTTTACAAGTCCGTAAATGTCGATTTTTCACTATGTTTCATATTCACTTCAAAATGGCGAGGATCAGCTGACCTAAATCAAAATTCTGCTCTGAACGTTTTTCAGGTTTTCCTTCAAGGATTCAGAAAATGTAACTCCCATGTCTGTAAGTGCAATATCGCAAAAGTTCTATTGTCTTTGCACGTTTCAAGATGGTGGCACTTCCGGTTCGATCGACAAACTCCATGTTTTGTGTACGAATCAGTAATTACTTGTCTAGTATCAAATTTTTTTTTTAGGTCATTCTGACCTTTATTTTGACGATTTTTTTGAAAAATTTTATTCTTAATTTCACCAAGGGGAGATTATTTAGAAAATTTTAAAAGTCATTTTTCAAGTCGCAACAGTAATGTCTACTTACATATTAAATTTCATGAAAATCGTACAACTATTAAAGAAGTTGTCAAGTTGGTCTCAACTTCCGGTTCGAAATCACAGCGACGAATTTTCGAATATTACAAAACTTATAAAAATAAACTCCCCCTGACCAGCTTAATTATTCGCAATAAACGTTTGCCCCCTAAAATCGTCAAATTGCTGACTTTAAAGTGAGAAACATTACAACCGGGCGAAATTTTCTGTTTTATCACTTTTACAGTACCATTGATTACCAACCGATTATTACAAAACTTTAAAAATAAAAGAGAAAGAGAGAAATGCGGCTTAACGTCCATTCGACACAAACAATGTCAATTTGGGACTAACATGTCTTTTAATTTTATTTTAAAAAATAGGTTGCCAGGCAACGAAACATACGCTCACACAGCAGCTAAATCGTCCGGGCAGTCAACAAGAGTAATCACCAGAAAAACATAATTCAAACTGTGATATAATCAAACGTTTTTTTACATCAGATAATAATTGTGACCTCCACAGGGACCACAAGCTAAAAAGGGTGATTTTTTGTACAATCAGGGGCCATAATTCAGGAATTTACGATCCGATATGTGCAAGTATGCAATGGAACCAAGATCTTTAGGTTATATACATGAATTTCAAGTTTCATCAAAATCAGATCAAAATTGTGACCTCTATAGGGTCCACAACCTTGATATAACATATTTTCACACTATTCGCGTACAAACGGCAGCCATTTTATCCATCAATTATGGTCCGATTTTCACGAAATTCAAATTCTCTCTACATTACCATGTAACGGTGATATAATCAAACACTTTTTATTAAATCAGATAATAATTTTGACCTCCAGAGGGACCACAAGCTAACAAAAGCGATTTTTCGGACAATCAGGGGATATAATTCAGGAAGTTACGATCCGATGGGTTCAAATATCGAAAGGAACCAAGATCTTTGGGTTATAAACATACATGTCAAGTTTCATCAAAATCGGTTCAAAATTGTGACCTCTATAAGGTCCACAACTTTGATATAACATTATTTTCACACTATTCGCGTACAAACGGCGGCCATTTTGTCCGTCAATTTTGGTCCGATTTTCACGAAATTTGAACTCAACCTCCATAACCATGTAACCATGATATAATCAAACGTTTTTTTAAATCGGATAACAATTTTGACCTCCAGAGGGACCACAAGCTAAAAGGCAAATTTTCGGGCAATCAGGGGCCATAATTCAGGAAGTTACGATCCGATAGGCGCAAATATCTAAAGGAACCAAGATCTGTGGGTTATAAACATGCATTTCAAGTTTTATCCAAATCGGTTCAAAATTGTGACCTCTACACTGTTCACAAGCTAAAAAACGTGATTTTTCGTACAATCAGGGGCCATAACCCATGAAGTTACAGTCCGATACATGCCAATATCGATAGGAACTGAGATCTTAAGGTGATACATCTATATTTTAAGTTTCATTGAAATCAGATAAAAATTGTGACCTGTAGACTGTTCACAAACAATTGTGGACGGACGGACGAACAGGGGCGATGACAATATACATCCACATGAAAATGTGGGCATATAAAAATTCTCTTGCGCGTACCGAAGGACACGGAGAAAACCCATGAGGTTGGACACCATACTCCGTGTCACGTGCAACCTGGAAATCGAAACGACGCCGGTTGACTCAATGACAGACGTTACGATACAGCGCGCACATGCTAACCATTCAGCCATTCAGCCTCCCTAAAATCGGGAAATTGCTGACTTATAGCAAGAAACATTTCAACCGGGCATTTCAATCGAAACAACGCCAGTTGACTCAATGACAGACATTACGATACAGAGCGTAGGTGCGAACCATTCAGCCACGCAACCTCCCTAAATTTGGCAAATTGCTGACCTACAGCGAGAAACATTTGAACCGGGCGAAATTTTCTATTTTAACAGTTTAATTTGCACGGTATCTTTAATTATCAACCGAATATTACAAAACTTTTAAAAATAAGCTCCCCCTGAGCAGCTTAATCGTTCGCAATAAACGTTTGCCCCCTAAAATGGGCAAATTGCTGACTTTAAAGAGAGAAACATTACAACCGGGCGAAATTTTCTGTTTTATCACTTTTACAGTACAGTACAGTACAACCGATTATTACAAAACTTTAAAAATAAAAGAGAAAGAGAGAAATGCGGCTTAACGTCCATTCGACACAAACTAGGTCATTTCGGGACTAACATATGGATGGGGCGAAAAACCAAGGTCCCGTGTTCACATTGGAGTGCACGTAAAATATCCCTAAGCAGTTGGAATTCGATACTGTTGAATAAGCTCTATACGATGACTATGCAAACCATTATTAATTGATGAATGTGTTAAAATGTACAAAATATAAACAGTATTAATCTAAATCAATAACATAAATGATTACAAATTTTTTTAGATAGTTTTAAAATAGAAAACAAATAATTATATCAAATCAAACCTATTCAATTTCAATTAATATGAGGACTGACTGCAAAGTTCTAAGCCTATGTGTGCAAGACCTATATAATGTTGATGTTTCCTTTTATTTTTCTATATAGTCTCCATCCAATCTCAATTTTTTCATCAGTTATTTTCGGTGATTTTGGATTCGCAAAACGTTTTGAAAATATATTGATACCAAGGCCACCACCCATTTTTGAAAGGAGGCTAACCAGAAAAGTAAAATAGATCACAAAATCACAAACTAACACAGCTGTCAAGGTCAATTTTTTCATCAGTTGTTTTCCGTGATTTTTGATTCGCAAAACGTTTTGAAAATATATTGATTCCAAGGCCACCACCCATTTTTGAAAGGAGGCTAACCAGAAATGTATTGATTTCCCAGATTTGAGACGAAATCGCGAATCTGCGATCTATTTGATTATTTTCAAGCTGTTAATCGGAGTTATTCACGCGAAAACAACTTTGTCGGCACGGAAAACATCAAAGGCGAAATTTGAAATTTTGAAATTTGCAAATACCAAAAATTCGACAATGAGCCAGGCTATCCCCAAATGTATTAATTTCAAAGATAGGAAACGAATTCAACAAACTACCGTCTACTCTGATAATTTACATGCCCGTTAATGTCCATTTTTCACTATATCTGATATTCAATTCAATATGGTGACTATCCATTGACTTAAATCAAAATTCTACTGCCAACATTTTATAGCCATCCCTTCAAGGATTCAGAAAATATAACCCCCGTGTCTGTATGTAAAATAACAAAATGGCGTATGAGGTTTTTACATTTCAAGATGGAAGCACTTCCGGGTTGAGCTACAAACTCCATTTTTTGTGTACGAATCAGTGGTCTCGTAGCTAGTAACCAAAAAAAAATTCAAGATGATTTGACCTATATTTCGTCGATTTTTTTGAAAATTTCGAACCTCAATTTCTCCAAGGGGAGATAATTTAGAAAATTTCTAAAGTCATTTTTCAAGTCGCATCATTAAGGTTTACTTATATATTAAATTTCATGAAAATCGTACAACTACTAAAGAAGTTGTCGAGTTGGTCTAAACTTCCGGTTCGATATCACAGCGACGAATTTTCGAAATTCGAAAATCCGAAATTGCAGATTTGAAGTAAATGTCTCAAGGTACTCATAGAAAAAACAATTAATTAAATAGATCAAATAGTCACAAAGTTACAGCATTGTAGGTCAAATGCATTCGTTCGTAAAATTCGGTGATTTCGGATTTTTAAAACGTTTTGAAAATATATTTAATCAAGGTTCGCATCCCATTTATGGGGGGGTAGGTCAAAGTTTCAGAAAGATCCTATCGTCAGATTCTGAGAAATCCGATTTGCAGAAAATACACAAAAAAATAAATAATAATAATAATAATAACTTTAACAGAAACAATATGCTTTCATATGTAATATGAAAGCTTAATAATTTTAGTAAAAACAATAGTCTGAAAGCCTAATAAGAATAATAATAATAACTAGATCTGCTACTGTCCCATGCAGATATGAAAGCTTTCATATTTATCGTCACGTGTCATTGATTGTATCAAGTATCCTAAATAAAAGGATAAGAAGAAAAAATTATCAAAATTGGTCAAAATCTCGCGAAGTTATAAGTCTAAATATAGTATGAAATATTGCACCCAGGCATAACAATAATCTGAAAACTAAAGGGAAATAACTGAAACTTGTATTACTGTAATGAGATGGATGAGAAAATGAAATGAAAATGGCGGGAAAAAAAATTAAAAATGGCAGGTTGGACAGGCGACCTTACTCCTTGTCACGTACAACCGGGCATTCGAAAACACGCTAGTTAACTCAATGACAGGCGCACGTGCTAACCATTCAGCCACCCAACCCCCCTTTGAAATCAGACACGTGCAATATGTCATATAGGAAGAATAAGAAGTCGGTCACAAGAAAATGGTAAATTAATGAGTTTAGGTCAAAAGGTTGAGCTACTGTTTTAGAGTATTTAATAGTTTTAAAGAGACACGTTAAGGGTTGTTCATAATTAAATGAAAGTTTAATTTTAAATAAGACCAATAAAATTAGGATTTAATAATGCCAGACTAATATTTCCAATATGTTTGGTTATAAGTAGGAAATCATGACGACTTCTTAAGCATGTTTTAAACAAAGGATCATAGACTGAATTATACAAGAATGGCACTCTGCAATAAAAAAAACTGGCCAAAGCAAGATTTCTATGCAGAAATTAAATAATTGCTAGAACCAGAAAAATATTTATCCACTATAATAAATAAGCAATATAGCGAAAATGAAATGAAATTGAATGGGGTTTAACGTCCTACTGTTCTGCTCCTAAAATGGGCTAATGAAGACGGGCATATGCCATAAAGTGTGCAATGAGGGAAATTTTACCCGGGCAGCGCCGTAACGGCCTACGAGGTTGGACAGGCGACCATACTCCTTGTCACGTGCAACCAAGAAATTGAAACAAAGCCAGTTGACTCAAAGACAGACGTTATGATACAGAGCGCACGTGCTAACCATTCAGCCACGCAACCTACCTAAAATCGGCAAATTGCTGACCAACAGCGAGAAACATTTCAACCGGGCCAAATTTTCTATTTTAACAGTTTAATTTGCACGGTACCTTTAGTTATCAACCGAATATTACAAAACTTTTAAAAATAAGCTCCCCCTGACCAGCCTAATCGTTCGCAATAAACGTTTGCCCCTTAAAATCGGCAAATTGCTGACTTTAAAGTGAGAAACATTACAGCCGGGATAAATTTTCTGTTTTATCACTTTTACAGTACCTTTGATTACCAACCGATTATTACAAAACTTTAAAAATAAAAGAGAAAGAGAGAAATGCGGCCTAATGTCCATTCGACACAAACTAGGTCATTTCGTGACTAACATATGTTTTTTAATTTTATTTAAAAACTCCCCTTGCGCTTACTGGTCTTTGGCCGTTGGGAGGAAACCGAAGGACAAGGAGAAAACCCACGAGGTTGGACATCATACTCCATGTCACGTGCAACCTGGAGATCGAAACGACGCCCGTTGACTCAATGACAGACGTTACGATACAGTGCGCACATGCTAACCATTCAGCCATTCAGCCTCCTGAATTCGGAAAATTGCTGACTTATAGCAAGAAACATTTCAACCGGGCTAAATTTTCTGTTTTAACAGTTTAATGTGCACGGTACTTTAATTACCAACCGATTATTACAAAACTTTTGAAAATAAGCTCCAACTGACCAGCTTAATCGTATGCAATAAACGTTTGGCCTGAATTGAAAGTTCTGCACGGAGAAAGTTCATCTTGATTTCCCGGCGTGGTTCCCCCTTGTCAGTGAGGCAGAACGGAGGGCCTAACAAGCACAGCTGTCTAGTCGTTCGGATGGGACGAAAAACCAAGGTCCCGTGTACACATTGGAGTGCACGTAAAATATCCCTAAGCAGTTGGAATTCGATACTGTTAAATAAGCTCTATACGATGACTAAATGTGTAGATTGTAGTCACCCACACTGCATGTTTCGCTTAACAATGAAAGGGTGCCGTTTTCAATGTTCGATCCTTTTGTTCTTCTACTCCTGATATGTTGGACTGTTGATCGATGGTTTCATATAAAAGACTACCAATAAGACTCTTTGTAGAAGAAGTTCCCCAAAAATATTATGTTGACTTTACGAGAAAGACCTCTAAACATGCTCCAAATTGTAAAAATACGACTTTTTGGATTTTCAATCTCTTTTTTTCGGCTATATCTGATATTTAAAAAAAATGATACAACGACTTCAAACAACAGGCTAGCTATTAGACTCTCTATTGACAAAAGTTTCACCGCCCTCCCTTTATTATAACCGAAGTTATCGTGCCCTAAAGAATCAACAAATCAGCATGCTTATCTCTGCTTACCCTAAGCAGAAAATGGTCATCTTTGAACTCAATCATAACATTGACCTAGTGAACGTCTACATCAAGTTTGAACATTCTACCTTAATTAGAAGGAGAGTTATTGTGTTCTAAAATCCCGGCCCTTCAAATTGCTTCTATTTTTCATTTTCAATTCAAAATGGTGACCATCACGTGACCGAAATCAAAATTCTGATCCGACAGATTTTTAGGCCATCCTTCAAGGATTCCGAAAATATGACCCCCGAATCTGTAAGTAAAATAGCAAAAAAGCCTTATTGATTTTTCACGTTTAAAGATGGTGGCACTTCCGGTTCGATCGACAAACTCCATATTTTGTGTACGAATCAGTAATTCCTTGTCTAGTATCGAAAAAAATTTTTTAGGTCATTCTGACCTATATTTCGACGATTTTTTTGAAAAGTTTGATCCTTAATTTCACCAAGGGGAGATAATTTAGAAAATTTCTAATTATATTTTTGAAGTCACGTCGTTAAGATCTACTTGTATACTAAATTTCATGAAAATCGTACAACTATTAAAGAAGTTGTCAACTTGGTCTAAACTTCCGGTTCGAAATCACAGTGACGAATTTTCGAAATTCGAAAATGTGAAACTGCAGATGAAAATGATTTTTTTCAAGGTATTCAAAGAAAAAAGAATTAGTAAAATCGGTCAAAAAATAACAAAGTTACGACTATGCATTGTCAGTTTTTTCGTTCGTAAAATTCGGTGATTTCGGATTCGTAAAACGTTTTGAAAATATATTTAAACAACGTTCGCACCCCATTTTTGGGGGGATAGGTCAAAGTTTCAGAAAGATCCCATGGTTAGATTCTGAGAAATCTGATTTGCAGAAAATACACAAAAAAAAAAATAATAATAATCTTAACAGAAACAATAAGCTTTCATATGTAATATGAAAGCTTAACTAGATCTGCTACTGTCCCATGCAGATATGAAAGCTTTCATATTCATCGTCACGTGTCATCAATTATATCAAGTATCTCAAATAAAAGGATAAGAATAACAAACTATCAAAATTGGACAAAAACTCGCGAAGTTACAAGTCTAAATATAGTATGAAACATTGCATAATCTGAAAACTAAAGCAAAATAACTGAGACTTGTGTTGCTGTAATCGGGATGACTTCCCACATCAAAACTTTCAGAAAAATGAAATGAAAATGGTAAGAAAACATCGAAAAATTAAATGAGATAACTTTGAACAAAACTAAAACTTTTTGAATCAGGTTGAACTCAACTGTTTGAATATGTACGTTAAATATGTAGATTTGGAAAATTATAAAGACATAATATCAAAATCGGTCAAAAACTCACAAAGTTACAAATTTAAATGTAGTGAGAAACATTGCACCTGGGCAAAAAAATAATCTTTAAACTAAAGGGAAACTTGTATAGCTGTAATCGGGCTTCCAAAATTAGAGATATGTTATATAATTATGGTTTCCGATATGTTTGGTTATAAGTAGGAAATCGTGACAACTTCTTAAGCATGTTTTAAACAAAGGGTCACAGACTGCAATATACAAGAATGGCACTCTGCAATAAAAAAAACTGGTCAAAGCAAGATTTCTATGCAGAAATTAAATAATTGCTAGAACCAGAAAAATATTTATCCACTATAATAAATAAGCAACATAGAGAAAATGAAATGAAATTGAATGGGGTTTAACGTCCTACTGTTCTGCTCCTAAAATGGGCTAATGAAGACGGGCATACGCCATCAAGTGTGCAATGAGGGAAATTTTACCCAGGCATCGGCGTTAAGGCCTACGAGGTTGGACAGGCGACCATACTCCTTGTCACGTACAACCAAGAAATCGAAACAACGCCAGTTGACTCAATGCCAGACATTATGATACAGAACGCACGTGCTAACCATTCAGCCACGCAACCTACCTAAAATCGGCAAATTCCTGACCTACAGCGAGAAACATTTCAACCGGGCCAAATTTTCTATTTTAACAGTTTAATTTGCACGATACCTTTAGTTATCAACCGAATATTACAAAACTTTTAAAAATAAGCTCGACCTGAGCAGCTTAATCGTTCGCAATAAACGTTTGCCCCTTAAAATCGGCAAATTGCTGACTTTAAAGTGAGAAACATTACAACCGGGCGAAATTTTCTGTTTTATCACTTTTACAGTACCTGTGATTACCAACCGATTATTACAAAACTTTAAAAATAAAAGAGAAAGAGAGAAATGCGGCCTAACGTCCATTCGACACAAACTAGGTCATTTCGGGACTAACATATGTTTTTTAATTTTATTTAAACACTCCCCTTGCGCGTACTGGTCTTTAGCCGTGGGGAGGAAACCGAAGGACACGGAGAAAACCCACGAGGTTGGACATCATACTCCATATCACGTGCAACCTGGAGATCAAAACGATGCCGGTTGACTCAATGACAGACGTTACGATACAGCACGCACATGCTAACCATTCAGCCATTCAGCCTCCCTGAATTCGGAAAATTGCTGACTTAGCAAGAAACATTTCAACCGGGCGAAATTTTCTGTTTTAACAGTTTAATTTGCACGGTACTTTAATTACCAACCGATTATTACAAAACTTTTGAAAATAAGCTCCAACGGAGGGCCTGACAAGCACAGCTGTCTAGTCGTTCGGATGGGACGAAAAACCAAGGTCCCGTGTACACATTGGAGTGCACGTAAAATATCCCTAAGCAGTTGGAATTTGATACTGTTGAATAAGCTCTATACGATGACTATGCCAACCATTATTAATTGATGAATGTGTTAAAATGTACAAAATATACACAGTATTAATCTAAATCAATAACATAAATGATTACAAATTTTTTTTTTAGATAGTTTTAAAATAGAAAACAAATAATTATATCAAATCAAACCTATTCAATTTCAATTAATATGAGGACTGGCTGCAAAGTTCTAAGCCTATGTGTGCAAGACCTATATAATGTTGATGTTTCCTTTTATTTTTCTATATAGTTTCCATCCAAGCTCAATTTTTTCATCAGTTATTTTCGGTGATTTTGGATTCGCAAAACGTTTTGAAAATATATTGATTCCAAGGCCACCACCAGAAAAGTAAAATAGATCACAAAATCACGAAGTAACACAGCTGTCAAGGTCAATTTTTTCATCAGTTGTTTTCGGTGATTTTGAATTCGCAAAACGTTTTGAAAATATATTGATTCCAAGGCCACCACCCATTTTTGAAAGGAGGCTAACCAGAAATGTATTGATTTCCCAGATTTGAGACGAAATCGCGAAACTGCGATCTATTTGATTATTTTCAAGCTGTTAATCGGAGTTATTCACGCGAAAACAACTTTGTCGGCACGGAAAACATCAAAGGCGAAATTTGAAATTTTGAAATTTGCAAATACCAAAAATTCGACAATGAGCCAGGCTATCCCCAAATGTATTAATTTCAAAGATAGGAAACGAATTCAACAAACTACGGTCTATTCTGATAATTTACATGCCCGTTAATGTCCATTTTTCACTATTTCTGATATTCAATTCAATATGGTGACTATCCATTGACTTAAATCAAAATTCTACTGCCAACATTTTATAGCCATCCCTTCAAGGATTCTGAAAATATAACCCCCGTGTCTGTATGTAAAATAGCAAAATGGCGTTTGAGGTTTTTACATTTCAAGATGGTGGCACTTCCGGATTGAGCTACAAACTCCATTTTTTGTGTACGAATCAATGGTCTCGTAGCTAGTACCTAAAAAAAAAATCAAGATGATCTAACCTATATTTCGTCGATTTTTTTGAAAATTTCGATCCTCAATTTCTCCAAGGGGAGATAATTTAGAAAATTTTTAAAGTCATTTTTAAAGTCGCATCAGTAAGATCTACTTACATTCCAAATTTCATAAAAATCGTGTATCTATTAAAGAAGTTGTCAAATTGGTCATGACTTCCGGAACGAAATCACAGCGACGAATTTTCGAAATTCGAAAATTTGAAATTGCAGGTGAAATTGGTTTTCGTCAAGGTTTTCAGAATTTTTTTTTTAATAAAATAGGTCTATCAATAACGAAGTTACGACTATGCATTGTTAATTTTTTCGTTCGTAAAATTCGGTGATTTCGAATTCGCAAAACGTTTTGAAAATATATTTAATCAACAGCCACCACCCATTTTTGGGGGGGTAGGTCAAAGTTTCAGAAACATCCTATGGTTAGATTCTGTGAAATCTGATTTGCAATAGAAACACAAAAAAAAAAAATAATAATAATCTTAACAGAAACAATAAGCTTTCATATGAAATATGAAAGCTTAATAATCTTTTTAAAAACAATAGTCTTTCAAACGAAATTTTGAAAGCCTAATAAGAGACATTTTAGGAGCCAAAGCTTTTTTATCTTGGGAAAAACTCATTTAATTGAGTAAGACAGATAGGCACTTTAGCATTTTCAAAGTATCATTGAAAGGGTCTATGATTGAAGCCTGTGGGTATATCAAATGCCAAGGTCACGAATTAAATGCCAAGTTCAACGCCAACCCACCAATACTTTCCAAATCAAATATTACGCAATATACTCATTTCTACGACTGTCTGAGCGTGTGCAAACATTTCTACATGGTATGAAACTCTCCCCATTGTTATTGTAATCGTTAATTCAGCCTGTTAACAGTTTTCAGTTTCGAAGCGTAGCTGCTTTCACTATAGGTACCCGCAGTGGAAATGTGCACTGCGTCAGTGCGTGGGCACAAACGATTTTAAGTAAAATCTATTATAATTGCATTTTAAGTTACAATCAATCTTCATGACACATAAAATTTAAAATTTCATTTTGATTTTAGTTAAAATCTATTTCAGTGATTTTAGCTTAAGTTTTTGTGAAACAGGGCCTAGATCTTAGAAGTCAGTCCAATACTTGGCATAAGAAAAGCGCGTTATCACTGTGGAATACTTACCTGGAAAGTTCAACATTATAGCTGATGTCCATTTTGTGCAGATCTAACAGTCTGAAAGAGAAAAGATGAAGATATAATGACTTAGCTGAAATTTCTCTAAATATCATGACCAGTATGCGGCTTCCACAATAACTGATACACACAAAACTCTCAATAAAGAAGATCAGATTTGGAAAACCATAATGTCAAAGACTGGTTATTAAATAGGAACAAGATGTTACATGTATCAATACATAACCAAGGTCAATTTTCCCTGTTTTGCTTGGCAGAAATTAAGGTGCTCGCATACTAACAACATGTCACTGTCTATATATTCCTTTGACCAGGCCTACCTCACAAATCAATATGGTCAAAGCCTATCAATATTTTATTTAGAAGATTATTATGAGTTGGTTTACCAATGGTTATAATACAATGTTCAGAAATGTTTCTCTTATTTATGTTTTTCATTTGTGAATTGCTTCCTGACATGGTTTTTTTGCTTTTGCTTGCAAATTAAGTAAAGCCTACAAGGTATGGACTCGAAAACCCAGACTAGACATATTTCACAAGTCATGTCAAACAGTCACCACATGTTTTTATCTTAATATTTTTTGGTCCTGTTCTACACAGAATTAAAAGGTCATCTAACCTAACTTATACAACAATGTAAGAGGGGAGGGGGTATAGCAGTCTTTTTCAAGTCTACCACTAAAGCATCAGATTAAAATAGGTCCTTGTGCTAGCTGTGAAATTCAAAACACCGCCATCAAAAACCATAATGAATTATTTCATTTCCCAAAAACTACAATTTTGACAGTTAGGTCCCTTTTTTCGAAAGAAAATATTATTTTTTTTTAAAACTTATATAACTGAAAGAGTGTGTCCTTTAAAGGCGCAATAAATGTCGGAAGCAGTTTTTTTAATTTCTATTCCATTTTCTAGCAAATTGGATTAAGAGGTAAAAAAAGGCGTAAAATTGACCTATTTACAACCCTTTCAGATTTTAGAATATTTTTACGTAACTTTTATAAACCTGTAGCTATAATCCATACGAAGAGAATGTAGGTGAAAATGAGTTTGTAATATAAGCAGTTGCCGAGAAAAGGGCAGTTTTACACAAGTCATCACTGTTTTCGTAATTTTGCCTGTAAAATAGTCAATTATTAATGGATATTCGCAAAAGTTACATCATTTGATTCAAAAAGCAAGTATGCGTCATAACAAGTTAATTATAATTCAAAATTGACACCGAAAGTGATGCCATTTGGTCAACCAAGAATTATTTAATATGTAATAATAATATTAACTTTTGGTTTAAATTCACATACTAACAAAACTCATACGGTCAAATGGATATCATAAAATTGTTTCTAACTTGTTCGGTTGCCGAGATATAGGCGGTTTTCTAAGTCACTTTTGAAGGTTTTTGGCCTATAAAAGTGTCAATTATTATTCAATTTTCATAAAATTTTCACCCTTTGAAGCCTAATGTCATAGACGATGTTATAAAACTAATTTAACGATTTCACTATCACCGGAAGTAACGTCATTTTGGCAAAAACTGTATTTTAAGCCTTCAAAACAGATATTTTATTCAAATGAGTCTGATTTGTAATGTTTATAAAATTATGATATTTGATTCCAATCAACAAATAGATTAAACCCATACGGTCATATAAATACCAAAAAATGGTTTCTAACTTGTACGGTTGCCGAGAAATAGACGATTTTCTTATGCCATTTCTGATTTCATAAAACTAATGGAACATTTACATTATCACCGGAAGTACTGTAATTTTGTCAGGATCAATTACATGTAACAAATGTATAAAATCAATTGATATTGCTGGATTTGTTTGATTCTGTTTCCATTTTATTTGATGTGTGCAATGCTTATGTGGAAACCTGTATATTGGTTTCATTGGTACCTGAAGTGACATATGTTCAAGGGTAACGTGGCACCGAAAGTGACACAAGTTCAAGTTCAAAGGTAACATGGCAAAAGTGAAACCCGTCATTCCTTCATGCAGGTCTAGTTATTATTATTATTTACCTCGGGAGCCAAGTTCTCCATGATCGAAAGCAGATATCGATCTGAAATCAACTTTTCTTTCTGGAAACCATGTGGTGGCTACTTGATAAATTATTTTCGAAAATTCTGCACATGCCGGAAGTGGCAGATCTTTGTACGTTGTCAAAAAATTGAAAATTGGCCATAGTTTCGTCAATTCTTTACCCATTTTCAAACAAATAATCTCCATACTAGAAGTATTCAAAAGATAGGATGCCAGGCAACGAAACATACGCCCACAGCAGCTAAATCGTCCAGGCAGTCAACAAGGGTTGTCACATATTTTTACTTTTTTTGGTAATGAAACATTTGTAATACACTAAAATCTGATTAAGAGTAACAACTCATTATGTAATTATCTGAAAATCATTAGAATTTGTTTGCTTTTTACAAAGTTTTGCCCCACGCTAACAATTAGTATAGGAAACATTTAACATCATGGATTTAGCTGTTCAGTTATCAAAATTCATTAAAAATCAAAATACTTGTTTGTTTCAACACCTTAAACTCTGTGTATCAGTCTGAAGTCAATCGGATGATAAGTTTGGCATCTATAGCGTCATATTGATATCAAGAAAAGGCTTCTAGCATGTTCCCTTGTCGAATAATAGCCAATTTCCCCAGGGTCACTTTTAAGTTTTTTACCTTCCTAATTTCAGTTTATGGGTAATAGGTTAATTATTTATTGCCTGATATGTATAAAACAAAGTTTGTATTTTGTATGTTGCGAATTTTCGACTTATTTTTCACCTATAAAAATTTCTTTAGGCACCGTAAGTGACGTCATTTTGCCATAATTTACAATTTTAACCCGACTTTTCGCCAGCAAATATTACTTTTACAAATGATAGTTGGTGTCACTGAAGCAAAACAACTAAAGTATAGTTTGGTAGCTCAATGGATCGGCTATGGTATAATAAACTTCCTGCATGATTCCTGAAAGCCGGTTCAGTGCTGCTTGCAGGTCTAGTTATTATTAAGCTTTCATATTTCATATGAAAGCTTATTGTTTCTGTTAAAGTTATTATTTTTTTTTTTTGTGTATTTTCTGCAAATCGGATTTCTCAGAATCTAACCATAGGATCTTTCTGAAACTTTGACCTACCCCCCCAAAAATGGGATGCGAACCTTGATTAAATATATTTTCACAACGTTTTACGAATCCGAAATCAACAAATTTTACGAACGAATGCATTTGACCTACAATGCTGTAACTTTGTGACTATTTGACCTATTTAATTAATTCTTTTTTCTATGAGTACCTTGAGACATTTGTGATTTCGAACCGGAAGTTTAGACCAACTCGACAACTTCTTTAGTAGTTGTACGATTTTCATGAAATTAAATATGTAAGTAGACCCTAATGATGCGACTTGAAAAATGACTTTAGAAATTTTCTAAATTATCTCCCCTTGAGGAAATTGAGGATCGAAATTTTCAAAAAAATCGACGAAATATAGGTCAGATCACTGATTCGTACACAAAAAATGGAGTTTGTAGCTCAATCCGGAAGGGCCACCATCTTGAAATGTAAAAACCTCAAACGCCATTTTGCTATTTTACATACAGACACAGGGGTTATATTTTCTGAATCCTTGAAGAGATGGCTATAAAATGTTGGCAGTAGAATTTTGATTTAAGTCAATGGATAGTCACTATATTGAATTGAATATCAGAAATAGTGAAAAATGGACATTACCAGGCATGTAAATTATCAGAATAGACCGTAGTTTGTTGAATTCGTTTCCTATCTTTGAAATTAATACATTTGGGGATAGCCTGGCTCAATGTCGAATTTTTGGTATTTGCAAATTTCAAAATTTCAAATTTCGCCT
Source organism: Patella ulyssiponensis (assembly GCA_963678685.1). Taxonomy (NCBI): domain Eukaryota; kingdom Metazoa; phylum Mollusca; class Gastropoda; family Patellidae; genus Patella; species Patella ulyssiponensis. The sequence continues at coordinate 57,380,254 of OY783228.1, read as the reverse complement.
TTGATGTTTTCCGTGTCGACAAAGTTGTTTTCGCGTGAATAACTCCGATTAACAGCTTGAAAATAATCAAATAGATCGCAGTTTCGCGATTTCGTCTCAAATCTGGGAAATCAATACATTTCTGGTTAGCCTCCTTTCAAAAATGGGTGGTGGCCTTGGAATCAATATATTTTCAAAACGTTTTGCGAATCCAAAATCACCGAAAACAACTGATGAAACAATTGACCTTGACGGCTGTGTTACTTAGTGATTTTGTGATCTATTTTACTTTTCTGGTTAGCCTCCTTTCAAAAATGGGTGGTGGCCTTGGAATCAATATATTTTCAGAATGTTTTGCGAATCCAAAATCACCGAAAATAACTGATGAAAAGATAGGTTGCCTGGCAACGAAACATACGCCCACAGCAGCTAAATCGTCCGGGAAGTCAACAAGGGTTGTCGCATATTTTTACTTTTTTTGGTAATGAAACATTTGTAATACACTAAAATCTGATTACGAGTAACAACTCATTATGTAATTATCGGAAAATCATTAGAATTTGTTTGCTTTTTATAAAGTTTTACCCCACGCTAACAATTAGTATAGGAAATATTTAACATCATGGATTTAGCTGTTCAGTTATCAAAATTCGTTGAAAATCAAAATACTGTGTATCAATCTGAAGTCCATTGGATGATAAGTTTGGCATCTATAGCGTCACAAGGTTTTTTGAAGTGATCAAGGGAGATAACTCTGGAAGCAATTATTTGAAATCGCTGAAAATCAGTAGGCTTCTTCGTCTCATGACCTTAAACAGTGTGTGTAAATTTAAAGTCAATCGGATATTAACTTTGGCTTTTAGAGCGTCCACATGATTTTTTGAAGTGATCAAGGGCCAAAACTCTGGCACTAATCATCTGAAATCTCTGAAAATCAATAGGCTTCTTCGTCTTATGACCTTAAACACTGTGTATAAATTTAAAGCCAATTGGATATTAACTTTGGCCTCAAGAGCGTCCACAAGATTTTTTGAAGTGATCAAGGGCCAAAACTCTGGCACTAATCATCTGAAATCTCTGAAAATCAATAGGCTTCTTCGTCTTATGACCTTAAACACTGTGTATAAATTTAAAGCCAATCGGATATTAACTTTGGCCTCAAGAGCGTCCACAAGATTTTTTGAAGTGATCAAGGGTCATAACTCTGGCACTAATAATCGGAAATCGCTGAAAATCAATAGGCTTCTTCGTCTTATGACCTTAAACACTGTGTATAAATTTAAAGTCAATTGGATGTTAACTTTGGCTTTTAGAGCGTCCACAAGATTTTTTGAAGTGATCAAGGGCCATAACTCTGGCACTAACTCTAGAGCGTCCAGAGGATTTTTTGATGTGATCAAGGGCCATAACTCTGACAATGATTATCAGAGATCGCTGAAAATCAATAGGCTTCTTCGTCTCATGACCTTAAACACTGTGTATAAATTTAAAGTCAATCAGATATTAACTTTGGCCTCTAGAGCATCCACAAGATTTTTTGAAGTGATCAAGGGCCACAAATCTGGCACTAATTATCGGAAATTGCTGAAAATCAATAGACTTCTTCATGTTATGACCTTAAACACTGTGTATAAATTTAAAGCCAATCGGATATTAACTTTGGCCTCTAGAGCATCAACAAGATGTTTTGAAGTGATCAAGGGCCATAACTAAGGCTGTGCAAAAACATCGATATAATCGATAATCGGTAGAAGTTATTTCGCGATATGATAATCGATATCGAAATTCAAATATCGATTATTGGTATATTTACCTTCTGACGGCAAGTTACGGTCACTTTCACACGTATAAACTTGTCGTAGTCTGGCATTAGCAAACGAATGAATGAATACACGACGTCAAGACAACAACTATTTTTCCCCTCTGCTTACAAACTGGCACATTTTAAATATATATTATTGTAAAAAAATAAACTTTAAGATTAAATACATTATTTTAATATTTTCGTTGTTTTTGTTGTTATTACTAGTTGAAACTAAAATAGGTCAATCGCACGTGATATAATATAATTAGGATTATCTCCCTTCTTTGCTCTTGATTGATTTGTAGAGAAATCGTCTGTTTTCACGATAAAACTAATTGTATTATTAATGATCAACTCAGCTTTTATTACTAAATCATGTCAGATACAGTCCATACACTTTTTTGACTTCCCGGTTCAGGCAAACAGCGAGGTATGGAATTGTTTTGGTTTTTACGGAACCGACAACCGTAATATTGACCAAATAGTTTACATGTGCCAGTTATCTACCTTCAAGGACTCTAGTAGTAATGAAGATAAATAACTTCAATTTACTTTTGTTTGTTTTTTTTTTATTACGATTGAGTATTGACAGATTGTATAATAATATTAATAGATAAAGACTGAAGATGTTTTCGAATATTTTTATTATACAATACTATTATTAAACATGACTGTTGAAGAACAAATACAACAAAATAGTGGTAGCCTGTGTCGACTTACACAAATAACACGTCGGTAAAGTGATTTTTCCGGAAAAGTGATTATCGATAATCGCTGACAATTTCTTGCCAATAATCGATATTGAAATTTCATATCGATTCCCAGCGTTAGCCATAACTCTGGTAGTTATTATCGGAAATCGCTGAAAATCAATAGGGTTCTTCTTCTTATGACCTTAAACACTGTGTATAAATTTAAAGTCAATCGGATATTAACTTTAGCCTCTAGAGCGTCCACAAGCAATTGTGGACGCCGGACCGACGGACGGGGGCGACGACAATATACGACCACATTTCAATGTGGGCGTATAAAAATTGAGCTTGGATGGAACTATATAGAAAAATAGATGGAAACATCAACATTATATAGGTCTTGCACACATAGGCTTAGAACTTTGCAGCCAGTCCTCATATTAATTGAAATTGAATAGGTTTGATTTGATATAATTATTTGGTTTTTATTTTAAAACTATCTAAAAAAAAATTTGTAATCATTTATGTTATTGATTTAGATTATTACTGTTTATATTTTGTACATTTTAACACATTCATCAATTAATAATGGTTTGCATAGTCATCGTATAGAGCTTATTCAACAGTATCGAATTCCAACTGCTTAGGGATATTTTACGTGCACTCCAATGTGTACACGGGACCTTGGTTTTTCGTTCCATCCGAACGACTAGACAGCTGTCCTTGTCAGGCCCTCCGTTCTGTCTCACTGACAAGGGGGAACCACGCCGGAAAATCGAGATGAACTTTCTCGGTGCAGAACTTTCAATTCAGGCCAAACGTTTATTGGATACGATTAAGCTGGTCAGTTGGAGCTTATTTTCAAAAGTTTTGTAATAATCGGTTGGTAATTAAAGTACCGTGCAAATTAAACTGTTAAAACAGAAAAAATTGAAATGTTTCTTGCTATAAGTCAGCAATTTCCCGATTTTAGGGAGGCTGAATGGCTGAATGGTTAGCATACGGGCGCTGTATCGTAGCGTCTGTCATTGAGTCAACCGGCGTCGTTTCGATTTCCAGGTTGCACGTGACATGGAGTATGGTGTCCAACCTCGTGGGTTTTCTCCGTTTTCGGTTTCTTCCCACGGCTAAAGACCCATACGCGCAATGGAAGTTTTTAAATAAAATTAAAAAACATGTTAGTCCCGAAATGACCTAGTTTGTGTCGAATGGACGTTAAGCCGCATTTCTCTCTTTCTCTTTTATTTTTAAAGTTTTGTAATAATCGGTTGGTAATCAAAAGGTACTGTAAAAGTGATAAAACAGAAAATTTCGCCCGGTTGTAATGTTTCTCACTTTAAAGTCAGCAATTTGCCGATTTTAGGGGGCAAACGTTTATTGCGAACGATTAAGCTGGTCAGGGGGAGCTTATTTTTAAAAGTTTTGTAATATTCGGTTGATAATTAAAGGTACAGTGCAAATTAAACTGTTAAAATAGAAAATTTCGCCCGGTTGAAATGTTTCTCGCTGTAGGTCAGCAATTTGCCAAATTTAGGGAGGTTACGTGGCTGAATGGTTAGCACCTGCGCTCTGTATCGTAACGTCTGTCATTGAGTCAACTGGCGTTGTTTCGACTAAAATGCCCGGTTGAAATATTTCTTGCTATAAGTCAGCAATTTCCCGATTTTAGGGAGGCTGAATGGCTGAATGGTTAGCATGTGTGAGCTGTATTGTAACGTCTGTCATTGAGTCAACTGGCGTTGTTTCGATTGAAATGCCCGGTTGAAATGTTTCTTGCTATAAGTCAGCAATTTCCTGATTTTAGGGAGGCTGAATGGCTGAATGGTTAGCATGTGCGAGCTGTATCGTAACGTCTGTCATTAAGTCAACCGGCGCCGTTTCGATTTCCAGGTTGCACGTGACATGGGGTATGGTGTCCAACCTCGTTGGTTTTCTCCGTGTCCTTCGGTTTCCTCCCATTCCTGAAGACCCGTACGCGCAAGGCAAGTTTTTAAATAAAATTAAAAAACATATGTTAGCCCCGAAATGACCTAGTTTGTGTGGAATGGATGTTAAGCCGCATTTCTCTCTTTCTCTTTTATTTTTAAAGTTTTGTTATAATCGGTTGGTAATCAGAGGTACTGTAAAAGTGATAAAACAGGAAATTTCGCCCGGTTGTAATGTTTCTCACTTTAAAGTCGTTTCGATTTCCAGGTTGCACGTGACATGGAGTATGGTGTCGAACCTCGTGGGTTTTCTCCGTGTCCTTCGGTTTCCTCCCACTCATGAAGACCCGTACGTGAAAGGGAAGTTTTTAAATAAAATTAAAAAACATGTTAGCCCCGAAATGACCTAGTTTGTGTGGAATGGACGTTAAGCCGCATTTCTCTCTTTCTCTTTTATTTTTAAAGTTTTGTTATAATCAGTTGGTAATCAGAGGTACTGTAAAAGTGATAAAACAGAAAATTTTGCCCGGTTGTAATGTTTCTCACTTTAAAGTCAGCAATTTGCCGATTTTAAGGGGAAAACATTTATTGCGAACGATTAAGCTGGTCGGTGGGGGGGCTTATTTTTAAAAGTTTTGTAATATTTGGTTCATAACTAAAGGTACCGTGCAAATTAAACTGTTAAAATAGAAGATTTCGCCCGGTTGAAATGTTTCTCGCTGTAGGTCAGCAATTTGCCGATTTCAGGGAGGTTGCGTGGCTGAATGGTTAGCACGTGCGCTCTGTATAGAAACGTCTGTCATTGAGTCAACTGGCGTCGTTTCGATTTCTTGGTTGTACGTGACAAGGAGTAAGGTTGCCTGTCCAACCTCATAGGCCGTAACGCCGCTGCCCGGGTAAAATTTCCCTCATTGCACACTTTATGGCGTATGCCCGTCTTCATTAGCCCATTTTAGGAGCAGAATAGTAGGACGTTAAACCCCATTCAATTTCATTTCATTTTCTCTATGTTGCTTATTTATTATAGTGAATAAATGTTTTTCTGGTTCTATTAATTATTTCATTTCTGCATAGAAATCTTGCTTTGACCAGTTTTTTTTATTGCAGAGTGCCATTCTTGTATATTGCAGTCTATGACCCTTTGTTTAAAACATGCTTAAGAAGTTGTCACGATTTCCTACTTATAACCAAACATATTGGAAACCATAATTATATAACATATCTCTAATTTTGGAAGCCCGATTACAGCTATACAAGTTTCAGTTATTTCTCTTTAGTTTAAAGACTATTTTGTTTCTCACTACATTTAAATTTGTAACTTTGTGAGTTTTTGACCGATTTTGATAATTATGTCTTTATAATTTTCCAAATTTACATATTTAACGTAAATATTCAAACAGTTGAGTTCAACCTGATTCAAAAAGTTTTAGTTTTGTTCAAAGTTATCTCATTTAATTTTTCGATGTTTTCTTACCATTTTCATTTCATTTTTCTGAAAGTTTTGAAGTGGGAAGTCATCCCGATTACAGCAACACAAGTCTCAGTTATTTCCCTTTAGTTTTCAGATTATGCAATGTTTCATACTATATTTAGACTTGTAACTTCGCGAGTTTTTGACCAATTTTGATATTTTGTTCTTCTTATCCTTTTATTTGAGATACTTAATATAATCGATGACACGTGACGATGAATATGAAAGCTTTCATATCTGCATGGGACAGTAGCAGATCTAGTTAAGCTTTCATATTTCATATGAAAGCTTATTGTTTATGTTAAAAGTTATCAAGCTTTCATATTACATATGAAAGCTTATTGTTTCTGTTAAAGTTATTATCATTATTTTTTTGTGTGTGTGTTTTCTGCAGATCGGATTTCTCAGAATCTATCCATAGGATCTTTCTGAAATTTTGACCTACCCCCCCCAAAAATGGGATGCGAACCTTGATTAAATATATTTTCAAAACGTTTTACGAATCAGAAATCACCGAATTTTACGAACGAAGGCATTTGACCTACAATGCTGTAACTTTGTGACTATTTGGCCTATTTTACTAATTGTTTTTTCTTTGAGTATCCTAAGACATTTACTTCAAATCTGCAATTTCGGATTTTCGAATTTCGAAACTTTGTCGCTGTGATTTCGAACCGGAAGTTGAGACCAACTTGACAATTTCTTTAATACTTGTGCGATTTTCATGAAATTTAGAATTTAAGTAGAACTTGCCAATGCGACTTCAATGATGTCTTCAGAAATTTTCTAAATTAACTCCTCTTGGTGAAATTAACGGTCAAATTTTTAAAAGATAGGCTGGCACTGCCAGGCAGGATACGCCCACATTTTCGAGAGATGGATAGAGAACAAGCAATACCGAAAGTGATTTTTCCTATGTGCAAATATCGAAATGAATTAAGATCTTTGGGTTATAAAGGTTCATTTCAGTAGGCTTCAAATTCGACTGGGGATCATGTTGCTAAGTGGGTAAGATGCTGGCTCGGTAGCCTTGAGGTTAGGTGTTTGATCCCTGCATTGGGTGAGAAAGTTCATCTAGATTTTCTGGCGTGGTTTCCCCTTGTTAGTGATGAAGGATGGATGGCCTGACAAGAACAGCTGTCAATTTTGGTCCGATTTTCACGAAATTCGACCTCAACCTTCATTACGATGATATAATCAAACGTTTTTTTAAATGGGATAATAATTCTGACCCCAGAGGGGCCAAAAGCTAAAAAAAAAAAGGTCATTTTTCGTACAATCAGGGGCCATAATTCAGGAAGTTACAATCCGATATGCACAAATATCGAAAGGAACCAAGATCTTTGGGTTATAAACATGCATGTCAAGTTTTATCAAAATCGGTTCAAAATTGTGACCTCTATAGGTTCCACAACCTTAATATAACGTATTTTCACACTAATCGCGTACAAACGGCGGCCATTTTGTCTGTCAATTTTGGTCCGATTTTCACAAAATTTTACCTCAATCTTCATTACCATGTAACGGTGATATAATCAAACGTTTTTTTAAATCGGATAATAATTTTGACCTCCAGTGGGACCACAAGCTAAAAAGGGTGATTTTTCGTACAATCAGGGGCCATAATTCAGGAAGTTACGAATCAATGAGCGCAAATATCGAAAGGAACCAAGATCTTCGGGTTATAAACATGCATGTCAAGTTTCATCAAAATCGGTTCAAAATTGTGACCTCTATAGGGTCCACAACCTTGATATAACATATTTTCACACCATTCGCGTACAAACGGCGGCCATTTTGTCCGTCAATTTTGGTTTGATTTTCACGACATTCGAACAGAGCCTTCATTACCATGTAACGGTGATATAATCAAACGTTTTTTTAAATCGGATAATAATTTTGACCTCCAGAGGGACAACAAGCTAAAAAGGGCAATTTTTCGGACAATCAGGGGCGATAATTCAGGAAGTTACGATCCGATGGGTGCAAATATCGAAAGGAACCAAGATCTTTGGGTTATAAACATACATGTCAAGTTTCATCAAAATCGGTTCAAAATTGTGACCTCTATAGGGTCCACAACCTTGATATAACATATTTTCACACCATTCGCGTACAAACGGCGGCCATTTTGTTTGTCAATTTTGGTCCGATTTTCACGAAATTTGAACTCAACCTTCATTACCATGTAACGGTGATATAATCGAACGGTTTTTTAAATCGGATAATAATTTTGACCTCCAGAGGGACCACAAGCTAAAAAGGGCGATTTTTCGGACAATCAGGGGCCATAATTCAGGAAGTTACGATCCGATGGCCGCAAATATCGAAAGGAACCAAGATTTTGGGGTTATAAACATGCATGTCAAGTTTCATCACAATCGGTTCAAAATTGTGACCTCTATAGGGTCCACAAGCTAAAAACATGATATTTCGTACAATCAGGGGCCATAATCCATGAAGTTCCGATCCGATACATGCCAATATCGAAAGGAACCGAGATCTTATGGGGATAAACCTATATTTCAAGTTTCGTCAAAATCAGATAAGAATTGTGACCTGTAGAGAGTCCACAAACAAATTGTGGACGGACGGACGGACGGACGGACGGACGGACGGACGGACGGACGGACGGACGGACGGACGGACGGACGGACGGACAGACGGACGGACAGACGGACGGACGGACGGACAGGGGCGACGACATAATACGTCCACATGAAAATGTGGGCGTATAAAAAATCGGCGAAATATAGGTCAGAGTGACCTGATTTTTTTTTTTGATACTAGATAAGTAATTACTGATTTGTACACAAAATATGGAGTTTGTGGATCGAACCGGAAGTGCCACCATCTTGAAACATAAAGTGCAATAAAACTTTTGCGATATTGTAGTTAGAGACACGGGAGTTATATTTTCTGAATCCTTGAAGGAATGGCTAAAAACGTTCAGAGTAGAATTTTGATTTAGGTCAACTGATGGTCGCCATTTTGAAGTGAATATGAAAAGTAATTGCAATTTGAAGGGCCGAGACTTTGGAACACAATCTCTCCTGCTAATTGAGCTAGAATGTTCAGTCTTGGTGTAGACGTTATCTAGGTCAATGTCATGATTGTGTTCAAAGATGAGCATTTTCTGTCTAGGGTAAGCAGAGATAAGCAAGCTGATTTGTTGATTCTTTAGGGCACGTTAACTTTGGTTATAATGAAGGGAGGGCGATGAAACTCTTGTCAATCGAGAGTCTAATAGTTAGCCTGTTGTGTGAAATAATTGTATCATTTTTCAAATGTCCGGGGTAGCCGAAAAAAAGAGATCGAAAATCCAAAAAGTAGTATTTTTACGATTTGGAGCATTTTTCTCTAAAGTAAACGTGATATTTTTTTGGAACTTCTTCTACAAAGAGTCTTATCAGTAGTCTTTTATATGAAACCATCGATCAACAGTCCAACATATCAGGAGTAGAAGAACAAAAGGATCGAACATTGAAAACGGCACCCTTTCATTGTTAAGCGAAACATGCAGTGTGGGTGACTACAATCTGCACATTTAGTCATCGTATAGAGCTTATTCAACAGTATCGAATTCCAACTGCTTAGGGATATTTTACGTGCACTCCAATGTGTACACGGGACCTTAGTTTTTCGTCCCATCCGAACGACTAGACAGCTGTCCTTGTCAGGCCCTCCGTTCTGCCTCACTTTCTCGGTGCAGAACTTTCAATTCAGGCCAAACGTTTATTGCATACGATTAAGCTGGTCAGTTGGAGCTTATTTTCAAAAGTTTTGTAATAATCGGTTGGTAATTAAAGTACCGTGCAAATTAAACTGTTAAAACAGAAAATTTCGCATCGTTGAAATGTTTCATGCTATAAGTCAGCAATTTTCCGAATTCAGGGAGGCTGAATGGCTGAATGGTTAGCATGTGCGCGCTTTATCGTAACGTCTGTCATTGAGTCAACGGGCGTCGTTTCGATTTCCAGGTTGCACGTGACATGGAGTATGGTGTCCAACCTCGTGGGTTTTCTCCGTGTCCTTCGGTTTCCTCCCATGGCTAAAGACCCGTATGCGCAAGGGAAGTTTTTAAATAAAATTAAAAAACATATGTTAGTCCCGAAATGAGCTAGTTTGTGTCGAATGGTCGTTAAGCCGCATTTCTCTCTTTCTCTTTTATTTTTAAAGTTTTGTAATAATCGGTTGGTAATCAAAGGTACTGTAAAAGTGACAAAACAAAAAATTTCGCCCAGTTGTAATGTTTCTCACTTTAAAGTCAGCAATTTGCCGATTTTAGGGGGCAAACGTTTATTGCGAACGATTAAGCTGGTCAGGGGGAGCTTATTTTTAAAAGTTTTGTAATACATGTATTCGGTTGATAATTAAAGGTACCGTGCAAATTAAACTGTTAAAATAGAAAATTTCGCCGGGTTGAAATGTTTCTCGCTGTAGGTCAGCAATTTCGCAAATTTAGGGAGGTTGCGTGGCTGAATGGTTAGCACGTGCGCTCTGTATCATTACGTCTGTCATTGAGTCAACTGGCGTTGTTTCGATTTCTTGGTTGTACGTGACAAGGAGTATGGTCGCCTGTCCAACCTCGTAGGCCGTAACGCCGATGCCCGGGTAAAATTTCCCTCATTGCACACTTGATGGCGTATGCCCGTCTTCATTAGCCCGTTTTAGGAGATCAGTAGGACGTTAAACCCCATTCAATTTCATTTTCTCTATGTTGCTTATTTATAAAAGTGGATAAATATTTTTCTGGTTCTAGCAATTATTTAATGTCTGCATAGAAATCTTGCTTTGACCAGTTTTTTTATTGCGGAGTGCCATTCTTGTATATTGCAGTCTATGACCCTTTGCTTAAAACATGCTTCAGAAGTTGTCACGATTTCCTACTTATAACCGAACATATTGGAAACCATAATTATATAACATATCTCTAATTTTGGAAGCCTGATTACAGCTATACAAGTTTCAGTTATTTCTCTTTAGTTTAAAGACTATTTTGTTTCTCACTACATTTAAATTTGTAACTTTGTGAGTTTTTGACCGATTTTGATAATTATGTCTTTATAATTTTCCAAATTTACATATTAACGTAAATATTCAAACAGTTGAGTTCAACCTGATTCAGAAAGTTTTAGTTTTGTTCAAAGTTATCTCATTTAATTTTTCGATGTTTTCTTACCATTTTCATTTCATTTTTCTGAAAGTTTTTAAGTGGGAAGTCATCCCGATTACAGCAACATAAGTCTCAGTTATTTCCCTTTAGTTTTCAGATTATGCAATGTTTCATACTATATTTAGACTTGTAACTTCGTGAGTTTTTGACCAATTTTGATATTTTGTTCTTCTTATCCTTTTATTTGAGATACTTAATATAATCGATGACACGTGACGATGAATATGAAAGCTTTCATATCTGCATGGGACAGTAGCAGATCTAGTTAAGCTTTCATATTTCATGTGAAAGCTTATTGTTTCTGTTAAAAGTTATCAAGCTTTCATATTACATATGAAAGCTTATTGTTTCTGTTAAAGTTATTATCATTATTTTTTTGTGTGTGTGTTTTCTGCAAATCGGATTTCTCAGAATCTATCCATAGCATCTTTCTGAAATTTTGACCTACCCCCCCAAAAATGGGATGCTAAATTATTATTATTATTATTTTTTTCCGCGGGAGCCTATTTCTCCATGATCGAAAACAGATATTGATCTGGAACCAACTTTTCTATCGGGAAAACATGTGGTGGCTACTTGATAAACTATTTTTCAAACCTCTGCGCATACCGGAAGTGGCCTAACTTTGTATGTCGTCTAGAAATTGAAAATAGGCCATAGTTTCGTCAATTCTTTACCCATTTTAAAACAAATGACATTTTCGGGAACCCTGAAACTATTCGGAGATAATGGCTATCTCACATTTTTCAATTTCGAAAATTCGTCTAGGACTTCTATCGTTCTAAAATTGAAAACATGTTGTTTATAACACAATTTTTGTTATTTTTCAAAATTTTCAAATTTGACCTACATTTTTGGATTCCTGTAGTCTATGCGATTCCAGCAATATAAGTTTCATTCAGAGTTATCGCCCTTTATTTTTCAAATTTTTTCGAATTTTCTGCCCATTTTGTAACCCTTATATTTGTTTGAAAAGATAAAACGATATTTCTGAAACCCCTGAAACATAAAGCCATATTGCCAGACAGTTGCATAAAGCGATTTCAACAACGATCCGTAAACCGAAAGTAGTCGAAATAATGTCTGATATTTTGAAAAAACTAAAAAACATAACGCTAACGCTACAATATACGTCCACATTCCTACTTTGATTGATATGGTCAAGCGCTGAAATAAGGGGCCGGACACGGACAATGTCCGGGCGAATTGACCCCCTTTGACAGGCCGAATTGCCTTTCGTCCGGACATAAATGTCCGACCGATTTTGAGTAAAACAGTAAGCCAAAAATAGTAATTTCATTCGCGAATTCGAGTCGATCGCTAATTATTACTAGACTCGAAAATCCAGACACAAAAATATCAACGACCCGAGTCATAGTGAAAATGTTACTATTTATATCTCGGCAGCGTGCAGATAAAATAATCAATAATTTTTAGAATCGGCTATTTTACGCTGGTTATATCAACGACCCGAGTCCTAGTAAAAATATTACTATTTTTTTATAGAATCGGCTCAAAATCCAGGCCCTAAAATATCAACGACCCGAGTCATAGTGAAAATGTTACTATTTATATCTCGGCCGCACGCGGATAAAATAATCAATAATAATTAGAATCGGCCTTTTTACGCTTGTTATATCAACGAACCGAGTCATAGTAAAAATATTATTATTTTTTAGAATAGGCTCTTTTAGTAAAATTATCACTATTTACATACATGTATCTTGGCCGCGTGAAGATAAAATAATGAATAATATTGAGAATCGGCTCTTTTACGCTGGTTATTCGAGCCTACGTGTAGTAGCTAGCTTTGCGTTACTTTTGTATTTGATTAGCTCTAAATCAAACCTAACATGACATGTAATTATACAAATTATTAGTAATAAAAGTAATAATATTTAAAATGTTACAAGAAAATGTTCAAGTTGACTATGGATGTAATTAGGGAGAGACTTTTTATACGAAAATTAAAATATCTCACTTTGTTGGACACTTCCGATGATCGATGTGAATGTAAATAGACGAGCTTTGAAAACATGTCGAATAAAATAACTTCTTATTTTCCCCAACCCGCGGACACGGGATATCCCGGCTAGTGGGACCGTTCCAGAATATTTTAAAACTGGTACTGTGTCTAATGAGTGTAGCATGCGCACAGTCAGTGGAGAGTTTTAAAGCAGCTCTCCAGGGCCGCAACTAAGCGGACGCCACTCACTACCGACGCGTCATACCAAAAGTGGTTCCTGCGTCGTATACATACAGATACAGACAGATGTCTCTCAAAATGAAACTTCTAATCGGGGGCCATCGCCGTCACTAGTTCGAAAATTACATACAATAAGAACCGTAGTGTAGAAAAGTGGATCAAACCTGACGTAGCAAAATGCAATGCTGACGTGTGGTTAACATACGAAGAAGACGATGGTTTTGTGACTACATTAAATTTGTGAACTCTACATAAAGTATTTTAAAAATATGAATTATATGATGGAATTTTCCACTGCATGGAATAATGGTATTTGTCAGGCTGAAAATCTGAAATGTCCGGCCGAAAATCAGTTCAGCCTGACATGATGTCAGGCTGAACCTTAGCAGTTATTTCAAGGCTTGGATATGGTACTTTGTCAAGAAGACTAGGCGATTGGTTTGTTTAGCGTTGAGGGTCGTGCCTCAACATCAATAGTTGCCGTCCTTAGAGTATAAGGAATAAGTATACCAAGATAATCCATTCAGAATTGTGCCTTCCTAACGCTAAAGGCAAAAAGTGGGCGTGGCTCTGCTCCTGGGGGTCGGGACATTCATTAATATCAATAGTGGACGCCCTCAGGCTATAAGGAATACATATGCCAAGTACCAAGCTGATTCATTCAGAATTGCGGCCTGTAAACGACAAACACAAAAATTGTGTCTTGCCTGTGGGAGTCGGGACATGCAATTGTCGTCCTTAGGCTATAAAGAATACATATCCCAAGTTTAAAGACGACCCATTAAGAATCGTGGCCTGTAGACAACACACACAGACACAAAGTAAAAATGGGCATGGCTCTGCCCCTGGGGGTTAGGAAATCACCAAAAACAATAGGGGTCATCCTTAGGGTATAAGGAATAGGTATATAAAGTTTTAAAAGGATCTGTTAAGAATTGCATCCTGTAGGCGAACACAAGACACAAAAGCATTGGGCGTGGCGCTGTCCCAGGGGGTCCGGCATGCACCAAAAATAATAGTGGTCAGCCTTAGGGTATAAGGAATAAGTATAAAAAAAAGTTTTCAAGACGATCGATTAAGAATTGTGGCCTGTAGGTGACACACAGACACGCAAAAAGAAAATGGGCGTGGCACTGTCCCTGGGGGTCGGGCATGCACCAAAAACAATAGGGATCTTCCCTAAGGTACCAAGAATAAGTTTCAAGTTGATACATTAAGAAATGCAGCCTGTAGACGATAGACAAACAAATACAAGAAATGGGCGTTGCTGTCCCACGGGGGTCGGGCATGCACCCAAAACAAAAGGGATCATCCTTAGGGTATAAGGAATAAGTATTTTAAGTTTCAAGATGACCGATTAAGAATAGTGGCCTGTAGGCGACACACAAAAAGAAAATAGGTGTGGCTCTGCCCCTGGGGGTTGGGGGTTGGGCATACTCCCCAAATGATAGGAATGTTCCTTAGGGTACACAGAATAAGCATTCAAAGTTTCAAGATGATACGTTAAGAAAATGTGGCTTGTAAACAAATAAATACAAGGAATGGGCGTGGCTCTGCCCCTGGGGGTCGGGCATGCACCAAAAAACAATACGGATCTTCCTTAGGGTGTAAAGAGTAAGTATACAAAGTTTTAAGAAAATCCAGTTAGAATTGCGCCCTGTAGGTGACACAGACGCACAAACAGAAAATGGGCGTGGCTCTGCCCCTGGGGGGTGGGCATGCACCCCAAACGGTATGGATCATCCTTAGGGTATAAAGAGTAAGTATACAAAGTTTGAAGAAAATTCAGTGAGAATTGCGCCCTGTAGGCGACACAAAGACACACGAAAAGAAAATGGGTGTGGCTCTGCCCCTGGGGGTTGGGCATGCACCCCAAACGATAGGAATGTTCCTTGGGGTACAAAGAATATGTATGCAAAGTTTCAAGATTATAAAAAAAGAAATGTGGCCTGTAGACGACAAACCAACAAATACTAGAAATGGGCGTGGCTCTGCCCCTTGGGGTCGGGCATGCACCAAAAACAATAGGAATCATCCTTAGGGTATAAAGAGTAAGTATACAAAGTTTGAAGAAAATCCAGTGAGAATTGCGGCCTGTAGGCGACACAAAGACACACGAAAAGAAAATGGGCGTGGCTCTGCCCCTGGGGGTTGTGCATGCACCCCAAACGATAGGAATGTTCCTTGGGGTACAAAGAATATGTATGCAAAGTTTCAAGAATATAACTTAAGAAATGTGGCCTGTAGACGACAAACAAACAAATACTAGAAATGGGCGTGGCTCTGCCCCTGGGGGTCGGGCATGCACCAAAAACAATAAGTATACAAAGTTTGAAGAAAATCCATGAAGAATTGCGCCCTGTAGGCGAACCACAGACACACACACACATACATACTTGCATAGCTCATTATGTGAGGACTATGGTTTTTCAAAGCCTCCCGAGGACCCAGGTTTCCTGTCGTCTTACGGCTTTAAGATTTTATACAGTTATTGTCAGCGCCACCATGTACATTGTCTGCTACGTAGATTGCATTGATTCAGTCATAAAAATATAACATGTTTTACAGACTATATGAGGCCTTTTCTTATATTTAATATCTACAGAGGACTTGTGTAAGATTGATTTACATTTATACACTAGAGAGGACTTGAGTTTATAGTAGTTTACATATATTACCATGAGAGGACCTCTTAATACAACTTACTTTACCTTATTTCTGAGGACTTTAGTGTTTAATACTTTACTTTAAGGACTACCTGAGGACCTGTGTAAGATTGATTTACATTAATACACTAGAGAGGTCTTGAGTTTATAGTAGTTTACATTTATTACCATGAGAGTACCTCTCAATACAACTTACTTTACCTTATTTCTGAGGATTTTAGTGTTTAATACTTTACTCTAAGGACTATCTGAGGACCTGTGTAAGATTGATTTACACTGATACACTTATGGGGACTTGAGTTTATAGTAGCTTACATTTATTACCACGAGAGGACCTCTCCATACAACTTACTTTACCTTATTTCTGAGGACTTTAGTGTTTAATACTTTACTTAAAGGACTACCTGAGGACCCGTGTAAGATTGAATTACATTTATACAACTTACTTTACCTTATTTCTGAGGAATTTAGTGTTTAATACTTTATTTTAAGGACTACATGAGGACCTGTGTAAGACTGAATTACATTTATGCACTAGAGAGAACTTGAGTTTATAATAGTTTACATTTATTATCATGAGAGGACCTCTTAATACAACTTACTTTACCTTATTTCTGAGGACTTTAGTGTTTAATACTTTAGGACTACAATGTAGATTTAACACTATTAGAGATTTAACAAACTTTGCTATTCCTCAAAGGACTTGGGTAGTTATCTCCCCTTTGACCACGAATGACACCATAATGACACACATGAGCATAGTGCAAAAAAAAAAACAACCCAAATTGTCCAAGATAGCAGAACTGAACACAACCGCCTTGGTCCCTTCTAGTCACCCAACCTCCTTGAAATTTATATATGTTCTCCAACATTATCTGCAGAGGTAACACTCCAAATTACAGTCCAAAGCAACACACAGCGTTACATAATGACATTTCATGAGTCAGAAAATGACAATTTTTGACAGTAATAGAGACCATATCTCCATTTTGGCTAAATGAATAGAGCTGAAATTTTGGGGGCCACTTTGTAATGTATCTGGGGAGATTTTCTGCAAATTTCAGCTTCATTGCTCCAAAATATTGATGTCAAATTCATTTTGTATGTTTGTATCAAATATTGAACTTTTGGAGAAAAAACGTATTCATTTTCATTTCTGTCTATTTTAATTTCTCTTACATGTACATCTATGAAGCTGACATTTTTCGGCATCCATTATGTATACATTATCAAAGTGCATTCCAAATTTCAGACTAATTGAATGAATATTAAAGTTTTTAGACCATATATTCCTGTTGCTTGCAGCCGATATCTGACTACGTTCAGCTATTCGGCATTTACAACGCATTGCGATTACGTAATATTGTAGCTATGGACCTCAAATATTTTATACTGGCCACGTCATGTATTTAGAAAGGTTGTGGGAGAATTGCAGGTTCTTCGTAGCAATATTAAAGATTTGGAAGCAGTTACTTTTGTCGTGATAACACGAAATCTGACAAACGACACAAATACCCCTAACCGAGCCAGCCTTCGAACTCTTAATTTTTGAAAAAACAGGCTGACATTTTCACACCACCATCCGGAATATACTACCAAAGTGCTGTGCAAATTTCATGTTAATAGGTTCAGCCAAAATTAAATGACAACAAATTCACTTGAGCCAAAAACTGCATTTCGTTCAGCTTTCCATTAAAAATTGTCATTTAATGCTTATGACAGCCTAAACTATACAGTTCTAATTGAGCTATCAAGCTGAAATTTGCACAGCTACCCCAGAATACAGGTAGAAAGATTCTGTAAAAATTTCAGCAGACTTGCTCCAATATTTCCCCCAAAAAACAGGGGTTGTACATGAGCACAGTGCGAAAAAAAAAAAAAAATTGTCCAAACGACCGAAATACCCCGAACTGAGTCAGCCCTCAAACTCTTAATGTTTGTCAAAACAGGCTGATATTCTAACACCACCATCCGGAATATATTACAAAAGTGCTGTGCAAATTTCAGGTTAATAAGTTCAGCCAACATTAAATGACAGCACATTCAATTGAGCCAAAAACCGCATTTTGTTCAGCTTTCTATTAAAAATTGTCATTTTATGCTTATGACAGCCTAAAATACACAGTTCTAATTGAGCAATCAAGCTGATATTTGCACAGCCACCCCAGAATACATGTAGGAAGATTCTGTTATAATTTCAGCAGACTTGCTCCAATATTTCCAAAAGAAAAACAGGGGTTGTACATGAGCATAGTGCGAAAAAAAAAAAATTGTCCAAACGACCGAAATACCCCGAACTGAGCCAGCCCTCAAACTCTTAATTTTTGACAAAAGGCTTATATTTTACCACCACCATCCGGAATGTATTACCAATGTGCTGTGCAAACGTCAGGTTAATAGGTTCAGCCAAAATTAAATGACAGCAAATTCACTTGAGCAAAAAAACGCAGCTTTCCATTAAAAATTGTCATTTTATGCTTATGACAGCCTAAAATATACAGTTCTAATTGAGCTACATGTATCAAGCTGACATTTGCACAGCCAGCCCAGAATACATGTAGGAAGATTCTGTGAAAATTTCATTAGACTTGCTGCAATATTTAAAAAAAATACAGGTGTTGTACATGAGCACAGTGCGAAAAAAAACCCAAAATTGTCCAACCAACCGAAATACCCCGAACTGAGCCAGCCCTCAAACTTTTGACAAAACAGGCTGCAATTTTAACACCAGCACCCTGAATATATACTATTCAAAAAAAGTAGGGGATATTTGATTTTTAAGTGTTATTAAAGTCACCTAATGAAACTGACGAAGAAACAAATGACAAAATGAAATGAAGTTCACATTCATCGATTTATGCCAAATGATCGTTAGACTAAGTAAGGCACAGACTGACCATTATAAAGGTAAAATGATACCCGGGGTCAAACAGCAAAGTTACCACAGCATCACAACAAAGTCAGTAACGGGTAAATCCTCCTCTGTTTGCCAAACAAGCATTGATCCGACGTGGCATTCTCCTAATGAGACGTCTAAGGTCATTTTGGTCCAGATTGTCCCATTCCTGTTGCAACGCAACAGCAAGTTCTTGGACATTGGCAGGACGTTGTTGACGTTGACGTAACCTCTGTCCAAGCATGTCCCAGACATGCTCGATGGGGGAGAGGTCAGGACTCAGTGCTGGCCAAGGTAATGTTGTGGTGTTCTGTTGTTGGAGGTAACCTGTAACGATCCTGGCCCTGTGACATCTTGCGTTGTCATCCTGGAAGATGAAACGGCGGCCATGACGTCGTGCGAACGGCACAACATGGACTGCCAAGATGTTGTCCCGGTAGTACTGGCCTGTAACACGCCCTGCAACAACATGTAAAGCCGTTCTTTCAGCAACAGTGATGCCTCCCCACACCATAACAGAACCACCCCCAAATCGATCATATCTGATGACGTTAACGTCTTGGAAGCGCTTGTTTCGACGACGCCACACCCTCCTACGTCTGTCCAAAAAATCAACAGTGAACCTTGACTCATCTGAAAACATCACGTTGCTCCAGCGTCGATTATCCCAGTGTTGACGATCCCTACACCAACGACGTCTTGTGTGATGTGATGATCTCTCAAACAAGGGATCACGCGAGGACTACGGGCGCGAAGGTGACCCCTATGCAGTCGATTCCGAATCGTCTGGCCACTCACTCTCACACCAGTGTCTGTTTGAAGACGAGCGCTGATCTGATTTGCTGTGATGACACGATTTCTCAAGGCCAAGGTACGGATAAATCGATCCTGGGCTTGAGTTGTCGCCCTTGGTCGACCTGAGCGTGGTCTGTCCTGTACAGATTGTGTATCACGGTATCTGGACCATAGCCTGCTTATGACAGACTGAGAAACATTCATCGTCCGCGCCACAACCGCCTGTGTTGTGCCGATCTGTAGCATGCCAAGGGCACGTAACCTTTCATTTTGGGTAAGCCGACGCATATCAAAATTTGTTTTCAGGTCACTAAAACAATTAAACTGATGTTTCCACCCTGGAATTCAATGCCACAATGGCTGTTACATTCAAAGTCAGAGTCGTGCAAATCTTGGGTTGGACCCCCATGATGATCCCAAGCATCAGGGCGTCACATTTAACTGGAAATGTTTCTTCTGTTAGGTTCTATAGTAACTTTTTTCGTAGTCATTTGCATATTTTAGTATTATGCCCCCAAAATCAAATATCCCCTACTTTTTTTGAATAGTATATGACCAATGTGCTGTGCAAATGTCAGGTTAATAGGTTTAGCCAACATTAAATGAGGGTACATTCACTTGAGCCAAAAACCACATTTTGTACAGCTTTCCATTGTCATTTTATGCTTATAAAGTTATGACAGCCTGAAATATACAGTTTTAATTGAGCCACCCCCAAATATATGTTGGATGATTCCCTGAAAATTACAGCTTCATTGCTCCAATATTTCCAAAAAAGGCAGGGCTTGTACATGAGCATAGTGCGAAAAAAAACGAAATTGTCCAAGATAGCAGAACTGAACACCACCGCCTTGGTCCCTTCTATTCACCCAACCTCCTTGAAATTTATATATATGCTCTCCAACAGTACCTGCAGAGGTATCTCTACAAATGACAGTCCACGTGGATTAATAGAAAGCAACACACAGCTTAACATAGATGACATTTAATGAGTCAGAAAATTACGGTACGTTGGGTGAAAAATGCAATTTTTCTCCTTATTCCCCCTTCTTAAAGTCTCTCCAGCAGAAATAGCCAAGACTTTCTCTAGATAGTAGAAAAGGATATCTTGCATGCAGCAAAAACTACATATATTAACAAAAGCTAAATCTTCAATTATAAAATTTATTCATCCATATAACACAACACAGTTCTATGGATAACACTCACTATATTATATACAGACGACGTTTCGATTATAAAATTTATTAATCCACATAACACAACACAGTTCTATGGAAAACAATCACTTTGAATCACTATATTATATAAACACGACATTTCAACAAGAATTCACTGGTCGTTATCAGGCATACAAATTATCCATTCTTCCCCCATTCCTTCTTCTGCAGCTGTCTCCTTCTTAGTCCCGAAATGGTCTAGTCAGTGTCGAGTGGACGCTAAACCCCATTTCTCTCTCTCTTTCTCCTCGTCCTCTTCCCCTTGTTTTTGTTCTTCTCCCATTCAACCATTTTTTCCAACATTTTTAAAAATATTTTCCATGGCATCCTTGTGGTGAAGTTTGATCACACCTTCAATAAATGCAAAAATTCTTAAAAAACATGTCTATCCTTCTTTATATCAAGCATGGCAGCCTAGGGGTCTGTTAATGCAAGTGCCAAAGTTTAAGTCAAATAATTCTTATTTGCCAAGGCAAAAGAATAGTGAAATGAAGTTATGGGGTAACCAGTGTGATGTCATAAGAAAAGCATCTTTTGGCAGGTAAACTAAAATGCATACAGTATTGATATAAGTCGCCTATTTAAAGAAATGACATCAATTCAACGACAACATATGAGCTACTGTCTATGAGTCAGAAAAAAAAAACCTAGGCCAAAACTCGACACCATATTGTTTCCACCACGACGTGTTAAATTGAAAATACGTTCGTTGGCTTCAAAGACCAAAATAATTTTACTTGTTATTCACTGCAATATGCTCTTGAACGAACAAATGTCCTGTGCAAAAATATAAACTAACTCATCTACTAGTAATTCACACTTAAATTAAGGAAACGTATTCTTCGTTCTTACCTATAACATAACAGCCTCTCGGAGGAACATGTGTTTGTTGGGTGACGTCACGTGATTCGCTAAATTACCCAGGCACCTCGTGTGTTTGTTGACCGAGAGTAAACTGTGTGAAGAGAGCACACACATAACGGGTTTTAAGCACTAAGCGTGGACCACGTAGAAATTTTGTCAGGTGAAGTAGACTAGGTTATCCAACATGGAAATAGACTTCACTTCTCCGAGGACCACGATTCTGGTCCTGGGAATATTTTTTGGTCCTCGGGTAAAAGCTGTGTTTTCTAACGAGGGTCCTCTGGTGATGGTCAATGCACACGCACACACCCATACATGTATATGGTGTAAATCGAGGACTTTGACTGGATCCTCCTAATCGAGGTCTTGATAAATACTGCATGTAGCTGAAAAACACCATTATTTCTGAACTCTATTACATCAAAGGATTATGAAAAGGTATAAATTATACATAAATTCATATATTTTATGAATTTGACTTTTTACGGAAGAAATGCGGACACACGGGAGTTTGCGAATATTTGGGGAAATACGGCCGAACGAGTCCCTATGCTAGATACACCTAATTGAGGACAACCATGGTGTGTGTTGGGAACGCCGCCAAACGAGGTCATTTTGCTCTATACTACCATACTGTGGACTTGACACTTATTGTGGTCTTTAACCTGTAAATAACTACATTTTTGTCTTCCCTTTGACCACACATGTGAGAAATTCAATATAACTGTTTAAACTTGATGTATGGCTCAATATCGCGGTAGAACAGTCATTTATTTATCAATGTGATCAACCGAGGACGCACATTATGTTTTAATACCGTCAAATGGGGACTTTGTGTATGGTGAACACCAGCAACCGAGTACATACACACTCACATCCGAGGACTTACAGGTGTATGCCAATAATATAAATTGAGTTGGTTCAACACTCTATATCCGAGAACAGGCCCCCTTTGGCCACAGGATCAGCCCAATGAAAAAACATTTTTTATTGATTCAGCCATTTAAAACTTGTAATTTTCTATACTAATCTGACTGAGGTCTTACAGAGTGTATGTAACCAATCGAGGACCTCTGGACTTGAAACTCACTGTGGTCTTAAACCTTTAAATAACTAAATTTTTGTCCCCCCTTTGACCACACATGGGATGAAAAGACAAATTAACCTTTTATAATCGATGTTCGGTGCATAATACCGCTATATAACATTTATTTATTAATGTGACCAACCGAGGACGCACATTATGTTTTAATACGGACAAATGGGGACTTTGTGTATGGTGAAAACTAACAACCGAGTACACACACACTCACATCCAAGGACTTTAGAAGTGTATACCAATGCGGTGTGTACAAACTCTCTAATGCTCATTTGTTGTATAATGTAATATTACAACAAACGATAATCCCAAAACGGATCCTCATTTAATTATCAACAAGCTGTTACTTACTTTTAAAGACATTAATGTGAATTTTCAAGATATGACCATGAATTTCAAAGGCACTATTTTGATTTGTAAGAAACACTTTACGTCTGAGGATCGCCCTTCGGTAAAAGGTTAGGTAAAACTAATTTTGAAAAGTCAAGTTGACATTTGAAAAGTCAAGTTGACATTTGAAAAGTCAAGTTGACATTTGAAAAGTCAAGTTGACATATGAAAATTCATGTTGGCGTTTGAAACGTCATGTTGGCGTTTGAAACGTCATGTTGGCGTTTGAAACGTCATGTTGGCGTTTGAAAAGTCAATTGACATTTGAAAAGTCAAGTTGACATTTGAAAATTCAAGTTGACATTTGAAAATTCAAGTTGACATTTCAAATGTCAACCTTACATATTGAAATATACCTGGTTCTCTCTCGCAAACAGCGAAGCGGTCGGAAGGCGGGGATCGTGTAGCCTGATCTCTCGTCCCCTCCTCGTATGGTTGTAAGGAGACAGTCGGCAAGGCCGACCCGGGGACGACGACCCCTCGGCGCCCAATGGATTTCTCCCTTCCTCCCGGCAGACCCGAAACGTCCCGGTGTTCGCTTACATCGTCTCCCGATTCTCGGCCCGCGGCATGCTCGAGATGGTCTCTTGCCCGTCCTGTTGCCCGTCCTGTAGCCCGTCTCGTCTCAACCTAGCTCGCGCGAGCGAATCGCCGGACGACTTTGTGGTCTTCTGGTCTCCCTCTTCGTCTGGGGTTGCTCAGCGAACGAGGCCGGCGATGTTCAGTCCTGGCTACTGTCCTCCCGCTCTTTCGCCCCCCCCCATCTCTCGTCCCGTCTTCGTACGATTCAGGGTTGTAAGGTTGTCTCGTCTCAACGTAGCTCTAGCGAGCGAATCGCCTGACGACTTTGCGGTCTTCTGGTCTCCCTCTTCGTCTGGGGTTGCTCAGCGAACGAGGCCGGCGATGTTCAGTCCTGGCTACTGTCCTCCCGCTCTTTCGCCCCCCCCCCAACTCGCTCACCTTCCTTTCGGGGGAGACGGGTGCGTGCGACTGGGGGCGTTTACTCGTGGTTCTCTCTCGAACTCGTGAAGGCTATATGGTTGATCCTGCCAGTGCTACCGTCAAAAGTAGCGACAGTAGCGACGGGGCGAAGCGACAAGTGTTGAAATCCGAATATCTGTGCCAATCGCTGGGTCTTTGCGGGCCCCCGACGTCCTTGTCATGAAGTGTCTGTCCCATCAATTGGTGATGGACGGCGACCTGCCTTCCACGGTGTTGACGGGTAACGCGGGGGTTCGAATCCGGAGAGGAAGCCTGCGAAACGGCTACCACCTCCAAGGAGGGCAGCAGGCGCACCACTTACGAAAAATAACGTGGTGCGGCCATTTCGTGATCGCCGCAGGAGAAATGAGCACAATTTAAAAGAGTGTGCGAGGAGCTATTGGAGGGCAAGCCTGGTGCGAGCAGCCACAGTAATTCCAGCTCCAATAGCCTGTATCGGTCCTGCCTCGTTTTTCTCCTTCGCGGGAGAGAACCCGCCGCATTTTCTGTCTACCTTGAAAACATTAAGAGTGCTAAAGGCAGGCTAAAACCCCTAGTCTGAATATTTCGTCGTTGGAATAAGTGGGCATGCTCTTTTCCGGAGGGTGGTCCGGTCGACTTGGTGAGGTCGCTTTTGCTTTCAGTTTCGCCGGAAAGCTAGGGTTCGAGAGGAACGGAGGGGCGAGCGTACCAGGCGAGGAGAAGAGGAAAGCGCAATGGTCTTGGTTTGGTCAGACAAGGAACCCGCCCCGAGAGGGGAGGTTGGGATTGTTACTTTGGGGCAGTCTCGCCTACAACAGGTTAACCGTGCCAATGGTCTTCGTGCTGGGGATCGGGGCTTGCAACTCCGTGAACAAGGAATTCCGAGTAGGCGCCCGTCATCAGCCGGCGCCGATTAAGTTCCTGCCTTTTGTACACACCGCGGGTCGCCACCTCAAATAGAATGACTAAGCGAGGCCGTTAGACTGGGCCTGTCTTCGGACGGGCTCGGAAAGGCGTTCGAGCTTAAATCATTTATATGAAGTAAAAGTCGTGACAAGGTTTCCGAAGGTAAACCTGCTGAAGCATCATTACCGTATCTTCGGTCTCTTTCTCCTCTGTGCGAGAGATGACGGAACCCTAACCATCGAAACTTTACCGTCTCACCAGGTCGCTCTTGCTTTACTTCAGACGCTAGGTTGTGGCTTCTCTCTTGTCGGTACGTGTTTCGCAAAATACTATTCCAGAGGCACCCGATTTAAATATCCTCAAAAGTCCCCTGACACTTAGGCAAGACATCTCACATGCTTCGCTGATGCCCCGGAGTTTCCTTGTGGGTCTGAAAGGATCCGGGAATGCCCCCGGTCAGACAATTCAAGCATTAAAACTTTTCGCAGTTCTCCACAAGGCTAGCTATGCCCCAGGAGCTCCCCTGGGACACCGACAAACCTGTTCCTGACGCCTAGTTCCTGAAACAAGGCAATCATCCCCAGAGTTTCCTTGTGGATCTGGAAAGCTCCATTGATGTCTTCCCGGCCTGTTTTCCTGGCAGTTCTCCCGTGGTCTCCCGTTGAGTAAGCGGTAAACCTGTTCCCGATGCCTCCCGAGGTTCACCATTTTTTTTTCTGTAGTACATCCGTAAGGCAAAAATTGTCCAGAGGTATCTACACATTATATAAGACAATTGTGACTGTCTTAATACGTCCTAACAGTTGTCACTATTTCAAATTCCGTGACTTACTAATATTTCAATTGCTGTTGTTTTTTTTTTTAAATTTACGCTTATCATTGCGGCAATAATCTTATTGTATGTTTAGCCAGGTAAAAATTTCGAAATTTCAGACAGAAATAATGTAATGACTAGATGGCTAGATTTTTAAATATCGCACGGGTTGAAAATGGTTATAAATTTAAGATATAGCAGAAATTAAAACGTATTTATCCCACGTGACCATATATGATGTGTATGGCCGAAATCGGTTAACCGAGGACTTGATACACTCGCTGTACAATAAACACTAACTGCGGACTTGATACACACAATCATATTTTTGCCTTTTGAGATCACACACACGACAGATACACCCTAACTGTAGAATACCGCCTAACCTGAGCGTGGTCTGTCCTGTACAGATTGTGTATCACGGTATCTGGACCATAGCCTGCTTATGACAGACTGAGAAACATTCATCGTCCGCGCCACAACCGCCTGTGTTGTGCCGATCTGTAGCATGCCAAGGGCACGTAACCTTTCATTTTGGGTAAGCAGACGCATATCAAAATTTGTTTTCTGGTCACTAAAACAATTAAACTGATGTTTCCACCCTGGAATTCAATGCCACAATGACTGTAACATTCAAAGTCAGAGTCGTGCAAATCTTGGGTTGGACCCCCATGATGATCCCAAGCATCACCTGCATTCCATGCGGTAGCTATTGGTGCGTTTGGGCGTCACATATAACTGGAAATGTTTCTTCTGTTAGGTTCTATAGTGACTTTTTTCGTAGTCATTTGCATATTTTAGTATTATGCCCCCAAAATCAAATATCCCCTACTTTTTTTGAATAGTATATAAAGGTTATAAAGGTGCATTTCAGTAGGCTTCAAATTTGACTGAGGATCATGTTGCTACATGTAAGTGGGTAAGATGCTGGCTCGGTAGCCTTAAGGTTGGGTGTTTGATCCCTGCATTGGGTGACAAAGTTCATCTAGATTTTCTGGCGTGGTTTCCCCTTGTTAGTGATGAAGGATGGATGGCCTCACAAGAACATCTGTCAATTTTGGTCCGATTGTCACGAAATTCGACCTCAACCTTCATTACGATGTAACGGTGATATAATCAAACGTTTTTTTAAATGGGATAATAATTCTGAACCAAGAGGGACCACAAGCTAAAAAAAAAAGGTCATTTTTCGTACAATCAGGGGCCATAATTCAGGAAGTTACGATCCGATATGCGCAAATAACGAAAGGAACAAAGATTGTTAAGTTGTAAACATGTGTTTCAAGTTTCATCAAAATTGAATGAAGGTTGTGACCTCTACAGGGTTCACAACCTTGATATACCATATTTTTACACTCTTCGCGTACAAGCGGCGGCCATTTTTTCAGTCAATTTTGCTCCGATATTCGACCTCAACCTTCATTACGATGTAACGGTGATATAATAAAACGTTTTTTTAAATGGGATAATAATTCTGACCTCCAGAGGGACCACAAGCTAAAAAAGGTCATTTTTCGGACAATCAGGGGCCATAATTCAGGAAGTTACGATCCAATGGGCGCAAATATCGAAAGGAACCAAGATCTTTGGGTTATAAACACACATGTCAAGTTTCATCAAAATCGGTTCAAAATTGTGACCTCTATAGGGTCCACAACCTTGATATAACATATTTTCACACTAATCGCGTACAAACGGCGGCCATTTTGTCTGTCAATTTTGGTCCGATTATCACGAAATTTTACCTCAAACTTCAATACCATGTAACGGTGATATAATCAAACGTTTTTTTTAAATCGGATAATAATTTTGACTTCCAGTGGGACCACAAGCTAAAAAGGGTGATTTTTCGTACAATCAGGAGCTATAATTCAGGAAGTTACTATCCGATATGCGCAAATATCGAAAGGAACCAAGACCTTTGGGTTATAACCATGCATTTCAAGTTTCATCAAAATTGAATTAAAATTGTGACCTCTACTGGGTCCACAACCATGATATACCATTTTTTAACAATAATCGCGTACAAACGGCGGCCATTTTGTATGGCAATTTTGGTCCTATTTTCCCATATTCGAATACAACCTTCCTTGCGGTTTAACGGTAACATAATCAAAAGTTTTTTTAAATCGAATAATAATTGTGACCTCCAGAGGGACCACAAGTAAAAAAAGGCGATTTTGTGTATAATCAGGGGCCATAATTCAGGAAGTTACTATCCGATATGCGCAAATATCGAAAGGAACCAAGATCTTTGGGTTATAACCATGAATTTCAAGTTTCATCAAAATCGAATTAAAATTGTGACCTCTACAGGGTCCACAACCTTGATATACCATTTTTTAACAGTATTCGTGTACAAACGGCAGCCATTTTGTATGGCAATTTTGGTCCGATTTTCCCGAAATTCGAACTCAACCTTCCTTAGGGTGTAACGGTGATATAATCGGATAATAATTGTGACCTCCAGAGGGACCGCAAGCTAAAAGATAGGCTGGCACTGCCAGGCCGGATACGCCCACATTTTCGAGAGATGGATAGAGAACAAGCAATACTGAAAGTGATTTTTCCTACATCATTAAGTCCTGTATTTCATACTGTATTGGGAGCAGCCATTTTGTTGGTCAGTTCCAGTCTGATATTCATGAAATTCGAAGCTGACAATGATTATGGTGTGACGGTACACAACCTAGAAATGTGTACAAACGGCGGCCATTTTGTCTGGCAATTATGGGTCGATTTTCTCAAAATTCAAACTCAACCTTCCGTAGGATGTAATGGTGATAGAGTCAAACGTTTTTTTTAAATCGGATAATAATTGTGACCTCCAGAAGGACCATAGGCGATTTTTCGGACAATCAGGGGCCATAATTCAGGAAGTTTCGATCCGATATGCGCAAATAACGAAAGGAACCAAGATCTTTGGGTTATAACCATGCATTTCAAGTTTCATCAAAATCGAATTAAAATTGTGACCTATACAGGGTCCACAACCATGATATACCATTTTTTAACAGTATTCGCGTACAAACGGCGGCCATTTTGTATGGCAATTTTGGTCCGATTTTCCCGAAATTCGAACTCAACCTTCCTTACGGTGTAACGGTAATATAATCAAACGTTTTTTTTAAATCGGATAATAATTGTGACCTCCAGAGGGACCACAAACTAAAAGATAGGTTGCCAGGCAACGAAACATACGCCCACAACAGCTAAGTCGTCCGGGCAGTCAACAAGGATTGTTGCATATTGTTTCTTTTGTCAGTAAGGAGAACATTTACAACACATGATAATCTTATTACGAGTAATAACCCATTAAGTAATTATCAGAAATGATTAGAATAGTTTTGATGGTTTGTCTAAAGGCCTTCGTCCACAAGATATTTCAAAGTGATCAAGTGCCAGAAATTATCAGATATCACTGAAAATCAAATGACCCTAAACACTGTGTACAAATTTAAAGTCAATCGGATATTAACTTTAACCTTTAGAGCATTCACAGGGTTTTTCAAAGTGATCAAGGGTCATAACTCTGGCAGTAATTATCGGATATCGCCGAAAATAAATAGGCTATTTTGTATCATGACCGTAAATAGTGTGTATAAATTTAAAGTCAATCGGATATTAACTTTAGATTTTTCAAAGTGATCAAGGGTCATAACTCTAGCAGTAATTATCGGATATTGCTGAAAATCAATAGGATTCTTTGTATCATGACTTTAAACACTGTGTATAAATTTAAAGTCAATCGGATAATAACTTTAGCCTCTAGAGCGTTCACAAGATTTTTCAAAGTGATCAAGGGTCATAACTCGAGCGGGAATTATCAGATATTGCTGAAAATCAATAGGCTTCTTCGTATCATGACCTTAAACACTGTGTAGAAATTTAAAGTCAATCGGATATTAACTTTGGCCTCTAGAGCGTTCACAAGATTTTTCAAAGTGATCAAGGGTCATAACTCTGGTAGTAATTATCGGATATCACCAAAAATCAATAGACTTCTTCGTCTCATGCCCTTAAACACTGTGTATAAATTTAAAGTCAATCGGATATTAACTTTAGCCTCTAAAGCGTTCACAAGATTTTTCAAAGTGATCAAGGGTCATAACTCTGGCAGTAATTATCGGATATCACCGAAAATCAATAGGCTTCTTCGTCTCATGACCTTAAACATTGTGTATAAATTTAAAGTCAATCGGATATTAACTATAGCCTCTAGAGCGTTCACAAGATTTTTCAAAGTGATCAAGGGTCATAACTCTGGTAGTAATTATCGGATATTGCCGAAAATCAATAGGCTTCTTCGTCTCACGACCTTAAACACCGTGTATAAATTTAAAGTCAATCGGATATTAACTTTAGCCTCTAGAGCGTTCACAAGAAATTGTGGACGATGGACGGACGGACGGACCGACGGACGGACGGACGGACGGACCGACAGACGGACGGACGGGGGCGACGGCAATATACGACCACATTTCAATGTGGGCGTATAAAAAGGGCGATTTTGCGTATCATCAGGGGCCATAATTCAGGAAGTTACGATCCGATATGCGCAAATATCGAAATGAACCAAGATCTTTGCGTTATAACCATGAATTTCAAGTTTCATCAAAATCGAATTAAAATTGTGACCTCTACAGGGCCCACAACATTGATATACCATTTTTTAACAGTATTCGCGTACAAAGGCGGCCATTTTGTATGGCAATTTTGGTCCGATTTTCCCGAAATTCGAACTCAACCTTCCTTACGGTGTAACGGTAATGTAATCAAACGTTTTTTTCAATCGGATAATAATTGTGACCTCCAGAGGGACCACAAGCTAAGAAAAGGCGATTTTGGGTATAATCAGGGGCCATAATTCAGGAAGTTACAATCCGATATGCGCAAATATCGAAAGGAACCAAGATCTTTGGATTATAACCATGAATTTCAAGTTTCATCAAAATCGAATTAAAATTGTGACCTCTACAGGGTTCACAACCTTGATATACCATTTTTATACGCCCACATTGCTTGTGGACGCTCTAGAGGCTAAAGTTAATATCCGATTGACTTTAAATTTATACACAGTGTTTAAGGTCATGAGACGAAGAAGCCTATTGTTTTTCAGCGATTTCCGATAATAACTACCAGAGTTATGGCCCTTGATCACTTCAAAAAATCTTGTGGACGCTCTAGAGGCCAAAGTTAATATCCGATTGGCTTTAAATTTATACACAGTGTTTAAGGTCATAAGACGAAGAAGCCTATTGATTTTCAGCGATTTCCGATAATTAGTGCCAGAGTTATGGCCCTTGATCACTTTGAAAAATCTTGTGAACGCTCTAGAGGCTAAAGTTAATATCCGATTGACCTTAAATTTATACACAGTGTTTAAGGTCATGAGACGAAGAAGCCTATTGATTTTCAGCGATATCCGATAATTACTGCCAGAGTTTATGACACTTGATCACTTTGAAAAATCTTGTGAACGCTCTAGAGGCTAAAGTTAATATCCGATTGACCTTAAATTTATACACAGTGTTCAAGGTCATAAGACGAAGAATCCTATTGATTTTCAGCGATTTCCGATAATTAGTGCCTGAGTTATGACCCTTTATCACTTCAAAAAATCTTGTGGATGCTCTAAAAGCCAAAGTTAATATCCGATTGACTTTAAATTTATACACAGTGTTTAAAGTCATAAGACGAAGAAGCCTATTGATTTTCAGCGATTTCCGATAATTAGTGCCAGAGTTATGGCCCTTGATCACTTCAAAAAATCTTGTGGACGCTCTAAAAGCCAAAGTTAATATCCGATTGACTTTAAATTCATACACAGTGTTTAAGGTCATAAGACGAAGAAGTCTATTGATTTTCAGCGATTTCCGATAATTAGTGCCAGAGTTATGGCCCTTGATCACTTCAAAAAATCTTGTGGATGCTCTAGAGGCCAAACTCGATATCCGATTGACTTCAAATTTATACACAGTGTTTAAGGTCATGAGACGAAGAAGCCTATTGATTTTCAGCGATTTCTGATAATTAGTGCCAGAGTTGTGTCCCTTGATCACTTCAAAAATTCTTGTGGATGCTCTAGAGGCCAAAGTTAATATCTGATTGACTTTAAATTTATACACAGTGGTTAAGGTCATGAGACGAAGACGCCTATTGATTTTCAGCGATCTCTGATAATTATTGCCAGAGTTATGGCCCTTGATCACATCAAAAAATCCTGTGGACGCTCTAGAGGCCAAAGTTAATATCTGATTGACTTTAAATTTACACACACTGTTTAAGGTCATGAGACGAAGAAGCCTACTGATTTTCAGCGATTTCAAATAATTACTTCCAGAGTTATCTCCATTGATCACTTCAAAAAACCTTGTGACGCTATAGATGCCAAAGTTATCATCCGATTGACTTCAGATTGATACACAGAGTTTAAGGTGTTGAAACGAACAAGTATTTTGATTTTCAATGAATTTGGATAACTGAATAGCTAAATCCATGATGTTAAATGATTCCTATACTAATTGTTAGCGTGGGGCAAAACTTTATAAAAAGCAAACAAATTCTAATGATTTTCAGATAATTACAAAATGAGTTGTTACTCTTAATCAGATTTTAGTGTATAACAAATGTTTCATTCCCAAAAAAAGTAAAAATATGCGACAACCCTTGTTGACTGCCCGGACGATTTAGCTGCTGTGGGCGTATGTTTCGTTGCCTGGCAACCTATCTTTCAGACAATCAGGGGCCATAATTCAGGAAGTTACGATCCGACATGCGCAAATAACGAAAGGAACCAAGATCTTTGGGTTATAACCATGCATTTCAAGTTTCATCAAAATCGAATTAAAATTGTGACAGGGTCCACAACCATGATATACAATTTTTTAACAGTATTCGCGTACAAACGGCGGCCATTTTGTATGGCAATTTTAGTCCGATTTTCCCGAAATTCGAACTCAACCTTCTTTACGGTGTAACGGTAATATAATCAAACATTTTTTTCAATCGGATAATAATTGTGACCTCCAGAGGAACCACAAGCTAAAAAAAGGCGATTTTCGTATAATCAGGGGCCATAATTCAGGAAGTTACGATCCGATATGCGCAAATATCGAAAGGAACCAAGATCTTTGGGTTATAGCTATAATCCATGAAGTTTTCATCCGATACATGCCAATATCGAAAGCAGCCGAGATCTTTTGGGGATAAACCTATATTTCAAGTTTCGTCAAAATCAGATAAGAATTGTGACCTGTAGAGAGTCCACAAACAAATTGTGGACGGACGGACAGGGGCGACGACAATATACGTCCACATAAAAATGTGGGCGTATAAAAAGGCGATTTTGCGTATAATCAGGGGCCATAATTCAGGAAGTTACGATCCGATATGCGCAAATATCGAAAGGAACCAAGATCTTTGGGTTATAACCATGAATTTCAAGTTTCATCAAAATCGAATTAAAATTGTGACCTCTACAGGGTCCACAACCTTGACATACCATTTTTTAACAGTTTTCGCGTACCAAATGGCGGCCATTTTGTATGGCAATTTTGGTCCGATTTTTCCGAAATTCGAACTCAACCTTCCTTAGGGTGTAACGGTGATATAATCAAACGGTTTTTTAAATCGGATAATAATTGTGACCTCCAGAGGGACCATAAGCTAAAAAAGGTGATTTTTCGGACAATCAGGGGCCATAATTCAGGAAATTACGTTCCGATAGTCGCAAATATCGAAAGGAACCAAGATCTTTGGGTTATAAACATGCATGTCAAGTTTCATTAAAATCGGTTCAAAATTGTGACCTCTATAGGGTCCACAAGCTAAAAACGTGATTTTTCGTACTATCAGGGGCCATAATTCAGGAAATTACGTTCCGATAGTCGCAAATATCGAAAGGAACCAAGATCTTTGGGTTATAAACATGCATGTCAAGTTTCATTAAAATCGGTTCAAAATTGTGACCTCTATAGGGTCCACAAGCTAAAAACGTGATTTTTCGTACTATCAGGGGCCATAATTCTTGAAGTTTTGATCCGATACATGCCAATATCGAAAGCAGCCGAGATCTTTTGGGAATAAACCTATATTTCAAGTTTCGTCAAAATCAGATAAGAATTGTGACCTGTAGAGGGTCCACAAACAAATTGTGGACGGACGGACGGACGTCCGGACGGACAGGGGCGACGACAATATACGTCCACATAAAAATGTGGGCGTATAAAAAGGTGATTTTTCGGGTAATCAGGGGCCATAATTCAGGAAATTACGTTCCGATAGGCGCAAATATCGAAAGGAACCAAGATCTTTGGGTTATAAACATGCATGTCAAGTTTCATCTAAATCGGTTCAAAATTGTGACCTCTATAGGGTCCACAAGCTAGAAACGTGATTTTTCGTACAATCAGGGGCCATAATCCATGAAGTTTTGATCCGATACATGCCAATAGGGTTGGGCGATAATGAAAAAAAATTATCGTGATAATCATTCATCTAATATCGCGATAAACGATATTATCGTGATAATTGTTACACGTGTATTGAAGTCAAAATTTGAATACTTGTGATGGTCTTGACCCCCATCTTGTGTGCATACTATATCCAATATAGAAAAGATATGTTGTATTTATTATTTTATTAATATCAACCTTGGCAATCCCCTGTAAATAACAAGTACATTCAATCAACAAAAAATAAAAAAAACACGTTGGCACTACCGGTACTATAGTCGTTATTATGAGTTTGGAATTTTTGGCAACGAAAGACATTAAGGACTTAAAAGTTGTTGCTTAAATTATTTGAAATTCTTTGTCACTAATCAGTCACAGAAAAACAAAATAATCAGTTAGGTTTTAATTAAACCACACAACACTTCATAGAATAGACTGCGGTATAAACTGTAAAAACAATTCAGGATTTGAGTTTGACAATACAACACATCATTATGATATAGATCCTACACACAAATGTTTTGATTTCTTGCCAAAGACACTAACATGTTGACATTTTCTGGATTCAGTCTGGTTCTTTTGCAAGAGACAATGTTCCCGCTGGTCGAAAATGTACGTTCTGATGCCGAACTTGAAGCCTGGACACAGAGGTATTTCTTGGCAAGTTTAGACAACCTAGGAAGGAAAACAAAATGATCTTTCCACCATTCAAGAGGGTCACTTTCAGAGTCTAGTAACGACAAAAACTGATAATGGTTCAACTCTTTTTCTATTGTACTTTGGGTACTGGTACTGGTACTTGATGAAGCTCTGTTTTTGAAAAATTTTCCAAGTTTCATGACTTTTGGATGGGTTGGTAAAAAGGAATTCTGTTCCTTATCAATTTCCATCTCTGGTTCATTATCATGCAGCTGTTCAATTTGTTCAGCTTCTTCATGGATATGTCTTAAGACTTGGGACTCTTCTTCTGAATTCAAATATCTAGCTTTGAACCTTGGATCCAAATAAGAAGACATGATTAAAATTTTTCAACAGTTTTCATCTTTATATTTATTGTTCATGTAGTCTAAGATCTTTTTTTTAATGTCAATACTTAAGGTAGGTTCTGCTATTTCTTCATTTTCTTTGTTTGGGGCAAGTATTTCTTTGTTTAATACATGTACATCCAACATAGGAAGAACTGATGAAATATTAACAAATTTTTCACCACTTAAAGCATCAGTTAGTTCAGCCAAGGGCTTTAATGTTTTATTCATGACCTCTAACACTTCAAGATCTTGCCATTTAGGGACTAGGAATGAACTTTTACGATCATTCATCAATACAGCTCTAACTGCTTTTTCCTGTTCTAGAAATCTGCCAACCATTTCCTGAAAAGAGCCCCATCTGGTGTCACAATCTGTAACAAGAGAGTGTACTGGAAGACCCATTTCACCCTGTAGTTTTGTAAGTTCTCGTCTTTTCTTCCAACTATATGAAAACGAGGACACTATCTTCTTACATACCGCTCTAGCACGAACTATTCTATCGTCATTTAAGGCATGGTTAATAGCAAGGTGCAGGCGGTGTCCAAAACACTGGAGCCTTGGCCATCCATTTAATGTGCATGCTTTTACGACATTAGCTCCATTATCTGTTGTTATACAGGTCTGCTTCTTCTCATCCAGATTCCAAGACTGGAGTGTATCTCTCAACCCTTCACTTATGTTTTCCCCTGTGTGATCTTGCAGGAAGAATAATGTATGTATTCAAACTGTTTGTAGCTCCCAATCATCATTGATAAAGTGAACAGTGTAACTGTAATAAGGCTCCATAGATCGAGAAGACCATATGTCAGTTGTGGAAGAGAAATAATCAGTATGTGACAGTAGGCTTGAAACTTGGTAGTGTACTTTATTGTACAATTCTGGAATAGCCACAGTTGAAAAGAATTTTCTGCTTGGTAAGTTATACCTGGGCTCTAGGGTTTTCAGTAGGGAAATAAATCCCCCTTTCTCCACCGTGTAAATCGGAACCATTTCAAATGTTAGGTATTTTGTTACCGCCTCTGTTATCTTTATCCACCTATTTGTAGTTTTTTCCAAAGGAAAACAATCAGTGGCTGGTCTAGTTGACAAAGATTTTGATGTTGTTGCAGCTCGACATTTGTTAGTCGGGGCCCTCGTAGAACTCAAATTCAAGCTTTTGAACTGACTTGGGTGTCGTGTTCGCAAATGGTGATAGAGGTTGGTTGTGTTGCCACCTTTGGCCATAACTGGTTTTGTGCAAACTTTGCAGATTACCGAAGTCTGGTCTACGTCATTTGGCTTAAACCCAAAGAAATTCCAAACGGGACTGGAGAAATTTTTTTTAGGCACCAGCCACCAAATCGTCGCTTGTTATGATTGTTATATCGTTGCTATCTTCGTTGCTAACGGAGCTAGACGCCATGATGGAGATTTACCCTTGACATGCCGGTACGTTACAATGCTATTTTTAGACTTGTAGATGAATAAATTCTATCAATAGAATGGTATACTAGCCTAGTTAGTCGAACTAGAATATTAAATGTAACAAGAATTGGTAGGATTCTAAAATCGCTTCTTAATAATCAGAACATTGTAAAAAGTTGACAGTTGCGACTGGGGTAAAATACTGTCCAACCTTGACCTGCCAAACACGCTTACACTTTCCTCCTTTTTTACGAGTCCAAGCGACGATGTATTATCACACTCAGTGGTATTATCATCGATATTGGTACACGATAATTATCATAATCGCGATAAAAACTTTTTATCACGATATACCGGTTTTTCGATATTTTTAAGGAAGTCCGATATGATAAAATCGCCGATGATTTTATCACGGTATACCGAAATACCGGTATATCGCCCAACCCTAACCGATTCCCTACTCAAATGGTGCCAAATTAACCTTATGCTTGTAAATGAACAAAAAACTAAATGTATGGTAATTACGACTAAACAGAAAAGAAAACATATTCAGTCTAACCTTTCTATAATTATCAATAACTCAATTATAGAAAATGTCTCCAACTTCAAACTATTAGGCGTAATGATTGATAACCATCTTCAGCGGAATGACCATGCTAAATATGTTTCAAAAATTATTAACCAAAAATTATTTCAACTTCGCAAATTAAAACAACTTCTACCTATTAAATTCCGATCTATGTTCTACAAATCAAATATTCAACCCTATTTTGATTACTGTTCACCTATATGGGGCAGCTCTGATAAACATTTTTCAGACTTACTTCAACACCAACAAAATTCAGCTCTTAAACTTATTCTTGATGTTCGACACACTGTCGAAATTTCGGATGCAGCCATTGATAACAATATCAATGTTTTGAATGTAGAAAACAGGCAACTATTAAATAAATACATGCTCTTGCACAAAATTATAAACAATCAATGCCCAAACTACCTCGCTGAAACACTGTCATATAATTCCACCCCTTACTCAACATTAATAAACGACTGATTGTATTAAGACCAAATCTTAGTGTAGTCAAAAATAGTATTAAATTCAGTGGATCACGCCTATGGAATAGATTACCAAGTTTTCTCAAACATTTGAAATCCAGCAACACCTTCCGCGCCAATGTAGTTAAATATTTAAATGAAAATTAATTACTGTCTTTTACCCGATTTGATTAACCTTATATATAACCTATATATTCATTGTTACGTGTATTAATTATGAGCTTGTCACAGTCATTCTTCTTCAATGCCATGTTTCACCTCTTATGTGCCTAAAATGTAAATACATGATCAAATGGTTTGTTGTTTTGTCTATTTGTTTATATTATATTTATAATATATATATGTATATATCTTTTAATGTATAAATTTCAATCTCTTTTCTATCTATTAATGTACATGTACATATGTTTTCATCGTTTGAGGGGAAATGTAAGAAAGGCCATTGGCCTAATTTTCAACCCTTTTGAAATAAAGTAATTATTATTATTATTATCATTATCATTAAAGGGTGACGTGTCCCGATAAGCAGTTTTGACGTTCATGTCCAAACGACTCAATATTTTGAGCTGAAATTTTGAGACAAGGTCAATACACCATTCTCCTATATTTTGGCGTTTACATTTCATACTCATAGTAGCATTGCCAGAGGGTTTTTAAATACACAAAATGTCTCCGAAATAATTATATCACTGTCAGCGTCAACTATTTAGATGCAATAATCTGAAAGAATTTTGAAAAAATATTGAAAATTAAGAAAGTTATGGCATTTTGAATACGGCGAATTGGAGGCATTAAAATACGGCTTTTTTTAAAAACGCAAAAAAACTGACCGAAGCTTATATCTCAGAAACTATAATAGGTAGATCCATGAAACTTGCAGAATATGAAGTTCGGGATGAACTTGTTCGAAGAAAATTGTCGCGAGACTCCTCGGTTATATTGTATTTATGCTATAGACTCTCGAACTTACGACCGAGACCATTTTCGTTCAAGGTCACAGCAAAAAAATGGCCTGTCAGTTAATAACAAACCATGTAGAAGTCTCAGGGCTTTGAAATCTTTACCCAATCCGTTCCTTGATGTGATGAATACAGAAAAAATGTTTTCGCGTTGTTATCGTATTTATTTTTTAGACACTAGCTACTCAAATTGCATTTTTTGTCTATACCATGTCAAGGTCATACAGAAAGGGTAAGGTCACGGGTCAACTGAAGGTCCGGAGGCTATAGAATTTTCACAGAGTCTTTTCCTGGATACATATACATGAGAAACACATAGACTGTGTTCATCTTTTAGCTGACAAAAATAGTTGTTTAAGGAATTGAAAATCACAAGTATTATGAGTCTGACCAATAGAAAATATCTTTATTTCAATTAACAAAACCATAAAATTAAAATCAACCAAAAATAAATACAATATCAGAATTTTTCTGGGTCATAACTTCTGACCAAAATCAAACAATAACAAAAAACAAAACTGTGTATCATGTTCAACCTCAATCATATGAAAAGTACTTAATACAAAACAAAACTAAAAAATTGAAATTTTAAAAAAAATTAACATATATGATATAATCATCATAGGGATTACAAATGACAAAATCTTTTCTTTTATTGGCATTCATGACTGGACGTCATCAAAGTCCTCTGCAAATACAAAAAATATAGATGTATAAGATAAAGTAATCGAATGTTATGACATTATTTACCAAACAAAGAATCACCCCTCCTCTAGAAATAACAAATTATAACAAGTATATCTGGTTATAAAATTAAAAAAAAAAGATTTACAACGATACATAATGTGTAAAAAAAAATTGCATACAATGATAAATTAATATCAATGCTAATGGCACATTTTCATTTTGCCTATAAGTCAGTCTTATTTGGGAATATATTTTTCTTAAAAGTCATTATTTTTACAAGTAATTTTATCAAAATAAAATAAAAATTGATACTGACATTTTGCAAAAATCATCTAAATATTTCACACTTAAATAAGTACGGTTTGCAAAGGTCAGATACAAATAATTATTCATTGTGGTCTGATACCATACACGTTCTACCAAGAGTTGTCTTTCCCCAATTCCTCCCCGATTTCACTTTCCGTCCTATTGCCAATTCCTACGGGGGATTTTGGCAAAACAAAAGCTCAAACTATACAAAATATATACCAGGCTATCCAAAAATGCTGATATCTCGAGCGGAATGCTCTTTTTTTCAAAGTTTCTATTACATTTAAAAATTAAAAACAAGAAAAATAAGCGAAAATTCGATCAAAATCTTACCTGATATGACAGTCCGCGAACTTCAGCTCACTAGCATCCGGAAAAATGCCACTTGACCACGTTTTGACTTCCCGAACATTCATGAGACCCCGTAATAGAAACGTTACTTTTTTCGGTCAGGTTTTTTAGCGTACCAGTAATAGGACAGCCAGCGCCTCTAGCGGCGTTTGGCATCGCTACTCATAGGTACTCAGACTTTTAATTTTGAGACTCTGTATTAGTTCAAATCGGGACTGTCCCTTTAAAAACAATATTTTTGTGGTTGATTTTAGTTTACATGTATACCTAGAACATGTGAGTAAAATATGAGCCTGCTCCAACCAAAGTAATTTAGTGAGTCAAATTATCATTTTACCAGGTTTGCCCGTTTTTGACGGAATTTTGCAAAACGCTGTTTACCTATGGGTATATAAAACCAGCTATAAAAATAAAAGTTCTGAACCGATTTTTAAAATTTAAACAGATTAATGATTCTCAGGTTATTTTCTAACTGTATGCAAAGTTTTAGGTCCCTAGCTCCAAATTTTGGTTGGCACGTCATGCTATTTATGATACAGCGCGCGTGCTAACCATTCCATTCAGGTGTTCACTCAATCACTGGAAACTAAATTTGATCTCTTACCTAAATAATTTTATTTTCGACGGCAAACAAAACGAAATCTTCGTTCTTTGGTAGGGCTTACCTTACCGTCCGCTTCCAACGAGGTTGGTGTCGCAGACAAGAAATCATCAATTGTTCCTTTTGGCTTTTTCTTCAAAGCCAATCTCCAATCACTCCTGAGTACACCAGGATTTTTAGTCCATAAATTTAGTAGAGGGTTGGTTAAAATTTGGGAATAGCTCGTTTGATTTAGATGGGGAAAAAACGCAGTAATTCTAATACCATTTATCATCGTTTTTCTTTATTTTCCACCAAGTTCAAATCTGACAGTTGAACTCAAAACTTTATTGCGATTTTCTCTCAATAGCAATCCCCTAAAACAACCCGTTGAACTCTCTTTGCGAGACCGAGCGGAAGCTCTCACCCAGATTCCAGCACCCGGATTCGAGATCAAGTTAGCAAACAAAATCTCGCAGCCATAACCTAGCACCCGGATTCGAAATCAAGTTAGCACACATATTCCTAGCGCCAAGAAAATAATTGTTACCTTTGTATTTATTAGAAAATAAAATTTTAAAACATATTAATGCAAAATATATATATAATAGATCCCCCACCTCACCCCTCACCCAAAAATATACAATTACCGTAAACATACTAAAATATCGCACATTAGAGGCTAACTAATCATATGAGGGGAATCGGGTTAGGGTAGGCTCACTATACACCTAATAACTTCTGAACTAGCTTTGGTGGCATCAATATCTTTATTTCGCCAAGTGCACAGGTGCATAAGGCATCAACATGCCAAATGTCATTAACTTTCTATGATGGCGTATCGAGTTATACCACCGCAAAGTTCCCAGCACCCGGATTCGAGGTGGAGTATATGGGTTCAATCAACAACGGGTACGCCTACGCTGCATCAAAAAACGACCCAAACCAAATTTGGTGGCAAAATGATTTTTATTTCACGGAATCAAGAGATGAATAAACTTCTAGAATACAAAATTTCAGAAGGCTCCTATGTTGGCGTTTCGAGATATATTACCGTAAACATACTAAACATATGAGGGGAATCGGGTTAGGGTAGGCTAACTATACATCTAATAACTTCTAAACTAGCTTTGGTGGCATCAATATCTTTATTCCGCCAAGTGCACAGGTGCATAAGGCATCAACATGCCAAATTTCATT
Organism: Patella ulyssiponensis; assembly: GCA_963678685.1. Lineage (NCBI taxonomy): Eukaryota > Metazoa > Mollusca > Gastropoda > Patellidae > Patella > Patella ulyssiponensis. Next base: position 57,338,358 of record OY783228.1, on the reverse strand, counting down.
AACTTTCTATGTTGGCGTATCGAGTTATACCACCGTAAAGTTCCTAGCACCCGGATTCGAGGTGGAGTATGTGGGTTCAATAGACAACGGGTACGCCTACGCTGCATCAAATAACGACCCAAACCAAATTTGATGGCAAAATGATTTTTATTTTACGGCATAAAGAGATGAATAATCCACTAGAATACAAAATTTCAGAAGGCTCCTATGTTGGCGTTTCGAGATATATTACCGTAAACATACTAAACATATGAGGGGAATCGGGTTAGGGTCGGCTCACTATACACCTAATAACTTCTGAACTAGCTTTGGTGGCATCAATATCTTTATTTTGCCAATTGCACAGGTGCATAAGGCATCAACATGCCAAAATTCATCAACTTTCTATGTTGGCGTATCGAGTTATACCACCGTAAAGTTCCTAGCACCCGGATTCGAGGTGGAGTATGTGGGTTCAATAGACAACGGGTACGCCTACGCTGCATCAAATAACGACCCAAACCAAATTTGGTGGGAAAATGATTTTTATTTCACGGAATCAAGAGATGAATAAACTTCTAGAATACAAAATTTCAGAAGGCTCCTATATCTTTATTTCGCCAATTGCACAGGTGCATAGGGCATCAACATGCCAAATGTCATTAACTTTCTATGTTGGCGTATCGAGTTATACCACCGTAAAGTTCCTAGCACCGCCAACATAGAAAGTTAATGACATTTGGCATGTTGATGCCTTATGCACCTGTGCAATTGGCGAAATAAAGATATTGATGCCACCAAACTTTCTATGTTGGCGGTGCTAGGAACTTTGCGGTGGTATAACTCGATACGCCAACATAGAAAGTTAATGACATTTGGCATGTTGATGCCTTATGCACCTGTGCAGTTGGCGAAATAAAGATATTGATGCCACCAAAGCTAGTTTAGAAGTTATTGGGTGTATAGTGAGCCTACCCTAACCCGATTCCCCTCATATGTTTAGTATGTTTACGGTAATATATCTCGAAACGCCAACATAGGAGCCTTCTGAAATTTGTATTCTAATAGTTTATTCATCTCACGATTCCGTGAAATAAAAATCATTTTGCCACCAAATTTGGTTTGTGTCGTTATTTGATGCAGCGTAGGCGTACCCGTTGTTTATTGAACCCACATACTCCACCTCGAATCCGGGTGCTGGGAAATTTGCGGTGGTATAACTCGATACGCCAACATAGAAAGTTAATGAAATTTGGCATGTTGATGCCTTATGCACCTGTGCAATTGGCGAAATAAAGATATTGATGCCACCAAAGCTAGTTCAGAAGTTATTAGGTGTATAGTGAGCCGACCCTAACCCGATTCCCCTCATATGTTTAGTATGTTTACGGTAATATATCTCGAAACGCCAACATAGGAGCCTTCTGAAATTTTGTATTCTAGTAGTTTATTCATCTCTTTATTCCGTGAAATAAAAATCATTTTGCCACCAAATTTGGTTTGGGTCGTTTTTTGATGCAGCGTAGGCGTACCCGTTGTTTATTGAACCCACATACTCCACCTCGAATCCGGGTGCTGGGAACTTTGCGGCGGTATAACTCGATACGCCAACATAGAAAGTTAATGACATTTAGCATGTTGATGCCTTATGCACCTGTGCACTTGGCGAAATAAAGATATTGATGCCACCAAAGCTAGTTCAGAAGTTATTAGGTGTATAGTGAGCCTACCCTAACCCGATTCCCCTCATATGTTTAGTATGTTTACGGTAATATATCTCGAAACGCCAACATAGGACCGAGCGGAATCTCTCACCCGTATTCTGGACAGACCTGGATTCGAAATGAAGCTAGCACACATATTCCTAGCACCAATAATAACCTAGTATAATTATCACGAAAATAATTGTTATTTTTATACGCCCACATTGAAATGTGGTCGTATATTGTCGCCCCCGTCCATCGATCCGTCGGTCCGGCGTCCACAATTGCTCTAGAGGCCAAAGTTAATATCCGATTGACTTTAAATTGGTACACAGTGTTTAAGGTCATGAGACGAAGAAACCTATTGATTTTTAGCGATTTCCGATAATTAGTGCCAGAGTTATGGCCCTTGATCACTTCACAAAATCTTGTGGACGCTCTAAAGGCCAAAGTTAATATCCGATTGACTTTAAATTTATACACAGTGTTTAAGGTCGTAAGACGAAGAAGTCTATTGATTTTCAGTGATTTCTGATAATTTGTTCCAGAGTTGTGGCCCTTGATCACTTCAAAAAATCTTGTGGACGCTCTAGAAGCCAAAGTTGATATCAGATTGACTTTAAATTTAAACACAGTGTTAAAGGTCGTAAGACGAAGAAGCCAATTGATTTTCAGCGATTTCCGATAATTAGTGCCAGAGTTATGGCCCTTGATCATTTCAAAAAATCTTGTGGGTGCTAGAGTTGTAGTCCTTGATCACTTCAAAAAATCTTGTGGATGCTCTAGAGGCCAAACTTAATATGCGATTGACTTCAGATTGATACACAGAGTTTAAGGTGTTGAAACGAACAAATATTTTGATTTTCAATGAATTTTGATAACTGAACAGCTAAATCCATCATATTAAATGTTTCCTATACTAATTGTTAGTGTGGGGCAAAACTTTATAAAAAGCAAACAAATTCTAGTGATTTTCTGATAATTACATAATGAGTTGTTACTCTTAATCAGATTTTAGTGTATTATAAATGTTTCATTACCGAAAAAAGTAAAAATATGCAACAACTCTTGTTGACTGCTCGGACGATTTAGCTGCTGTGGGCGTATGTTTTGTTGCCTGTCAACCTATCTTTATATTAGAAAATATAATTTTAAAACATACTAGACCTGCGTAGCAGTTATGACGGGTTTCGCTGGTGTCACGTTACCTTTGAACTTATGTCACTTTCGGTGCCACGTTACCTCTGAACTCATATCACTTGCAGTACCAATGGAACCGATAATTATATTTCCACGTATAAACATTGCACACATCAAATAAAATGGAAGCATAATCAACCAAATCCAGCAATATCAATTACATTACTTCCGGTGATCATGAAAATGTTCTATTAGTTTAACGTAATTAGCAATGGCATGAGGCATCACATGGTGAAAATTTTATGTAAATTGAATGATAATTGCAACTTTTATAGGCCAAAAACCTTGAAAAAAGACTTGTAGAAAATCGTCTATTTCACGGCAACCATATAAGTTACAAACCATTTATTGGTATAAGTATGGTCGTATGGTTTCAATCTACTTGTTGATTGCTATCAAATATCATAATGTTAAAAACATTACAAATCAGACCTATTTGAATAAAATATCTGTTTTGAAGGCTAAAAATACAATTGTTGCCAAAATGACGTTACTTACGGTGAAAATAAAAATTATTAAATTACTTGTGTAAAATAGTAAATGGCATTAGGTATCACACAGTGGAAATTTTATGAAAATCGAATAATAATTGACACTTTTATGGACCAAAAACCTCGAAAAGTGACCATTTCAAAATCGCCTATTTCTCCGCAACTGAACAAGTTAGAGACCATTTTGTGATATCTATATGATCGTATGGGTTCATTCTATTAGTTGATTTGAATAAAATATTAAATTTTTAAACAAATAACACATACGACTCATTTGAATAAATTCTTTGTTTCGAATGCTATAAATACAGTTTTGTCCCAAATTAAGTCATTTCCGGTGACATTAAAAATGTTAAATTGGTTTGACCTAGTCAAAATTTACATTATGAATCAAATGGTGTCACTTTTATGAAAATCCAATAATAATTGAGCTGTTTGCAGGCAAAATAACATAAATAGTGACTCATGTAAAATTGCCCATTTCTCGGTAACTGCTCACATTACAAACTAATTTTCACATACATACTCTTTGTATGGCTTATTGCTACAAGTATAAGAAAGTTATGGAGGAATATTTTAAAATAGGAAAAGCCTGAATGGGTTTGGAATAGATTATTAATGACGCAAACATGAAATCGAAATTAAAAAAACTGAGCGCAGTGTTTTCTGCGCCTTTACAGGTCACATCTTTTTACTTTTTACTTATTTTAAAAAAATAATATTTGCTTGCAAAAAGACGTTCCTAACCGCCAAAATTGCAGTGTTTGTCAAAATTACGTCATTTCCGGTGCCGACAGAAAACATTATCGGTAATAAAAAAGTTGAGACTGTGTGTGCACCATTGAGCATATGACTTTCTTTGTTTTATACATATCGAGCAATAAATAATTAACCCAGAACCCATAACCTGAAGTAAATCATTGAGACAAAATTTGTTCATATTTTTGCTCAAATCACACGACCCTTTAATTATGAGTAAAACGCCATAAAAAAATATTCATAAATAAAAAAGTTTTTTGAAAAAATTTGGCGCCTAATATCTGCGAAGATTCGTCGAAAATCAAAAATCTAAAGAACCATAGCTATGTGCACGGTTTCAGGCTATGTCAAAATGTATCTAATGTTAAAATCCGATGAGTATTGTAAATATTACAGCAATATTTCAAAAAACAACAACTTTTGGATTTTAGGCATTTTGCATTGTCGCAGAAAGTTCGAAATAGCTTTAAAGTCTAAGTCACACCCTCTTTCCCAGTAATACTGAAGAAATCGAATTAATCCGACATATGCTCAAGTGGAAAAATAAAATAATAAGAAGAAGAACTAGACCTGCGAAGCAGGAATGACGGGTTTCACCGGTGCCAGATTTCCACATAAACATTGCACACTTTTATGGGCCAAAAACCTTGAAAAGTGACCTATTGAAAATCGCCTATTTCTCCGCAACTGAACAAGTTACAACCCATTTTGTGATATTTATATGGGTTCATTCTATTAGTTGATTGGAATCAAATATCAAAATTTTAAAAAAATATCAAATACGACTAATTTGAATAAATTATTTTTTTCGAAGGCTATAAATAGAGTTTTTTCCCCAAATTACGTCATTTCCGGTGACATTGAAAATTTTAAATTGGATTGACCTAGTTATAATTGACATTACGCATCAAATGATGTCACTTTTATGAAAATCCAATAATAATTGACTCTTTTACAGGCAAACTAGCGTAAAAAGTGACTTCTGCAAAATAGCCCATTTCTCGGCAACTGTTAATTTTACAAACTAATTTTCTCATACATTCTCTTTGTATGGATTATTGCTACAAATTTATGAAGGTTGCAAATAAATATTATTTAAAATATGAAAAGCCTGAATGGGTTGTGAATAGTCCATTTTTACACCTTTTTTTACCTTCAAATCGAAATGACCCGAAATTGAAATCGAAATTTAAAAAAACTGAGCGCGATGATTTCTGCGCCTCTACAGGGCACACCCTTTCGGTCATACCATTTTTGAAAAAAATAATATTTGCTTTCAAAAAGGGGTATCGAACTATCAATATTGTAGTTTTTGCTAAAAATTACGTCACTTCCGTTGCCGAAGTGTTACATGTAAGTGATCCTGACAAAATTACAGTACTTCCGGTGATAATGAAAATGTTAAATTAGTATAATGAAATCAGAAATGGCATAAGGGATCATATGGTGAAAATTTTATGTAAATTGAATAAGAATTGTCACTTTTATAGACCAAAAACCTTGGAAAGTGACTTGTAGAAAATCGTCTATTTCTCGGCAACCGTACAAGTTCGAAACTATTTTTTGGTATCTATATGATCGTAAGGGTTCAATCTATTTGTTGATTGAAATCAAATATCATGATTTTAAAAACATTACAAATCAGACTCATTTGAATAAAATATTTGTTTTGAAGGCTAAAAATATACTTTTTAAAAAATGACATTACTTCCGGTGATAATGAAAATCTTAAATTACTTGTATCAAATCGTAAATGGCGTTAGGTTTTATGAAAATCGAATAATAATTGACACTTTTATGGACCAAAAACCTCGAAAAGTGACCTGTTGAAAATCGCCTATTTCTCCGCAACTGAACAAGTTAGAAACCATTTTTTGATATCTTTATGATTATATGGGTTCATTCTATTAGTTGATTATAATCAAAGATCAAAATTTTAAATACATTACAAATGACACTAGTTTGAATAAAATATCTGTTTTGAAGTCTAAAATTACAGTTTTTGCCAAAATGACGTCACTTCTGGTGACATTGAAAATGTTAAATTGGTTTGACCTAGTCAAAATTGACATTACGAATCAAATGGTGTCACTGTTATGAAAATCCAATAATAATTGACCTGTTTACAGGCAAAATAGCATAAAAGTGACTCATGCAAAATTGCCCATTTCTCGGTAACTGCTCATATTACAAACTAATTTTCATATACATTCTCTTTGTATGGCTTATCTCTACATGTCTGTGAAAGTTGCGAAGAAATATTTCAAAATACGAAAAGCCTGAATGGGTTGTGAACAGCTCATTTTTTCACCTTTTTTCGCCTTTAAATTGAAATGACAAGAAAATGAAATTGAAATTAAAAAAACCGAGCCCGATGTTTTGTGCTCCTTTATAATATAAGGCACACCATTTCAGTCATACAAAATTTGAAAAAAATAATATTTGCTTTCACAAAGTTGTACCGAACTGTCAAAATTGTAGTTTTTGCTAAATTTAAGTCACTTCCGGTGCCGACAGGAAACTTCACCGGTAACAAAAAAAATGTCATTTTGGGACACGGAGCATATGAACTTTGTTTTATACAAATCGGATAATAAATAATTTATTTAGAACCGATAAACTGAATTAGCCAATAGCGGCAACGGAAAATTATCGGGACTAAAAATGTTAACATTTTTGCCCAAATCAGACGACCCTTTAAAGCCCCAATAACACTCTTGTTGTAACTAAATATGTCCCAATCTTCATTCTGGTCAACAAATTGTATTATTTTACAATATTCCAATTAATTGATGATATAAATTTCATCTTAGCACACCTAATTTAAAAAATTGGAAAAAATTCAACTAATTGATTTGAAAAGTCTAACGTAAACCTTTCCAAATGTGACTTTGATTTAAAATATTTTCGAACCCTCTGGACAAGTAAAATAGGTCATAATGGATAATTTACACAACAGGTAGGACACTTAAACATCTAGTACTTAGAATAAGGCTATTATTTATTTTCTGGGGCTGCCAAGCCAGCAAGAGTATTATTGTCCCTTTAACCCTGGGTAAAAGGCCATTAAAAAATATTCATTAATAAAAAAGTTTTTTTTCCAAATTTAAATTTCCAAACTTTGGCGCCTAATATTTCCGAAGATTCGTCGAAATTCAAAATTCTAAAGAACCGTGGCTATGTGCCTTGCCTCTGGCTATGTCAAAATCTACCAAACGTTAGAATCCAACAATTGTTGTTAATATTACGGTATTATTTCAAAAAATTACTACTTCGGTGATTTCGGACATTTCGCATTGTCACAGAACGTTTGAAATAACTTTAATCTCTAAGTCACACCCACTTTCCCAGTAAAATCGAAAACATTGGATCAATCCGACAAGTAGTTTCTGAGATATGATCAAAATGGGAAAAAAAATAATAATAATAAGAACTAGATCTGCATAGCAGATATCAAAGCTTTCATATAAACTGCAAAAGGGGTATTTGAATTTATTGAAACAATAAGTATAATGCCATCAGGTATCTGAAAAATTACATCTACCTTATGAACAAGATGGGAAAAATACAAAACAGTATATTATATACAGAGTATGTTAACTCTTTTATTAGTTTCTCGTACACAGGACAGGAAGTAGTTGTGCTTCAATGTAAATAGGCCTGTTCCTTGCATTTAGTTTTAGAGTTATGTGTGATTTTCAAAGAATTTAATCGGAAATCGTTGAAAATCAATAAGCTTCTTCGTCTCATGACCTTAAACACTGTGTATAAATCTAAAGTCAAACTGAATTTTGAAAGTGGTCAAGGGTCATAACTCTGACAGTTATTATCGGAAATTATTGAAAATATCTAGGCTTCTTCCTCTTGTGACTTTAAACACCGTGTATCAAGTTAAAGTCAATTGGTTATTAACTGTAGTCTCCAGGGCGTCCAAAAGATATTTCAAAGAGATCAAGGGCCATAACTTTCAGCAGTTTCCTTAATTCCTAAATGCAGAAAGGAGAACCTGACAAGGACAATATGACTAGTCCCTTGGATGGGACAAAAATGTGGCCCTGTATATACATTGACGTGCATGTAAAAGATCCCTTTGTAGATGGATTTCGATACATTAGTCCAGTTCGAGCAAAACATTAGGACGTTAAACCCCTTTTCATTTAATTTTCGATACACCACTGACAATTTTAAAGGACCCATTTTACTGGATTCTAGACAAATGGCTGTTACAACTAATGTAACATGGTGGTGATGGGGGTGGTGGTGGTGCTTTGGCATTTATGTTGGCAGTGATTCACTTAAAATGGAATAAAGTTAAATATTTTTAATATTAAACATTGTTTTTTTGTCATATTTTTTTTTCATTTATATAATGAGGTGCAGTGGACAGCCCTGTGATAAAAAAAAAATGCAAGCCAACAGTGAGGCTGATGTCCCCCGCCGAAATCCCAAAATAAATAGATGACACATATTAATTAATCGAACATTTATTTTTTTTCAAAAGTATGGAGAAATCAAACTATACACCAAGTTTCATCACTCTCTATCAGATAGAATCAAGATTATCTTGTCCCAAAGCATCGACCAATGAAATTGATTAGCTCTGCTTAGCTTCAGCTCGAAATATTAATCATTGAACTCAGTCAAGACATTCACCTAATGAACATCTACCTCAAGTTTAAACATCCTACCTCAATTAAAAGCAGAGTTGTTATGTTTCAAAGTCTTGACCAATCAAATTGCTCATCGCTCTCACTTCATTATAACCAAAGTTACCGTGCCCCAAAGCATCAACTAATCAGATTGCTTATCTCTGCTTACCCTAAGCAGAAAATGCTCATCTTCGACCAAGTTTTGACATTTTAACTCAATTAGAAAGAGAGTCATAGCGTTCCAAAGTTTCGGCCAATCAAATTGCTTAACGCTCTGCTTACCCTGAGCAGAAAATGCTCATTATCGAACTTAGTCAAGGTATTGATGTTATGAAACTATAGACCAAGTTTCATCACTCTCACTTAATTAGACTTAAAGTTATCGTGTCCCAATGCATCAAACAATCAAATTGCTTATCTCTGATTACCCTAAGCAGAAAATGCTCATCTTCGAACTCCATCAAGGTATCGACCTCATAAACACTTACACCAAGTTTGCAACATTCTAGCTCAATAAGGAGGAGGGGATCGCGTGGCTTTGTGGGTAAGGCGCTGGCTTGCTAGCCTGGAGGTCAGGTGTTCTACCCCTGCATGGGCCGAGAATGTTCATCTCCATTTTCCGGCGTGGTTTCCCCTTGTCAGTGAAGCAGAACGGAGGGCCTGGCAAGGGCAGCTGCTTAGTCGTTTGGATGGGACAAAAACCAGAGGCTCCGTGTACACACTGGCGTGCACGTAATAGATCCCTTGGTAGTTGGAATTCGATATAAGAGTAGGCCGTAGCGCCGCTGCCCGGGCAAAATTTCCCTTATAGCACACTGTATGGCGTATGCCCGACGCCCGTCTTCAATTTGCCCAGGTTAGGTGCAGATAGCAGGACGTTAAACCCCATTTCATTTCATTTCATTAAGGAGAGTTATTGTGTCCCAAAGAATGTGACGGACAGACAGACAGACAGACTGAATGACAGAAAGACAGACGGACGAACCCATTTTAACAGTCAAATTAATTAGAAACGGTAATGTTCCTTTATTACCAGGGTCTGTCATTGAGGCAGTTGGCGTGGTTTCGATTTTATCTAAAATTGTACTAAAATGCAGATACATGTAGTACATTTTTGTTGTTCGAAGATACATTATCTATACCAATTATTTCTCTATAAACCAGGGGGATCACGTGGCTAAGTGGGTAGACGCTGGCTCGCTAGTCTGGAGTTCGGGTGTTCGATTCCTGCATTGGTCGAGAAAGTTCATCTCAATTTTCCGGCATGGTTTCCCCTCGTCATTGATGCAGAACTGAGGTCCTGACAAGGACAACTGTCTAGTCGTACGGATGGGGCCAAAAAAAGGTCCTGTGTATTCATTTGCACGCAAGTAAAAGATCCCTTGGCAGTTGGAAATTGATATTAAAGTAGGCCGTAGCGCCACTGCCCGTGCAAAATTTCCCTCACAGCACACTGTATGGCGTATGCCCGTCTTCCATTAGCCCAGGTTAGGTGCAGAAGAGTAGGACGTTAAACCCCATTTCATTTCTTTTCTCTATAAACCAATATACGCTACCCATTTATACTCAAACTGCAGGAGAAAAGTGGAAAGTGGGACCTTAAGCCTCATTCTATATATTCTTACAATAGCACATCGGGATTAATCCTGTTAACCAAGTCAACCCCATCAATTTATTTATCAATTCAAATTACGTGAGGGTTTGGATAGCGTAGTGGTGTAGAGTCTAGTCGTACGTACGTGAAAAAAAAATGAGGTCCTGTGTATACATTTGCGTGCACGTAAAAGATCCCTTGGCAGTTGGAACTCGATATAAAAGTAGGGTTTAGCGCCGCTGCCCGGGCAAAATTTCCCTCATAGCACACTGTATGGCGTATGGCCGTCTTCAATTAGCCCAGGTTAGGTGTAGAAGAGTAGGACGTTAAACCCCATTTCATTTCATTTCATTTCTCTATAAACCAATATACGGTACCCATTTATACTCAAACTGCAGGAGAAAGTGGAAAGTGGGACCTTAAGCCCCATTCTATATATTCTTACAATAGCACATTGGGATTAACCCTGTTCACCAAGTCAACCCCATCAATTTATTTACCAATTCAAATTATGTGGGGGTTTGGATACCGTAGTGGTGTAGAGTCTAGTCGTACGGACGTGAAAAAAAATGAGGTCCTGTGTATACATTTGCGTGCACGTAAAAGATCCCTTGGCAGTTGGAACTCGATATAAAAGTAGGCTTTAGCGCCGCTGCCTGGGCCAAATTTCCCTCATAGCACACTGTATTAGAGTAGGTCATTAAACCCCATTTCATTTCACGATAAACGAATATACGATACCCATATAACTCAAACTGCAGGGAAAAAGTGAAAAGTGGGACTTTAAGCCCCATTCAATATATTCTTACAATAGCACGTCGGGATTAACCCTGTTCACCAAGTCAACCCCATCCATTTATCAATTTAAATTACATGGGGGTTGGGATAGCGTAGTGGTCTAGAGTGCCCTGCTTCGACCTGTAGCTGACCGATCACCTCTGGCTTGTGGTTGTAGTTTCGATCCCTGATGTGAGCTTATGTGGCTTGGAGACAGTGGCGCCTTCTCAACCTAGTAGGTTAATTCCAGATACGTCGGTTTCCTCCCAAAGGAAAGACCCCTGCGCATTCGCTGAGATAAGCACTACGAACAACAAAAGTGGACGTTAAGCACTAAGAACAACAACAACATTTGCAAAGTTATACAAATAAACCTAAAATGCAGATTTCATTCTGTTTAAATGTACTTAAATAGATTTTATTTTGGAGAATCTTAAAATGACGACCACTCTGATTTGGTTAAAAGACTAAAAAGGTGAAATATCGATTAAATTTTTTTATTAAAGGGCTATAACACTTTCATTTTATTTCAAGTCTCTGTAGCTTCAATTTTTCTGTAGAAAATACATCAGACATACTGCAGCACCATATAATAAAATTTAAAAGTGATGGCCAAGTTTCAACTCCTCTGACAAATGAAATAGCAGTCTGAATTATGATAGCCAACTTGTATAGCAGTGCAAAGGTGTCCAGTTTAGAAGTGCCAGGAATTGGACACGTCCATACATATTCCATTGCAAAATAAAGAAAACAATTCTATGAGAGGGTGTCGTTGTTTGTCGGTTTCTCCTTCATAGAGACATCTTGTTTACATGTCTTCTTATAACACCAGGCATGGTACAAGACTTTAATAGACACAGGATCAAAATCGTGTACCTGAAAAAATGAATATATGGATAGAGTAACAAGTTGATTGGTTGTACTCTCAGCTTGTAATTATTAGAACTAGATATTTTTTAAATATTTAGTGTGATTTTTTGGTGCCAGTGGAGGGTGGGGTTGGCTGTTAGTCGATCAGAACGTAAATATGAGTAGGTTGTAGCGCCTTTGTCCGTGCAAAATTTCACTCATAAAACACTTTATTCTGTTTAATGCAGAATTTTATTCATTCATTCTTGAAATCTTCAAAAATCTGAAATTCAACAGTAATTAAATGAAAACATTAGCCTCCAGTTCAATTTCAGAAAAATAACGCTGCTGGAAACACATTTTTCGGCTACTCTGATGAATTCGAAGAGTCGATTTTGTATTTTATATAGTCAATTTTATTCAGGGGCAGCAGATGTTTTAAGGATGGACATGTGCTCCTGGTGTCCCGCCCTTTTGGATCAGCGCATGTTGTGGCACCCCATAGCCTTCACATAAGTGATATAAAAAAGTTTGGATCAAAGCAAACGAACCAGGCACCCTTTATATCAACAGACTGATCAGTGCGTTAAGGGCATCATTGTGTGATCATAATCAAGTGTATTATTTTATAATTGAAAGGTTGTCATTTTGGGGGAGGGGGCGCCATATTTTTCTGGGGGTGCAATGAACCCCCTGCACCGCCGGTAAAGAGAAACCTATATTTCAAATTTCATTGAAATCTGATTAAAATTTTGACCCGTAGAGTGTCCACAAACATTTGTGGCCGGACGTCCAGACTGACAGACAGGTGCGACGATTACTTTCGTCCACATAAAAATATGGGGTATAAAAAGCAATTTTTCGCATTCAGGGGTCATAATCAAGGAAGTTAAACACCCCGATCACTCTGATTAAAATACAGATCTATATTTCGTTTCGTTCCTTTATACTTTCGATGGCCTGCACTATTTGAAGATCTGACCGGTTGTAGCGAACTTTTGTGTCAGAGGTCATACCAGTGGTTTTTGACCCCATGATGTTAGACATTTGATTAACCAATCAGCCTTGATGTTTCTACTATGGATTACCCACAGTTCCCTTCAAAACATGCCTAAAGTTCACCATAACGTTGGCTTATCCCTCACACCGTCCAAGACACGTCAATGATAACTCTTCCAGATCCTAACGTAGTAAAGACAAGTAAAATGATATTTTGAACTATGATTATGAAAAAACGAAACAAAATATAATCTGTATTTAATCACATTGCACCCTGATATGCGCGAATATCGAAAGGCACAGAGATCTTTGGGTTTTAAAAAACACACATTTCATGTTTTAGCAAACAGAACTAAAATCTTTGGGACATAAAGAGAGAGAGAGAGAGAGAGAGAGAGAGAGAGAGAGAGAGAGAGAGAGAGAGAGAGAGAGAGAGAGAGAGAGAAATGGGGTTTAACGTCCACTCGACACAAACTAGGTCATTTTGGGACTAACATATTGTTTAATCTTATTTCAATAATTCGCTTGCGCGTAGGGGTCTTTAGCGGTGGGAGGAAACCGGAGTACCCGGAGAAAACCCACGAAGTAGGACAGGCGACCCTACTCCTTGCCACGTACAACCGGGGATTCGAAACCATGCCAGTTGACTCAATGGCAGACCATATGATACAGCGTGCGCACGCTCGTTAACCATACGGCCATCCACCCCCCTCGCCTTTGGGACATAAAGAGACACGTTTCAAGTTCCATCAAAATTAGATAAAGATAGGCTGGCACTGCCAGGCAGGATACGCCCACATTTTCGAGAGATGGATAGAGAACAAGCAATACCGAAAGTGATTTTTCCTACATCATTAAGTTAGAATATGATATGTGCAAATATCGAAATGAATTAAGATCTTTGGGTTATAAAGGTGCATTTCAGTAGGCTTCAAATTCGACTGGGAATCATGTTGCTAAGTGGGTAAGATGCTGGCTCGGCAGCCTTGAGGTTGGATGTTTGATCCCTGCATTGGGTGACAAAGTTCATCTAGATTTTCTGGCATGGTTTCCCCTTGTTAGTGATGAAGGATGGATGGCCTGACAAGACAGCTGTCAATTTTGGTTCAATTTTCACGAAATTCGACCTCAACCTTCATTACGATGTAACGGTGATATAATCAAACTGTTTTTTAAATGGGATAATAATTCTGACCGCAGAGGGACCACAAGCTAAAAAAAAAAGGTCATTTTTCGGACAATCAGGGGCCATAATTCAGGAAGTTACGATCCAATGGGCGCAAATATCGAAAGGAACCAAGATCTTTGGGTTATAAACATGCATGTCAAGTTTCATCAAAATCGGTTCAAAATTGTGACCTCTATAGGGTCCACAACCTTGATATAACATATTTTCACACTAATCGCGTACAAACGGCCGCCATTTTGTCTGTCAATTTTGGTCCGATTTTCACAAAATTTGAACTCAATCTGCATTACCATGTAACGGTGATATAATCAAACGTTACTTTAAATCAGATAATAATTTTGACCTCCAGTGGGACCACAAGCTAAAAAGGGTGATTTTTCGTACAATCAGGGGCCATAATTCAGGAAGTTACGAACCAATGGGTGCAAATATCGAAAGGAACCAAGATCTTCGGGTTATAAACATGCATGTCAAGTTTCATCAAAATCAGTTCAAAATTGTGACCTCTATAGGGTCCACAACCTTGATATAACATATTTTCACACTGATCGCGTACAAACAGGGGCCATTTTGTCTGTCCATTTGGGTCCGATTTTCACAAAATTTGAACTCATCCTTCATTACCATGTAACGGTGATATAATCAAACGGTTTTTTAAATCGGGTGATAATTTTGACCTCCAGAGCGACCACAAGCTAAAAAGGGCGATTTTTCGGACAATCAGGGGCCATAATTCAGGAAGTTACGATCCGATGGCCGCAAATATTGAAAGGAACCAAGATCTTTAGTTTATAAACATACATGTCAAGTTTCATCACAATCGGTTCAAAATTGTGACCTCTATAGGGTCCACAACCTTGAAATAACATATTTTCACACTATTCGCGTATAAACGGCGGCCATTTTGTATGTCAATTTTGGTCCGATTTTCACGAAATTCGAACTCAACCTTCATTACCATGTAACGGTGATATTAGCAAACGTTTTTTTAAATTGGATAATAATTTTGACCTCCAGAGGGACCTCAAGCTAAAAAGGGCGATTTTTCGGACAATCAGTGGCCATAATTCAGGAAGTTAGGATCCGATGGGCGCAAATATCAAAAGGAACCAAGATCTTGGGGTTATAAACATGCATGTCAAGTTTCATCAAAATCGGTTCAAAATTTTGACCTCTATAGGGTCCACAACCTTGAAATAACATATTTTCACACTATTCGCGTACAAACGGCGGCCATTTTGTATGTCAATTTTGGTCCGATTTTCACGAAATTCGAACTCAACCTTCATTACCATGTAACGATGATATAATCGAACGTTTTTTTAAATCGGATAATAATTTTGACCTCCAGACGGACCACAAGCTAAAGAGGGCGATTTTTTGGACAATCAGGGGCCATAATTCAGGAAGTTACGATCCGATGGGCGCAAATATCGAAAGGACCCAAGATCTTGGGGTTATAAACATGCATGTCAAGTTTCATCAAAATCGGTTCAAAATTGTGACCTCTATAGGGTCCACAAGCTAAAAACATGATATTTCGTACAATCAGGGGCCATAATCCATGAAGTTTCCATCCGATACATGCCAATATCGAAAGCAGCCGAGATCTTATGGGGATAAACCTATATTTCAAGTGGACGGACAGACGGACGGACGGACGTCCGGACGGACAGGGGCGACGACATAATACGTCCACATGAAAATGTGGGCGTATAAAAACTGTAGCTTCTAGACTAAGACTTGAGGATATACTATATTTTTACATGATTTGCGAACGAGCAATGACAATATATGACCACTTGAAAATGTAGGCGTAAATATTAGTAGGGTACGAGACCTAAAATCCGTGACCAATTTGCGGGGAAGTTATTTTGAAGGTGGTTTCTATATGAAAAAGACCTGCTGAAGCGATTAAGCTTGGGTGCCTCTCTCTAAAATACTGGCGAAGCCGCTAGAGGGCCAAATTCAAAATGGTGGTCAGGTGTGGCGGGAAAATATAAGATAGGCTGGCACTGCCAGGCAGGATACGCCCACATTTTCGAGAGATGGATAGAGAACAAGCAATACCGAAAGTGATTTTTCCTTCATGATTAAGTCCTGTATTTCATACTGTATTGGGAGCAGCCATTTTGTTGGTCAGTTCCAGTCTGATATTCATGAAATTCGAAGCTGACAATGATTATGGTGTGACGGTACACAACCTAGAAATGTGTACAAACGGCGGCCATTTTGTCTGGCAATTATGGTCAGATTTTCTCGAAATTCGAACTCAACCTTCCGTAGGCTGTAACGGTGATAGAGTCAAACGTTTTTTTAAATCGGATAATAACTGTGACCTCCACAGGGACCATAGGCGATTTTTCGGACAATCAGGGGCCATAATTCAGGAAGTTACGATCCGATATGCGCAAATAACGAAAGGAAACCAAGATCTTTGGGTTATAACCATGCATTTCAAGTTTCATCAAAATCGAATTAAAATTGTGACCTATACAGGGTCCACAACCATGATATACCATTTTTTAACAGTATTCGTGTACAAACGGCGGCCATTTTGTATGGCAATTTTGGTCCGATTTTCCCGAAATTCGAACTCAACCTTCCTTACGGTGTAACGGTAATATAATCAAACGTTTTTTTAAATCGGATAATAATTGTGACCTCTAGAGGGATCACAAGCTAAAAAAAGGCGATTTTGCGTATATTCAGGTGCCATAATTCAAGAAGTTACGATCCAATATGCGCAAATATCGAAAGGAACCAAGATCTTTGGGTTATAACCCTGAATTTCAAATTTCATCAAAATCGAATTAAAATTGTGACCTCTACAGGGTCCACAATACTGATATACCATTTTTTAACAGTATTCGCGTACAAACGGCGGCCATTTTGTATGGCAATTTTGGTCCGATTTTCCCGAAATTCGAACTCAACCTTCCTTAGGGTGTAACGGTGACATAATCGAACGGTTTTTTAAATCGGATAATAATTGTCACCTCCAGAGGTACCACAAGCTAAAAAAGGTGATTTTTCGGACAATCAGGGGCCATAATTCAGGAAATTACGTTCCGATAGGCGCAAATATCGAAAGGAACCAAGATCTTTGGGTTATAAACATGCATGTCAAGTTTCATCAAAATCGGTTCAAAATTGTGACCTCTATAGGGTCCACAAGCTAGAAACGTGATTTTTCGTACAATCAGGGGCCATAATCCATGAAGTTTTGATCCGATACATGCCAATATCGAAAGCAGCCGAGATCTTTTGGGGATAAACATATATTTCAAGTTTCGTCAAAATCGGGTAAGAATTGTGACCTGTAGAGAGTCCACAAACAATTGTGGACGGACGGACGTCCGGACGGACAGGGGCGACGACATAATACGTCCACATGAAAATGTGGGCGTATAAAAATTATGTAATATAGGCTTCTGATGTGTCTATTCGTAGGCCTATGTTTTAAGGGTCACTGAATCGAAATATTGTAATCAAAAATCAATCCAGCCACTAGTTTTGCCAATATGGCCGAAAAATCCAAGATGACCACCATTTTTGCCCTGGAAAATAGTTTCGGGGTCGATGTCTTCAACTCAAATTTGCAAAATCTGCATCGAGCAATGTAAAATCTCTATAATTAAAACAGACTTGGTACCAAAGCCCAGTACCGCGTTTCAATTGTATAGGAGAAGTAAGGTAAGCATACCACGTTTCAGTTGTTTGAAGTAGCAAGCCGGGCGTGGTATACTTATCTCAGTTTCGGGTTCTTGTATAACGATTATCTCGGGACTCGGATTCTATACGTTTGTATAGAAGCAGTAAGGTGAGCGTGGTACGATCATATTATGTCTCGGATTCCAGTATACCAAGTTCTTTTGTACCACGTCGCGCACCATGTTCCGTTTGAATACAATTATCCCATTCTCGGATTCTTTTATGCCACGTTTTTTGTATCGAGGTTGCGCACTACGTTCCATTTGTATAAAACCAGTACGATTATCTCAGTCTCGTATATTATACCACGTTTTTTAACCGAAGTCGCGTACCACATCCCGTTTGAATAGAACCAGTAAGGCGAGTGTGGTACGTTTATCTCAGTCTCTGATTCTATTATACCACGTTTTTTTTGTACCGAATTCGCGCACCACGTTCCATTTGTACAGAACACGTAAGACGAGCGTGGTACGATTATCTCAATTTCGGATTCTATTATACCACGTTTTTTGTACCGAAGTCGCACACCACGTTCCGATTGTATAGAAATAGTACGATTATCTCAGTCTCGGGTTCTATTTACCACGTTTCGTTTGTATAGAACCAGTATAAGCCGAGCGTGGTACGATTTTATCAATCTCGGATTCTATTATACCACGTTTTTGAACCGAAGTCGCGTACCACGTTCCGTTTGTATGGAATCAGTAAGGCGAGCGTGGTACGATTATCTCATTCTCGGATTCTATTATAAAACATTTTTTGTACCGAAGTCGCGTGCCACGTTCAATCTGTATAGAACCAGTAAGGCGAGTGTGGTGTGGTTATCTCAGTCTCGGATTCTATTTATATTATACCAGCGTGGTACTATTATCTCAGCCTCGGGTTCTATTGTACCACTATTTTTTTACTGATGAACTCATTGTTCTTTCGCACAATCCTCACATTTTATTATACCACGTTTTTACCTGCCAGATTTTATTTCATATCTACCCAATATACCACGTTGGCTGTAGTAGGGTATATAGTAATGAATTTTACACAATATTATTAATCGTATGCTTATTATTAACCGATCTATCGGCTATTTGTATGGTAATTTATTCTAAGATAAAGTGTAAATATGCCTATAAAACATGAAAACGGAATATATAATCAACACAATGCCTTGAGGTTGGGTGTTTGATCCCTGCATTGGGTGACAAAGTTCATCTAGATTTTCTGGCATGGTTTCCCCTTGTTAGTGATGAAGGATGGATGGCCTGACAAGACAGCTGTCAATTTTGGTTCAATTTTCACGAAATTCGACCTCAACCTTCATTACGATGTAACGGTGATATAATCAAACTGTTTTTTAAATGGGATAATAATTCTGACCGCAGAGGGACCACAATCAGGGGCCATAATTCAGGAAGTTACGATCCAATGGGCGCAAATATCGAAAGGAACCAAGATCTTTGGGTTATAAACATGCATGTCAAGTTTCATCAAAATCGGTTCAAAATTGTGACCTCTATAGGGTCCACAACCTTGATATAACATATTTTCACACTAATCGCGTACAAACGGCCGCCATTTTGTCTGTCAATTTTGGTCCGATTTTCACAAAATTTGAACTCAATCTGCATTACCATGTAACGGTGATATAATCAAACGTTACTTTAAATCAGATAATAATTTTGACCTCCAGTGGGACCACAAGCTAAAAAGGGTGATTTTTCGTACAATCAGGGGCCATAATTCAGGAAGTTACGAACCAATGGGTGCAAATATCGAAAGGAACCAAGATTTTCGGGTTATAAACATGCATGTCAAGTTTCATCAAAATCAGTTCAAAATTGTGACCTCTATAGGGTCCACAACCTTGATATAACATATTTTCACACTGATCGCGTGCAAACAGGGGCCATTTTGTCTGTCCATTTGGGTCCGATTTTCACAAAATTTGAACTCATCCTTCATTACCATGTAACGGTGATATAATCAAACGGTTTTTTAAATCGGATGATAATTTTGACCTCCAGAGCGACCACAAGGTAAAAAGGGCGATTTTTCGGACAATCAGGGGCCATAATTCAGGAAGTTACGATCCGATGGCCGCAAATATAGAAAGGAACCAAGATCTTTAGTTTATAAACATACATGTCAAGTTTCATCACAATCGGTTCAAAATTGTGACCTCTATAGGGTCCACAACCTTGAAATAACATATTTTCACACTATTCGCGTATAAACGGCGGCCATTTTGTATGTCAATTTTGGTCCGATTTTCACGAAATTCGAACTCAACCTTCATTACCATGTAACGGTGATATTATCAAACGTTTTTTTAAATTGGATAATAATTTTGACCTCCAGAGGGACCTCAAGCTAAAAAGGGCGATTTTTCGGACAATCAGGGGCCATAATTCAGGAAGTTAGGATCCGATGGGCGCAAATATCGAAAGGAACCAAGATCTTGGTGTTATAAACATGCATGTCAAGTTTCATCAAAATCGGTTCAAAATTGTGACCTCTATAGGGTCCACAACCTTGAAATAACATATTTTCACACTATTCGCGTACAAACGGCGGCCATTTTGTATGTCAATTTTGGTCCGATTTTCACGAAATTCGAACTCAACCTTCATTACCATGTCACGATGATATAATCGAACGTTTTTTTAAATCGGATAATAATTTTGACCTCCAGACGGACCACAAGCTAAAAAGGGCGATTTTTTGGACAATCAGGGGCCATAATTCAGGAAGTTACGATCCGATGGGCGCAAATATCGAAAGGAACCAAGATCTTGGGGTTATAAACATGCATGTCAAGTTTCATCAAAATCGGTTCAAAATTGTGACCTCTATAGGGTCCACAAGCTAAAAACATGATATTTCGTACAATCAGGGGCCATAATCCATGAAGTTTCCATCCGATACATGCCAATATCGAAAGCAGCCGAGATCTTATGGGGATAAACCTATATTTCAAGTTTAGTCAAAATCGGACAAGAATTGTGACCTGTAGAGAGTCCACAAACAAATTGTGGACGGACAGACGGACGGACGTCCGGACGGACAGGGGCGACGACATAATACGTCCACATGAAAATGTGGGCGTATAAAAACTGTGGCCTCTAGACTAAGACTTGAGGATATACTATATTTTTACATGATTTGCGAACGAGCAATGACAATATATGTCCACTTGAAAATGTGGGCGTAAATATTAGTAGGGTACGAGACCTAAAATCCGTGACCAATTTGCGGGGAAGTTGTTTTGAAGGTGGTTTCTATATGAAAAAGACCTGCTGAAGCGATTAAGCTTGGGTGCCTCTCTCTAAAATACTGGCGAAGCCGCTAGAGGGCCAAATTCAAAATGGTGGTCAGGTGTGGCGGGAAAATATAAAATTATGTAATACAGGCTTCTGATGTGTCTATTCGTAGGCCTATGTTTTAAGGGTCACTGAATCGAAATATTGTAATCAAAAATCAATCCAGCCACTAGTTTTGCCAATATGGCCGAAAAATCCAAGATGACCACCATTTTTGCCCTGGAAAATAGTTTCGGGGTCGATGTCTTCAACTCAAATTTGCAAAATATAGAACCAGTATAAGCCGAGCGTGGTACGATTTTATCAATCTCGGATTCTATTATACCACGTTTTTGAACCGAAGTCGCGTACCACGTTCCGTTTGTATGGAATCAGTAAGGCGAGCGTGGTACGATTATCTCATTCTCGGATTCTATTATAAAACATTTTTTGTACCGAAGTCGCGTGCCACGTTCAATCTGTATAGAACCAGTAAGGCGAGTGTGGTGTGGTTATCTCAGTCTCGGATTCTATTTATATTATACCAGCGTGGTACTATTATCTCAGCCTCGGGTTCTATTGTACCACTATTTTTTTACTGATGAACTCATTGTTCTTTCGCACAATCCTCACATTTTATTATACCACGTTTTTACCTGCCAGATTTTATTTCACATCTACCCAATATACCACGTTGGCTGTTTTTAAATAGGGTATATAGTAATGAATTTTACACAATATTATTAACCGTATGCTTATTATTAACCGATCTATCGGCTATTTGTATGGTAATTTATTCTAAGATAAAGTGTAAATATGCCTATAAAACATGAAAACGGAATATATAATCAACACAATTTGCAAAATTTTCTTCAAATAATGTAAATCCGAATAATTAAAAGGACGTGGCAAAGTCGCGTACCACGTTTCAATTGTATCGAAGCGAGGTTGATGGGGTTATCTCCGCCTCGGATTCTATTATATCAAGGTTTTTTTTACACAATATTGTTACGATATGGTAATCAACGGACCGATCGGCTATCTGTATTGTAATTTATTTTAACATAAAGTGAAAATATGGCCTATAAAACAACAAAATGGATTAAATAATCAACATAATTTGAAAAATAAGCTTTATATAACGTAAAATAAGTCAAACAGTAAATAGAATAGAATAGAAACAGTAAATGAACTTGGTACTGTTATATCAGCCTCGGAGTCTATTGTGCCACGTTCTTTTTACTTATCAACTCACTGTTCTTTCGTGTCATTCTCATTTTTTATTATACCACGTTTTTAACCGCCACGTTTTATTTCATATCTACACAGTAGTGCAATATACCACGTAGGGCCTTTTTAAATAGGTAACAATAACTCGTACACCGTAATATAAATGGCGATTATTTTAACCAATGACGTCATTGATTTTAACCGACTGATCGACTGTTTGAATTGTATTATATTGAACATTAAGTGTAAATATGATGTATAAATAGTATAAAACATCGAAATTGATTAAATAATTAATGTATAATTTGCAAATTAATTTGCCGTTTTATGTTAATAAATATTTTCTTTCGTGTTTTGAATTGGCCTATTTCCAACAAGCCAACAGTGAGGCTGATGTCCCCCGCCGAAATCCCAAAATAAATAGATGACACATATTAATTAATCGCACATTTATTTTTTTCAAACGTATCGAGCAATCAAACTATAGCCTACACGAAGTGTCATCCAAAAGTGTTTTATAAAAAAAAATGCTAAAACCGACGAGAAAAATGAAAATGTACCCTAGTTAGGGGGACCCTAAAGGCAGACAAAAGGGCCCCGACAAAAGGGTCCCCACGCTTGACAAAAGGTCCCCTCTGGCCAAGGGAAAGGGCCCTCGTGTCCAAGTCAGTCGTTTCTATACACTGTTACTGTCGAATCCATTACTGAATGAGAATGCAGTCATTGTATTGGCATAAAAATCATCAATCAAGGTGAACCTAAATTATCTTGTCCCAAAGTATCAACCAATCTTCTTCGAACTCCATCAAGGCATTGACCTAATAAGCATATACACCAAGTTTGAACATTTTGACTCAATTAGAAGGAGAGTTATTGTGTTCCAAAGTCTCGACCAATCAAATTGCGTATCGCTCTGCTTACCCTGAGCAGAAAATGCTCATTATCGAACTTAGTCAAGGTATTACTGTAATGAAACTATACACCAAGTTTCATCACTCTCACTTAATTAGAACTAAAGTTATCGTGTCCCAAGGCATCAACCAATCAAATTACTTATCTCTGCTTACCCTAAGTGGAAAATGCTCATCTTCGAACTCCATCAAGGCATTGACCAAATAAAAACATACACCAAGTTTGAACATTCTAGCTCAATTAGGAAGAGAGTTATTGTGTCGAAAAAGTGTGTATCGTGTCCCAAAGCATCAACCAATCAAATTGCTTATCTCTGCTTACCCTAAGCAGAAAATGCTCATCTTCGAACAATATCAAGGCATTGACCTTATAAGCATATACACCAAGTTTGAACATTTTAACTCAATTAGAAGGAAAGTTATTGTGTACCAAGAACGTGGTACCAAAATCTCGTGTAGGCCTACCACGTTACATTTGTATAGAAGCAATAGGGACGAGCGTGGTATTTTGGAGCGTGGTATTTAGCCACTGCCGTTTTATGTTAATAAATATTTTCTTTCGTGTTTTGAATTGGCCTATTTCCAACAAGCCAACAGTGAGGCTGATGTCCCCCGCCGAAATCCCAAAATAAATAGATGACACATATTAATTAATCGCACATTTATTTTTTTCAAACGTATCGAGCAATCAAACTGTAGCCTACACGAAGTGTCATCCAAAAGTGTTTTTACTATTATAAAGAAAAATGCTAAAACCGACGAGAAAAATGAAAATGTACCCTAGTTAGGGGGGGCCTAAAGGCAGACAAAAGGGCCCCCACGCTTGACAAAAGGGTCCCCACGCTTGACAAAAGGTCCCCTCTGGCCAAGGGAAAGGGGCGCTATTGCACTTTCGCACCTCTACCAGTTCCCGTGGTCGTAGCGACTTGAAACTTTCAGGGGATGTACAGGGGGACAAATGATGACCCCACACCAAATTTCAGCCGAATCGATCAATAACTTGTCATTTTACCGACCTTTTACGTTCAGCTCCCAGATAGTCTTATCTGGTCGACGCCATTTTCTTTGTTTAACATTTTAGGTTTTAGGTCTAAGGGAAGTAACTCCTGTTTAACATATTAGGGATAAGACAGGTATTTCTCTACAGTTTTACTTTAGCGGAAAATCGATATTTCTTGGCCTATAACATTTTTCCAGTAACATTCCTATGATCTTAATGCTTTTTAAACACAAAGGCTCCGGCATGTCACAGTCATCTAATAAAAATATCGTGGCCTGTGGAGGTCACATGCACCTTTCACATTGACCATACCCATTGACTTCCTTTCCGACACGGACCCTCAGCGTTTGATCGTTTTCTGATCAAGCGGTGTGCGACAGGACCAAAGTCGAGGTCGGTGGTTCAAGCCAAGATTGTGGCCTTTGAAAAAGGTTACTGGGTAAAGGTCGTAAGTCAAGGTCAAATGTCCAAAAACTGACTTTGAAAAGTTTCAGTTCAGTTTACTGTAACATGGCCTTGACCCACGGCTTTGACCTAATTACCTTTTTTGAAAGTCATCGTCTCTGCTTTCACCTTGAACAATGAACTTGATAATACAGCGAGAAATAGGGTCATGGCAAGCATAAACGGAAAGGCCCCGAGATCGACGGGAAGTTTGGACTCAAGGTCAAAGTCAAGGTCACGGTTCGTTAGCCTTGACTAGTGCAAGTCACCACGACCGTCTACATTGACCAAGCCCATTGACTTCCTTTTCGTCACGGACCCTCTGCGTTTGACCGTTTTCTGATTGAGCAGTGTGTGACAGGAACAAGGTCAAGGTCGGTTGTTCAAGCTCAAATTGTGGCCTTTGAAAATGGTTACTGGATGAAGGTCGTAAGTCAAGGTCAAATGTCCAAAAACTGAGTTTGAAAAGTCTGAGTTCAGTTTTCTGTAACATGACCTTGACCCACGGCTTTGACCCAGTTACCTTTTTTGAAGGACGTTGTCTCTGCTTTCACCTCGAACCTTGACTTTGATAATACAGCGAGAAATAGGGTCATGGCAAGCATAAACGCAAAGGCCCCGAGAACGATGGGGAGTTTGGACTCAAGGTCAAAGTCAAGGTCACGGATGGTTAGTCTTGACTAGTGCAGGTCACCAAGACCATCTATATTGACCACGCCCATTGACTTCCTTTTCGTCACGGACCCTCGGCATTTGACAGTTTTCTGACCAAGCAGTGTGTGACAGGACCAAGGTCAAGGTCGGTGATCCAAGTCCAGACTGTGGCCTTTGAAAATGGTTACTGGATGAAGGTCGTAAGTCAAGGTCAAGTGTCCTAAAACTGAGTTTGAAAAGTCTAAGTTCAGTTTTCTGTAACATGACCTTGACCCACGGCTTTGACCCAGTTACCTTTTTTGAAGGACGTTGTCTCTGCTTTCACCTCGAACATTGATTTTGATAATACAGCGAGAAATAGGGTCATGGCAAGCA
The DNA here is from genome assembly GCA_963678685.1 of Patella ulyssiponensis. Lineage (NCBI taxonomy): Eukaryota > Metazoa > Mollusca > Gastropoda > Patellidae > Patella > Patella ulyssiponensis. The sequence goes on along the minus strand of OY783228.1, from coordinate 57,312,545 downwards.
TAAACGCAAAGGCTCCGAGAACTATGGGAAGTTTGGACTCAAGGTCAAAGTCAAGGTCACGGTTGGTTAGCCTTGACTAGTGCAGGTCACCACGACCGTCTACATTGACCACGCCCATTGGCTTCCTTTTCGTCACGGACCCTCGGCATTTGACAGTTTTCTGACCAAGCAGTGTGTGACAGGACCAAGGTCAAGGTCGGTGGTCCAAGTCCAGATTGTAAACTTCAAAATATAGTATTGGGTGAAGGTCGTGCCCCAAGGTCAAGTGTCCAAAAACTGATTTTGAAAAGTTTCAGTTCAGTTTTCTGTAGTATGACCTTGACCCACGACTTTGACCCTGTTACCTTTTTTGAAGGACATCGTCTCTTCTTTCACCTCGAACATTGAATTTGATAATACAGTAAGAAGTATGGGGACAGCAAGTATAAACGCAAAGGCCCCGAGCTCGATGGAAAATTTAAAGTCAGGGTCAGCATCAAGGTCACAACGTTATTCACACGTAAACGACAATCCAAATGGTCAATGCCAAATAGTCATTTACAGAAAATGGTGGCTTAGCGCAAAAATTAAAATATACCAAAATTATTATTATTATTATGAACTGCATCGTTAGGCGTGTAGCGCAGTGTGTCGGGGTCCGTCTGAGTGTCTTGTTATTCGAGTCTAAATAGTCAACAAAGAAAATGGCGTCGAACGGATAAGATTATCTGTGAAACAGAACGTAAAAGGTCGGTAAAATGAAAAGTTATTGATCGATTCGGTTGAAATTTGGCGTGAGGTCATCGCTAGTCCCCCTTGACATCCCCTGAAAATTTCAAGTCTCTACAACCACGGGAACTGGTAGAGGTGCGAAAGTGCAATAGCGCCGGGAAAGGGCCCTCGTGTCCAATTCAGTCGTTTCTATACACTGTTACTGTCGAATCCATTACTGAATGAGAATGCAGTCATTGTATTGGCATAAAAATCATCAATCAATTAAGGTGAACCTAAATTATCTTGTCCCAAAGTATCAACCAATCATCTTCGAACTCCATCAAGGCATTGACCTAATAAGCATATACACCAAGTTTGAACATTTTGACTCAATTAGAAGGAGAGTTATTGTGTTCCAAAGTCTCGACCAATCAAATTGCGTATCGCTCTGCTTACCCTAGGCAGAAAATGCTCATTATCGAACTTAGTCAAGGTATTACTGTAATGAAACTATACACCAAGTTTCATCACTCTCACTTAATTAGAACTAAAGTTATCGTGTCCCAAAGCATCAACCAATCAAATTGCTTATCTCTGCTTACCCTAAGCGGAAAATGCTCATCTTCGAACTCCATCAAGGCAGACAGACGGACGAACCCATTTTAATAGTCCCCCAACTTTCTTCGAAAGGCGGGGGACAATAAATTCATCAGCAACTTTTTATATACTATAGATAGTACAGATATAAACGACTCCATGTGCTCTATGTTGATTGGCTGATTATAAATCGATTTGACAGTTGTGTTCCAGTTATTCCCGAGTCCGAAATGTCACATAACCGAGTCCAAAACGTCGACGTCATATGATTGGCTAAACAGTTAAAACTGACTATTGCTACCTTAAACAAAAGAATGTAATTTTAAATGCTAATCACTAATTAGTAAACCATTGTTTTTCGGGAATACATTTGATTTTTAGGCTCATACATTATCAGATTTAATTATCAAATAGAGACATACCCTTCACAACTTATTTTTGAGGCACTTTAATTGTCACAATGTTCAACTACGGTCTACATCTAATGTAGTCTACCTCTATATTAGTGTATTACCAGTAAAGGATAGGTAAACGGTATTTGTCAGTAATATTCCGTGATTTTGGATTCATAAACCATTTTTTAAATATATTCATTCCAAAGCCACCACTCATTCACGGAATAAGGCTATCCAGAAATGCATTAATTTCGGAAATAGGAGACGTATTCAAGGGTACTGACGGCCTAGTCCGAGTATTTCCAAGCCGTTTTGGGGGAATTTTTTCACTCGTAAACAACTTTGTCGGCACTGAAAACGTCAAAGGCGAAATTTGAAATTTTGAAATATTCAAATACCAAAAATTCGACCATGAGCCAGGCTATCCCGAAATGTATTAATTTAAGAAATACTAGACGAATTGACAAAACTACGGCCTATTGTGTTTATTAACAAGCTCGTTAACGTAGACTTTTCAACGTTTTTCATATTCAATTCAAAATGGTGACCATCAGTTGACCTAAATCAAAATTCTACTCTGAATGTTTTTTATGCATTCTTTCAAGGATTCAGAAAATATAACTCCCGTGTCTGTAAGTAAAATATCAAAAATAGGTTGTCAGGCAACGAAACAGCAGCCAAATCGTCCGGGCAGTCAACAAGAGTTGTTGCATTTTAAGTAATCATCAGAAAATCATAATTCAAACTCACCCATAACTACGGTGTAACTGTGATATAATCAAACGTTTTTTTAAATCAGATAATAATTGTGACCTCCAGAGGGACCACAAGCTAAAAAGGGTGATTTTTCGTACAATCAGGGGCCATAATTCAGGAAGTTACGATCCGATATGGGCAAATATGCAATGGAACCAAGATCATTAGGTTATAAACATGTATTTCAAGTTTCATCAAAATCAGTTCAAAATTGTGACCTCTATAGGGTCCACAACCTTGATATAACATATTTTCACACAATTCGCGTACAGACGGCGGCAATTTTATCCGTCAACTCTGGTCCGATTTTCACGAACTTCAAATTCTCTCTTCATTACCATGAAACCGTGGTATAATCAAACTGTTTTTTAAATCGGATAATAATTTTGACCTCCAGGAGGACCACAAGCTAACAAAAGCGATTTTTCAGACAATCAGGGGACATAATTCAGGGAGTTATGATCTGATGGGCGCAAATGTCGAATGGAACCAAGATCTTTGGGTTATAAACATACATGTCAAGTTTCATCAAAATCGGTTCAAAATTGTGACCTCTATAGGGTCCACAACCTTGATATAACATATTTTCACACTATTCGTGTACAAACAGCGGCCATTTTGTCCGTCAATTTTGGTCCGATTTTCACGAAAATCGAACTCAACCTTTATAACCATGGAACGGTGATATAATCAAACGTTTTTTTAAATCGGATAACAATTTTGACCTCCAGAGGGACCACAAGCTAAAAAGGGCGATTTTTCGGACAATCAGGGGCCATAATTCAGGAAGTTACGATCCGATTGGCGCAAATATCGAAAGGAACCAAGATCTATGGGTTATAAACATGTATTTCAAGTTTCATCAAAATCAGTTCAAAATTGTGACCTCTATAGGGTCCACAACCTTGATATAACATATTTTCACGCAATTCGCGTACAGACAGCGGCCATTTTATCCGTCAACTCTGGTCCGATTTTCACGAAATTCAAATTCTCTCTTCATTACCATGAAACCGTGATATAATCAAACGGTTTTTTAAATCGGATAATAATTTTGACCTCCAGAGGGACCAAAAGCTAACAAAAGCGATTTTTCGGACAATCAGGGGACATAATTTAGGAAGTTATGATCCGATGGGCGCAAATATCGAAAGGAACCAAGATCTTTGGGTTATAAACATACATGTCAAGTTTCATCAAAATCGGTTCAAAATTGTGACCTCTATAAGGTCCACAACCTTGATATAACATATTTTCACACTATTCGCGTACAAACGGCGGCCATTTTGTCCGTCAATTTTGGTCCGATTTTCACGAAATTCGAACTCAACCTTCATAACCATGGAACGGTGATATAATCAAACGGTTTTTTTTAAATCGGATAACAATTTTGACCTCCAGAGGGACCACAACTAAAAAGGGCGATTTTTCGGACAATGAGGGGCCATAATTCAGGAAGTTACGATCCGATGGGAGCAAATATCGAAAGGAACCAAGATCTTTGGGTTATAAACATACATGTCAAGTTTCATCAAAATCGGTTCAAAATTGTGACCTCTATAAGGTCCACAACCTTGATATAACATATTTTCACACTATTCGCGAACAAACGGCGGCCATTTTGTCCGCCAATTTTGGTCCGATTTTCACGAAATTCGAACTCAACCTTCATAACCATGGAACGGTGATATAATCAAACGTTTTTTTTAAATCGGATAACAATTTTGACCTCCAGAGGGACCAAAAGCTGAAAGACCGATTTTTCGGACAATCAGGGGCCATAATTCAGGAAGTTACGATCCGATTGGCGCAAATATCGAAAGGAACCCAGATCTATGGGTTATAAACATGCATGTCAAGTTTCATCAAAATCGGTTCACAATTGTGACCTCTATAAGGTCCACAACCTTGATATAACATATTTTCACACTATTCGCGTACAAACGGCGGCCATTTTGTCAGTCAATTTTGGTCCGATTTTCACGAAATTCGAACTCAACCTTCATAACCATGGAACGGTGATATAATCAAACGTTTTTTTTAAATCGGATAACAATTTTGACCTCCAGAGGGACCACAAGCTAAAAAGGGTGATTTTTCGGACAATCAGGGGCCATAATTCAGGAAGTTACGATCCGATTGGCGCAAATATCGAAAGGAACCAAGATCTATGGGTTATAAACATGCATTTCAAGTTTCATCCAAATCGGTTCAAAATTGTGACCTCTACACTGTTCACAAGCTAAAAAACGTACAATCAGGGGCCATAACGAATGAAGTTAAAGTCCGATACATGCCAATATCGAAAGGAACCGAGATCTTAGGGTGATAAACTTATATTTTAAGTTTCATTGAAATCGGATAAGAATTGTGACCTGTAGACTGTTCACAAACAATTGTGGACGGACGGGCGGACGGACAGGGGCGACGACAATATACGTCCACATGAAAATGTGGGCGTATAAAAAAGCCCTGTAGATTTTTCACATTTCAAGATGGTGGCACTTCCAGTTGATCGACAAACTCCATATTTTGTGTACTATTCCGTTATTACTAAACTAGAATACAAAACAAATTTCAAGGCATTCTGACCTATATTTCGTTGATTTTTTTTTTAAAATTTGATCCTTAATTTCATCAAGGGGTGATAATTTAGAAAATTTACATACTAAATTTCATGAAAATCGTACAACTATTAAAGAAGTTGTAAAATTTGTCATAACTTCCGGTTCGAAATCACAGCGACAAACTTTCGAAATTCGAAAATCTGAAACTGCAGACAAAAATGATTTTTTTCAAGGTACCTAAAGAAATTTTTTTTTAATAAAATCGGTCAAAAAAACAGAATTCGTAAAATTCGGTGATTTCGAATTCGTAAAACGTTTTGAAAATATATTTAATCAACAGCCACCGCCTATTTTTTTTTTGGGGGGGGGGGTAGGTAAAAGTTTCAGAAAGATCCCATGGTTAGATTCCGAGAAAACTGATTTGTGAATAAAACACACACACAAAAAAAATTAATAATCTTAACAGCAACAATAAGCTTTCATATACTCAGCCAAATTAAAAACTTGACACTGATGAATTTCAACAATTTTATTTTCTGTTAAGTCAAATAAATTTTAAAGTGTTTCTAACGATAGTAAGTAGTAAGAAGCCTTTAATTTCATAAAATTGTAAAGTCACGTGGATCACGTGACTTTTGAGCATATAAAGATGAAAAACCTGAAAAACACGTGCAAACACAAACTCGTGAGGTCAATCGATGCAAGTTTGCTTAAACTGAACACGCACACGTAACTTGAACTGGAAAAACAAATTAAAATTGTTATTTTCATCTTTGTTAGAAAATGCCGCGCCTTTCAAATGTAGAACGTCTACGTGCTATAGGTCGGCTCTATGCTGGTCAGTCTGTGGTCACTGTTGCAAGAGCCTTTAATTGGTCACGCCAGACAATAATTAATCTTAGAATGAGAGTGCTTCAAATTGGAACTATTGCCGACCGCCCAAGGGCGGGAGCAATGACGTCTATATTAACTAGACCGCGCGCTCCCACTGAAAGATGCAAGACGCCGTGGCCAATCAGTGTTGACTTCCGGTAGTGGGTGAAAGTAAGCTGGTCGATCGGTTTCTAATGTAAACACACGGGAATGCCCTAAATAATAAGACCTGATTAGACTAGGTTTTAATTCTCAAAATTAAATTTTAATCTAGAATGATTATGTACAGTGCTTTAATCTTCAGTTTATTTAACAAATCATACAATTGAAATTGGATAAAATGGAATCGTAATAAAGTAATCAAAGGTCGATACGGGCAACCTTTCACGTCAGAACTAAGACTGTAATATTATATACGATCTATGGTAGCACGATTTACCCAAATCTACCCAAGAAGACCATGATTTTAAAGTAATTATGGCATATTTAGCTAAACGAATGATAGTATATTAAAAAACGATCAACATAATTGTGATATATGTGGAAATAACGTTGTTTTGGGTAGATTTGTGTATTACACGAGCTAGGCCTACTCCCTTGGTTACGACTTCCAAACTTGCTTGGAAATCGCATTTTGAGGGGCATTTTGACAATAAAAAGCTACAATTTTAAATTAAAAATGTCAATTCCACATAAAGAACGGTATATTATCAAATATCAATATAAATTATTGTGGTATGAGTTGAAATAGTGGTGGATTTGGGTAGATTTGGGGGATTTTGGGGTAAATCGTGCTACCCGACTGTAAGATTAAGAGACTGAAGTACCCGGTAAAATCTTAAAAATGTAAAATTAATAATTACCAATATTAATAACAATAATTTTGTTTATTCCGTATGCATATCATACGATCTATAAATTAAATTACACTTGAACATATATGCAGAATGATTATTGAAGCAATTATAGAGGATTATTGTATTGTGTAATAAAAAGATGGATAATTTTACGCCTAATTAAATAAATTTTTGGATATGAATATAAGCTTGATTTTTCACCTAATCCAAAAGAATTTAGTGTACAAGGAGGAAAAATTTTAACATTATAAATTATTTAGTTTTTGGATATTCCAAGGGATTACAAACAAATTAGTTCATAATAAATAGTAAGATAATTTTAACTTAATAAATTATTTATTTTTGGGATAATAATATAAATCTAAGAGTTATTTTTAAAGTGATTATAATGAATTTAATGCATTATTTATAGACGGATAATTTTTGTGTCACACGGAATGTTATTTAGCTGGTATTTTTATACATGTATATTACACAATTCTTTAAAATGTGAGAGAGAGAAGTGGGTTTAACATCCACAAACCAGGTCATTTTGGGACAAACACATGGTTTAATTTTATTTCAATAATTCCCTTGCGTGTAGGGGTTTGTAGCAGTGGGAGGAGACCGGGGGACCCAGAGGAAACCCACACGATCTCTTAAAAATGTAAAACAATAAGTAATTATTATGTTTACAGTTTAATTGTCTGTACATAGCTTTATTTATATAACAGGATAAGGAAGCAAGATCTAAACTATTAAGTATTAAATAGAGGATGGAATTTTGCTTAATTAGATGAATGGGTTACGTTGAGGTACATAAAATATACAATAATCGCAAAATTTGTAATTATTACAGAGATAATATAATTTATGAGATAATAAAAACCTTGATTTTATTGTCTTACTTTCATTTCTATCCAATAATACCAGTATTACCACATTCTCACTAATGACAACGTGAAATGATAAATGCAATAATGTAATAAAATGGGGTCTAACTCCCTACTGTTCTGCTCAATGGGCTAATGAAGACAGGCATACGCCATGTGTTATGAGGGAAATTTTACCAGGGCAGCGCCGCTACGGCCTGCTCTTATATCGAATTCCAACTGCCAAGGCATACGCTTTACAGTGTGCTATGAAGGAAATTTTGCCCCAACAGCGGCACTATGTCCTACTCTTATATCGAATTCCAACTGCCAATATAAATAGATCTTTTATGTGCATGCCATTGTGTACACGGGACCTCGGTTTTCACCCCCTCCGAATGACCAAACAGCTGTCCTCCGTCCTACATCACTAACAAACAGCAAATGAGGCAAAATAATCATGAGATAGAATCCTCCACATAAGCTTACCTGTACATTCACAAACTGTAATTACCATGTGTTTAAAATTACAAGCATATACTCATTGTGAAAGGATAAAAGTCAACCAGGCAAAATAATTATCATAAGTTTGTGGTAATTTGTCATTTGAAGAATAAAACTTGTATTGAAAGGTAATTTGTCAGTTGAAGAATAAAACATGTATTGAAAGTACTGGGCAGGGTCTCGGGTTGCCAAATGGTTAGCATGTGCGCATTATATCATAAGGTCTATCGTTCAGTCAACTGGCATGGTTTTTAATTCCCCGCTTACTGTTCGGGCAGAATGGAAATGGAATGAAATGGGGTTTAACATCCTACTGTTCTGCTCCTAACCTAGGCTAATGAAGACGGGCATATGCCATACAGTGTGCTATAAAAAGGGAAATTTTGCCCGAACAGCGGCACTATGTCCTACTCTTATATCGAATTCCAACTGCCACAGGATCTTTTTTGAGCATGCCAATGTGTACACGGGACCTCAGCTTTTCGTATCCAGCCGATCGACTAGACAGCTGTCCTTGTCAGGCCCTTCGTCCTGTATCACTGACAAGGGGGAACCACGTCGGAAAATCTGGATGAACTTTCTCGGCCAATGTAGGAATCAAACACCCGACCTCCAGGCTAGCGAGCCAGCGTCTTATCCACTTCGCCTCAATTTAATACCCATTTACACTAAATAGGAAATAATTTTTACCTACAAATACTTCAAAGAAGACTGTCCATACATGTGCTAATTATCATTCAATTTTCATAAAATTTGTTTGCCACTTGATTCCTTATGCCATCTTTGATTTTATAAAAAGAATTTAACATTTTCCTTATAACCAGAAGTTACTTAATTTTGGCAAAAACTGTATTTTTAGCCTTCAAAACAAATAATTTCTTCAAAAGAATGTTATTTATTATTTGTATAAAATTATGATATTTGATGCTAATCAACATATAGAATGAATCATTACAATCAACAGATATCAAAAAATTTTGTTGTTTTTTTTAAAAGGGATAATGGCTTTAACTTTAAGTTTATATAAAAAAAATAATGATTTTAAAAATACAGTCTTCATGTTTTAAAAAATTTCAAACTTCATCTTAGGAAAGATGTCTCAAACTTTGCAGTAGCTTTATGTGTAATGCCCCAGCTCCCCCCCCCCCACCACAAACAAACAAAAAATCTAGCTGTTCCTAACTTAAAAGTTGTTGGTAATCTTTCTTTAAAGGCTCAATACCACTCTTGTTGTAACTGAATAATATGTCCCTATCTTTATTCTGGTCAACAAATTGTATTATTTTACAATATTCCAATTAAATGATACACAATTTCACCTTAACACACCTAATTTAAAATATTGGAAAAACTCAACTAAATGATTTGAAAAGCCTAATGTAAACCTTTTCAAATGTGACATGGATTTTAAAATATTTTCGAACCCTCTCTGGACAAGTAAAATAGGATGTAATGAATAATTTACAAAACAGGCAGAACACTGAAACATCTAGTACTTAAAATAAGGCTATTATTTATTTTCTGGAGCGACCAAGCCAGCAAGAGTGGTCTCTTTAAGCCCTTTATATAAAAAAATAATGATTTAAAAAATACAGTGTTCATGTTTTTCAAAAATTTCAAACTTCATATACACATGTATGTATTTAGGGAAGTTGTCTCAAACTTTCCAGTAGCTTTCTCAATTATATTGACATTGGAAAAAAAAACAATATATATATTTAGGCTACCAACATTTCGAACTTAAAAAATGGACGTGAAATTTCCATAATTATATTTTTAAAAAAAAAAAAATATGGACATTAAAATTTCAATTTAAGCGTTTTTGTCATATTTTATGAACAGCGAGGGACCGAACACAACTTGGCGACCTATTCGGCTAGCGAGCTATTCGACCGATCCAGCTGGCAACCTGTTCGTGGGCAACCTATTCAGAATTAAGACAACAGTCGCCCAAACTCATCTATTTTTAACAACCAATAAAATCCAACGTTACGTCTATCAAATGAAAGTAGAATAATATATTATTTTTATCAATTCCTTTAGTTCAGAATAGAGATGTAATTTCGCATTATCGTACAAAATTCTAGACATCCAACTAAATATATTCCGAAAGGTAATTAAATAGGCTTTCCAAATATTATCAGTAAAAGTTGGCACAGTCATATTAAAGGGGTGCACTCTCTTCCTAAACATGACCAATTTTAGGCTACCAACATTTCGAACTTAAAAAATGGACGTGAAATTTCCATAATTATATTTTTAAAAAAAAAAAAATATGGACATTAAAATTTCAATTTAAGCGTTTTTGTCATATTTTATGAACCGCGAGGGACCGAACACAACTTGGCGACCTATTCGGCTAGCGAGCTATTCGACCGATCCAGCTGGCAACCTGTTCGTGGGCAACCTATTCAGAATTAAGACAACAGTCGCCCAAACTCATCTATTTTTAACAACCAATAAAATCCAACGTTACGTCTTTCAAATGAAAGTAGAATAATATATTATTTTTATCAATTTCTTTAGTTCAGAATAGAGATGTAATTTCGCATTATCGTACAAAATTCTAGACATCCAACTAAATATATTCCGAAAGGTAATTAAATAGGCTTTCCAAATATTATCAGTAAAAGTTGGCACAGTCATATTAAAGGGGTGCACTCTCTTCCTAAACATGACCAATTTTTTAAAAATTTTAAAGGGAAAAACTGTTAATATCCCGTGTCAAAATTCGGACCATCGTACAAAATTCTGATGATCCAACTAAATATATTCTAAAAGGTAATTGAATAAGCTTTCCAAATATTATTAGTAAAAGTTGGCACAATCATATTAAAGGGGCGCGCTCTCAACCTGAACATAGCCAATTTTTCAATATTTTAACAATATTTTAAAGTGAAAGAACGGTAATATTTCGAGTCGAAATTCGGACCATCGTACAAAATTTTGAGCAACCAGCTATATTCTGAAAGGTAATTGAATAAGCTTTCTAAATATTATTAGTAAAAGTTGGCACAATCATATTAAATGGGCGCGCTGTCAACCTGAACATCGCCAATTTTTCAATATTTTAAAGTGAAAGAACGGTAATATTCCGAGTCGAAATTCGGACCATCGTAGAAAATTCTGAGCATCCAGCTATATATATTCTGAAAGGTAATTGAATAAGCTTTCTAAATATTATTAGTAAAAGTTGGCACAATCATATGAAAGGGGCGCGCTCTCAACCTGAACATCGCCAATTTTTTAATATTTTAAAGTGAAAGAACGGTAATATTCCGAGTCAAAATTCGGACCATCATACATAATTCTGAGCATCCAGCTATATAAATTCGGAAAGGTAATTGAATAAGCTTTCCAAATCTAAAGAACTGTAGCTATGTGCCTTGTCAAAATGCATCAAATATTACAATCGTACAATTATTGATAATATTACGGCAAAATTTTGAAAAACGACAACTTCGGTGATTTGGGGCATTTCGCATTGTCACAGAACGTTCAAAATAGCTTTCCCAGTAAAACCGAAGACACCGAATCGATCCGACAAGTAGTTTCTGAGATATGCTCTGGAAGAAAAATAATAATAATAATAAGAGCTAGACCTGCGAAGCAAGAATGACGTGTTTCACCGGTGCCACCTTAGCTTTGAACTTATGTCACTTTCGGTGCCACGTTACCTTTGAACCAATGGCACCGATAAACAGATTTCCACATAAACATTGCACACTTTTATGGACCAAAAACCTTGAAAAGTGACCTATTGAAAATCGCCGATTTCTCCGCAACTGAACAAGTTACAAACCATTTTGTGATATCTATATGATCGTATGGGTTCATTCTATTAGCTGATTGGAATCAAATATCAAAAAAATATCAAATACGACTAATTTGAATAAATTATTTTTTTCGAAGGCTATAAATAGAGTTTTTCCCAAATTACGTCAATTCCGGTGACATTGAAAATTATAAATTGGATTGACCTAGTTATAATTGACATTACGCATCAAATGATGTCACTTTTATGAAAATCCAATAATAATTGACTGTTTTACAGGCAAATTGGCGTAAAAAGTGACTTCTGCAAAATAGCCCATTTCCCGGCAACTGTTAATTTTACAAACTAATTTTCTCATACATTCTCTTCGTATGGATTATTGCTACAAATTTATGAAGGTTGCAAATAAATATTTTAAAATATGAAAAGCCTGAATGGGTTGTGAATAGTCCATTTTTACACCTTTTTTTTTTACCTTTAAATCGAAATGACCCGAAATTGAAATCGAAATTAAAAAAACTGAGCGCGATGATTTCTGCGCCTCTACAGGGCACACCCTTTCGGTCATACCATTTTTGAAAAAAATGATATTTGCTTTCAAAAAGTGGTACCGAACTGTCAAAATTATAGTTTTTGCTAAAATTACGTCACTTCCGTTGCCGAAGTGTTACATGTAAGTGATCCTGACTAAATTACAGTACTTCCGGTGATAATGAAAATGTTAAATTAGTTTAATGAAATCAGAAATGGCATAAGGCATCATATGGTGAAAATTTATGTAAATGGAATAAGAATTAGACCAAAAACCTTGGAAAGTGACTTGTAGAAAATCGTCTATTTCTCGGCAACCGTACAAGTTCGAAACTATTTTTTGGTATCTATATGATCTTAAGGGTTCAATCTATTTGTTGATTGGAATCAAATATCATGATTTTAAAAACATTACAAATCAGACTCATTTGAATAAGATATCTGTTTTGAAGGCTAAAAAAATAGTTTTTGAAAAATGACATTACTTCCGGTGATAATGAAAATCTTAAATTACTTGTATCAAATCGTAAATGGCGTTAGGTATCACGCAGTGAAAGTTTTATGAAAATCGAATAATAATTGACACTTTTATGTACCAAAAACCTCGAAAAGTGACCTGTTGATAATCGCCTATTTCTCCGCAACTGAACAAGTTAGAAACCATTTTTTGATATCTATATGATTGTATGGGTTCATTCAATTAGTTGATTATAATCAAATATCAAAATTTGAAATACATTACAAATGAGACACATTTGAATAAAATATCTGTTTTGAAGTCTAAAATTACAGTTTTTGCCAAAATGACGTCACTTCTGGTGACATTAAAAATGTTAAATTAGTTTGACCTAGTCAAATTGATATTACGCATCAAATGGTGTCACTTTTATGAAAATCCAATAATAATTGACCCGTTTACAGGCAAAATAGCATAAAAAGTGACTCATGCAAAATTGCCCATTTCTCGGTAACTGCTCATATTACAAACTAATTTTCACATACATTCTCTTTGTATGGCTTATTGCTACATGTTTGTAAAAGTTGCGAAGAAATATTTCAAAATATGAAAAGCCTGAATGGGTTGTGAATAGCTCATTTTTTTCACCTTTTCCGCCTTTAAATTGAAATGACATGAAAATGAAATCGAAATTAAAAAAACTGAGCACGATGTTTTGTGCGCTTTTATAAGGCACACCATTACAGTCATACAAAATTAGAAAAAAATAATATTTGCTTTCAAAAAGTTGTACCGAACTGTCAAAATTGTAGTTTTTGCTAAATTTAAGTCACTTCCGGTGCCGACAGGAAACTTCACCGATAACAAAAGAAATGTCATTTTGGGCCACGGAGCATATGGACTTTGTTTTATACAAATCGTATAATAAATAATTTATCTAGAACCGATAAACTGAATTAGCCAATCGCGGCCACGGAAAATTATCGGGACTAAAAATGTTAACATTTTCGCCCAAATCAGACGACCCTTTAACCCCGGGTAAAAGGCCATCAAAAAATATTCATTAATAAAAAAGTTTTTTTCAAAATTTAAATTTCCAAACTTCGGCGCCTAATATTTCCGAAGATTCGTCGAAATTCAAAATTGTAAAGAACCGTGGCTATGTGCCTTGTCTCTGGCCATGTCAAACGTTACAATCAAACAATTGTTGTTAATATTACGGTATTACATGTATTTCAAAAAATGACGACTTCGGTGATTTCGGACATTTCGCATTGTCACAGAACGTTTGAAATAGCTTTTATCTCTAAGTCACACCCACTTTCCCAGTAAAACCGAAAATATTGGATAAATCCGACAAGTAGTTTCTAAGATATGATCAAAATGGGGAAAAAAATTAATAATAAAACCGGGTGCAGGTGACTTAATAATTAATAAATTTGCGGACGACATTGTCGGTCGAATCCGATGAAATTTGGAAACCCCATTGCAGGATTCCGAATTCTGGCCCAGCACACCACTCCAGTGATGGCGTGGCGGCCCGTTAAAGCCACCGGACACATACAACATGATCATCATCGCTCTATGGCCGGTCCAATATCCCCCTCCCCCATATAATGTTCAGAAGAAAAAGTTTTTTTCAGACGAATTGGACAAAGTTATTTTTTTCATTTTTTGTCCGACAGGGCCTTCGGGCTATCGCCCGATGGCCCAATCCGCCCCTGGACTTACCTATAAGGTGAAATTTGATTGAAATTCTGCCTACCAGTCCAGTAAGGGGTCACACGCCCACCCTTGATTGAACCCTTCCCTAAGGTGTGTGACTCCTTGTCTTAAAGTAGCAAAGTCTCTAACTCAATATCATCCCAAATATTGAACATTGAAAACACGAATTATTTGTCAATTTAAATCAATATTGATGCTGTGATCTTACAGAAAACAGATGGGGTTCTGATATCAAAAGTAGCGTGAGGGGGTTTATGGCTACGCACGTGCACGTGACCTTGCACGTGTGTGGCCTAGATCCCTTGTACGTGCGTGACCTAGTTCGGCGTGACCGAGAGAAAGGGGGGGGGGCGCACGGAGAGAAAGAGAGAGGGAGGGAGAGAGAAGAAGAAGAAGGGGGGGGGAACAACTCTTTTTGCATTGACTAAGTTGGCCCTGAAAAGGGCCGTTCGTCTCTCAATGGGAGATCTAACAGCACCACTTTGGTTGCGCCCACCGATTGGGTTTTTTCGAGCATTTGAGCAAGTGTTTGCTCCGTCTATGACAAGTGTTCCCAATTTCTATCCCACACCAAAAGCAGACCAAGTAATCGGCATCCGGACGATTACCCTTACACATATGGTAATACCCCCGACAAGTTGCGCAATATCGATGATCTTTTCGATCCATTGTGTTTGTGACTTCTTTTGGCTTCAACACTCCTATTTATGGCTCGGGACGGGACGAGTCTAATGTGTAGGGACGATATCATTTTCCACCGATCAGAATAGCATGACATCACATGACGCCACAAAAAAAACCCCAGACACGTGATATGTTGCTGACAAAGCATTTTATTGAACTTGAACATTTACACATTTTATTAAACATAAAGCAAAAGGCATTGAACTTGAATTGAACACAATTACAACGCATAAAATAAAACAAACATATTTACAGAGCCAAAAAGCAACGACACTGTTGTCCCTTCTTCTGTTCTTTTTGCAAGTGGGGAAGTTCACAGAAAGGGCGTGCGGGGAAGGAACGTGAAATCGATGACACAGATAATACAAACAATAATGTCCGCAGACGACACTCTCGAGTCCCTGAATCCATCGGTGTTGGTAGTGGAGCTGTAGATCTTGGACGAAACGTCGAAAGGCTTCTCCGTAGACATCAGGGGACACCCGTAGGAATCGAAGAAGGTAATGTGAACTGGTCCTTCGCACACAAATACGGTCCAGTGTCTACCGGGTTGGTCTTCGTCGTCTGTGTTGATGTCGTAGGCTTTGGGGTTCGAGGTCGGGCGCAGTATATCCAGATGATTACGAGCCCACACGCCCCCGAACACATTAGAGGGGAGATGTTTTTCTAAAGCTCGCGTCAATTGTCGGTTGGAGAGAGCCTCACCAATCTGTGATGACTTGTCGGCTGGTGTCGATTTCCAAGTTACCGTCGGCTCCGTGGACATTGATCAAATAGAAACACTACAAAGTGTACCCATTGATATAGTCGTGGAAAGGGAGGCCCAGGTCTTCTCGGGTGTTTAAGACGGCCACCCTTTTCATCAAATCCAGGTAAGGTGCGATGGCTTGTCGCTGGGGAAAGTTGACATCGTATATTCGTCCACAATTTCCCCTTTCTTGGTCAGTTTGGTGTTTTTCAATTGATTGTGTTCGAATTGGAAGGGATTTCTGTTTTCTCTTCCATCGTAGGCCGTGTTACGTACCATACCTACGATTAATCTCGTTGGCAGGCTTTCGTTGACAAACAAATTGTCTAGGACGTGATTGGTACGATTGTCGGGAATGACCATGTCGCGGACCACCACGCGCCTCGGGGGATACTTGGCGTTGGGCGATTGAAATTGCGCGGCCACCCGTGTGTACTGGGAGCCAGGGTGACGAACGGGATATCCAGGTAGGCTTTGGTGAACTCGACTTTGTAGTCCTCTGCATCGTTGCCTTCGCCGTTCATCAGAAAAAATTTCGAGGAGTGTTTTAACAATTTCAATCGCAGGTCCACACCGTCCAGTAGATACCGATCTTGTAGACACATGTCCAAGTGTAGAAGCGACTGCAGTTCATAGGTGCGACTGGCAGCGATGGTTTTCTGGTGTTGTTCCAATCCTTTGTTATTCTTGGCTCCCGTGCCGAAACTCAACAAATTCTCCAAGTAAGCCCGGTAGGGATAGATGGGCAGGGAGGTGGTGACCAAGGTTTCGGCATCTTTTCCCAGGAGTAATTTGACGTCTTTGAACAACGAATGAAACAGGTTGTTAATGGGTGCGACTTGACTGTCCGCATCCAGGTTACTCCCATCGTTCTTGGTCACCTTCATACCCACGTGCAGTGTCATGTTGGCCAGAACGATGAAATCGGTGATGGCATTGGAAATATAAAATTCGATGGGTCCGTCGTGGTTCAAGTCGGGTGTCAGTGGATACTTTCTGATTTTGGTCACCTTGTTTATGGCCGTCTGCGTGTCGGGTACGCTGAACAAATCCTGCAATTCGTCTCGCGCGCAGGGACAGGAATCATTGCGCATTACCTGTGTAGCCATGGTCGAAGATATCTAGTTTGAGTCGTTTGTTAGAGGTGACCCGTGTCTTCTTCTTCCTCTTCGGAGGATGTGAAGTGGGCGGGGATCGTGAGGGGTCTTTTATAGGTTCCAGGTGGGCGACCGCGTTCTTGAGTGTGTCGGACATCGTGTTTGACACCGCAGGGCGAAGCGTGTCCTGGGCGACTTTCTTCCATTTCCATTTTTCACGACCACTGACGGCGTCAAGCACGTTCTGTCCAACTTTGGGTAATACTTGGGCCACATTCTTTTTCACGGCAGCTTTACCGGTCAACCACAAGGTCTTCCCGACCGAATTGACGGCATTCAATAACATCGACCGGCACCCTGTTGTTCTAGAATTCCCCCCTTGTACACCACCAGACCACTGCCGGCCCCTCGCTGTCTGAGCACTCCGCTTTTGTACACTCGAATCATCATCGGCGGCGAAAATGAAGTTGGACCACCAACTTACCGTCGAGAAATGGCACGGCTTTCCCCATACCGTTCCTTATATAGAGACCAATGGAGTTAAGTCGACTGTACTTCAGAGGTAAATATTGAATCCTGGCGGGACGGTGATACAATCGTCGACTGGGAATCACGCCCAACAAGGTAGCCTTCACGTCGCCCACGATCTGGGGTTCGATAATGTCCGTGTAGATGTAAAACAGATCGTACTGGATTTGAAGTTTTGGGGTGTGTAGGGCGTAGAAATACCGTATACTTTGGCCATCGTCGCCGGTCATATCTATTAACTGCAGGGAAATCAGCAGTTCGTTACCAGTCCACCCCAATATTGATACGATGGGTCCACACAGACGAAGTTCGATTTCCGGCTACACGTCAAAACAGAAAAGCGCCAGCACGTGATTGATCTTCAGATACACTCTATCGTTGGTGTTGTCTTTCTTGAAAGACACGAAGGAACCTCTTTGTACGGATATGCCTCGGCGACTCGTAGTCGTCACTCTTGATGTGCGTTTCCATTTCGATCGATCCCTTGACCTTATCACCCTTTACACCCTTGAAACAATGCGACGGGTCGATCCTGTGGAGGTCGCGGCATATCTTTACTTCGGGTTCTTCGCTCGAGGGCGACCATGAATGCGTAAGCTAAGCGTGTTGTCTCGGTGATCGATGTTTAGCCATTGGTCAGGCAACGTGATCATGGACAGACACACTTCCCATTCCCGATGATCGACGAGAAGTGGCGGTTCCAGATGTGTACGATACGGGTTTGAAAGCCATTTGGGACAAAGAAACTCCCACCACGACGTACACTAAAATCACTTGACAGAAAAAGACAATTTCCGCTTGTGGCACACGTTTTCCCAAGAGCGACCAATTGTGAGCACTCGCGGACGTAGACGTGGTTTCGTCTTGCATGTTGACTGATGTCGGCGTCTGTCGCTTCTATTTATACGTTTTGGAGGCTGGTTCCGTCGATCCACGTATTAAAACTCGGCGGATAGCCCAACCATTTCACCAATACTTTGTCTTTTTTCTTTCGAGTACTCTTTCGATGGGAGTGATCTCATCGTCGTTGACTTGGACCGCTTGCAATTCTTCGGAAGAGAAGCTACCCTGTATGGGTTCGCCTCTTTCGTCCAAAAGTTTGTAACCGGGACCGATGTTGGGTGCGACGTTGAACGTTTCCAGAGTCCAGTTCGGCCAGTAACCTTTGTCGAAGGCAACGTGTTTCGGTAAAGCCTTACGTACCGTCGTATCGATGTCCATTGATTTTTTTCTTTTTCATGGGACGTGGAGGATGTATTGTCAACATCCATTCGTGTTCGGGGCGAACATCTTAGGGCGCCATGCCGATAGTCCGATGTCGTCTTGCATTTTTCGATTGAGGAATTCGGTACCTTTGTCAGTTTGAAGTCGCAGGGGTTGTCGACTTTGAAAGATTTGACGAAAAGTGTCCACCAAACTATCTCCCGTCTTGCTTTTGAGGGGCAACACCCAGGCGTACTTGGAAAACACGTCGATGACGCACAGCAAATACCTGTATCACTCATTCTGTTTGGCTAAGGCCGACATATCGCTCAAGTATCCTTGCCTCTGATGATCTATGCCCGCCACGACCGTGGAAGACCGCGAGAATTTCATTTTCAATGGTTTGTGCAAGGTGTACGCCCTTTGTTGTGTCAACCATGCCTTGACTTTGTAGCTTTGCGGAGACCCAGAGCGCCACCGAAAGCGGCCGAGTGGTTCGGGTCGTAATTCACTTTCTTCAGCGTTCGTTCCATGTTTCAGCAGGTGTCCCTATTGACAGGCTATTTATAGTTTTGGCAAGGGGAGCCATCTGGCGCTTCTGGTAAGTGTACTAGGGGCATCCGTACTGGAGATTTTCGTCTTTCTCGGCCGTCGCGGCGGAGTCGGTGGCGTGGACAACACATTCCATCGTTCTTGATTACCAATGGCTTCGCGCGGTACTTTCGTGGCCTTCAAACTTTGCAGCACGCCAAACCATCCCTCGGGAGCCTGAGTATTCTTTTGCCGACGAACCAAATCGTTCACGATGTCAGTGGCATTGGTTTTGGGTACGGGTACCCCATTCCGAACCAATTCCATGTTCTCGTTCCACAACCAAGGTGTCTTCTCTTTCATGTGTTTCAACAAAAGGCGAGCTCGATGTTGGTAGGGTCGGGGGACCGACTCCAGGATGGGTGTCTCCGAGACGCCTTTTTCTTCTTTTTGTTCGGGTATGTTTTCGTCCAACAAGGGAATGACCTGTTTTCTTTTCCTTTGCATTGGTTGATAACGATGTAACAACTGTCCGTACCGCTGCATTTTATTTTCGTCGGTCAGGGTGGGATCTTTTAACACGTGTTGCATGTCTTGGTGGACATTTTCGACGGCCTGTTGCAGTGGATCTCGATTGTACGCAGGTTCGACTTGCCTGACGTCGGGGAGTCCGTCGAAGGGCGCCAGTTTCATTTTCTTGGCGAATTCCATCTTTTGGAAAGGATCGAAACAATCGGGTGAAGAATCCCCCTCTTTGTTGCTTCAGAAGTCGTCCACAGATCTTTCAAGGTGTTTTAGACGTACCCAAACCTCGTAACAAGGGGACGTCCTTTTTGACTTCTTTGTCGGTTACAGGAACGTTGCCGCGAATCAGATTTCTTGTTTCTTTCCTCTTGCAGTCTTTCCTTCCATCGCAGCAACATACCCCAAAAAAATCCACGTCCCACGGGTTTCGTGATAAGGGAGAGTTTTTCGGTCGTCGGCATGTTTCTCTCCGTCAGTTGGGTCAAGACTTGTCGATTTGTGCTGGGTGTGCAGTGGTTGGATGTTACCCTTCAGCAAATGGTTGGCCGCCAACTTGAACCACTACAACAATCCAATACGTGCCCTGCCCGTATTCTTGCCCAACTGTCCATAAGCCATATCGGGAGTCAGGCATTGTAACTTGCGAATGAAGGACTTTAGTCCTTTCATAGAACTCTTCTTTTCTCTTCGTGTTCTGTGAATGATCGGAGAGAGACCGAGAAGGGGAAGCTGGTGACGTGGAGGTGTGGCCGGTAAGGTGAGACATGGAGGTGTGACCAGTAAGGTACGGCGTGGTGGTGTGGCCAGTAAGATATACATGGGACTCGTGGCCGGTGTCATCGAGGGTAACCATTGTGTTCTGGGGGCCCTCATTCTCGGCCGAGTCTGACTTCGTACCGTGGGATCACGAAGGTCCGGTGCCAGGGTCGGGAACGCTGGCCTGGGAAGGGTTGGAGGTGGGTTTTTCCTCTGCATATTCTTCGTGCGAGCCATCGTGACAAACAAGAGTCATTTCGAGGTATAGGTCCCCCTTTTATACTTTTTGGACGTAAACGATGGGCGGTTCCTCTTGGGGTAAAATGTTGGATCTCAGTCGCAAAGTTTCGGGTGTGTCGGGCTTCAAATTTGACGAGAAAGTATCTGCGTCCATATACTTGGACCGGGAGGGGTACATCTGACGGGCCAACACACCAATTTGCGAGGCGTCATGGGGATTTTTGAACAAGACCAGGCCCCAAGTTCACAAAGCATTCTCAGACTTAAGTTGAGAATTTGCTCAACTTTTAATCACGGTTTATGAGAAATATCTTTGATCCAGAAACACAAAACTTTGCACATAGTTTCTTATTCATGTATGTGATATATTAAAACAACAAAATTGTTATAACGGGCTATATTCTAGTTGAAATAGGGATAACAATTTTGAGTAAATTCTCAACTTAAGTCTGAGAATCCTTTGTGAACTCGGGGCCAGGTAATAGGCATTCAAGCTGATGGTACGCTGTTGCTTGTCAAACAAGTTTTGCACAATGTAAATGACACTTGAGTCGTGGTGATGACTCTTTTTCGTGAACCACTTTTGCAATATCTCCGTGTCAAATCGTCCACGACCAAGACTTGTGGACCCTTGACTTGACCCATCACGTTGTCAATGTCCCTCAAGCCTTTGACGTCAGTGTATGGAAAGCGATCGTAACTCTCTTGCCATTCCCCGTAGGCCCACACGATGCGTCGGGGACTGACGTCGAACAGGGACGCTTGAAGAAATTTCTGTACAAAGACCGTCTTTCCAACATCCGTTGGACCACTGACTAACTTGGTAAAGGGGTGTTTGAACGTCACATCCATCTTGCACTGTTTCCCCCAACTCTCTTTTCCCGTGTCCTTTATATCTTCGCGCCCACCACAGAACAACAGACATGGAGTGGAATGAGAACATAATTTATTTTACAAAAAATACAAAAAGAGCATGGCATTCAATACAAAAAACCATTCAATGCAAAAAACATATAATACAAAGGAAAAGAAAAAACTGTCATTTTTCGCGTTCTCTCTTCAGGATCTCTTGTCTCAACCCTTTCTCAGGGCGCGAGGAATCCAATACACATGCCCCAAAAGTTTCTGTATCGTGTCGTGTGGGTGCCAGTCTTCCACCTCAGCTAAGGTGACGACGACGGATATCCATTCACGCATATCGAAACAGGTGGGATACGACAAGACTTCGGTCATATCTCTCGGACCCGCATATTGGATGAGTGCCCTAGAAAAACTTTCTGCTTCCTTCTCTGCCAACAAGAGGACAGCCGGCTTCGAGGTTTCACCGTTCGGGGTTTCACTGGTAGTCGGGAGAATAGTGGGTGGGATGAAAAGCTTCGTCGGCTGTTTTCTTTTTCTCCTTGTATCGTCTGTAGAGTTCGAACGCTTCTCCACACCAGTACCAGTATCGCTGACTGCGGATGTTGTTGTCTCTGGGCATGTCGATGTTGTTGTCGAACCTGATGTTTTGTGCGCCTTTATAAGACACACCATTTCAGTCATACAAAATTTGAAAAAAATAATATTTGCGTTCAAAAGGTTGTACCGAACTGTCAAAATTGTAGTTTTTGCTAAATTTAAGTCACTTCCGGTGCCGACAGGAAACTTCACCGGTAATAAAAAAAAATGTCATTTTGGGCCACGGAGCATATGAACTTTGTTTTATACAAATTGGATAATAAATAATTTATCTAGAACCGATAAACTGAATTAGCCAATAGCGGCAACGGAAAATTATCGGGACTAAAAATGTTAACATTTTTGCCCAAATCAGACGACCCTTTAACCCTGGGTAAAAGGCCATCAAAAAATATTCATTAATAAAAAAGTTTTTTTTTCAAAATTTAAATTTCCAAACTTTGGCGCCTAATATTTCCGAAGATTCGTCGAAATTCAAAATTGTAAAGAACCGTGGCTATGTGCCTTGTCTCTGGCTATGTCAAAATCTACCAAACGTTAGAATCCAACAACTGTTGTTAATATTACGGTATTATTTCAAAAAATGACTACTTCGGTGATTTCGGACATTTCGCATTGTCACAGAACGTTTGAAATAGCTTTAATCTCTAAGTCACACACACTTTCCCCAGTAAAACCGAAAAAATTGGATCAAACCGACAAGTAATTTCTGAGATATGATCAAAATGGAGAAAAAATAATAATAATAAGAACTAGATCTGCTACTGTCCCATGCAGATATGAAAGCTTTCATATTCATCGTCACCTGTCATCGAGTGTATCAAGTATCCTAAATAAAAGGATAAGAAGAAAAAATTATCAAAAATGGTCAAAAACTCGCGAAGTTACAAGTCTAAATATAGTATGAAACATTGCACCCAGGCATAACAATAATCTGAAAACTAAAGGGAAATAACTGAAACTTGTATTACTGTAATGAGGCGGATGAGAAAATGAAATGAAAATGGCGGGAAAGAACTAAAAATGGCAGGTTGGACAGGCGACCTTACTCCTTGTCACGTACAACCGGGCATTCGAAAACACGCTAGTTAACTCAATGATATGCTTTATGATACAGCGCGTGCGTGCTAACCATTCAGCCCCCCAACCCCCCTTTGAAATCAGACACGTTCAATATGTCATATAGGAAGAATAGCAAGTCGCTCACATACAAAATGGTAAATTAATGAGTTTAGGTCAAAAGGTTGAGATACTGTTTTAGAGTATTTAATTGTTTTAAAGAGACACGTTAAGGGTCGTTCATAGTTAAATGAAAGTTTAATTTTAAATAAGACCAATAAAATTAGGATTTAATAATGCCAGACTAATATTAAAATAAAGTTTTAAATTAAGAATAATTAATTATTGGTCTAATGCAATGAAATGTTTTGATTTGACGGATGAAATGTACGATGGGTGTCCACTCTAAGTGGCTGAGGCGTTGGTCTGCTAGCCAGGAGGTCGGGTGTTCGATCCCTGCATTGGCCGAGAAAGTTTATCTCGATTTTCTGGCGTGCCCCTCCCCCCCCCTGTCAGTGAGGCAGAACGGAGGGCCTGTCAAGGACAGCTGTCTAGTCGTTCGGATGGGATGAAAAACCAAGGTCCCGTGTACACATTGGAGTGCACGTAAAATATCCCTAAGCAGTTGGAATTCGATACTGTTGAATAAGCTCTATACGATGACTAAATGTGTAGATTGTAGTCACCCACACTGCATGTTTCGCTTAACAATGAAAGGGTGCCGTTTTCAATGTCCGATCCTTTTGTTCTTCTACTCCTGATATGTTGGACAGTTGATCGATGGTTTCATATAAAAGAATACCAATAAGACTCTTTGTAGAAGAAGTTCCCAAAAAATATTATGTTGACTTTACAAGAAAGACCTCTAAACATGTTCCAAATCGTAAAAATACGACTTTTTGGATTTTCAATCTCTTTTTTTTCGGCTATCCCTGATATTTAAAAAAATGATACAATGATTTCACACAACAGGCTAGCTATTAGACTCTCGATTGACAAGAGTTTCACCACCCTCCCTTCATTTTAACCGAAGTTATCGTGCCCTAAAGAATCAACAAATCAGCATGCTTATCTCTGCTTACCCTACGCAGAAAATGCTCATCTTTGAACTCAATCATGACATTGACCTAGTGAACGTCTACACTAAGATTGAACATTCTACCTCAATTGGAAGGAGAGTTATTGTGTTTCAAAGTCTCGGCCCTTCATATTGCTACTACTTTTCATATTCACTTCAAAATGGCAACCATCAATTGACCTAGATCAAAATTCTGCTCTTTACAATTTTTCGGCAATTTTTCAAGGATTCAGAAAATATAACTCCCGTGTCTGTAAGTAAAATAGCAAAAAAGCCCTAGGGATATTTCACGTTTCAAGATGGTGGCACTTTCGGTTCGATCGACAAACTCCATATTTTGTGTACGAATCAGTAATTACTTGTCTAGTATCGAAAAATAAAATAAGGTCATTCTGACCTATATTTCATCAATTTTTTTGAAAACTTTGATGAGATAAGTTAGAAAATTTCTAATGTCATTTTTCAAGTCGCATCATTAAGGTCTACTTACATATTAAATTTCATGAAAATCGTACAACTACTAAAGAAGTTGTCGAGTTGGTTTAAACTTCCGGTTCGAAATCACAGCGACGAATTTTCGGAATTCGATAATCCGAAATTGCACATTTGAAGTAAATGTCTTAGGATACTCAAAGAAAAGAGAATTAGTAAATTGCAAAGACTAAAGGTGGTCAGAATTTAGTGCTAGATGGTTTTGAATTCAGAGTTAAGTCTAGACGTAATATTATCATATACTGGGAATGTACATCAAGGGTTACGATTCACGATGGTATTCTACCACTGAATAAACCAGTTTGCCAACTATTTTACAGAGCAGTGGATCGATAGTGGCAGAAATCTGGAACCATTTCGCCACTGTGGGGCCAAAAACAACAAATCATTTGGAAGGTTGGCACTTTAATCTCAAGAAGCTTGGTCCGGACCATCCAAACATATACAAGTTCCTAGACTTGATCAAGACTGAACAGGAAGATGTAGAACTAACCCTCAGACAAATAGAATGCTGCCAAAGAAGAAAGTACTTTTTATACTATAAAAATGTAATATTTGTACTTACTATATATCAAGCTGTTTATAAATATTTATACTATAAAAATGTAATTTTATTAATTTATTTACTATGTTGAAGTGTCACAAACTTGTTACGGACTATACTTTAAATCTCCATTGTTGGTTAATTGGTCATGGCCAGGTGGACCTAGACTCTAAACAATAGATGGGTTCATTCCCATATCGCCGACTGGTCGTGTTTTAGGGGTAAAATTTTGATCGGTGTTAATAGGGGGTGGAATAAAATTACAAATTGTTGAGTTCAAAGTTGACCCCATTTTAAAACTTGGAGACATAGAAGAATCAACAAAAAATGTTGAGCTTCAAAGGGTGTAACCCCCCCCCCCCTTTGAAAATATCCGACATTTTTAACGGATTTTACCAACTTCTGTTGTTGTAAGGCGCCATAGATGTCTCAAATCGTTCGATTTTGATGGGTTTTGAATCTCTGAGTTCATATCTGATGTGAAAACGAACGTAACTTTATCCAAAATGGCGGAAATCCAAGACGGCAGCCAAAAATCCAAGATGGCGGACAAGATTTTATTCTATACCCTATCGAAATTGAATCTGCTTTCCGAATTTATTTTTTAGACAGCTTTCACGACTGTATAATGTGTATAAAAATAGATGTTTGAATTATTTGGCATGTATGACATGTGCTGTAACTCTTTATCATTAGGACGATGTTACTTCAATTCTGAGGGGTCACGGTGGCTTGGGGTTGGGTGTTCGATCCCTGCATTGGCTGAGAAAATTAATCCATATTTATCGGTGTGGTTCCCCCTTGTCAGTGATGCAGGACGAATGGCCTGACAAGGCCAGTTATCTAGTCCTTCAAATGCGACAAAAACCGAGGTCCCGTGTACAAATTAGCGTGCACGTAAAAGATCCCTTAACAGTTGGAAGTCGATATATGGAGTAAAAGTTCTGTACGCGAGCGGAGCACTAATTGGTTTGTACATCTTGTTGAACTGTTCTTATCGTTCACCACGCTGGCTTCTACAACATATGGGGTCCTCTTCCAGGCTCTAAGTGAAATTCCTGGATGTGATCACTCCTGCCTTGTTTTTGCTTCAAAAGAACGGTTCCAGAGCACCAGTCTGTAATGTCATAGAAAAAGTGACTAGTCATCATCGCAATGAGGTCATCAAAGTGATCAAAATGATTTTATCAAGATTAGCCAACGGTATTCAAAAACAAAAGTGTGATATTTTTGACTTCGGAGGATTCGGGACATGCACTTTAAAAAAGGACGCTCAGAAACTAGAAAGGGCCCCAAAACACATAATAGACATTGAGAGAAGTGTTCGTTTCATAAACTACAAATTGAAATCATGGGGGTCCATTGGCATCGGTTGGTGAAGTAGACGACTAAATCACCAACCAAGACATACAAGAAACTGTCAAAAGCAGTAGACACTAACTTTAGGTTAAGTATCTTACTATTCTTAGAAACATGTCACTACTGGCGATATTATTCTTATGAAAAAAAGACCGTTGAATACTTACGTGAGCAATTTGAAGGTGTATCTAAGTAAAGTATGTTGCAGTGGTCGATTTATACATTCATTGAGCAATCGGTCGCCTAGCACCTATCCGGAAAATCTCAATGATTATGGTTTGATAATCGCTACGATAAATGTTCTTTACATGGAACATTTGAATATATATTAATATGGAGGGGGATCCTAGCCAAAACTCTCAATTTGTGAAAATACATTTGTCGATTTGTGAAAGTACATTTGTTAATTTGTCAAAATACAAAATACATTTGTCTATTTGTGAAAGTACATTTGTTAATTTGTCAAAATGCAAAATACATTTGTCGATTTGTCGTACAACAAAAATACATTTTTTCATGTGTGAAAATACACCTGTCGAACCTACAAAGCACAGATTTTGAAATAACACAGCTTAACTTTATAGTTTCAACATATGTAATTTCAACATTTGTATTTTCAAGATATGTAATTTCAACATTTGTAGTTTCAACATTTGTAGTTTCAACAGTTGTATTAACGACACTTGCATTATCGAGCCTTGCATTAGCAAGCCATGCATTAGCGAACTATGACCATATTTGGGTTGATGACGTTGATCATTATGGAGGGGGATCCTTGCCAACGATGCTGCAAGGCCTGGATGCCGGCCAGGAAGAATTTTTTTTATTTTTTATCCCCTCCTTGGGTCTTATATATCATAAATATACCGTCAAACACCTCTATATATAGGTTTTAGAGGTAGGAAAGAATGAAAAACAACATTTCAGAACAGAATCCGTCGGAATTTTTAACCTAGGATGACTTTTGACACTGGAAAATTCAATTTTATTCAAAATGGTGGCCAAATTTCATGTTTTGGCTCGAATATACTGTCTAATACCTCCATATATAGAGGCAGGGAATCACGAAAAACAACATTTCAGAAGAGTTGAGAAGTATTTAAGCTTTCAAATTGTCAAAAGCTACGAAAAATCATGAGAAGAGCGTCATTTTGTAGCAAAATTTGACAACTATTTTTAATTCAGTAGGCTACTTTCCAGATTGAAACGGTTGACATAGTAAACAAATTTTCACCCAACAGTTCAGTTTATATCACCAAATACTCCTCTAAGAAGTAAATCAATGTCAATAGCAACGTCACTTTCTGGCCATAAAGCGTTCTTTATAGAGTTCCGTAATTCTACCAATTTGAGTGTCTTCATTTTGAAAAGACGTGTTTCGTGGTCTTTCACACCTCGCTGTTGT
This sequence comes from Patella ulyssiponensis, assembly GCA_963678685.1. Classification (NCBI taxonomy): domain Eukaryota; kingdom Metazoa; phylum Mollusca; class Gastropoda; family Patellidae; genus Patella; species Patella ulyssiponensis. Next base: position 57,284,257 of record OY783228.1, on the reverse strand, counting down.
CTAATACCAAATGCAGTTGTTAGCCCCATGTAGTTGATTTCCTGAATTTATTCTTTTTCGCTAAGACTAACTTTTTAGACAATTTAAGAGTAGCCACAATGTCCTTTAGTTTTCTTGCTGCCCATGTAGCTTCCGGCTTACGGGTCAGGCCCATTGCCACCTCTCTTGCTTCTCTGCGAATGGTCTTTTAGTAGATTCGGCTTTCTAGTCCTTGAGTGAAGAGGAGCGGCAAGAGAGGTAGAAGTGGGCCCATGAGTCGGATGCTCCAGTGGCAGCAGGAAAACTGGAGATAGACATCAGGGCTACTCTGAAATTGATGTAGCAAAATAAAAAAAGACGCAATTCAAGACACGATTACTTCAAACGATCGATTAGTGCAAAGAGCATGGTGGACCACAAACAGCTGACAGTCTTTAACTTGTTGACAGGAATTTGACTACCAGAGGGCTGAGGCTTTCAACTGTATCTGGTATTAGACAACAGCCACGTGTGAACGACCACGAAACACGTCTTTTCAAAATGAAGAAATTCAACTTGGTAGAATTACGGAACTCTATAAAGAATTTTTTATGGCCAGAAAGTGACATTACTATTTACAATGATTAACTTCTGAGAGGAGTATTTGGTGATGTAAACTGAACTATTGGGTGAAATTTTGTTTACTATGCCAAGCATATGAATCTGGAAAGTATTGTTTAAAAAAAATGTTAACTTTGCTGCAAAATGACATTTTTTCTCATGATTTTTCGGAGTTTTGATATAGTTTGAAAGATCAGAAGCTTCACAACTGTTCTGAAATGTTGTTTTTCGTGCTTTCCTACCTCTATAATGTAGAGTTAATGAATCTAGAAAGTATTGATATTAAATATAACTGTCAAATTTTGCTACAAAATGACGCTCTTCTCATGATTTTTCGTAGCTTTTGAAAATTTGAAAGCTTAGATACTTCTCAACTGTTCTGAAATGTTGTTTTTCATGATTTTCTGCCTCTTAAACCTATATATGGAGGTATTAGACAGTATATTCGCCCAAAAACATGAAATTTGGCCGCCATTTTGAAAAAATTGAATTATCCAGGGTCAAAGGTCATCCTAGGTCAAAAATTCCGACGGATTCTGTTCTGAAATGTTGTGTTTCATTCTTTCCTACCTCTAAAACCTATATATAGAGGTGTTTGACGGTAAGTTTATGATATATTTGACCCAAAACGTGAAATTTGGCCGCCATTTTGAAAAAATTGAATTATCCAGGGTCAAAGGTCATCCTAGGTCAAAAAGTTCGACGGATTCGTATTCAGTGTCCAAAATGGCCATAGAAACCACAAGTCATGGAAAAAAGTTCATATTTACCCAACCCTATTATTAGAAGACTTTCGTAATTTCCCCGTCTTCCATTAGCCCAGGTTAGGTGCATAAGAGTAGGACGTTAAACCCCATTTCATTTCATTTTCTTTCGTAATTCTCTGTGAAAGAGATTGGCATTATGAAATGTGAGATATATAGAGATTTGACATGAAGTTCAGCAAGATCCTATGTATCACATATGTTGCTTGATACATGTATCTGAAAATTAGATGGAGTCCGAAGACTGTGATGAAGCCAGAAGAGCATCTTGTGACTGTGATCAAATCCGGAGCCACATTTTGATGATAAAATCGTATTCTACGACCCTGAAAACCTTAGAATAGACGTATTACACAACCCATGTTCGGATTTTGTATAAAATTTGTTCTGTCATCTTAGATTTTTGGCGGTCATCTTGGATTTTCACCATTTTGAATATAATTACATAAATAACCATACCGGCAATCAACTACACGACCCAAAAACATCAATACAGAACAATTGGGTGTACTTACGACTCCTTTTAACGAAAAAAATGGTAAAATCAAATAAAACATCAACACAGAACAATTGGGTGTACTTACGACTCCTTTTAAGGAATGTTAAAATCAAATAAAACTACCGAAAATCAGGGTGCGGTATCTTCAGGAGGGGTGTACAGGGGGGTAACCCTCTTTGCACCCCAAAATGTTTTGTTGCTTTTTCAATGCCTTCTATGTCTCCAAGTTTTCCAATGGGGGGCAGAGAATTTCAAAATTAATTCCACCCCCTAGTGTTAAGGCGTCGAGTGGCCAAGAACAATAGACCCAAGCTGAAGGATAAAACTAATTAAGAAGATAATTTTGGGAGAATTCATTTTTTAAAAATTTATAACAACCTTTAACACATAACCTAACACATAATTTTTACTTTTTGCACGCATAAAGTGTCCAACATAGTCCAAAAATTCCAACAAATTCATTCTTCCTTATTCATATCTATGTTTCGAATCTTCAATCTTCCTGTTGATATCGGTGTATGTTTTTGTTTTAGGTGGTTGTTGCTGGCCACTTGAATACTGCAATAACTGGATTTCTATCCTCTTTTGCTCTTGTTGCAAAAATGCCATTACTTCAAAAATATTAGGATGAGCTTTTAAAATTAATATCTTTAGGCGTCGGTGCTATTCCTTTAAAGAGTTGTTGATTCTTCGCGTAGTTTGGTTGTGGTTCCATTGTATCAGTGTAAATTGGTTGTCTAACCATTGCGTAACCATAAATAATATAGTCCGCCTACATCCCTTGCTTTTTTCACAGCATTGCCATGTCACTTAGTCGTTATTCTTTCTCTTATTCAGTTTATACTTAAAACCATCAACACACAGGTATCTGCCACCTTTTGCTATAGGAATAAACTTAGATTGTAACTGAGCATTAGTCATCGTAGAAAGAAATGAATATGAAATATCGTTGCGGCTCAATTCGAGGGACATTTCACCTACTTCTTGCAACAGACTTTCCCTTTTTGTGCCAAATGAAGCCTTTGTGGTTTCTTTATTGCCTGGTATTGTAAACGGTCTAGTTTAGCAAGAGACGTTTTATTTACGTATTTATACTTATTATGAAAATATTCACAATAAAGTGAATTTCGATCACCTGTCTGCTTCATTTTGAACTGTAGTCTAAAATGTTATTAATTAATGAGTAAGTTGAATTCTGACAAAATTCTTTAACACTTTAATGAACTAAATGAATAATGACTGGTGCCTGTCTCATTAAACCTTTAATCCGTTTTTAACCCATCAAAGAATGCCGCAGTCGACTTTCCAAATTCTGGCGAGTCGGCGATATGGGAAGACCCCATTAGATGTGGGGAAAGTGAGGTGTCCCCACGATAATATACAACCACATTTTAATATAGGCGAATGATAGATCAATCCAGATCCGTGTTCACCATAAAAAAAACAAATTATCAGCTAATAACCACATATAAAATAATACACAGAATATGATAATCGTATGTTCAATTATTATATCTTTATATCTGTGTTGGTGTTGTTGGCAGTTATAAACCTTATTCAAACTCTGGTCTATTTTGCTTTTTCTTTATTTTATTAAATCTTATAAAAGATCAAACAGAACATACTGTGAAAACAAAGCCTATAAAAAAATAACATAGGTGTAATGACTGTTATTTACTCCTTTATAACATTGTTACTGGTTCATAATAAAGGAATGTTTGTCTTTTGTTCTTGAAGAAATTTTTGTTTATCAAAGTTATTCGTCTTTTTTCCCATACTTCAATATTCTTGTAAATTCCAAATAATTGAAATCTCCTTTCTTTATTGGGGCGTCTCTGAACATTTCATCAACCTGTATAAATAAATTAAAAGTTACAGGTAACATCAAATAATATAACATATAAGGCAGGTCCACAGAAAGAAGAAAAGTTGTCAGGCAATGAAATATATATCAACAAATCATTAAAGTATTAGTAAAGTATTGATTGGGTTTGCTTTGGGACACGATAACTTTAGTATCTAATTAACTGAGAGTGATGAAACTTGGTGTATTAGTTTCGTTATATCAATACCTTGACTAAGTTCGATAATAAGCATTTTCTGTTGAGGGTAAGCAGAGTGCTAAGCAATTTGATTGGTCGAGACTTTAGAACACAAAAACTCTCTAATTCAGCTAGAATGAAGTAGAATAGTGAAGTAAGAGGGGGCTACGATAAGACGAGCTCGGCATCTAAACACTAAACTACGTAGGGGATATACACCAAAGTAGCAGGATAGTGGAGTAAGGGAGGGTCACGGTAAGACGGGCTCGGCATCTAAACACTAATCCACTACAAAGACACCAAACCTGCAAAGTAGGATAAGTGGAGTAAGGGGAGGCCATGATAAGACGGGCCTGGCACCTAAACACTAAACCCCAAAAGATGACTTCTACCAATCCAGAGACGAGACGCATATATGTCTGCATAAATGCTGTCTCTACAGATCAACTACCAAACAATATGTTTTTTTTATTAAATATAGGGAAGAACTTCTCACTAAACCTACTCCATGGCTCAAGGCCGCAAATGGAAAGATTGCAAAATCATATTCCAAAAACAGGAAGAAGCCTAGGCTCTCCTATGTCTTGTCTGCGATATCACTTCTGTGGAAGCGGAGATTAAAACACCAGGTAGTAGTAGATAAGTCGAAGCGGAGTATGGTTTACTGCTCCTCGAATCTGAGCAAATGCTTTTCAAATCTCCGATTGATTAGCCAAATGTGAATCTGTCACAAAAATTTGCTACTCATTGGTTTTAGAATAAATTGAACCCTGTACAATGTATTATATCTTATTGTAAATAATGTCTTTGTGAGATGAATTTATATAAGCCCCGGCTTGTTTTTAGATCCCACAATCATACAGTGTACTTTTATAATATGTAAATATTTATTGAATAAAAAGTGTCAGAAAAAAAAGACAGGTGTGCAATCAACTGAAGACGGAGACGATAAAGAAGATAAATTAACGACAGAATTGACATATTCAAAATGCCTACGCATACTAAATGAGGACAATGCAAATATATGCATCCGAAAACCAAAAGCAAACTACTTTAAATGATTATATGAATATAAAGTAAAATGTAAATTTGCATTGTTATTGTTATTGTTAGAGATTTTAATGTAATCAAATTTTGAATATACAGTAAAGTTTTATCATTTCAAAGGGAATAACTTTCTGGGGATTTGAAGCCAGATTATAAAAATACTTCCGGTTTTGAGAAAACTGAGTATTCGAACACTCTGAGTAATCCGAAATATTATGACTATCCCATGCGCTGTCGGATTAGACATGGTCCACTTTACAAGTATGCACTAAGTTTCATCACTCTCACTTAATTAGAACTAAAGTTATCATGTCCAAAAGCATCAACCAATGAAATTGTTTATCTCTGCTTACTGTAAGCAAAAAATAGGTTGCCAGGCAAAGAAACATACGCCCACGGCAGCTAAATTGTCCGGGCAGTCAAGAAGAGTTGTCGCATATTAAGTAATTATGAGAAAATCATTAGAATTTGTTTGGTTTAAATATAAAGTTCATGAAAATGTGGGCGTATAAAAATGTTTATCATAGAACTCCATCAAGGCATTAACCTAAGGAACACCTACAGCAAGTTACACTGAGCAGAAAATGTTCATTATTAGTATCAAATTTAGTCAAGGTATTGATAAAATGAAACTATACACCAAGTTTCATCACTTTCACTTAATTAGAACTAAAGTTATCGTGTCCCAAAGCATCAACGAATCAAATTGCTTATCTCTGCTTACCCTAAGCATAAGCAGAAAATGCTCATCTTTAACCCTTGTCGGTGCACGTGGGGTCTCCGTGGACCCCATGCACTTGTTTTATAATGTTTTGTAATAACTACTGGGCACTGCTTTCTGAAATTTAGTGACTTTGTCTCCAATATATTTTTAAACATAGCGAATAGATCGGTATTCATCTGCTTCCCACATGAAGAGTTATGTTACATGCCAAACAGGCCCAACGCTTGAAGGGAACAAGGGGTCCAATCGGACCCCAAACTTACAACTCGCAGTAGGAATTTTGCTAATGTGTTTTCTGCCTGATACCATATTGCGTATGCCACACTATTCTCTCTTTAAACATCTGCATGTTACAAATACCAAAAATTAAATGATAAATTCCAAAAATTCTATGGTTTTTGTATCAAGCGTGAATCGCCATTTAACCTCGTTATAACATAGTACACAAAGCAGCAATTTTGTGAGTATTATTAAATCTGTTCAAAATGTCACTAAAATGTTTTTGTATAATAATTTAGTTGTTTTTCAGTTGTCAAATATAAATACAAATAACAACTTAACCGCTGCTTTTAAATTCAAATACATCTGTACGTAAAAACTTTGAATTACAACTGGGGTCCATACGGACCCCTTGTTACCTGTTATGTGATTCTCACCACGTGCACCCACAAGGGTTAAACTCCATCAAGGAACTGACAGTCAGACAAACAGACTGATTAATAGTCCCCTGCTTTCTTCGAAACCGGAGACAATTCGGTTAGAAATACAATTCTATTCTATTTTCAGGTTTTTATCATATATTTCTATTTGTTCTAAATTGCATAAATTCTAATAATATTTAGATATTTTAGGGATACTACCTCATCTTCAGTAAATCTATCTCCCATGGTAGTAAGTAATTCTCTCAATCTTTCTTCAGGTATAATACCTAGATAATCAATAACAATCATGTTATGGTACAATAAAATGATAAAATAGATAAATCTAACAACGTATAACGTGTAGCAACATGGGCATTTCTGTCAGACCGGTCGCCACCATCCTATGTATGATCCATGCAACTTTTCTTACTACATATCTCAGTAGCCTTGTGATTGTCTAGAATTTGTCTCTGTTCGTCTTTGCTTCCACTTCACGTGTGTTTACTGATTCTTGTCTATTTCAGTTTTAACTAACGTGTTTGTCTTCTCAGTAGTTATAATAATGCAACAGTTTGTTTTTACAATTTTATATATGATAGACAGATACATAGATAATAATATTATAATACTATAGTCATTTCTCCCAATCCAGCAAGACTACTGAATCTGTCCAGGTACATAGATGGTAAAATATCTGAAATCTAATGAAATCCAGTGCTGATATCAAGTAATATTTTACGCATCAATGCATCGGACGCAAACATCGATACTCGCATAGATGCATCAGGAATTCTATGCTGCCATTTTGTTGTTCGAAATTAGGTTGCCAGGCAACGAAACATACGCCCACAGAAGCTAAATCGTCCGGGCAGTCAACAAGAGTTGTCGTGTATTCTTACTTTTTTCGGTAATGTAACATTTATAATACTCTGAAATCTTATTAAGATTAACAACTCATAAAGTAATTATCAGAAAATCATTAGTATTTGTTTCGTTTTTATAAAGTTCAAAGTGATCAAGGGAGATAACTCTGACAGTAATTATTGGAATTCGTCAAAAATCAATATGATTCTTCGTCTCTTAAACACTGTGTATAATCGGATATAAACTTTGGCCTCTAGGGTGTCCACAACATTTTCTCATAACAGTAACACTGGCAGTAATTATCGGAAATTGCTGAAAATCAATAGGCTTCTTCGTCTCATGACCTTAAACACTGTGTATAAATTTAAAGTCAATCGGATATTCACTTTGGCCTCTAGAGTGTCCACAAGATTTTTTGAAGTGGTCTGGCAGTTATTATCAAAAATCACTGAAAATCAATGGGCTTCTTCGTCTCATGACCTTAAATACTGTGTGTTAATTTAAGGTCAATCGGATATTAACTTTGGGGTCTAGCGCGTGGACAAATTTTTTTTGAAGTGATCAAGGGCCATAACTCTGGCACTAATTATCAGAAATCGCTGAATATCAATAGACTTCTTCGTCTTATGACCTTAACCACTGTGTATAAATTTAAAGTCAATCGGTTATTAGCTTTGGCCTGTAGAGCGTCCACAAGCAACTTCGACATGCTTTCCAGGAGAAGCATGCAATAAAGGCACCATTTGCGAATGAGCAACGACCATTTTGTCCAGCAGTTTCAGTCCGATTTTCACGAAATTCAAACTCAACCATCCTTTAGATGTAACAGTGATATCTTCGAATGTTTTTTTTAAAATCGGATAAAAATTTTAACCTGTATAGGGTCCACAAGCTAAAAACGCTATTTTCCTAACAATCAGGGGCCATAATTCAGGAAGTTATGGTGTGATATGTGCGAATATTGAAAGGAACCAAGATCTGTGGGTTATAAACTTTCAAATCAAGTTTAAACCAAATCGGATAAAAATTGTGATCTCTACAGTGTTCACAAGCTAAAATCGTGATTTTTCGTACAATCATAGGCCATAACCCAAGAAGTTACAGTCCGATAGATGCCAATATCAAAAGGAACCGAGATCTTGGGGTGATAAACCTATATTTCAAGTTTCATTGAAATCGGATAAGATAGGTTGCCAGGCAATGAAACATATGCCCACAGCAGCTAAATCGTCCGGGCAGTCAACAAGAGTTGTCACATATTTTTACTTTTTTTCGATAATGAAACATTTATATTACACTAAAATCTGATTAAGAGTAACAACTCATAAAGTAATTATCAGAAAATCATTAGAATTTGTTTGGTTTTCATAAAAGAGAGAGAGAAATAGGTTTAACCTCCACTCGACACAAACTAGGTCATTTCGGTACTAAGGTTTTTATAAAGTTCTGGCCCATGCTAACATTCAGTACAGTATACAAAACATCTAATATCATGGATTTAGCTGTTCAGTTATCAAAATTCATTGAAAATTAATCGGATAAAAAGTTTGGCCCCTAAAGCATCACAAATTTTTCAAAGTGATCAAGGGAGATATCTTTGGCAGTTATTATGGGAAATCGCTGAAAATCAATAGGCTTCTTCGTCTCATGACCTTAAATACTGTGTATCAATTTGAAGTCAATCGGATATTAACTTTGACCTCTAGCACGTCCACAAGATTTTTGGAAGTGATCAAGGGCCATAACTCTGGCAGTAATTATCAGAAATCTCTGAAAATCAATAGGATTCTTCTCTTCATGACCTTAAACGCTGTGTATAAATTAACTCTGGCTCTAGAGCATCCACAAGATTTTTCAAAGTGATCAAGGGCCATAACTTTGTGAGTAATTAACTTTGATCTCTAGACCATCCACAAGATTTTTCAAAGTGATCAAGGGCCACAACTCTGGCAGTAATTATAGGATATCACTGAAAATCATTGGGCTTCTTCGTCTTATGACCTAAAACACTGTGTATAAATTTAAAGTCAATCGGATAGTGTACAGGTAATTTGCTGAAAATTTCAGTCAAATTGATCCACTATTAGCCGAGAAAAAAGCATTTGAAATATTCACATAGCCTCGGTTATCATTACTCAAATCATTAATATAAACAGCATAGTCTCGATTATCCACTTGATTGATTTAATTATCAACGGTCATTAAGCGGCATATAGGAATTTAATCCGCCAACATCGAAGGCTAGCCTAACCATCAAGAGTTTATTATGGTCTGGATATGTTAATTAATGTCTAATTGATTGTTTAGATAACATTTCAGGCCTAAAAAAAGACCTGTAATAAGCAGATTTTGCTCTTGCATAATGCTATTTTAATTGACTGACAGGTAGATTCCTGAGTCGGGTCCATTTAAGTTGCCCTAAAAAATAACTATTACACTTTGGTATTATAAACCAATTCAAGAGAAAGATTGGTGATTGTCCCTTTTTTTCTGAAACAATCATCTACAATTATCAAATTTAATGACTCTGAAAACTTAATAGAGGACATATGAAACAGAAAATTAACGATTATCTTAAAATTTCATCATTTTGGGGAAATTCTGGCCGCCATTTTAAATCCCTGCCATCTTGGATTTTGGAACTTTTTTTTTTTAGATTGATTTTAAGTTCAATGACTTTAAAAAAACCTTTATATTACATATATAAAACCATATCAAAGAGTGAAATGACTTTTATCTGACAAATCGGCCATTTTAGATAAATGTTGGTTGCCATTTTGAATTCCGCCATCTTGGATTTTAGAAACTATTTTTTTCATTAGATTAATTTCAAGTTCAGTGACACTGTAAACCCTTTAAATTATATATTACAATCCAAATCAAACAGTGAAATGACTTTAATCTGACCAATCGGCCATTTTGGGTATATTTTGGTCGCCATTTTGAATTTTCGCCATCTTGGATTTGGGGAAACTAGTTTCAGAGACAATATTTCAGTTCAATTACCACAAAAACATAATATTTGATATACAGTAATAATCACCCATCCTTTCTGGAAATTCATTTTTCTCAAATTTTGGCAGCCATTTTGGAAATCCGACAAACCCAAAACGAAAATGACGTCATAGATAAATCTGTATTCAAAAATAATGTTCGGCTAGCAATTTCGCATCTGGAAATTGCTGGCCTGAAATGATTTGTAAAACAATGTCTTATTGTGACACATCTAGATATTTATTTCAATGGATAGGCGGCAATTTTGAGAAAAATCTCCATAGCGACCACCAGGGGGCGCTGCAGAGATGGATTAGCATCCCAAAATAATCATGTGCCAAGTTTCATGCTTTTAACCCAAAGTGCATGATTCTTTGCTTAACCGCCTCACTATATCAAGTTTCATCAAAATCGAATTAAAATTGTGACCTCTACAGGGTCCACAACCTTGATATTTTTACACTATTCGTGTACAAGCGGCGGCCATTTTGTCCGGCAATTTTGGTCCGATTTTCACTAAATTCCAACCCGGCCTTCATTATGGTGTAACAGTGATATAATCAAACAATTTTTTAAATCGGATAATAATTGTGACCTCCAGAGGAACCACAAGCTAAAAGATAGGTTGCCAGGCAACGAAACATACGCCCACAGCAGCTAAATCGTCCGGGCAGTCAACAAGGGTTGTCGCATATTTTTACTTTTTTCGGTAATGAATCATTTGTAATACACTAAAATTTGAATAGAATTTGTTTGCTTTTTATAAAGTTTTGCCCCACGCTAACAATTGGTATACAAAACATTTAATATCATGGCTTTAGCTGTTCAGTTATCAAAATTCATTGAAAATCAAAATACTTGTTCGTTTCAACACCTTAAACTTTGTGTATCAATCTGAAGTTTGGACTCTATAGCGTCACAAGATTTTTTGAAGTGATCAAGGGAGATAACTCTGGCAGTCATTATTTGAAATTGCTGAAAATCTATAGACTTCTTCGTCTCATGACCATATACACTGTGTATAAATTTAAAGTCAATCAGATATTAACTTTGGCCTCTAGAGCGTCCACAGGATTTTTTGAACTGATCAAGGGCCACAACTCTGGCAGTAATTAATGGAAATCGCTGAAAATCAATAGGCTTCTTCGTCTCATGACCTTAAACACTGTGTATAAATTTAAAGTCAATCGGATATTAACTGTGGCCTCTAGAGCGTCCACAAGATTTTTTGAAGTGATCAAGGGCCATAACTCTGGCAGTAATTATTGGAAATCGCTGAAAATCAAGAGGCTTCTTTATCTTATGACCTTAAACACTGTGTATAAATTTAAAGTCAATCGGATATTAACTTTGGCCTCTAGAGCGTCCACAGGATTTTATGAAGTGATCAAGGGCTATAACTCTGCCACTAATTATCGGAAATCGCTGAAAATCAATAGGCTTCTTCGTCTTATGACCTTAAACACTGTGTATAAATTTAAAGTCAATCGGATATTAACTTTGGCTTTTAGAGCGTCCACAAGATTTTTTGAAGTGATCAAGGGAGATAACTCTGGCACTAATTATCGGAAATCGCTGAAAATCAAAAGGCTTCTTCGTCTTATGACCTTAAACACTGTGTATAAATTTAAAGTCAATCGGATATTAACTTTGGCTTTTAGAGCGTCCACAAGATTTTTTGAAGTGATCAAAGGCCATAACTCTGGCACTAATTATCAGAAATTGCTGAAAATCAATAAGCTTCTTCGTCTTATGACCTTAAACACTGTGTATAAATTTAAAGTCAATCGGATATTAACTTTGGCTTTTAGGGCGTTCACAAGATTTTTTGAAGTGATCAAGGGCCATAACTCTGGCACTAATTATCGGAAATCACTGAAAATCAATAGGCTTCTTCGTCTTATGACCTTTAACACTGTGTATAAATTTAAAGTCAATCGGATATTAACTTTGGCTTTTAGAGCGTCCAGAAGATTTTTTGAAGTGATCAAGGGCCATAACTCTGGCATTAATTATCGGAAATCACTGAAAATCAATAGGCTTCTTCGTCTTATGACCTTAAACACTGTGTATAAATTTAAAGCCAATCGGATATTAACTTTGGCCTCTAGAGCATCCACAAGATTTTTTGAAGTGATCAAGGGCCATAACTCTGGCAGCAATTATCGGAAATCGCTGAAAATCAATAGGCTTCTTCGTCTTATGACCTTAAACACTGTGTATGAATTTATAGCCAAACGGATATTAACTTTGGCCTCTAGAGCGCCCACAAGATTTTTTGAAGTCGTCAAGGGCCATAACTCTGGTAGTTATTATCGGAAATCGCTGAAAAACAATAGGCTTCTTTGTCTCATGACCTTAAACACTGTGTATAAATTTAAAGTCAATCGGATATTAACTTTGGCCTCTAGAGCGTCCACAAGCAATTGTGGACGCCTGATCGCCGGACGGACGGGGGCGACGACAATATACGACCACATTTCAATGTGGCCGTATAATAAAAAATGAAACTGAAAAAGATTATCAATTAAGTGGTCTTAAAAAGGTCATAACTGAGGGATGGCCTGAGTTAAGAAGTAACTGTCCTATTGATTTTCAGTGATTTCCGATAATTAGTGCCAGAGTTATGGCCCTTGATCACTTCAAAAAATCTTGTGAACGCCCTAAAAGCCAAAGTTAATATCCGATTGACTTTAAATTTATACACAGTGTTTAAGGTCATAAGACGAAGAAGCTTATTGATTTTCAGCAATTTCCGATAATTAGTGCCAGAGTTATGGCCTTTGATCACTTCAAAAAATCTTGTGGACGCTCTAAAAGCCAAAGTTAATATCCGATTGACTTTAAATTTATACACAGTGTTTAAGGTCATAAGACGAAGAAGCCTTTTGATTTTCAGCGATTTCCGATAATTAGTGCCAGAGTTATCTCCCTTGATCACTTCAAAAAATCTTGTGGACGCTCTAAAAGCCAAAGTTAATATCCGATTGACTTTAAATTTATACACAGTGTTTAAGGTCATAAGACGAAGAAGCCTATTGATTTTCAGCGATTTCCGATAATTAGTGGCAGAGTTATAGCCCTTGATCACTTCATAAAATCCTGTGGACGCTCTAGAGGCCAAAGTTAATATCCGATTGACTTTAAATTTATACACAGTGTTTAAGGTCATAAGATAAAGAAGCCTCTTGATTTTCAGCGATTTCCAATAATTACTGCCAGAGTTATGGCCCTTGATCACTTCAAAAAATCTTGTGGACGCTCTAGAGGCCACAGTTAATATCCGATTGACTTTAAATTTATACACAGTGTTTAAGGTCATGAGACGAAGAAGCCTATTGATTTTCAGCGATTTCCATTAATTACTGCCAGAGTTGTGGCCCTTGATCAGTTCAAAAAATCCTGTGGACGCTCTAGAGGCCAAAGTTAATATCTGATTGACTTTAAATTTATACACAGTGTATATGGTCATGAGACGAAGAAGTCTATAGATTTTCAGCAATTTCAAATAATGACTGCCAGAGTTATCTCCCTTGATCACTTCAAAAAATCTTGTGACGCTATAGAGTCCAAACTTCAGATTGATACACAAAGTTTAAGGTGTTGAAACGAACAAGTATTTTGATTTTCGATGAATTTTGATAACTGAACAGCTAAAGCCATGATATTAAATGTTTTGTATACCAATTGTTAGCGTGGGGCAAAACTTTATAAAAAGCAAACTAATTCTATTCAAATTTTAGTGTATTACAAATGATTCATTACCGAAAAAAGTAAAAATATGCGACAACCCTTGTTGACTGCCCGGACGATTTAGCTGCTGTGGGCGTATGTTTCGTTGCCTGGCAACCTATCTTTTAGCTTGTGGTTCCTCTGGAGGTCACAATTATTATCCGATTTAAAAAATTGTTTGATTATATCACTGTTACACCATAATGAAGGCCGGGTTGGAATTTAGTGAGGCTAAAGTTAATATCCGATTGACTTTAAATTTATACACAGTGTTTAAGGTCATGAGACGAAGAAGCCTATTGTTTTTCAGCGATTTCCGATTATAACTACTAGAGTTATGGCCCTTGATCACTTCAAAAAATATTGTGGATGCTCTAGAGGCCAAAGTTAATATCGGATTGACTTTAAATTGATACACAGTGTTTAAGGTCATAAGACGAATAAACCTATTGATTTTCAGTAATTTCCAATAATTAGTGCCAGAGTTATGGCCCTTGATCACTTCAAAAAATCTTGTGGACGCTCTAGAGGCCAAAGTTAATATCCGATTGACTTTAAATTTATACACAGTGTTTAAGGTCATAAGACGAAGAAGCCTATTGATTTTCAGCAATTTCCGATAATTAGTGCTAGAGTTATGGCCCTTGATCACTCCAAAAAATCTTGTGGACGCTCTAGAGGCCAAAGCTAATATCCGATTGACTTTAAATTGATATACAGTGTTTAAGGTCATGAGACAAAGAAGCCTATTGATTTTCAACGATTTCTGATAATTAGTGCCAGAGTTGTTGCCCTTATTCACTTCAAAATATCTTGTGGACGCTCTAGAGGCCAAAGTTAATATCCGATTAACTTTAGATTTATACACATTGTTTAAGGTCCAGGGACGAAGAAGCCTCTTGATTTTCAGCGATTTCTTATAATAAGTGCCAGAGTTGTGGCCCTTGATCACTTCAAAAAATCTCGTGGACGCTCTGAGAGGCCAAAGTTAATATCTGATTGACTTTAAATTTATACACAGTGTTTACAGTCATGACACGAAGAGGTATATTCATTTTCAGCGATTTCCAATAATTACTGCCAGAGTTATGGCCCTTGACCACGTCAAAAAATCCTGTGGACGCCCTGGAGGTCAAGGTTAATATCACACAATGTTTAAGGTCATGAGACGAAGAAGCCTATTAATTTTCAGCGATTTCAAATAATTACTTCCAGAGTTATCTCCCTTGATCACTTCAAAAACCTTGTGACACTATAGAGGCCAAACTTATCATCCGATTGACTTCAGATTGATACACAGAGTTTAAGGTGTTGAAACGAATAAGTATTTTGATTTTCAATGCATTTTGATAACTAAACAGCTAAATCCATGATATTAAATGTTTCGTAAGCTTATACTAATTGTTAGCGTGGGGCAAAACGTTATAAAAAGCAAACAAATTCTAATGATTTTCTGATATTTACATAATGAGTTGTTACTCTTTATCAGATTTTAGTGTATTACAAATGTTTCATTACCGAAAAAAAGTAAAAATATGCGACAACCCTTGTTGACTGCCTGGACGATTTAGCTGCTGTGGCCGTATGTTTCGTTGCCTGGCAACCTATCTTTTAGATTTCTGGAATTATGGAGATGAGTTAAGCATTATTGATGGGGTAATTGTTAAGGGTACCAGAATTGTTATTCCTGAGACACTGCGAGCTAATGCACTCAAACAAATACAATATGCACATCTAGGTATTAAAAAATGTAAATCGAGAGCTAAAAGTAGTGTATTTTGGCCCAAAATTACGAAAGACAGAGAAGAATTGGTACAAAATTGTAGTGCTTGCCAAAAATATTCAGATAGCAATAAGAAGGAACCGCTAATCCCATATTATGTACCTCCGTGCTCTTGGCATACCTTAGGTTCGGACATATTCCATTTAGTAAGTTTCCTGTAGTAAGAAGACTTAATAATCTTACTTCTAGTCATGTCATTATTGAAATTGATCTTTGAAGATCATGGTATTCCGCATAGATTAATATCAGATTGTGGTACACAATATACATCTGAAGAATTTTGTAAGTTTACTCAGAAATATTGTTTTCAACATTTAAGAATTACTCCACATTTTCATTCTAGTAATGGCATGGCAGAGTCAACAGCAAAAACAGTTAAGAAAATTTTGAAGAAATGTAATTATTCTGAGGCTGATCCACATTTTGCTATGTTATGTTATCAAACAACACCTATAGATTCACATTTACCATCACCATGTACATTGTTAAATAAAAGAGAGTATAAGAGTAATATGACTCGTATATCTGGACTAAGGAATAAGTCAAATGATAACTTTAGAGAAAGGTTAATTCAGAAGCAAGACATACAAAAATATTATCATGATAGAGGTTCAAAGTCTTTAAAATCTGTTGTTGAAAATCAAGATATTAATGTGTATAATCTAAATACTATGAGATAAGTCAAAAGTAGTGGATATCAATGCTGATAAATATAGAACTTACAAGGTCGAAACAAATCATGGTACACTTGTAAGAAACAGAATTCATTTGAAACCATCAAAACAATCACCATTAGGGAGTTCAAGTTCGGATCATTTTCAAACAACTGATAGACATATTATTATTAATGATGATGATTTTAATAAATATCCATGAACCTGAACCTTCTGCTGATGGTTACTTTACTAAATCTGGAAGGTTAAGCAAACCTCCAGAGAGACTAGTAATATCTTGGAAAGATATAACTTAAAACTATTGTAAGGTTAAATAACTTTAATAAGTCATATACGTGTAATCAAATGTTATTATTGTTACTTTAAAAGGGGAGATGTTGCATTTTGTATGAGTAACTTTAACTTGTTAATGAAGTACGACACAGAGCTTGCATTCACTAATCAAGTGCAGCCACTTCCTGTCATGTGTTATTACCAGGGGCGGATCCAGGATTTTCATAAAGGGGGGGCGTGCTGCACCCACTTGGGAGTGCGAAGCCCGGCCCATGATTTTTGACTGAACTAAAATACCCACAAGGACTAATTTCATACTAGTACTGTAAATTACGATTTCCAACCCAAACTGTTTTTGTTCTCCTTTCCCGCGAGAATATGTGGAGCTAAAAATTGTTCGCCACCGCAAAAAAATAGAGGGGGCGTGCGCCGGGTGTGCCCCCCTCTGTATCCGCGCCTGATTACTATATGATGTCACAATAAAGTTGTCTACACACATAATATGAATGAGAGTTAGTCCTTTTCCTCATCCATTGGAAACGCCAACAATGTTTGCCATCCATGCAAAAGTATAACAGAAAGGAACTAAGATCTTTGGGTTATAAACTTACATTTCAAATTTCAACAAAATCAGATAAAGATAGGTTGCCAGGCAATGAAACATATGCCCACAACAGCTAAGTCGTCCGGGCAGTTAACAAGGGTTGTCGCATATTTTTTTCTTTTGTCTGTAAGGAGAAAGTTTACAACACATGAAAATCTTATTATGAGTAATAGCCCATTAAGTAGTTACCAGAAATGGTTAGAATTGTTTCGATTGTTTGTCTTATGGACTTCATCTACAAGATATTTCAAAGTGATCAAGGGCCATAACTCTGGCGCTAACTATTGGAAATCTTTGAAAATGACTAGGATCCTTCATCTTATGACCTTAAACACTGTGTATAAATTTAAAGTCAATCGGATATAAACTTTAGAGAGCAACCACAAAATATTTCAAATTTATCAAAGGCCACAACTCTGGCAGTAATTATCAGAAATTGTTGAAAATGACTAGGATCCTTCATCTTATGTCCTTAAACACTGTGTATAAATTTAAAGTCAATCTGATATTAATTTTAGCCCCTAGGATTCTTCATATCATGGCCTTAAACACAACGTATAAATTTAAAGTCAATCAGATATTAATTTTAGTCCCTAGAGCACCCACAAGATATTTCAAAGTATTCAAGGGCCATAACTCTAGCAGTAATAATCGGAAATTAAAAGTCAATCGGATATTAACTTTATCGTCAAGAGCGTTAACAAGATTTTTCAAAGTGATCAAGGGCCATAACTCTGGCAGAAATTATCGGATATTGCTGAAAATCAATAAGATTCTTCGTCTCCTGATCTTAAACACTGTGTATAAATTTAAAGTCAATCAGATATTAACTTTAGCCCCGTAGAGTGTTCACAAGAAATTAAGGACGATGGACGGACAGACCGACAGACGGCCTGAGGCGAGAGCAATATACGTCCAAATTTCAATGAGGGCGTATAAAAATTGTGACGTCTATAGGGCCCAGAAGCTAAAAACCCCAATTTTCAATAAATCAGGGGCCATAATCCATGAAGTTATGGTCTGATACATGCCAATATCAAAAGGAACGGAGATCTTAGGGAGATAAACCTATATTTCAAGTTTCACTGAAATCGGATAAGAATAGTGAACTGTTGAGTGTTCACAAACAATTGTGGACTGACCAGGGCAATAACAAAATATGTCCACATAAAAATGCGGGAGTATAAAAAAGCTACTCATCAAATGACTGGAATTATAATGCCTACAGCTTGTAAGTTTATATAACCTAGACAGAGAAATAATTCTTACCAGTTCCTTCTTCATCAAAACAAGCAAAGGCATTCTTAATGACATCTTCAGGATCTGTACCATTTAATTTCTCACCAAACATTGTTAAAAACATAGTAAAATTAATAGGACCTGGAGCAGCATTCATCATTTCATCTAAATATTGTTCTGTTGGATTTTTACCTGAAAAAATCCATTATATTCAATATTTTTTAAACTGATCACATTTATTATTATTTGATTATAAATTGTATTGATGATAACAATTTCATAAAAGATTCCCCGATACTGCTTGACAAAGGGATGTCGCATATTTTTACTTTTTTCGGTAATGAAACATTTGTAATGCACTAAAATCTGATTAAGAGTAACAACTAATTATGTAATTATCAGAAAATCATTTGAATTTGTTTGCTTTTTATAAAGTTTTGCCCCACGCTAACAATTAGTATACGAAACATTTAATATGGATTTAGCTGTTTCAACACCTTAAACTCTGCGTATCTATCTGAAGTCAATCGGATGATAAGTTTGGCCTCTATAGCGTCACATGGGGGGTTGGGACGGCCTTGTGGTCTAGAGTGCCTCGCTTCGACCTCTAGTTGGCCGGTCACCTCTGGCTTGTGGCTGTGGTTTCGATCCCAGGTGTGAGCGTATGTGGCATGGAGATAGGGGCGCCTTCTCAACCTCGTGGGTTTCCTCCGGGCACTCCGGTTTCCTCCCACTGCTAAAGACCCCTACGCGCAAGCGAATTATTGAAGTAAAATTGAAACCATGTTAGTCCCAAAATGACCTAGTTTGTGTCGAGTGGACGTTAAACCCCATTTCTCCCTCTCTCTACAGCGTCACAAGATTTTTTGAAGTGGTCAAGGGAGATAACTCTGACCGTAATTATTTGAAATCGCTGAAAATCAACAGGCTTCTACGTCTTATGACCTCAAACACTGTGTATAAATTTGAAGTCAATCGGATATTAACTTTGGCCTCTAGAGCGTCCACAAGATTTTTTGAAGTGATCAAGAGCCATAACTCTGGCACTAATTATGGGAAATCGCTGAAAAACAATAGGCTTCTTCGTCTCATGACTGTAAACACTGTGCATAAATTTAAAGTCAATCGGATATTAAATTTGGCCTCTAGAGCGTCCACAAGCAATTGTGGACGCCGGCCGGACGGGGGCGACGACAATATACGACCACATTTCAAAATATCGAAAGGAATCAAAATCTTTGGGTTATAAACATGCATTTCAAGTCTCATCAAATCAATTCAAAATTGTGACCTCTACACTATTCACAAGCTAAAAACGTTTTTTTCGTACAATCAGGGGCCATAACCCACGAAGTTACAGTCTGATACATGCCAATATTGAAAGGAACCAAGATCTTAGGGTGATTAACCTATATTTTAAGTTTCATTGAAATCGGATAAAAATTGTGACCTGTAGACTGTTCACAAACAATTGTGGACGGACAGACGTCCGGATGAACAGGGGCGACGACAATATACGTCCACATGAAAATGTGGGCGTATAAAAACATGCAAAATGAGGTGTGGATATATTGCTAAATTACGAAAGGGCTCCTTGTCCTACAAATACTGAAGTGACAAACCGAATGGCGATGATAATGTGTCCATCAAATGGCCATTCCACAACGTCAACATCATATTTTATGGTTTAAATTTTATTGAAGTTAGTTTTATACCTGTTTGATGCACAAATATAATGGACTTTCGAAATGAAAAGATAAGATGCATGGTATCATTCATGTGTACGAATCTAGCGATAGTGAATGGATGCTAGCTTTGGAGTTTAGCTAATGACTAATGGAATTAAAATTTGTATGACATGATATTCCGTCCACAGTAAGGCATTGACCAATCAGCTCCAATGCCTCTGCCGGTTTCCCGCGAAATGGCATCAAGGTATCGCGCTTCATCTTGTGAATTTCTGTTTTATGTATAGTGCTGTTCTCCTGCACTTACCATTAGACTTGTTGACACTTTGTCGTAATTTGACACATTACTAGTCATGGATAAATTTTTAATTAAAAGGCCCGTGCTAGCTGCTGAGCATGCTGTGGGCCCACCAGCTAAAGTATCACGCTCACCCGACAGGCCTACCCGCGATTCTGATAAAATGTCCAAAGAAGGCAGGGTGTACAAGTATCGACCTGAATGGCAGAAGATGCACTCTTGGGTCACGCAAAGTTACTGACATTAGTTATTATATTGTTTATATATCCCATGATTATCGATCCCATGATGCTTTGGGCGAATGTCATTCATCCCATTGGCTGATTGTTTTACTACTACTATTGGAGTGACCAATGGTATAAATAAAGGGTCACATGCTCACGTGCTCCAATCTTGAGGTTCATGTTTTATTGATCTTTTGTTTTATTTTAGGCATGATGAGAAGACTGGTGGGATGTTTTGCACCAAGTATGTGAACAAAGATAGTGGAGCCTACTAAAAGAGTGGTGGTGCTTGGGGATGTTCACAAGGAGTGTCTGGTTCGGGAGGCAGCCTTCAAGCAGGCACAGAAAATTGGTGATGTGCTGCAAGTGGCCATTACAGAACAACAACCCAACTTAGCTGCCCTGAAACAAAAGAACAGAACAATCATGAAAAAGCTATTGCACACTGCATACTATCTCTGCAAATCTAGAAGATCATATGAAACGGGAAGTGTTTATCTCCTAAATGGACTGGCTGCTGCTGACTATACGGATTGGTTGTGCTATATGTTCATGGTTGGAACCTGAGGAAGGTGGGAAGCTGGATGCGGCACATAGCACAACCTGTCCTTATAGTCAGTAAAAGGGGTTGTGAATTGGGATGCTGTGAATTAAATAACTCGAATAAACCATGTAATAAAATGTAATATGACATTTTGTTAGTTAGAGATGATTTAAACATTCTTTTTCTAATACAAAAGATAGGTTGCCAGGCAACGAAACATATGCATACAGCAGCTAAATCGTTACTTTTTTCAGAAATGAAACATTTATAATACACTAAAATCTGATTAAGAGTAACAACTCATTAAGTAATAATCAGAAAATCATTAGAATTTGTTTGGTTCTGCCCCAATGCTAAAGTTTGGTAAACGAAAC
Source organism: Patella ulyssiponensis (assembly GCA_963678685.1). Lineage (NCBI taxonomy): Eukaryota > Metazoa > Mollusca > Gastropoda > Patellidae > Patella > Patella ulyssiponensis. Next base: position 57,262,670 of record OY783228.1, on the reverse strand, counting down.
ATTTAAAGATACATTATGGGAGATTTTTATAAGGAGTTATCTATTCTTGCTATAACAGTTCAAAAAAAGATGATGAAAGAAGAATATATTGAAAATTTCAGTCAAATTACTTCATTCTGAACATAGTTATCACCACTGTTATTTTTGACTAGAAATGGTATAGAACTCCATCTTCACTGATGGCCAATCGTTTGATTGACAGGCGTTAACTCCACCTACATAATCTCGATTATCAAGTAATGTTTTCAATGACTGTGGTAGGCCTACATTTAGCCTATTTGGTTTGAGACGGGGCTGCAATTCAACTAGTATTACATTTATTTTCTACTAAAAATTAGAATTAGGACTTTTAAATAGATAAGAAGAGAAAGTTGGCAGCAGAATTTTAAAGTTTGAAAGGAATGGACCAAATCAATGAGGCAGTATTGTAAATAATTATACTATAGCCAACTTCTTCCGTTGCCTGCCTGTATACTTGAAACTTTAGGTAGGCCTATGTAACTCCTGAAGCAGGCGAACAGAAAAAAGTGATCCGATGGGGCTGCAATTCAGCTGGGATGTTTATCAATTTCCATAATTTTACTGTGAACGCAAGTGACAAAAGAGCGACAGCATGTTGACCTAATTACTGCGGCCTCGCTTCGTACACTATCATTAATAGCCTCAATCTAGGAGTATGACGTCAACGTAACTGTTAATCTCCTCTCACTACGCCATTTATAATTAAATCAATCAATGAAATCCTGTTTAAATCCAAGACATCCGTAGGTCTACAGAGCTGATTTTATGCTTGTTGTTTAAATAAAGATCTAATTATTATAATTTCTATGACATGTGAAGCATACATAAAGACTTGCAATAATCAGATTTAGCTCTTGCATAATGTATGTTTAATATCATGGATTTAGCTGTTCAGTTATCAAAATTCATCGAAAATCACTATACAGTATACATGTACTTGTTCGCCTTGAGGCCTTAAACCCTGTGTATCAATATGAAGTCAATAACTTTTGCAGTAATTATCGGAAATTGCTGAAAATCAATTGGCTTCTTTCACTAGGGACCGGGTATCATCCAGATTTTACGAAAAAAGGAAAGAAACTACGCTTACCGTCTAGAATCTAATACACGTATCCAGGCAATAGATTGCCGTCTAGAATGTGTTAAATGCCATCAAGATTCATCAAAAACCGCCCAGTTTGTGCTACCTTGTAGATTTTGAAACGCCGTATAGTTTTGACCTCGATCGTCTACTTTATGACCGTTTAGTTTCTCGGGATGTTTTTATAAATGAACACTACCATTTAGATTTGAAAAGGGGTTTAGTTTTTATACACAGCATTTATTTTCCCAGGCGTTGTCGAGAAATTAACCGAATGTTTGATAACACAATGCGTTTAGATTTTACGCCAGATTACCACTTTACCGAGAGCCGTCTATGTGGTGGACGCTCTAGAGGCTAAAGTTAATACCCGATTGATTTTAAATTTATACACAGTGTTTAAGGTCATGAGATGTACTGGTGAGAAAAATAAAAGATTTGTTCAAACCTCAGTGAAAATTTGACTGGTCTGTCCATCCACTACATTATTGAAGTGGTCTTACATTTGTTGTGTAAACTTTGTATTTTTATGTCACTTGGAAATAAACTTTACGTATTGTGGAATGGCTGTTTATGTTTTACTAAATGCCATTTAAAACATCGCAGGAAAATGGTTTGGAGAGAGAGAGAGAGAAATGGGGTTTAACGTCCACTCGACACAAACCAGGTCATTTCGGGACGAACATATGGTTTAATTTTATTTCAATAAATTTCCGGGAGGAAACCGGAGTGCCTAGAGGAAACCCACGAGGTTGAGAAGGCGACCCTATCTCCATGCCACATACGCTCACACCAGGGATCGAAACCATAGCCGCAAGCCAGAGGTGACCTGCCAGCTAGAGGTCGAAGCGCGGCACTCTAGACCACTAGGCCATCCCACCCCCGCAAATGGTTTGGAAAATCAAATTTCAATGCTTATATTTTGCTAACGTTTCGTCCATTTATGTCTGTCCAGTTTTAGCGAAACATTAGCATTAATTTAATATTGCTTTTCGGCTCCGTATTACGTGATAGAATTTGAATAACCACTTAAAACGAAAGTAGTTAGTAGTCTCGATCTTCCACACCGGAAAAGGATAATTTGATACGGGTAGTCGACTGGTTATGCCATCTTTACAGCTGTCTGTCCGAAAATGTGAACGTTAGCACTCTTGATACGTTAGCACAACTATTTCGGCTTTCATGGCGTTATTTACTCAAAATGTATCACTTTCTTTACGGCGTTTAGAACAGAAAGCCGGCATTCTGATTATCGATGCATAAAAAATGGCGGTCGGCATTCTTGCACGTGTCATTTATCAGACAGATTAAACAAACAGTCTGTCCTTACGTAACATTAGCACATGCTTTTAAAATACTTTTTGTCTGATTTTAAAATAAAAACTCACCTCGGGTAGAAGTATTTTATAATATTTATTAATACCTTTCATTTTTGACTATTTGAATTTTTAGATAGGCTGGCACTGCCAGGCAGGATACGCCCACATTTTCGAGAGATGGATAGAGAACAAGCAATACCGAAAGTGATTTTTCCTACATCATTAAGTCCTGTATTTCATACTGTATTGGGAGCAGCCATTTTGTTGGGTCAGTTCCAGTCTGATATTCATGAAATTCGAAGCCGACAATGATTATGGTGTGACGGTACACAACCTAGAAATGTGACTTTTCGTCAAAATCGGATAAGAATTGTGACCTGTAGAGCGTCCACAACCATGATATACCATATTTTTACACTATTCGCGTACAAATGGCGACCATTTCGTCCGGCAATTTTGGTACGATTTTCACGAAATTCGAACTCAACCTTCCTTACGGTGCAACAGTAATATATTCAGAGTTTTTTTTTAAATCAGATAATAATTGTTCGAGAGATAGATAGAGAACAAGCAATACTGAAAGTGATTTTTCCTACAATCAAAGGCCATAATTCATTAAGTTACAAATTGATATGCGCAAATATCGAAAAGAATAAAGATCTTTAGGTTATAAACATGCATTTCAGGTTTCATCAAAATCGAATTAAAATTGTGACCTCTACAGGGTTCAAAACTTTGATATACCATATTTTTACACTATTCGCATACAAACGGCGGCCATTTTGTCTGGTAATTATGGTCCGATTTTCTCAAAATTCGAACTTACCCTTCCGTAGGGTGTAACGGTGATAGAGTCAAACGTTTTCTTAAATCGGATAATAATTGTGACCTCCAGAGGGACCATAGGCAATTTTTCGGACAATCAGGGGCCATAATTCAGGAAGTTACGATCCGATATGCGCAAATAACAAAAGGAACCAAGATCTTTGGGTTATAACCATGCATTTCAAGTATCATCAAAATCGAATTAAAATTGTGACCTATACAGGGTCCACAACCATAATATATCATTTTTTATACGCCCACATTGAAATGTGGTCGTATATTGTCGTCGCCCCCGTCAGTCCGGCGTCCACAATTGCTTGTGGACGCTCTAGAGGCTAAAGTTAATACCCGATTGATTTTAAATTTATACACAGTGTTTAAGGTCATGAGATGAAGAAGCCTATTGATTTTCAGCGATTTCCGATAATAATTACCAGAGTTATGGCCCTTGATCACTTCAAAAAATCTTGTCAACGCTCTAGAGGCCAAAGTTAATATCTGATTGACTTTAAATTTATACACGGTGTTTAAGGCCATAAGACGAAGAAGCCTATTGATTTTCAGCTATTTCCAATAATTAGTGCCAAAGTTATGGCCCTTGATCACTTCAAAACATCTTGTGGACGCTCTAGAGGCCAAAGTTAATATCCGATTGACTTTAAATTTATACACAGTGTTTACAGTAATGAGACAAAGACTTCTATTGATTTTCAGCAATTTCCAATAATTACTGGCAGAGTTAATCCTTGATCATTTCAAAAAATCCTGTGGACGCTATAGAGGCCAAAGTTAATATCCAATTTACTTTAAATTTACACACAGTATTTAAGGTCATGAGACGAAGAAGCCTATTGATTTTCAGCTATTTCAACATATTACTGTCAGAGTTATCTCCCTTGATTACTTCAAAAAATCTTGTGACGCTATAGAGGCCGAACTTATCATCCGATTGACTTCAGATTGATACACAGAGTTTAAGGTGTTGAAACGAACAAGTATTTTGATTTTTAATGAATTTTTATTAACTGAACAGCTAAATCCATGATATTAAATGTTTCGTATACTAATTGTTAGCGTGGGGCAAAACTTTATAAAGATAGGTTGCCAGGCAACGAAACATACGCCCACAGCAGCTAAATCGTCCGGGCAGTCAACAAGGGTTGTCGCATATTTTTACTTTTTTGGTAATGAAACATTTGTAATACACTAAAATCTGATTAAGAGTAACAACTCATTATGTAATTATCTGAAAATCATTAGAATTTGTTTGCTTTTTATAAAGTTTTGCCCCACGCTAACAATTAGTATAGGAAACATTTAACATCATGGATTTAGCTGTTCAGTTATCCAAATTCATCAAAAATCAAAATATTTTTTCGTTTCAACACCTTAAACTCTGTGTATCAATCTGAAGTCAATCGGATGATAAGTTTGGCATCTATAGCGTCACAAGGTTTTTTGAAGTGATCAAGGGAGATAACTCTGGAAGTAATTATTTGAAATCGCTGAAAATCAATAGGCTTCTTCGTCTTATGACTTTAAACACTGTGTATAAATTTAAAGTCAATCAGATATCAACTTTGGCATCCACAAGATTTTTTGAAGAGATCAAGGGCCACAACTCTGGCATTAATTATCAGAAATCGCTGAAAATCAATAGGCTTCTTCGTCTCATGACCTTAAACACTGTGTATAAATTTGAAGTCAATCGGATATCAAGTTTGGCCTCTAGAGCATCCACAAGATTTTTTGAAGTGATCAAGGGCCATAACTCTGGCACTAATTATTGGAAATCGCTGAAAATCAATAGGCTTCTTCGTCTTATGACCTTAAACACTGTGTATGAATTTAAAGTCAATCGGATATTAACTTTGGCTTTTAGAGCGTCCACAAGATTTTTTGAAGTGATCAAGGGCCATAACTCTGGCACTAATTATCGGAAATCACTGAAAATCAATAGGCTTCTTCGTCTAATGACTTTAAACACTGTGTATAAATTTAAAGTCAATCGGATATTAACTTTGGCTTTTAGAGCATCCACAAGATTTTTTGAAGTGATCAAGAGTCATAACTCAGGCACTAATTTTCGGAAATCGCTGAAAATCAATAGGCTTCTTCGTCTTATGACCTTAAACACTGTGTATAAATTTAAAGTCAATCGGATATTAACTTTGGCTTTTAGAGCGTCCACAAGATTTTTTGAAGTGATCAAGGGCCATGACTCTGGCACTAATTATCGGAAATCGCTGAAAATCAATAGGCTTCTTCGTCTTATGACCTTAAACACTGTGTATAAATTTAAAGCCAATCGGATATTAACTTTGGCCTCTAGAGCGTCCACAAGATTTTTTGAAGTGATCAAGGGCCATAACTCTGGTAGTTATTATCGGAAATCGCTGAAAACAATAGGCTTCTTCGTCTCATGACCTTAAACACTGTGTATAAATTTAAAGTCAATCGGATATTAACTTTAGCCTCTAGAGCGTCCACAAGCAATAGTGGACGCCGGACCGACGGACGGACGGACGGAGGGGGCGACGCCAATATACGACCACATTTCAATGTGGGCGTATAAAAAGCAAACAAATTCTAATGATTTTCTGATAATTACATAATGAGTTGTTACTCTTAATCAGATTTTAGTGTATTACAAATGTTTCATTACCGAAAAAAGTAAAAATATGCGACAACCCTTGTTGACTGCCCGGACGATTTAGCTGCTGTGGGCGTATGTTTCGTTGCCTGGCAACCTATCTTTAACAGTATTCGCGTACAAACGGCGGCCATTTTGTATGGCAATTTTGGTCCGATTTTCCCGAAATTTGAACAACCTTCCTTACGGTGTAACGGTTATATAATCAAACGTTTTTTTAAATCGGAAAATAATTGTGACCTCCAGAGGGACCACAAGCTAAGAACATAACGCTAACGCTACAATATACATCCACATTCCTGCTTTGATTGATATGGTACTTTGTCAAGAAGGCTAGGCGTTTGTTTTGTTTAGCGTTGAGGGTCGTGCTTCAACATCAAGATAATCCATTCCAGAATTGTGGCTTTCAGACGCTAAAGGCAAAAAGTGGGCGTGGCTCTGCCCCTGGGGATCGGAACATTCACTAAAATCAATTGTGGACGCCCTCAGGCTATAAGGAATACATATGCCAAGTACCAAGCTGATTCATTCAGAATTGCGCTCTGTAAACCACAAACACAAAAATTGGGCATGGCTAGCCTCTGGGAGTCGGGACATGCAGTTGTCGTCCTTAGGCTATAAGGAATACATATCCCAAGTTTAAAGACGATCCATTTAGAATCATGGCCTGTAGACAACACACACAGACACGAAGTAAAAATGCACATGGCTCTGCCACTGGCGGATAGGAAATCACCAAACCCAATTGGGGTTATCCTTAGGGTATAAGGAATAGTTATGCAAAGTTTCAAAAGGATCTATTAAGAATTGCATCCTGTAGGCGAACACAAACATTGGGCGTGGCTCAGTCCCAGGCGGTCCGGCATGCACCAAAAATAATAGTGGTCAGCCTTAGGGTATAAGGAATAAGTATAAAAAAGTTTTCAAGACGATCGATTAAGAATTGTGGCCTGTAGGTGACACACAGACACACAAAGAGAAAATGGGCGTGGCACTGTCCCTGGGGGTCGGGCATGCACCAAAAACAATAGGGATCTTCCTTAAGGTATCAAGAATAAGTTTGCAAAGTTTCAAGATGATACGTTAAGAAATGCAGCCTGTAGATGACAGACAAACAAATACAAGAAATGGGCGTTGCTGTCCCAGGGGGTCGGGCATGCACCCAAAACAAAAGGGATCATCATTTGGGTATAAGGAATAAGTATTTTAAGTTTCAATATGATCGATTAAGAATTGTGGCCTGTAGGCAACACACAAAAATAAAATGGCGTGGCTCTGCCCATGGGAGTTGGGCATGCACCCCAAACGATAGGGATCATCCTTAGGGTGTAAAGAGTAAATATACAAAGTTTGAAGAAACTTCAGTAAGAATAGCGCCCTGTAGGCGACACAAAGACACGCTAAAAGAAAATGGGCATGGCTCTGCCCCTAGGGGTTGGGCATGCACCCCAAACGATAGGGATGGTCCTTTGGGTACAAAAAATATGTATGCAAAGTTTCAAGGTTATAAGTTAAGAAATGTGGCCTGTAGACGACAAACAATCAAATACTAGAAATGGGCGTGGCTCTGCCCGAGGGTCGGGCATGCACCCCAAACGATAGGGATCATCCTTAGGGTGTAAAGAGTAAATATACAAAGTTTGAAGAAAATTCAGTAAGAATTGCGCCCTGTAGGCGACACAAAGACAAGCGAAAAGAAAATGGGCGTGGCTCGGGGGTTGGGCATGCACCCCAAACGATAGGAATGTTCCTTTGGTTACAAAGAATATGTATGCAAAGTTTCAAGGTTATAAGTTAAGAAATGTGGCCTGTAGACGACAAACAATCAAATACTAGAAATGGGCGTGGCTCTGCCCCTGGGGGTCGGGCATGCACCCCAAACAATAGGGATCATCCTTAGGGTGTAAAGAGTAAAAATAAAAAGTTTGAAGAAAATTCAGTAAGAATTGCACCCTGTAGGCGACACAAAGACAATGGGCGTGGCTCTGCCCCTGGGGGTTGGGCATGCACCCCAAACGATTGGCATGGTCCTTCGGGTACAAAAAATATGTATGCAAAGTTTCAAGGTTTTAAGGTAAGAAATGTGGCCTGTAGACGACAAACAATCAAATACTAGAAATGGGCATGGCTCTGCCCCTGGGGGTCGGGCATGCACCCCAAACGATAGGGATCATCCTTAGGGTGTAAAGAGTAAATATACAAAGTTTGAAGAAAATTCAGTAAGAATTGAGCCCTGTAGGCGACAAAAAGACACGCGAAAAGAAAATGGGTGTGGCTCTGCTCCTGGGGGTTGGGCATGCACCCCAAACGATAGGAATGGTCCTTTGGGTACAAAGAATATGTATGCAAAGTTTCAAGGTTATAAATTAAGAAATGTGGCCTGTAGACGACAAACAATCAAATACTAGAAATGGGCGTGGCTCTGCCCCTGGGGGTCGTGCATGCACCAAAAACAATAGGGATCTTCCTAACTGTATAAGGAATAAGTATACAAAGTTTGAAGAAAATCCACGAAGAATTGCGCCCTGTAGGCGACCCACAGACACACAAATACATACATACATACACACACAGACAGGGGTGACGGCATAATACGTTCACATTATGAATGTGGACCTATAAAAAGGAAATTTTGGGTACAATCAGGGGCCATAATTCAGGAAGTTACGATCCGATAAGCGCAAATATCGAAAGGAACCAAGACCTTTGGGTTATAACCATGCATTTCAAGTTTTAATCAAAATTGAATTAAAATTGTGACCTCTACAGGGTCCACAACCATTTTTTAACAGTATTCGCGTACAAACGGCGGCCATTTTGTATGGCAATTTTGGTCCGATTTTCCCGAAATTCGTAAACAACCTTCCTTACGGTGTAACGGTAATATAATCACACGTTTTTTAAAATCGGATAATAATTGTGACCCCCAGAGGATCCACAAGCTAAAAAGAGAGGTTGCCAGGCAACGAAACATACGCCCACATCGTCCGGGCAGTCAACAAGCGTTGTCACATAATTTTACTTTTTTCGGGAATGAAACGTTTGTAATACACTAAAATCTGATTACGAGTAACAACTCATAATGTAATTATCAGACAATCATTAGAATTTGCTTGCTTTTTAAAAAGTTTTGCCCCACGCTAACAATTAGTATACGAATCATTTAATATCATGGATTTAGCTGTTCAGTTATCAAAATTCATTGAAAATCAAAATACTTATTCGTTTCAACACCTTAAACTCTGTGTATCAATCTGAAGTCAATCGGATGATAAGTTTGGCCTCTATAGTGTCACAAGGTTTTTGAAGTGATCAAGGGAGATAATTCTGGAAGTAATTATTTGAAATCGCTGAAAATTAATAGGCTTCTACGTCTCATGACCTTAAACATATAAATCTAAAGTCAATCGGATATTAACTTTGGCCTCTAGAGCATCCACAAGATTTTTTGAAGTGATCAAGGGCCATAACTCTGGCACTAATTATTGGAAATTGCTGAAATTCAATAGGCTTCTTCGTCTTATGACCTTAAACACTGTGTCTCAATTTAAAGTCAATCGAATATTAACTTTGGCCTATAGAGAGTCCACAAGATTTTTTGAAGTGATCAAGGGCCATAACTCTGGCACTAATTATCGGAAATTGCTGAAAATCAATAGGATTCTTCGTCTTATGACCTCAAACACTGTGTATAAATTTCAAGTCAATCGGATATTAACTTTGGCCGCTAGAGCATCCACAAGATTTTTTGAAGTGATCAAGGGCCATAACTCTGGCACTTATTATCGGAAATCGCTGAAAATCAATAGGATTCTTCGTCTTATGACCTCAAACACTGTGTATAAATTTCAAGTCAATCGGATATTAACTTTGGCCGCTAGAGCATCCACAAGATTTTTTGAAGTGATCAAGGGCCATAACTCTGGTAGTTATCGGAAATCGCTGAAAAACAATAGGCTTCTTCGTCTCATGACCTTAAACACTGTGTATAAATTTAAAGTCAATCGGATAGTAACTTTAGCCTCTAGAGCGTCCACAAGCAATTGTGGACGCCGGACGGATGGACGGACGGGGGCGACGACAATATACGACCACATTTCAATGTGGGCGTATAAAAAGGCAATTTTGCATATAATCAGGGGCCATAATTCAGCAAGTTACTATCCGATATGCGCAAATACCAAAAAGAACCAAGATCTTTGGGTTATAACCATGCATTTCAAGTTTCATCAAAATCGAATTAAAATTGTGACCTATACAGGGTCCACAACCATGATATACCATTTTTTAACAGTATTCGCGTACAAACGGCGGCCATTTTGTCTGTCAATTTTGGTCCGATTTTCCCGAAATTCGAACTCAAACCTTCCTTAAGGTGTAACGATGATATAATCAAACGTTTTTTTAAATCGGATAATAATTGTGACCTCCAGAGGGACCATAGGCAATTTTTCGGAAAATCAGGGGCCATAATTCAGGAAGTTACGATCCGATATGCGCAAATAACAAAAGGAACCAAGATCTTTGGGTTATAACCATGCATTTCAAGTTTCATCAAAATCGAATTAAAATTGTGACCTATACAGGGTCCACAACCATGATATACCATTTTTTAACAGTATTCGCGTACAAACGGCGGCCATTTTGTCTGTCAATTTTGGTCCGATTTTCCCGAAATTCGAACTCAAACCTTCCTTAAGGTGTAACGATGATATAATCAAACGTTTTTTTAAATCGGATAATAATTGTGACCTCCAGAGGGACCGTAGGCAATTTTTTGGACAATCAGGGGCCATAATTCAGGAAGTTACGATCCGATATGCGCAAATAACAAAAGGAACCAAGATCTTTGGGTTATAACCATGCATTTCAAGTTTCATCAAAATCGAATTAAAATTGTGACCTATACAGGGTCCACAACCATGATATACCATTTTTTAACAGTATTCTCGTACAAACGGCGGCCATTTTGTATAGAGAGACAATCACAACTAGGAAAACTGATCAGTTATGATGTAGTGGACCTATTTACCAGCATACCAATCGATGAAGCCTTAAACTGTGTGAGATCGAAAATCCAAAGTCAAACAACAAACCTCAATACCAGCATAAGTCCGGATAGTATAATGAAATTATTACAATTATTATTACATCTACATATTTTACTTGGAAAGATGAAGTGTTTGAACAAATCCATGGTTTACCAATGGGATCACCAATAAGTCCAGTTATCACCGAAATATATATGACAGCCTTTGAGCAAAATGCCCTGATAGTATCCCCAATCCAACCTAGTATTTGGCTTAGGAAAGTGGACGATGTGTTTGTTGTTATGAAGGAAGAGGAAGATCACCAACTACTACTCCACCACCTCAACTCAATCCATCCCCGAATACAATTTACAGTTGAAGAAGAAAATAATAAACAACTACCCTTTTTGGACATCCTAATTGATAGAAATGATGATAAATTAACTACAAAAGTGTATAGAAAACCGACTCACACAGACCAATACATTAATTTCACTTCAGCCCACCCAACAACAACCAAGGCAGGAATAGTTTCGATACTGACCAGAAGAGCTCACAATATTTGCACTGATGACAAAATTGAAGAAGAAATTGAACATATTACTGAATCTCTAACCAAAAACAACAACTACCCATTAGAATTTGTCAAAAAAGTTATTCATAGTACCACAGAAAAACTGCACAAAGCCCCAAACGTGACAGGTAAAGAAAAGGCTCCAATTCATATCAACATTCCATTTATAGGCCCAACAAGTTATAAAATTAAAAGATTACTAACTAGATTGCAAATAGATTTAACATTTAGTGGGGGGATATCATTAAAATCACTTATCAACGCCCATGGGAGAACAAAAATACCAACAGTGGACCCAAAGGGTATAGTTTACCAGATCCAATGCGATTGCAAATCCATTTACATAGGCGAAACATGCCGACCATTATCAGTGAGACTCAAAGAACACAAAGCAGCAACTAGACGTATGGAACCAAACAAATCTGCAGTAGCAGAACATATTATAAACAATCCTACCCATAACATAGAATGGGACAACACCAATGTGCTTACCAAAAATATTAAAGTATGGAAGAAAAGAGTTTTGTGGGAAGCATTAGAAATCCGAAGACAAAAACCAAAAATGAATAAAGACAATGGGAGAGCCATTTCTAATGTATGGAATGAATTATTATGTTAAGCAAGTTATTATCTATTATTGGAACTATTTATAAGTATTATTCAATAAGATAACCATAAGTATCAATTATCAATTATCAGTTAAGTAAAATTAAAATAATTTTTTATCAGTGGAGTGGAACCATAATTTATTATTCGTATCAGTGGATTGGAAATTAAAAATTTTATTTATCAGTGGAACTATTATTTATCAGTGCTACTATAACTTATTTATTTGTTTTATTGGAACAATAATTAAAAAATTTTCTATATAATAATATGGTAAATATATGAGCAAGAGGGGGTGGGTTCAACCTAACTAATTATGCATAATGTATTGAAATTAGTCATATTAAATATTTGATTGTGTGGTTAATGGGTTTTGATTGCATTTTAATTTAGGCGGTGGCTTCAGTCCCCACTTTTAACACCTTAGATTGAAGAAAAATGGTGAAGCCATATTCAAAGGGAAATGTTTGTTGTTACAAGTCTTAATTAATGTTATGTTTTTATTGTTAAATTGTTCTTACTCATGGATGTACTATAAATGTAGAGTTGTTATTCATTATTGATCATTGCTTGATAAAGATACCTGTAAGAGTATTGAAACGTTGCATGTAATAAACCAAGAAGTAGTAAATCCATAAAGTTGTGTTATTATGAACATTTTTTAACAGTATTCGCGTACAAACGGCGGCCATTTTGTCTGTCAATTTTGGTCCGATTTTCCCGAAATTCGAACTCAAACCTTCCTTAAGGTGTAACGATGATATAATCAAACATTTTTTTTAAATCGGATAATAATTGTGACCTCCAGAGGGACCATAGGCAATTTTTCGGAAAATCAGGGGCCATAATTCATGAAGTTACGATCCGATATGCGCAAATAACAAAATGAACCAAGACCTTCCTTACGGTGTAACGGTAATATAATCAAACGTTTTTTTAAATTGGAAAATAAATGTGACCTCCAGAGGGACCACAAGCTAAAAGATAGGTTGCCAGGCAACGAAACATACGCCCACAGCAGATAAATCGTCCGGGCAGTCAACAAGGGTTGTCGCATATTTTTACTTTTTTTGGTTATGAAACATTTGTAATACACTAAAATCTGATTAAGTTGTCACATATTTTAACTTTTTTCAATAATGAAACATTTATATTACACTCAAATCTGATTAAGAGTAACAACTCATTATGTAATTATCAGAAAATCATTAGAATTTGTTTGCTTTTTATAAAGTTTTGCCCCACAGTAACAATTAGTATAGGAAACATTTAATATGATGGATTTAGCTGTTCAGTTATCAAAATTCATTGAAAATCAAAATACTTGCTTGTTTCAACACCTTAAACTCTGTGTATCAATCTGAAGTCAATCGCATATTAAGTTTGGCCTCTAGAGCATCCACAAAATTTTTTGAGGTGATCAATGACTACAACTAATTTTTTTAAAGTGATCAAGGGTCATAACTCTTTATAGGATAATGCAATAATACTACGACCATGGAAATAATCGTTATCAAAATGAACTGTTGATCTATACACGCATCTCGGGAAATCCAACGGCTCGTCTAATAAGTAAAGGCAGTAGATAATTTAATCATGTGTTGATTTCTATACGAATCGCGGGATTCACCATGTACATGTACTTAACATTTATTTTTTCCAGATTTTTTGAGGGGGTCAGTTTCCCACCACTGGTCCACTTGCCATGGAATAACTCTCCAGGGCTATTTAAATTACCTAAGGAAGCTAACATATCATGAAGATCTTCTTTATCAACAAAACCATCTCTATTTTGATCTATCATATTAAACGCTTCTTTGAATTCCTGAATTTGAGATTGATCAAACATTGCAAAGACATTTGAAGTAGCTCTTTGGGCCCTCTTTTTGGTAGTCTTTCCTTTTGTTTTTCTACTAGACATCTTGATAATCTGCAAAATAATCAACGGTTGCCAGTAAAGATACACCCACATTTTACAAGAGATGGACCGAGAATAAGCTAAGAAAAACAGATAGGTTGCCAGGCAACGAAACATACCCCCACAGCAGCTAAATCATCCGGGCAGTCAACAAGAGTTGTCGCATATTCTTACTTTTTTTCGGTAATGAAACATTTAATAATTTATAATATTCTGAAATTTGATTAAGATTAACAACTCATAAAATAATTATCAGAAAATCATTAGAATTTCTTTGGTCTGCCCCATGCTAACACTTAGTATACGAAACATTTAAAATAATGAAAATCTACATAGTTGTTCGTCTCAAGACCTTAAACTCTGTATCAATCTGAAGTCAATTGGATGATAAGTTGATTACATGTCATTTGGGACTCACGTCATTTGGGACTCAAAAAAATAGGTTGCCAGGCAACGAAACATACGCCCACACAGCAGCCAAATCGTCCGGGCAGTCAACAAGAGTTGTTGCATTTTGAGTAATCATCAGAAAATCATAATTCAAACTCAACCATAACTACGGTCAACTCTGGTCCGATTTTCACAAAATTAAAATTCTCTCTTCATTACCATGAAACCGTGATATAATCAAACGTTTTTTTAAATCGGATAATAATTTTGACCTCCAGAGGGACCACAAGCTAACAAAAGCGGACATAATTCAGGAAGTTATGATTCGACGGGCGCAAATATCGAAAGGAACCAAGATCTTTGGGTTATAAACATGCATGTCACGTTTCATCAAAATCGGTTCAAAATTGTGACCTCTATAAGGTCCACAACCTTGATATAACATATTTTCACACCATTCGCATACAAACGGCGGCCATTTTGTCCATCAATTTTGGTCCGATTTTCATGAACTTCGAACTCAACCTTCATAACCATGGAACGGTGATATAATCAAACGTTTTTTTAAATCGGATAACAATTTTGACCTCCAGAGGAACCACAAGCTAAAAAGGGCGATTTTTCGGACAATCAGGGGCCATAATTCAGGAAGTTACGATCCGATGGGCGCAAATATCGAAAGGAACCAAGAACTTTGGGTTATAAACATACATGTCAATTTTAATCAAAATCGGTTCAAAATTGTGACCTCTATAAGGTCCACAACCTTGATAGAACATATTTTCACACAATTCACATACAAACGGCGGCCATTTTGTCCGTCAATTTTCGTCTGATTTTCACGAAATTCGAATTCAACCTTCATAACCATGGACTGGTGATATAATCAAACGGTTTTTTAAATCGGATAACAATTTTGACCTCCAGAGGGACCACAAGCTAAAAAGGGCGATTTTTCGGACAATCAGGGGCCATAATTCAGGAAGTTACGATCCTATGGGCGCAAATATCGAAAGGAACCAAGATCTTTGAGTTATAAACATACATGTCAAGTTTCATCAAAATCGGTTCAAAATTGTGACCTCTATAACGTCCACAACCTTGATATAACATATTTTCACACCATTCGCGTACAAACGGCGGCCATTTTGTCTTTCAATTTTGGTCCGATTTTCACGAAATTCGAACTCAACCTTCATAACCATGGAACGGTGATATAATCAAACGTTTTTTTAAATCGGATAACAATTTTGACCTTCAGAGGGACCACAAGCTAAAAAAGGCGATTTTTCGGACAATCAGGGGCCATAATTCAGGAAGTTACAATCCGATGCGCGCAAATATCGAAAGGAATCCAGGTCTTTGGGTTATAAACATACATGTTAAGTTTCATCAAAATCGGTTCAAAATTGTGACCTCTATAAGGTCCACAACCTTGATATAACATATTTTCACACTATTCGCGTACAAACGGCGGCCATTTTGTCCGTCAATTTTGGTCCGATTTTCACGAAATTCGAACTCAACCTTCATAACCATGGGACGGTGATATGATCAAACGGTTTTTTTAATCGGATAACAACTTTGACCTCCAGAGGGACCACAAGCTAAAAAGGGCGATTTTTCGGAGAATCAGGGACCATAATTAAGGAAGTTACGATCCGATTGGCGCAAATATCGAAAGGAACCAAGATCTTTGGGTTATAAACATGCATTTCAAGTTTCATCCAAATCGGTTCAAAATTGTGACCTCTACACTGTTCACAAGCTAAAAAACGTGATTTTTCGTACAATCAGGGGCCATAACCCATGAAGATACGGTCCGATACATGCCAATATCGAAAGGAACCAAGATCTTAGGGTGATAAACCTATATTTTAAGTTTCATTGAAATCGGATAAAAATTGTGACCTGTAGACTGTTCACAAACAATTGTGGACGGACGGACGTCCGGACGGACGAACAGGGGCGACGACAATATACGTCCACATGAAAATGTGGGCGTATAAAAATATGACCGTGACATTTGGGACTCGGGTATACGACGTTTGGGACTTAGGTATACGACGTTTGGGACTTTGGTGTACGTCGTTTGGGACTCAAGCAAGATATAGTAATACGTTGGTAAAGTCGTCCACACGACATTGTTCATTATCATAATCCGAATAATTAGCACATTGTTGATCATTCATAAAAGGTGCATTAAAATAAGCCACGTGGTCATTGAAGACAGTCTTGTCGCGTCTTCCACGCTCCGTCCGTGTGAATTTCAGGTACCGGTAATACATTGATGGATTCACTGACCAGCTGTCGGGAAAATTTAAATCGTCATTGGATATAATTCCCTGATGTAACATCGAATACACGGAGAGAGAAACAGTGGATGTTTTCCCCAACAGAATCTCCATTGGAGAATTCCAATTAATGATACCTGACATATCGGTTGGCATTATGCCAATAAACCAGTTCTAAATTGATTTTTTATTTTATACACTATTGACAGGCAATCTGAACGACAGACTCACCCTACCTGCTACCATTTAATTTTCGTACGTTATTTACGTACGTATTGACAGGGTGTTAATTTTAACAAATATTGAAGGCTACATCATCATAGTCAGAACTTTATTTTATAGCCATTTCAGTTATGGTTGTCACATGATCATTGTGTCATTTGTCTATCATCGACGGATGAATAAAAACATTTTCAAGTTACAGGACTGTTACGTGATGGGCAAAGGACTACACTACTACCTGGTGTTTTAACGTCCGCTTCCACAGAAGTGATATCGCAGACAAGACATAGGAGAGCCGAGGCTTCTTCCTGTTTTTAGAATATGATTTTGCAATCTTTCCATTTGCGGCCTTGAGCCATGGAGTAGGTTTAGTGAGAAGTTCTTCCCTATATTTAATAAAAAAACCATATTGTTTGGTAGTTGATCTGTAGAGACAGCATTTATGCAGACATATATGCGTCTCGTCTCTGGATTGGTAGAAGTCATCTTTTGGGGTTTAGTGTTTAGGTGCCAGGCCCGTCTTATCATGGCCTCCCCTTACTCCACTTATCCCACTTTGCAGGTTTGGTGTCTTTGTATTGGATTACTGTTTAGATGCTGAGACCGTCTTACCGTGACCCTCCCTTACTCCACTATCCTGCTACTCTGGTGCATATCCCCTATGTAGTTTAGCTCGTCTTATCGTAGCCCCCTCTTACTTCACTATTCTACTTAATCCAACGGTGTTCATTAAATCGTGAATTAGTTCGAAGATTTGCAGCTTCAGATCAGGTCTTGGAAAGAGTAGGTTTTTAGTGTTGAGCGGTATGTTGTTGGTCTCCATCATCTCCACTAGTTCCGTTCTCTCTTCCTTGTATACCTCGCAGTCTACCACCAGGACATGGTTGGGGGTACATTCTTCTCCGCACTCACAGGCGATGACTTGGTGTTTGTAGTCTCGCAGCCACTCTTTTACCCTTAGTTTCGATATAAGTTTGCATATATCTCTTCTGGGGTGATTGATAGCTGTCTTCGTGTAGATCTTGTCATCCAGCCGGAATCTGTATGTGTCAAGTTCAACGAGCTTAAATTCCCAGAGTGAATTGACCTGTCTTTTTACCATACTGTAGATTTCTGTGGTGCTGTATTCTATGGTGCGGAATGGTGCTGTGTCCTTGAGACCTTCGTTGGCGAGTCGATCTGCCTCGTTTCCTCTAATGTTCACATGTGATGGAATCCACATGAGCTCTAATTTGCTTCCCTTCTCTAGGACCCTCTGGTACAGCTGTCTGATTTCCAGAATGACTTCTGGTCTTGAGTCCGAGTTGTCATTTTGGATTGAAATCAGAGTGCTCAGAGAGTCGCTTGGGATGACGAACTTACTAGTCTTTTGATAAGAGATCCATGATATAGCATCACGGATGGCCACAATCTCTGCAGTGTACACCGAACAGTTATTGGGCAGTTTCCTGCTTATTCCCGGTTCCCCGTTTGGCAGGTGTATTCCAAACGAGCTGGTGCACCTTTCAGGATTGCGTAAGCCATCCGTATAAACATGTTCCCAGTCATTCGACGGCCAGTTGTCTTCCAGGTATTCCAGAGAGAGAGCCCGTGCTGCAGTGGGGTTGTTTTTCTTGTCGGTTTTCTGTAGCAGATCTAGATTGACCGGTGGTATTGGGAGTGTCCAAGGAGCGATCGATGGTGGGTCGTGTTCGTTTATCACGAGTTCCTCCAGTCATAGTTCCTTGACTGTTTCCCTGATACCCTGGCAGAAGCTTTTCTTTCTAGGATCTCTTACATATCTTGTCTTCTTTAGGCTGACAAAGGCCCGGGGATCTCTCGCCCAATTAAAGGACTACAAATTGTGTTATAAAGAAATACCACAGCATTTTCTGATTTTGACTTCGGCATTTTCTGATACTGACAATAAACACTAATCAAACAATCAAAATTGCTAAAATCATAATGCCAATTAACAAACAATACAAGAATACTTCATTAAAAAAAAAAACATCGGTGAACAACAAAACAATGATCATACGATCATACAAACAATACGATTAACATTAACTTTATTATAAAAACATTGGTAATTCGATCTGAAATCAAATAACAAAAGAGTCAACGAGTACTAGCTATTTCTTCCATATGATTAAATTGTGTAAGAGTCTTATAAATACATTTATTTATCAAATTGCTTTAAAATAAAATTCTGTACGACTATGCCAGATACCTTTCAATAATAATAACGACAATATGTTTAAAACTAAGCCTCTATCAGCATGTGTATATAAAAAATTATAACGGTAGATGCTACTTATATTTAAACGTAGCATCGGTGTAGCATCGTCGGCTTATTGACCTAGAAATTCCAATCAATGTCACGTGTCATCGGCGGATTTGGCAATGGCGGAGAAAATATATTATTATTAATGACTGTTTCTCGGTGTATTTTGGTGTTCTATCAGAGGATTATATTCAACTAAGATTTAAATTTCACTAACAACTGGTCAGCAAAACTATTAAATGTATCATACGGAGCGTCAAAGAAGCGCGATAAATCAGTCGGCTTCGGGCCAATGTTTGTGTCGAACACTGGTCCCAAATATAGTTTATATTGGGTCCCAAATGTCGTTTATATTGAGTCCCAAATGTCGTTTGTGTTGAGTCCCAAATGACACCAATGAAGTCCGAAACGTCGTCAACTGGGTCTCAAATGTGTTGAGTCCCAAATGACGCGAGTCCCAAATGACGTGATACCGATAAGTTTGGCCTCTAGAGCGTTACAAAAGATTTTTCTAAGTGATCAAGGGAGATAACTCTGGTAGTAATAAAGGGAATTCGCTGAAAATCCATAGGATTCATCATCTCACAACCTTAAACACTGTGTACAAATTTAATGTCAATCGGATAATAACTTTGGTCTCTAGTAATTATCGGAAATTGCTGATGATAAGTTTGGCCTCTAGAGCGCCCACAAGATTTTTTAAAGTGATCAAGGGCCATAACTCTGGCAGTAATCATTGAAAATCGCTGAAAATCAATAGGCATCTTCGTCTCAAGACCTTAAACACTGTGTGTAAATTTAAAGTCAATCGGATATTAACTTTGGTCTCTAGAGCGTCCACAAGATTTTTTAAAGTGATCAAGGGCCATAACTCTGGCAGTAATTATCGGGAATTGCTGAAAATCAATAGGATTCTTCGACTCATGACCTTAAACACTGTGTATAAATTTAAAGTCAATCGGATATTGACTTTGGCCTCTAGAGTGTCCACAAGATTTTTTAAAGTGATCCAGGCCCATAACTCTGGCGGTAATTATCAGGAATCGCTTCTTCGTTCATGACCTTAAACACTGTGTGTAAATTTAAGGTCAATCGGATATTAACTTTGGCCTGTAGAGCGTCCACAAGATTTGTTGAAGTGATCAAGGGCCATAATTCTTGCGGAAATCGCTGAAAATCAATAGGCTTCTTCGTCTCATGGCCTTAAACACTGTGTATAAATTTAAGGTCAATCAGATCTTAACTTTGGCCTCTAGAGCGTCCACAAGATTTTTTGAAGTGATCAAGGGCCATAACTAGGGCAGTAATTATTGGAAATCGCTGAAATTCAATAGGCTTCTTTGTCTCATGACCTTAAGCACTGTGTATAAATTTAAAGTCAATCGGAGTTCAACTTTAGCCTGTAGAGCGTCCACAATGCTGGACCGATGGACTGACAGACGGATGGACGGACGGACAGGGGCGACGACAATATACAACCACATTTCAATGTGGGCATATAAAAATTGATCTGACGTAAAATCAGTTGCCATAATCCAGGAATTTCTGATCATATATGTTCAAGTATCGAATGGATCCCAGATCTTTGGAATATAAACACATATTTTAAGTTTCATTATTGAAATCAGATAAAATTGTGATTTTTCATACATTTAGGTCATAATTCTTGAAATAACAGTCTGGTGTGCGATATGCGCGCGAAGATTGACAGGAACTGAGATCTTTGGGATATCAACTACAGTAGACTCCGCTTATAACGGATGCGCATACAAGGAACAATCGCTTAACAGTTTGGTCCTGATTTTTATAATAGAAATTTCTTATTTTCAACATCTTTTATAGCGGACAGTCTATAACGGACAATCATTTATAACAGATGATTTTCATTGGGCCATAATTGACAAATCAATGTAAAGTCCATTTTTATAACGGACCCTCGAATAAGCAGAAAAAAATGCTGATATAAACTGATTTTATTATCGGTGACCGGAATACTTTTCCCAGAAAATATCCATACTGATTTATAGTGCTATCACGTTTACAAAATTCTTGAATCGGTTAATCACCTAGCCAAAAATTGTATCGGTTGGGCTGTGTAAGACATTCCCGCATTCTGACTTACCCCTACTGCTTTAATTACTAGTCAAAATTCCAATATTACTGGGAATAGATTACATCAGTACGTAATATTTTAACACGGATATCTGTAATCGTATCGACAAAAAAACCCCAACAGAAGCGACACAAGACGGTACAGATAAGACAAAAACCCTGTGTCTTCTAAGAGTGCAGCAAAATATGCCAAGGGTGGGGGGCGAATAGAGAGGCTCCTGTCTGTTATGTCAGGTACACAGTAACGTCATATTCTGATTTTGAATTAAATAGAGTTCATTGTTTTCTACTTTATATTGCATGCCAGGCAACGAAACATACCCCCACAGCAGCTAAATCGTCCGGGCAGTCAACACGAGTTGTCGCATATTTTTACTTTTTTCAGAAATGAAACATTTATATTATAATACAATAAAATCTGCTTAAAAGTAACAACTCAATAAGAAATAATCAGAAAATCATTAGAATTTGTTTGGTTCTTATTAAGTTCTGCCCCATACTAATGTTTAGCTGTTCAGTTATCAAAATTCATCGAAAATCACTATACTTGTTCGTCTCAAGACCTTAAACCCTGTGTATCAACATGAAGTCACTTGAATGATAAGTTTGGCTTCCAGAGTGTCACAAGATTTTTCAAAGTGATCAAGGGAGATAACTTTGGCAGTAATTATCGGAAATCGCTGAAAATCAATAGGTGTCTTTGTCTCACTACCTTAAACACTGTGTATAAATTTGAAGTCAATCAAATATTAACTTTGGCCCCCAGAGCATCCACAAGATTTTTTGAAGTGATCAAGGGCCATAACTCTGGCAGCAATTATCGGAAATCGCTGAAAATTAATAGGCTTCTTCGTCTCATGACCTTAAACACTGTGTATAAATTCAAACTTAATCGGATATAAACTTTGGCCTCTACAAGATTTTTTAAAGTGATCAAGGGACATAACTCTGGCAGTAATTATCAATAGGCTTCTTCCTCTTATCGGAAATCGCTGAAAATCAATAGGCTTCTTCGTCTCATGACCTTAAACACTCTGTATAAATCTAAAGTCAATTGGATATGAACTTTAGCCTCTAGAGCGTTCACAAGACGGACCGACGGACGGACAGACGGACGTGGGAATATAAAGATAGGCTGGCACTGCCAGGCAGGATACGCCCACATTTTCGAGAGATGGATAGAGAACAAGCAATACCGAAAGTGATTTTTCCTACATCATTAAGTTAGAATATGATATGTGCAAATATCGAAATGAATTAAGATCTTTGGGTTATAAAGGTGCATTTCAGTAGGCTTCAAATTCGACTGGGAATCATGTTGCTAAGTGGGTAAGATGCTGGCTCGGTAGCCTTGAGGTTGGGTGTTTGATCCCTGCATTGGGTGACAAAGTTCATCCAGATTTTCTGGCGTGGTTTCCCCTTGTTAGTGATGACGGATGGATGGCCTGACAAGAACAGCTGTCAATTTTGGTTCGATTTTCACGAAATTCGACCTCAACCTTCATTACGATGTAACGGTGATACAATCAAAGGGTATTTTAAATGGGATAATAATTCTGACCGCAGAGGGACCACAAGCTAAAACAAAGGTCATTTTTCGGACAATCAGGGGCCATAATTCAGGAAGTTACGATCCAATGGGCGCAAATACCGAAAGGAACCAAGATCTTTGGGTTATAAACATGCATGTCAAGTTTCATCAAAATCGGTTCAAAATTGTGACCTCTATAGGGTCCACAACCTTGATATAACATATTTTCACACTAATCGCGTTCAAGCGGCGGCCATTTTGTCTGTCACTTTTGGTCCCATTTACACAAAATTTTAACTCAATCTTCATTACCATGTAACGGTGACATAATCAAACGTTTTTTAAAATCAGATAATAATTTTGACCTCCAGTGGGACCACAAGCTAAAAAGGGTGATTTTTCGTACAATCAGGGGCCATAATTCAGGAAGTTACGAACCAATTGGCGCAAATATCGAAAGGAACCAAGATCTTTGGGTTATAAACATACATGTCAAGTTTCATAAAAATCGGTTCAAAATTGTGACCTCTATAGGGTCCACAACCTTGAAATAACATATTTTCACACTATTCGCGTATAAACGGCGGCCATGTTGTATGTCAATTTTGGTCCGATTTTCACGAAATTCAAACTCAACCTTCATTACCATGTAACGGTGATAATATCAAACGTTTTTTTAAATCGGATAATAATTTTGACCTCCAGAGGGACCTCAAGCTAAAAAGGGTGATTTTTCTCACAATCAGGGGCCATAATTCAGGAAGTTACGATCCGATGGCCGCAAATATCGAAAGGAACCAAGATCTTGGGGTTATAAACATGCATGTCAAGTTTCATCACAATCGGTTCAAAATTGTGACCTCTATAGGGTCCACAACCTTGAAATAACATATTTTCACACTATTCGCGTACAAACAGCGGCCATTTTGTATGTCAATTTTGGTCCGATTTTCACGAAATTTGAACTCAACCTTCATTACCATGTAACGCTGATATACTCGAACAGTTTTTTAAATCGGATAATAATTTTGACCTCCAGACGGACCACAAGCTAAAAAGGGCGATATTTCGGACAATCAGGGGCCATAATTCAGGAAGTTACGATCCGATGGGCGCAAATATCGAAAGGAACCAAGATCTTGGGGTTATATACATGCATGTCAGGTTTCATCAAAATCGGTTCAAAATTGTGACCTCTATAGGGTCCACAAGGTAAAAACATGATATTTCGTACAATCAGGGGCCATAATCCATGAAGTTTCCATCCGATACATGCCAATGTCGAAAGCAGCCGAGATCTTATGGGGATAAACCTATATTTCAAGTTTCGTCAAAATCGGATAAGAATTGTGACCTGTAGAGAGTCCACAAACAAATTGTGGACGGACGGACAGACAGACGGACGGACGGACGGACGGACAGGGGCGACGACATAGTACGTCCACATGAAAATGTGGGCGTATAAAAATGGTACATGTATATTATTAATATTACATTGTCAGATTAGTAACTTGTAAACATGACGCTACAATATACGTCCACATTCCTGCTTTGATTGATATGGTACTTTGTCAAGAAGGCTAAGCATTTGGTTTGTTTAGTGTTGAGGGTCGTGCCTCAACATCAATAGTTGCCGTCCTTAGAGTATAAGGAATAAGTATACCAAGATAATGCATTCAGAATTGTGGCTTTCAGACGCTAAAGCCACAAAGTGGGTGTGGCTCTGACCCTGGGGTCGGGACATTCACCAAAATCAATAGTGGACGCCCTCCAGCTATAAGGTATACATATGCCAAGTACCAAGCTGATTCATTCAGAATTGCGGCCTGTAAACGACAAACACAAAAATTGGGCGTGGCTTGCCTCTGGGAGTGGGGACATGCAGTTGTCGTCCTTAGGCTATAAGGAATACATATTCCAAGTTTAAAGATGATCCAGTAAGAATCGGGGCCTGTAGGCAAAACACACAGCCACGAAGTTAGGAAATCACCAAAAACAATAGGGGTCATCCTTAAGGTATAAGGAATAGGTATGCAAACTTTTAAAAGGATCTGTTAAGAATTGCACCCAGAAGACGAACACAAGACACAAAAACATTGTGCGTGGCTCCGTCCCTGGGGGGCCGGCATGCACCAAAACTATAGTGGTCAGCCTTAGGGTATAAGGAATAAGTATAAAAAAATCTCAAGATGATCGATTAAGAATTGTGGCCTGTAGGTGACACACAGACACACAAAAAGAAAATGGGCGTGGCACGGTCCCTTGGGGTCGGGCATGCACCAAAAACAGTAGGGATCTTCCTTAAGGTACCAATAATAAGTATGCAAAGTTTCAAGATGATACGTTAAGAAATGCAGCCTGTAGTCGACAGACAAACAAATACAAGAAATGGGCGTTGCTGTCCCAGGGGGTCGGGCATGCACCCAAAACAAAAAGGGATCATCCTTAGGGTATAAGGAATATGTATTTTAAGTTTCAAGATGATCGATTAAGAATTGTGGCCTGTAGGCGACACATAAAATGAAAATGGGCGTGGCTCTGTCCCTGGGGGTTGGGCATGCACCCCAAATGATAGGGATGTTCCTTAGGGTACAAAGAACAAGTATTCAAAGTTTCAAGATGATACATTAAGAAATGTGGCTTGTAGACGACAAACAAATAAATACAAGGAATGGGAGTGGCTCTACCCTGGGGGTCGGGCATGCACCAAAACACAATACAGATCATCCTTAGGGTGTAAAGAGTAAGTATACAAAGTTTTAAGAAAATCAAGTAAGAATTGCACCCTGTAGGCGACACACTGACACACAAAAAGAAAATGGGCGTGGCTCTGCCCTGGGGGTTGGGCATGCACCCCAAATGATAGGGATCATTCTTAGGATATAAAGAGTAAGTATACAAAGTTTTAAGAAAATCCAGTAAGAATTGCGCATGCACCCCAAATGATAGGGATCATTCTTAGGATATAAAGAGTAAGTATACAAAGTTTTAAGAAAATCCAGTAAGAATTGCGCCCTGTAGGCGACACAAAGACATGATCGTATGGGTTCAATCTATTTGATCAATAGAATCAAATATCATAATTTGAAAAAAATAACAAGTACGACTCATTTGAAAAAAATAACAAGTACGACTCATTTGAATAAAATATTGTTTTTGAAGGCTAAAATTTAAGTTTTGAGCAAATGACGTCATTTCCGGTGGCAGCGTAAGAGGTAAAATGGTTTGACATAGTCCACTATGGCATTAGGCATCCAATGGCGAAAGAAAATTGAAATTCGAATAATTATTGATTCTTTTACAGCCAAAATTACGTGAAAAGTGACTCATGCAAAATTGCCTATTTCTCGGCAACTGCTTATATTACAAACTAATTTTGACATACATTCTCTTCGTATGGATTATAGCTACAAGTTTATAAAATTACGTAAAAATATTTTAAAATCTGAAAAGCCTGAATGAGTTGTAAATAGGTCAATTTTACGCCTTTTTTCACCTCTTAATCCAATTTGCTAGAAAATGAAATAGAAATTAAAAAAACTGCTTCCGACATGTTTTGCGCCTTTAAAGGACAAACTCTTTTAGTTCTATCAGTTTTTTAAAAAAATAATATTTTCTTTTGAAAAATGGTACCTAACTGTCAAAATTGTAGTTTTTGGTAAATTTACGCCTCTTCCGTTGCCGACAGATAACATTATTGGTAACAAAAAAAATGACAATTGAGACAACGGAGCATATGAACTTTGTTTTATACAAATCGAACAATAAATAATTAATCTAGGGCTGAAAAACTGAATTAGCCAATGGCGGCCAAGATAAATTACTGAGACAAAACAATTTCACATTTTTGCTCAAATCAGATGACTCTTTAATTCTGTGTAAAACACGACTAAAAAATATTAATAAATAAAAATGTTTTTCGTAAAAATTTAAATTTTCGAAATTTGGCGCCATATATCTTCGAAGATTTGTCGAAAATCAAAAATCAAAAGTAGCGTTGCTATGTCCCCTGTCTCCAGCTATGCCAAAATGTATCGAAAGTTAAAATCCCATGATTATTGTTAAAATTATCGCAATATTTGTAAAAACGATAACTTCGGTTATTTCGGACATTTCGCATTGTCGCAGAACGTTCAAAATAGCTTTATCCTCTAAGTCACACCCACTTTGCCAGTAAAACCGAAGAAATCGTAACCATGTGACAAGTAGTTGCTGAGATCTACTCAAATTGGAATCTGAATAATAATAATAACTAGACCTGCAGTGCTGAATCGGCTTTCAGGAATCAGACAGGAAGTGCGTCATACAATAACCGATCCATCGAGCTACCAAACGATACTGTAGTTGTTACGATTCAGTGACACCCTCTATCAGATTTGTAAAAGTAATATTTGCTTGCGAATACACCGGTCAAAATTGTAAAATCTGGTAAAATTACTTCACTTCCGGTGCCAAAAGAAATCATTATCGGTAACAAATGAGTTGAGAATTCGCAATTGAGAATTGTTTTATACATATCAGGCAATAAATAATAAACTTAGAACCCATAAACTGAAATTAAAAAGGTAAAAAACTTAAAGGGAGACAAAATATATCTCAAATTAACCGGCACTACCGAGATGAGAGAAATGAACTAGACACAAACTATGTCATTTCGGGACTAGCATGGTTTAATTTTATATCAATAATTCGCTTGCGTAAAATAGCCCATTCATTTAGCTACCAAACGATACTTTAATTGTTTTGATTCAGTGACCAATTGTTTTACTGTATTTTCTTTTCTTTCTTTTTTTTAAACTTTTTTTGTGTTTTTTCCCATATACCTGACATTTTTTCGACTACTTTCGGTTTTTTGATCATTGTCGGGATACATGTAGCTTTAACAAGTTGTTTAGATACTTACCTTTCTGTCCCTGAAGTGTCAGAATTTCTGACTCAGAAACATCTATTCAGTAGTTTTTTGTAAAAAAGATAAATAAAAGAACACTTTCAATAATTAAACGATTTTTTCAACTTTTTTCAAAGATTGAGTCCATTTTTGGGCCCCTTATATTATTTCAAACCTTTTCCTTTTGGATTCACGCCACAGACCACCGATATGACTCTGCGTTAAAAAAGTTTCAGAAAAATCGTAGGCATCATTTTCGAGAAAAAGGCGTCTAAAAAGGTTCCAAAAACGGAAAATACTAGATTTTTGGCGTACCATTATTTATTTTCTAACCATCGAAATCATACCATTGAGATGCCATATAATAGTCGATTAATGGGGATATCCATAGACACTTTACTTCTTTTGGTCCGGTAATATCTGACCGAGAAATTCAGCAAATTTTTTAAACCTTTTTTTCCATTTTTTGAATACTTCCGGTATGGTGATTAGTGTCGAGTTAGTTTTAATAACCGGTTTGGGCAATTAAATAGCCGCAGGGCTCTGTATGGATATATTACATTATCTAATCAGATAAAATACACCTGAGAAATCCTATGTTCAAAAGTGCCAAAAATGCAAAAACATCGAAATATCGAAAATTAAATTTCAGTATTTCAATACATATTATACATCGTTAGAATCGGATTTAGGTCCGCTATCTGAATGTGTTACCATTTTTTGAAAATCTGTTAAGATAAACAAATAATAGAGCATTTTCCAAAATTTGACAATTCGACTTTTTTCGATTTTCAGTCCCTTTTTTTATCCTATTCCAGACATTTCAAAGTCTTTTTGGATGGCTTCATGCAAAATACCTCCAAAAGGACTCTCGATAGAAAAAATTAAAAAAAAATTGTAGGTTAAGTTTTCGAGATACAGGCGTCCAAAAACGCAACGTCGATCCGGCCGTAAAACGAAACTTAAGCTCACAAAATGTGAAGAAAATTTTTAAAAAATCGAAAAATAAAGGGCGATAACTCTGAATGAAACTTATATTACTGGAACCGGATTGCCTTCAGGTATCCAAAAATGTAGGTCAAATTTGAAAATTTTGAAAAATAACAAAAAATGTGTCTTAAACAACATATTTTCATTTTTCGAAAGCTAGAAGTCAGCGGCGAAGTTTCGAAATTGCAAAATTTTCAACTGCTATCGTCCGAGAAAAGACTCAAGGTTTCCGAAAATGTAATTTGTATGAAAATAGGTACAGAATTGACGAATCTACGTCCGTTTTTTAATTTTTTGGCACCGCACGAAATTCGGCCACTTCCGGTCTGCGCAGAAGTTTCAAATACAGTTGATCAGGTGGCCACCATATGGTTTCCTGATAGAAAATTATGTCCCAGTTCTGTATCTGTTACAGACACTGAGAAATAGGCTCCACCGAAAAATAAAATAATAATAATAAACTAGATCTGCTACTGTCCCATGCAGATATGAAAGCTTTCATATTCATCGTCACGTGTCATCGATTATATCAAGTATCTCAAATAAAAGGATAAGAATAACAAACTATCAAAATTGGTCCAAAACTCGCGAAGTTACAAGTCTAAATATAGTATGAAACATTGAGTAATCTGAAAACTAAAGGGAAATAACTGATACTTGTGTTGCTGTAATCGGGATGACTTCCGATTTCAAAACTTTCAGAAAAATGAAATGAAAATGGTAAGAAAACATCGAAAAATTAAATGAGATAACTTTGAACAAAACTAAAACTTTTTGAATCAGGTTGAACTCAACTGTTTGAATATGTACGTTAAGTATGTAGATTTGGAAAATTATAAAGACATAATATCAAAATCGGTCAAAAACTCACAAAGTTACAAATTTAAATGTAGTGAGAAACATTGCACCCAGGCAAAAAAATAATCTTTAAACTAAAGGGAAATAACTGAAACTTGTATAGCTGTAATCGGGCTTCCAAGATATGTTATATAATTATGGTTTCCAATATGTTTGGTTATAAGTAGGAAATCGTGACGACTTCTTAAGCATGTTTTAAACAAAGGATCATAAACTATAATATACAAGAATGGCATTCTGCAATAAAAAACTGGCCAAAGCAAGATTTCTATGCAGAAATTAAATAATTGCTAGAACCAGAAAAATATTTATCCACTATAATAAATAAGCAACACAGAGAAAATGAAATGAAATTGAATGGGGTTTAACGTCCTACTGTTCTGCTCCTACAATGGGCTAATGAAGACGGGCATACGCCATAAAGTGTGCAATGAGGGAAATTTTACCCGGGCAGCGGCGTTACGGCCTACGAGGTTGGTAAGGCGACCATACTCCTTGTCACGTACAACCAAGAAATCGAAACAAGGCCAGTTGACTCAATGACAGACATTATGATACAGAGCGCACGTGCTAACCATTCAGCCACGCAACCTCCCAAAAATCGGCAAATTGCTGACCTACAGCGAGAAACATTTCAACCGGGCCAAATTTTCTATTTTAACAGTTTAATTTGCACGGTACCTTTAGTTATCAACCGAATATTACAAAACTTTTAAAAATAAGCTCCACCTGACCAGCTTAATCGTTCGCAATAAACGTTTGCCCCTTAAAATCGACAAATTGCTGACTTTAAAGTGAGAAACATTACAACCGGGCCAAATTTTCTGTTTTATCACTTTAACAGTACCTTTGATTACCAACCGATTATTACAAAACTGTAAAAAAGAGAGAAAGAGAGAAATGCGGCCTAAAGTCCATTCGACACAAACTAGGTCATTTCGGGACTAACATATGTTTTTTAATTTTATTTAAAAACTCCCCTTGCACGTACTGGTCTTTAGCTGTTGGGAGGAAACCGAAGAACACGGAGAAAACCCACGAGGTTGGACATCATACACCATGTCACGTGCAACCAGGAGATCGAAACGACGCCCGTTGACTCAATGACAAACGTTACGATACAGCGAGCACATGCTAACCATTCAGCCTTCCAGCCTCCCTGAATTCGGAAAATTGCTGACTTATAGCAAGAAACATTTCAACCGGGCGAAATTTTCTGTTTTAACAGTTTAATGTGCACGGTACTTTAATTACCAACCGATTATTACAAAACTTTTGAAAATAAGCTCCAACTGACCAGCTTAATCGTATGCAATAAACATTTGCCTGAATTGAAAGTTCTGCACGGAAAAAGTTCATCTCGATTTTCCAGCGTGGTTCCCCTTGTCAGTGAGGCAGAACGGAGGGCCTGACAAGCACAGCTGTCTAGTCCTTCGGATGGGACGAAAAACCAAGGTCCCGTGTACACATTGGAGTGCACGTAAAATATCCCTAAGCAGTTGGAATTCGATACTGTTGAATAAACTCTATACGATGACTAAATGCGTAGATTGTAGTCACCCACACTGCATGTTTCGCTTAACAATGAAAGGGTGCCGTTTTCAATGTTCGATCCTTTTGTTCTTCTACTCCTGATATGTTGGACTGTTGATCGATGGTTTCATATAAAAGACTACCAATAAGACTCTTTGTAGAAGAAGTTCCCAACCAATATTATGTTGACTTTACGAGAAAGACCTCTAAATATGCTCCAAATTGTAAAAATACGACTTTTTGGATTTTCAATCTCTTTTTTTCGGCTATCCCTGATATTTAAAAAAAATGATACAATGATTTCACACAACAGGCTAGCTATTAGACTCTCTATTGACAAAAGTTTCACCGCCCTCCCTTCATTATAACCGAAGTTATCGTGCCCAAAAGAATCAACAAATCAGCATGCTTATCTCTGCTTACCCTAAGCAGAAAATGCTCATCTTTGAACTCAATCATAACATTGACCTAGTGAACGTCTACAACAAGTTTGAACATTCTAGCTTAATTAGAATGAGAGTTATTGTGCTCCAAAGTCTCGGCCCTTCAAATTGCTTCTATTTTTCATTTTCAATTCAAAATGGTGACTCCCTGTTGACCTAAATCAGAATTCTATTCGCGACATTTTTTAGGCCTTCCTACAAGGATTCAGAAAATATAACTCCCGAGTCTGTAAATAAAATAGCAAAAAAGCCTTATTGATTTTTCACGTTTAAAGATGGTGGCACTTCCGGTTCGATCGACAAACTCCATATTTTGTGTACGAATCAGTAATTCCTTGTCTAGTATCGAAAAAAAAAACTAGGTCATTCTGACCTATATTTCGACGATTTTTTTGAAAACTTTGATCCTTAATTTCACCAAGGGGAGATAATTTAGAAAATTTCTAATTATATTTTTGAAGTCACATCGGTAGGATCTACTTATATACTAAATTGAATGAAAATCGCACAACTATTAAAGAAGTTGTCAATTTGGTCTAAACTTCCGGTTCGAAATCACAGCGACGAATTTTCGAAATTCGAAAATGTGAAACTGCTGATGAAAATGATTTTTTTCAAGGTATTCAAAGAAAAAAGATTTAGTAAAATCGGTCAAAAAACAATAAAGTTATGACTATGCAATTTCCATTTTGTTGTTCGTAAATTTCGGTGATTTCGGATTCATAAAACGTTTTAAAAATATATTTAATCAACAGTTACCACCCATTTTTGGGGGGGTAGGTAAAAGTTTCATAAAGATACTGTGGTTAGATTCTGAGAAATCCGATTTGTGGATAAAACACAAAAAAATAATAACAATAATAATCTTAACAGAAACAATAAGCTTTCATATGTAATATGAAAGCTTAATAATCTTAACAGAAACAATAAGCTTTCATATGTAATACATATGAAAGCTTAACTAGATCTGCTACTGTCCCATGCAGATATGAAAGCTTTCATATTCATAGTCACATGTCATTGATTGTATCAAGTATCCTAAATAAAAGGATAAGAAGAAAAAATTATCAAAATTGGTCAAAAACTCGCGAAGTTACAAGTCTAAATATAGTATGAAACATTGCACCCAGGCATAACAATAATCTGAAAACTAAAGGGAAATAACTGAAACTTGTATTACTGTAATGAGACGGATGAGAAAATGAAATGAAAATGGCGGGAAAAAAAAATTAAAGATAGGCTGGCACTGCCAGGCAGGATACGCCCACATTTTCGAGAGATGGATAGAGAACAAGCAATACCGAAAGTGATTTTTCCTACATCATTAAGTTAGAATTTGATATGTGCAAATATCGAAATGAATTAAGATCTTTGGGTTATAAAGGTTCATTTCAATAGGCTTTAAATTCGACTGGGGATCATGTTGCTAAGTGGGTAAGATGCTGGCTCGGTAGCCTTGAGGTTAGGTGTTTGATCCCTGCATTGGGTGACAAAGTTCATCTAGATTTTCTGGCGTGGTTTCCCCTTGTTAGTGATGAAGGATGGATGGCCTGACAAGAACAGCTGTCAATTTTGGTCCGATTTTCACGAAATTCGACCTCAACCTTCATTACGATGTAACGGTGATATAATCAAACGTTTTTTTAAATGGGATAATAATTCTGACCCCAGAGGGGCCAAAAGCTAAAAAAAGGGTCATTTTTCGTACAATCAGGGGCCATAATTCAGGAAGTTACAATCCCATATGCACAAATATCGAAAGGAACCAAGATCTTTGGGTTATAAACATGCATGTCAAGTTTCATCAAAATCGGTTCAAAATTGTGACCTGTATAGGGTCCACAACCTTAATATAACGTATTTTCACACTAATCGCGTACAAACGGCGGCCATTTTGTCTGTCAATTTTGGTCCGATTTTCACAAAATTTTACCTCAATCTTCATTACCATGTAACGGTGATATAATCAAACGGTTTTATAAATCGGATAATAATTTTGACCTCCAGTGCACGGGACCACAAGCTAAAAAGGGTGATTTTTCGTACAATCAGGGGCCATAATTCAGGAAGTTGCGAATCAATGAGCGCAAATATCAAAAGGAACCAAGATCTTCGGGTTATAAACATGCATGTCAAGTTTCATCAAAATCGGTTCAAAATTGTGACCTCTATAGGGTCCACAACCTTGATATAACATATTTTCACACTATTCGCGTACAAACGGCAGCCATTTTGTACGTCAATTTTGGTTCGATTTTCACGAAATTAGAACTCAGCCTTCATTACCATGTAACGGTGATATAATCAAACGGTTTTTTAAATCGGATAATAATTTTGACCTTCAGAGGGACCACAAGCTAAAAAGGGCAATTTTTCGGACAATCAGGGGCCATAATTCAGGAAGTTACGATCCGACGGGTGCAAATATCGAAAGGAACCAAGATCTTTGGGTTATGAACATACATGTCAAGTTTCATCAAAATCGGTTCAAAATTGTGACCTCTATAGGGTCCACAACCTTGATATAACATATTTTCACACTATTCGCGTACAAACGGCAGCCATTTTGTCCGTCAATTTTGGTCTGATTTTCACGAAATTCGAACTCAACCTTCATTACCATGTAACGGTGATATAATCAAACGTTTTTTAAATCGGATAATAATTTTGACCTCCAGAGGGACCACAAGCTAAAAAGGGCGATTTTTCGGACAATCAGGGGCCATAATTCAGGAAGTTATGATCCGATGGACGCAAATATCGAAAGGAACCAAGATTTTGGGGTTATAAACATGCATGTCAAGTTTCATCACAATCGGTTCAAAATTGTGACCTCTATAGGGTCCACAAGCTAAAAACATGATATTTCGTACAATCAGGGGCCATAATCCATGAAGTTCCGATCCGATACATGCCAATATCGAAAGGAACCGAGATCTTTGGAGATAAACCTATATTTCATGTTTCGTCAAAATCGGATAAGAATTGTGACCTGTAGAGAGTCCACAAACAAATTGTGGACGGACGGACAGGGGCGACGACATAATACGTCCACATGAAAATGTGGGCGTATAAAAATAATAATAAGTAGATCTGCTAAGCAGATATTAAAGCTTTCGTATTCACAGTCATTCCTGTCACATGTCATAGGTCATATAAATAATCCAAAAAAAAAATCATTAAAATCAGTCACAATCTAGTGAAGTTAATGTGATTTTTCATTCGTAAACAACTTTGTCGGCACGAAAAACATCAAAGGCAAAATTCGAATTTTTGAAATATTCAAATACCAAAAATTCGACCCGTATCCCAGCTATCCTGAAATGTATTCATTTCAGAAAGATAGGTTGCCAGGCAACGAAACATACGCCCACAGCAGCTAAATCGTCCGGGCAGTCAACAAGGGTTGTCACATAATTTTACTTTTTTCGGGAATGAAACGTTTGTAATACACTAAAATCTGATTACGAGTAACAACTCATTATGTAATTATCAGAAAATCATTAGAATTTGCTTGCTTTTTAAAAAGTTTTGCCCCACGCTAACAATTAGTATACGAATCATTTAATATCATGGATTTAGCTGTTCAGTTATCAAAATTCATTGAAAATCAAAATACTTATTCGTTTCCACACCTTAAACTCTGTGTATCAATCTGAAGTCAATGGGATGATAAGTTTGGCCTCTATAGTGTCACAAGGTTTTTTGAAGTGATCAAGGGAGATAACTCTGGAAGTAATTATTTGAAATCGCTGAAAATTAATAGGCTTCTTCGTCTCATGACCTTAAAGCCCCAATAACACTCTTGTAACTAAATAATATGTCCCAATCTTCATTCTGGTCAACAAATTGTATTATTTTACAATATTCCAATTAATTGATGATATAAATTTCATCTTAACACACCTAATTTAAAAAATTGGAAAAATTCAACTAATTGATTTGAAAAGTCTAACGTAAACCTTTTCAAATGTGACTTTGATTTAAAATATTTTCGAACCCTTTAAACATATATAAATTTAAAGTCAATCGGATATTAACTTTGGCCTCTAGAGCGTCCACAAGATTTCTTGAAGTGATCAAGGGCCATAACTCTGGTAGTTATTATCGGAAATCGTTGAAAAACAATAGGCTTCTTCGTCTCATGACCTTAAACACTGTGTATAAATTTAAAGTCAATCGGATATTAACTTTAGCCTCCAGAGCGTCCACAAGCAATTGTGGACGCCGGACCGCCGGACGGACGGACGGGATGACGACAATATACGACCACATTTCAATGTGGGAGTATAAAAAGGAGATACATTGAACATACTATGCCCTATTGTGTTTGTTTACAAGTCCGTAAATGTCGATTTTTCACTATGTTTCATATTCACTTCAAAACGGCGACCATCAGTTGACCTAAATCAAAATTCTACTCTGAACAATTTTTATCCATTCCATCAAGGATTCAGAAAATATAACTAACGTGTCTGTAAGTACAATATCGCAAAAGTTTTATTGCACTTTATGTTTCAAGATGGTGGCACTTCCGGTTCGATCGACAAACTCCATATTTAGTGTACAAATCAGTAATTACTTATCTAGTATCAAAAAAAAAAATCAGGTCATTCTGACCTATATTTCGACGAATTTTTTGAAAAATTTGACCCTTAATTTCACCAAGGGGAGATAATTTAGAAAATTTCTGAAGACATCATTGAAGTCGCATTGGCAAGTTCTACTTACATTCTAAATTTCATGAAAATCGCAAAACTATTAAAGAAGTTGTCAAATTGGTCTAAACTTCCGGTTCGAAATCACAGTGACGAATTTTCGAAATTCGAAAGTGTGAAACTGCTGATGAAAATGATTTTTTTCAAGGTATTCAAATAAAAAAGATTTAGTAAAATCGGTCAAAAAACAAAGTTACAACTATGCATTGTCCATTTTGTCGTTCGTAAATTTCGGATTCGTAAAAACAACCACCACCAATTTTTGGGGGGATAGGTAAAAGTTTCATAAAGATACTGTGGTTAGATTCTGAGAAATCCGATTTGTGGATAAAACACAAAAAAAAAATAACAATAATAATCTTAACAGAAACAATACGCTTTCATATGTAATATGAAAGCTTAATAATAAGAAGAAATTTAACAAAAACAATAGTGTTTCACACAAGCTACGCAGTGTGAAACCCTAATAATAATTTTAACAAAATCTAATAGTGTTTCACACAAGCTACGCAGTGTGAAACCCTAATAATTTTAACAAAAACAATAGTGTTTCACACAAGCTACGCAGTGTGAAACCCTAATTAGATGGGTAGACGTGATATAGAGCGAAATAGCAGAAGAGCAGACATGTCCCTGAGCCTCGATCTGGACAGAACCAGGAACCCAGATGTTTACATTCTGAATAGATGCACCAGCTCCGGACATCAATCGTTACTATTTTTAGATTGTGACGGAATTTGAAAACATGAGAAATTGATAGATTTATCAATGTCAGATTTTGTTCTCTTTATTCTCCTCGATGACAAGTCTTATTCGCTTCCGTTTTCGCAAAAAACATTCCCTCTGAGTAGTTACGAAAAGTTTTGGAATGCATTTTATCTAAGTCAACATTATGTGTTGTTACAGCCAAAATAAGATGGAAATGAGTAATAAATACAGAATTGATCGGTGTAAGACAAACTTTATGCCAAATTTTACCAATGTGAGTGGACTTATTGTAGGCGTAGTCTAAGCCATCAACATCAACTGGCTTAAGACACTAATGTCGAGAGTTACGTTGTCGTCTCGTTAGATATTTTGTTACAGCCAAAATAAGATGGAAATGAGTAATAAATACAGAATTGATCGGTGTAAGACAAACTTTATGCCAAATTCTACCAAATTTTACCAATGTGAGTGGACTAAGTTATTGTAGTGTAAGCCATCAACACTTAGACACTATCACTATACAAAATGTCAAGCATTACGTTGTTGTCTCGGATGGAAAATGAGAAAAAAACATTGCAGTGTCATCCCAATTCAACATTTAATCATTATAGAACAATTTTATCCAAATAATTCAAACATACACCAAAGTTTTGTTGAAAATACGAAGCCTTACCCAACAGGTACTATTTTTCGGGTGTTAGGGTGTTTTAGGCTCCATCCAAATTGTGAGGGCTTAAAACTTTTTGGGGGGATAAAATAATATATAATTTCCATGCAGGTATTTCATATTGTCTTTTCTGTCTCCCCAACCATATATCAATTAGGAACGATAACAAAAACTTAACAAATATACATATATTTTTATTTACAACATGTACAACTAAGTTGATTGTTATGTTTTGTCCCTTTACTGTGCAAAGAGTCGTATGTCCTTATTAGGAATGACATTCCTTTTACGGATTATTCGACCTATTATACGTTGCCTTTCTCTGAAGAACAAGACCGTTGTTTGATCTAATTCCTGATATGATCTAGCAGTTTTCAAACTCACAACTTTTAAATTACCTGTTTTAAGTCTCAAAATAGTGGAATATTTCTTTCGCTGAGTCTATTCAAATTCAACTTTTCAACAAATGGACCACACCTGTTAAAACTGGTTGATGCTATATCGCACCAAGCGAAATACCAAAAAGGGGGTGGGGAGCTACCAATAGCTAGCTGAGCAGAAATTACGGATCTGGGTATCGCACCAAGCGAAATACCAAAAAGGGGAGGAGCTACCAATAGCTAGCTGAGCAGAAATTACTGATCTCGGACACTCGGCAAACCTCAGCAAGTAGCCTACATCAGTTCTATGCCTACATCTTAATCTCTATTATCCAAACACATACATGTATTCTACGAATATCGCCACAGATCACTAATTATTTCCCCATTGACTTTAATGTTAAACATGCATTATGCAAGAGCAAAATATGCCTATTAGGTCTTTCTTTAGGCCTGAAATGTTATAAAAACTTTTGATTAGACATTAATTAACTTATTCAGACCATAATCAACTCTCGATGTCGAAGTTAGCATGAGATTTGTTCGATTCGCTGAAATATTTTCCGATCGTGATTTACTACTACAAGTGGATAACCGAGACTACCGGTTTTGTCTTACCGACTTTAGAAATGATGACCGAGGCTAAGCGGAAATTTCAATCGCTTTGTACCGGTACTGCTATTAGTTGATCAATTTGACTGAAATTTTCAGCAAATTGCCTTTATATTAGCTAGTTTTTAACTATTGTAGTGAGAACTGCCAACTCGTTATCTAATCTCTCATAATGTATCTTTAATTCTCGTTTCTTTAGACCGGCTGTAACTTTTTCCCAAATATTCGTTGGGTAGAACTCTTTCTGCCACTGCTGGAGCAATATGTGGCAAACTCTTGTCCAAAAGCACGTATGAGGTTCACCATGAAAAACTTGAGATACACAAGCTGGAAGTAGAGACAACAAAACAAGCAATTTTCGGCTCTCCCCGAGTGTTAAACTGTATGATAAACGTGATGACTTTGACTTTCCGATTGTTAACTTTCCATTTATTAGTAGTAACATTCCTGTATCACCAGCTTATGGAGTGTTTGTGTCTCAGCTAAATCGTTACGCGAGAGCTTGTTCTTTTTATTCTGATTTTTTAAGTAGATCGAGACATCTGTTAACTATTCAAAAAAAGTAGGGGATATTTGATTTTTAAGTGTTATTAAAGTCACCTAATGAAACTGACGAAGAAACAAATGACAAAATGAAATGAAGTT
The DNA here is from genome assembly GCA_963678685.1 of Patella ulyssiponensis. Taxonomy (NCBI): domain Eukaryota; kingdom Metazoa; phylum Mollusca; class Gastropoda; family Patellidae; genus Patella; species Patella ulyssiponensis. Next base: position 57,223,386 of record OY783228.1, on the reverse strand, counting down.
CACATTCATCGATTTATTCCAAATGATCGTTAGACTGACCATTATAAGGGTAAAATGATACCCGGGGTCAAACAGCAAAGTTACCACAGCATCACAACAAAGTCAGTAACGGGTAAATCCTCCTCTGTTTGCCAAACAAGCATTGATCCGACGTGGCATACTCCTAATGAGACGTCTAAGGTCATTTTGGTCCAGATTGTCCCATTCCTGTTGCAACGCAGCAGCAAGTTCTTGGACATTGGCAGGACGTTGTTGACATTGACGTAACCTCTGTCCAAGCATGTCCCAGACATGCTCGATGGGGGAGAGGTCGGGACTCAGTGCTGGCCAAGGTAATGTGGTGATGTTCTGTTGTTGGAGGTAACCTGTAACGATCCTGGCCCTGTGACATCTTGCGTTGTCATCCTGGAAGATTAAACGGCGGCCATGACGTCGTGCGAACGACACAACATGGACTGCCAAGATGTTGTCCCGGTAGTACTGGCCTGTAACACGCCCTGCAACAACATGTAAAGCCGTTCTTCCAGCAACAGTGATGCCTACCCACACCATAACAGAACCACCCCCAAATCGATCATGTCTGATGACGTTAACGTCTTGGAAGCGCTCGTTTCGACGACGCCACACCCTCCTACGTCCGTCCAAAAAATCAACAGTGAACCTTGACTCATCTGAAAACATCACATTGCTCCAGCGTCGATTATCCCAGTGTTGACGATCCCTACACCAACGACGTCTTACCTGAATGTGATGATCTCTCAAACAAGGGATCACGCGAGGACGTCGGGCGCGAAGGTGACCCCTATGCAGTCGATTCCGAATCGTCTGGCCACTCACTCTCACACTAGTGTCTGTTTGAAGACGAGCGCTGATCTGATTTGCTGTGATGACACGATTTCTCAAGGCCAAGGTACGGATAAATCGATCCTGGGCTTGAGTTGTCGCCCTTGGTCGACCTGAGCGTGGTCTGTCCTGTACAGATTGTGTATCACGGTATCTGGACCATAGCCTGCTTATGACAGACTGAGAAACATTCATCGTCCGCGCCACAACCGCCTGTGTTGTGCCGATCTGTAGCATGCCAAGTGCACGTAACCTTTCATTTTGGGTAAGCCGACGCATATCAAAATTTGTTTTCTGGTCACTAAAACAATTAAACTGATGTTTCCACCCTGGAATTCAATGCCACAATGACTGTAACATTCAAAGTCAGAGTCGTGCAAATCTTGGGTTGGACCCCCATGATGATCCCAAGCATCACCTGCATTCCATGCGGTAGCTATTGGTGCGTTTGGGCGTCACATGTAACTGGAAATGTTTCTTCTGTTAGGTTCTATAGTGACTTTTTTCGTAGTCATTTGCATATTTTAGTATTATGCCCCCAAAATCAAATATCCCCTACTTTTTTTGAATAGTATATAACATGTCTCTCTCAGCTATTATTCTAGATATATTTAATTGACGCGTATACTATTTACTATCTCTCTGATTATGTCCACTACATCTTTAACACTGTTCATCACGTGCATTTTGCATACCGACAGTCCATTGGCCAATCACGCTATTTTACCGAGATTTCGACTAATAGTTTGGATGCAGCTATGGCGGGTGTGGCGCCAGGCAGGGTAAGCTTACTCTTCCGGACACCTGAACATAGGCGTACGAGGCGGGGGAGGGGGCGGGGGAGGGCACTGGCCCCCCCCCCAAATATTTTCATGAAAAAAAAATAGAAATCTGAAAAGTCATTAGCCGAGGAGTTTTTGAAAATGGGGTGGGGTAGGGATATGGCCTTGTCGGGGAAGGCTATGGTCTTGTCGGGAATGAATGCTCAGTTTGTCGGGAAGCGTCGCGCCGTCTGTCGGGTTTGGAATATTTTTAATAATATGGAAGCGGAAAGAAAGCAGTCCAGTCAATGATGAACACGTTAACCATCTGAATAGAACTAGCACGTACACATGGCCTTTCTCAGTTCTTGAGTACGGTACTGTGTTAGTAATAATCGTTTGACTTGTTCTTCTTTTGGTTTAATATAGTGCACTAGATGTAAATAAACTTGAACTAAAATGGTCATTCATATATTAAAAGTATATAAATTTTACAAGTTCAAAAAGTCTTCTATCTTGATTCTAGATCTATCTATCTTAGATATGGATAAAAAATGTGAACTGTCATATAATGAAAAACGTGGCAAAAGTAAATCGTAATACGGAATATATAGATTGTAAATCTGAACTCTTTTAAAATGGTCATTCATATATTAAAAGTAGATAAAGTATATACAAGTCTTCTATGCATCTGAGATCTGGATAAAAAATGTGAAGTCTCATAAAATGAAAAATGTGGCAAAAGTAAATCGTTCGACTTGTTCTTGTTTTCGTAGTAATAGAGCTTATTTTAAACATGACTTTTTACCAGTTTTTATGCTGCAACTGACATAATTTACTACCCACTCCAAATTACTAGAAAGTATTCGAAAAGCCTGGAAATCGCGTCTACGGCCGCTTGGTTTTCAAAATTTTCTGGGGGAGGCCCCCATACTATACTAGAATCAGGACTGGGATAACCGTGGCACGCTCACCTTGTATTGGTCCTATACAAACGGAACGTGGTACGCGACATAGGTACAAAAAAACGTGATATAATAGAATCCGAGACTGAGATAAACGTACCACGCTCTCCTTACTGGTCTATACAAACGGAGCGTTAAAGCCCCAATAACACTCTTGTTGTAATTGAATAATATGTCCTAATCTTTATTCTGGTCAACAAATTGTATTATTTTACAATATTCAAATAAATTGATTATACAAATTTCATCGTAACACACCTAATTTAAAAAATTGGAAACATTCAACTACATCATTTGAAAAGGTTAACGTAAACCTTTTCAAATGTGACTTGGATTTTAAAATATTTTCGAACCCTCTGGACAAGTGAAATATGATGTAATGGATAATTTACACAACAGGTAGGACACATAAACATCTGGTACTTAGAATAAGACTATTATTTATTTTCTAGAGCTGCCAAGCCAGCAAGAGTGTTATTGTCCCTTTAATGCTGTAGCCTACCGTGATGATGTCTTGCAACCAATTGTTCCTCCGATGTTTCGAGCGCACCCACAACTTCAGCACTTCCAACAGGATAATGCACGTCTGCATACCACCCGTGTCAGTATGGACTACCTGGCTGCTAACAACATGAATGTCTTGGACTGGCCAACCATGTCTCTGGACATGGCACCGATAGGACATGTCTGGGATAATTGGACGCCATCTGATCGGAGACCACAGATGCACACAATTGCTGCTTTCGAAGCTGCTCTTGTCCAAGAATGGAACCATTTGCCCCAGGCCTTCTTTCAAACATTGGTTAATTCCACGCGACGTCGCTGCAAAGCGTGCGTAAGAGCCCATGGGGTCACGTTATCATACCTAGGATACCAATCTCACACACGAAATCGTAGATTAATTCAAAGATCTCGTGTTTGTTTACGTTGGAGTAAAGTAAATTTGGAACACTGAGGGCCGTGTTAAGGGAACTAAGTTTATCCGCGAGAGGCTTTCTTTCGGCTGCGAGGCGATCACAGTCTACTAGGAATAGGCTGGAGACATGTCCGTGCCGCAGCTGCACCTTACAGGCTTAAATGTACGGTGTCTGAGCGTCTCTTTCACCTTCAGCTTTGTTATTAACTGGCATATTTTTCTGCTGGGATGATTTACAGATAACTTAGCGTTTAAGGACTCATCGGATTTAAATCTGTATGTATCGAGTTCTACAAGGGAATTTTCCCATTCAGAGCTGACGCGTAACCCGGCCATACTTTTGAATTCGTACAAGATGTAACGGAGGTCGACACTCGGTTCTTCCAGTTGTGACCCTTTTAGGGTGAACCTGTCTGTCTCTTCGTTCCCCCTTAGGTTGATATGCGAAGGGACCCATGTCAATACTACCTGGCTGCCTTTTGCCAGCGACTTTTCGTACGCTAGGTAGATTCCAGGCTAGGCCTACTTAGCGAGTCGCTGAGGACAACAAAGTTTGATTTCCTCTGGCAGGATATCCACACTACGGCTTCTTTGATCGTATACATTTCCGACGTGTACGCGGAGCACATGTTTGGCAGTCTATTTGCTGCCTGTGACTCCTTCCCCGGGATTTAAATCCCGAAGCCCGTCGTACCATTTTCGAGTTTGTGCGATCCTTCCGTGTAGAGGTGAGTCCAATTAGACCAGTTATCCTCGATGTGAGCTAAAGAAAGATGTTTGGCCGCCAGTGGGTTGTTACCTTGGTCTACCCTCAGAACGAGGGAGGTATCTACCGGGGGTACTGGAAGGGTCCAGGGGGCCCGAATCGGAACTTCTACACTATTTATGGTGAGATTATCGAGACCGTAGTCTTTAATCATTTCGCCGATGCCTGGCCGTACGTCTTCCGTGTGTTGTCCTTGACATTTCTGAACCTCGAGATTTCGTGTAAGGCAGGACATCCTTTACCCAATCGGCATAGTTTGGCCCAATGACCCAAGGTCAGTTTCTTCCTGCGTAGTGACAGAGGGGGTTCACCTACCTCTTGTAATAACAACTCGTGCTTGACACCAACTATGTCGCATCCGGTAGCAATACAAAGTGCTTTGTATTGTATGGTGTCTAATTTCCTTAGTGTGACGAGTCTTGCATTTAAGAATGCCATGCATCCGTATTCTAGTACATGACGTATTAGAGAACGGTAAATCATCACGAGGGCAACCCTGTTCGCACCCAATTCATGACCCGTAACTTGGTTTCGTCTTTGAAGAGAGGTTGAAGAGGTCAAGGACAACTTCACTGGCGCTATCAGGCAGGTTTTTTAACACTGAGTACTTGACCCGATCCGGCCTTGAGGCACTGTCCTTCTTAGAGGACAGGGCTTTTATATACTCTTTCAGGGAAAAGGGAACATTCAGAGCTGATTGTCCCACATGTTCTCCGACTTCCGGCTTAAACTTTTCTTTTTTTGGATCAAAGTCATTTTTCCTCATGCTAAATTCGGGGGTTAGGTTGCTATTGCTGCTGGTTTTAGCCAGAAGTTCGGCCTTTTCAACACAGTTCTGGGCCACTCCTGCTCTGTAACATAGAGTCGGTGGGCATGCCGTCCTAACCTTACCATTCATAGCTTTAACCTTCTGCCACACTTCTTTGGAGTTTGAATTTTCATTCGGTGACTCACAGTAGGCGTGCCACTGTTGGGTTTGACATTGCTTGATGACGTCTCTTGTCGCATACTTTGCCTGTAGGTATGCGGACCACGAGGATATGGAAGGGTATCGCTGCCAATATTAAATGCTATGCTACAATGTCTTTTCCGTTGATTATATGTAAAAAGTACAATGTACAAAGTCACAATACCGGTAATGATAAAGTCAAAATACCTCTAAAGCCAAAGTTAAATGTAAAACGACAAATGTAATGTGTCAAATGACAAATGTTTTAATGCAAAATGCTGTTCTTTGACATTTCTACATTTCTCTCATTACAAATCACACTTGCGCTCTGCCACATCCCATTTGTCATTCACGCTTTCTTTTTATCAACTTGCGCATAACATCTTCTTAAATATGCAAATATAGTATACCACGTGACTTATTAACATAAATACGGAAAAGACCGATCTTTCTTTAAATAAAAATATGAATAATTGTTCCAAAGGAAAGATAACTCAGTTAACGCGCCAGTAGTTGTTTTTCTTTTTAAATTATTTATATATGTTTGTGCTGGTAAAAGAAAAATATAACTTTTTGTTGAATCTAAAAAATGGGCATCCTGACCAATTTCTTCCCCGAATTAGTAAACATTTATTGATGTTTGTGAAAGGTTTAAAGTAGCTAAGTCTCTAACGCAATATCATCCAAAATCTTCAACATTGAAAACACGAATTATTCGTCAGTTTAAATCAACAATTGATGCTGTGATCTTACCGGAAAAAGATGGACTTCTGATATCCAATATTTAAGACACAATAAACATTTTACCACTGGTACACGAATCGTGTACCATAAAGCGTTTCAAACCAAGTTCTAGCAAGAGTCTCGAGGAAAGAGGCTAGAAACAAATCAAACGGCGTGTGTAGACTGGAATAACCAGACGCTAGAAATTTGCATTCGATTGAGACTGCTGACTTATTTCGCCGAACATAACTGATTTGAAATAAGAGTAAAAACGGAAACCATTGAATTTAAATCAGTTTATATACATTCATGTTACATTATTATATGCGTTGCGACTCTCTTATGTCAACTTCTAGGTCCCAAATCAAATGTTAGCGATTTAGCTCCTTTAAACTGATTGCAATTTTGAAAGACAATTAATGACACTAAACAAGAACAGGATAATGAAAGGACGGAGAAGCCAGGGAATTTTTTCATCCGTTGTGATTGTCATAATATAGATCTCGGCAATATTTACTTATTAGGCCTATACATGTATTAATTTTTCACTTACCTGTGTTATAATGTATAATAATCAATAATTATATTATAAATGTATGAATATATATGATCTGTATGTCCATAGTGGCCATGGGCGTCACACATGGAGGGGTCCGGGGGGGTCGGACCCCCCCAATTGTTTTCCTGGGGGGGTCTGAATATACTTGGACCCCCCCCCCCCAAAATTTGACAAAATAAAGTGCCCGAAATCTAATAAAACACTAATTTTAGGACTGGAATAGCAGTAAAACGCGTTTGCGGCCATCAAATATTCCAAAATTTTCTTGAAGGGTCCATACAAGGTCAGCGAAGAAAACTGGTCGCAGCCCGTAAACCTCCTTCGGGCATTTCTAGTTTTGCTTCCCTAACTGTCATCGAGTCCTAATAAAACACTTATTTCACTTTTCTTTTAATTGAATACCACGAATTTGTACTGAGTTGACTATTGATTAAAACATTTTGTCTGGGGCCACTCTACTTTGTGCGACATTTTTTGGGCATCGATTATTACTGAATGCAACTGCAACAGTGTGATTGGATGGTTGGAATTCAGAGTGGGATTTCGGTTACAAAACCATTGGATACTTTTGGAGTTGCTCACACAGGCTAGAATAGCAGAAAACGCATTTGCGGTGGTTAAATTTTCAAATTTTTCTCCGGGAGAGTGAGGCTCCCATAGCCCACGACGATTGATTGGTTGTTTGGAATTCTGGGCAGCCAGGTAGGCTATATTGGACCAAATCGAAGTTGCTGAATTCACCGGCTACCGGCTGGTATAGCAGGAACACGCGTTTGTGGCAGTTAAATTCTCAAAATTTTCTCCCAAACGTCCCGTCTTCGTGGGTGTAAACGATTGATTGGAATTCGAGTCAGCAAGCCTCCTTAATTAGGCTATATTAGACCACTTTGAAATTGCTTTGTTCATGGGCTGAAATAGCAGAAAAAACTGTTTGCAGCCGTCAAATATTCCAAAATTTTCTTAGGTGGGGGTAAGCCACGCTTCTTCGCCTCTCGGGGAAGACCGGTGTCGCTGTCTGTAAACATGATAAACGTTGTATTGGTGTGATGTTTTAGTTTAACCCCGTAAAATATGCCAAACAATGTTTACGCAGAGGACTGAGACTTTAAACAAAATTTATGGGGGTACCCCCCCCCCCCCCCCAAATTGTGGACCCCCCCAATATATATTTCACGGCCACGCCCCTGATAGTGGCACAGCCGTAGTACTGTATTTTGTCTTTGGCCTACTTCATTTTATATAATCTTACGAAAACAAAAATTTAGAAAGTGGAATAATGATAAGAGATTCTACGCGCATGAAACCACTTGGGCTTACGGATCGACCTGTTTTGGCCGAGAAGGTTTCCCTTAGTGCGGGACAAACAACTGAGGTCAACTTAATTGTTAGCTAAATAAGAACCCATGAATGGCATGAAGTCAACTGAAGAATGGCAGAAAGGGGAGAAATAATTCATATTCTTATTTCAAGAAAGATCGGACGTTTCCGTAAATATGTTAATAAGTCACATGGCATACTATATTTGCATATTTAAGAAGATGCTATGCGCAAGTTGATGAAAAGAAAGCGTGAATGACAAGTGAGATGTTGCAGAGCGCAAATGTGATTTGTAATGAGAGAAATGTAAAATGTAGAAATGTCAAAGAACAGAATTCTGCATTAAAACATTTGTCATTTGACACATTACATTTGTCGTTTTACATTTAACTTTGGCCTTAGAGGTATTTTGACTTTATCATTACCGGTATTGTGACTTTGTACATTGTACTTTTTACATATAATCAATGGAAAATACATTTTAGCAGAGCATTTAATATTGGCAGCGATACCCTTCCATACGAGGATGGGTATAGGTCGCGCTGGCATACGTTCTCGTATTGCGACTTATTATACATTATTTTATTATACATACATGCACACTTCTATAGCGCTGCTTCCACAACAGTGTTCAGAAGGTTTTCATTGCATCAGTTGAGATATATTTTTTAATTTTACTAATGTTGCGGAGATTAAAATAGCCAGTTTTACAAATACTGTTAATGTGCGTTTCCATAGACATCTGACAATCAAAAATTACGCCAATATTTCTGGCTGATTTAGAAGGAGTTATATAATTCTGACCAACTTGCACAGGCGTATCACTTAATTTATTTAAATTTGTGTTAGATCCAATAATTAAATACTCAGTTTTATCATCATTGAGCTTTAAAAAGTTGTTGGACATCCACATTTTAATATCTGATATACAATTTTGCGTATTGAGTTTAGAATAGCTAAAATAACTTTGTGACGGTTTAAAAGAGATATAAAGTTGGGTGTCGTCAGCATATAAATGGAAAGATAAACCATGTTTTCTAACAATATTCCCAAGGGGTTTAGTATATAGGCTGAAAAGAATGGGACCAAGGACGGAACCTTGGGGTACCCCAGATGTCAAGGTCCGAGGAGCAGAGAACATACCATTCACAACAACACATTGTGACCTTCCTTTGATATATGATTCCAAAAGCTTTAGTGCGTTTCCTGAAATTCCAAATTCCAGGCGCGGATCCAGGATTTTTTGCAGAGGGGGGTCTAGGTTTGATAATTTCTTAACTAATTGCGCTCAACCAGAAAAATTTGGTAAATTAGATTCAATTTGGTGCATTCTGACGTATTTCCGGAAGGTAAATTCCAAAATTACAGGTCTAAAAATCGCCAATAAAATCGCATAGATTTAAGTTTCAAATTTTCAAGCCCGAGCGGGGGGGGGGGTCCGGACCCCCTGGACCCCCCCTCTGGATCCGCGCCTGAATTCTGATTCCAATCTGTGAAGCAGTATATCATGATCTACAGTATCGAATGCGGCAGACAGATCTAGAAGCACTAATAAAACACAATCACGATTGTCTAGACTGAGGTTTATGTCATTATGAACACGAACTAGAGCGGTTTCGGTGCTGTGGAACTTACGATAGGCACTTTGTAGTTGCTCCATAAGATTGTTATCACAGACATGATTTATAATTTGACTAGCGATTACCCTTTCCAATGTTTTTGAAAGGAAGCTTAAGTTAGACACTGGGCGATAGTTTTTCTCAAGGTTGGGGTCTAAATTCGATTTTTTTATTAATGGAAATACAATGGCCGATGTAAATACATCTGGAACAGTATTTTCAGCAACTGCACTATTGATGATATTTGTCATCACAGGCAAGATGTCCGGAAGGCACTTTTTCAAGAATGGTGTTGGAATAGGATCCAGAACACACGATTTAGAAGCTGCTTGGATTACAATTTTCGATAATTCTGATTCGGAAACACAAGAAAAATTACAGAGAGTTGGTGGTAGGCAAGGATACATGCCAAAGGCGTCCTTACCACTGCTTGCAACAAGATCATCTCTAATCTTGGTAATTTTCTTTGTGAAATATAGTGAAAAACGTTCAGGCAGTTGTTCAGCAGTCACATCATTGGGTAATTTAATAACATTATGATCAGGATCTAATAGGGATTTTGTGATCTGGAACAGTTCCTTTTCCTTATTTTGACTATTATCAATTTTATTTGAATAAAATGCCTTTTTAGCTTCATGAATAAGATTATTCACTGTAATTTGTTGATTTTTATAGATTTGTTTATGTACTGTAAGTTTTGTTTTACGCCATATACGTTCAGCTTTATTGCGTGCCCTCTTTGCTTCTAGAATCCCATTGTTAAACCAGGCAGAGTTCGATCTTAATTTAAAGATCTTAGTTTTTTCAGGGACTAATTTATCTAGAGTTTTATTGTTTTGCTTTTGCATTAACATCAGGAAGGAGATTAATATCGGAAAACTTTGTCGTATCAAGTTCCTTTATGAAAACATCCTCATGTAGACTTTTCAATTTTCTAAAAGTTATAGATTTTGTTGAACATTTAGGTCTCGGGATAGATAGCTGAAATTTAATAGGGAAATGATCAGAAATGATTTCATCCTCAATTTTAAAATTATCCAATAAGATCGAGGCATCCGCTCGTGTGATCACCAAATCCAGTATATGACCGCGATTGTGGGTAGGTGTATTGATGTGTTGTTTAAGCGAATGTCTATCTAGTAAGTCTCTAAAGCGAGAAGCCGATAAATTAGACTTTTGATCAATATGAAAATTAAAATCTCCCAGTGTCAGAAGGTTGTTATTTGTTAAGGTAACTTGATGAAGAAAGGGTGCAAATTCCTCGAAAAACTGTTGATCAGATTTAGTGGGTGAACGATAAATAATCAGACAGCGAATTGTCTTACTTGAGTAGAATAAGTTGACATCTAAATATTCAAAACTGTTAAACTTTTCACAGGGTAGTTTAGAAGCAACTATGCTTGATTTATAGATGATAGCGACTCCCCCACCCCTCTTTCCTCTCGTTACATGACTGAATGAATAACCTGGTGGTACAAGTTCACATATTGCAGCTGAATCGGAGTTATCGGACAGCCAAGTCTCAGTTAGTGCCAAAACATCTAAATTATTGTCGCATATAAAAGTATGAATCTCAAGTGTTTTGTTTCTTACAGATCTACAATTCAATAAACAGAAACTTGATTTTATATCTTCACCAGTTACATCATCACTATCAACTGTCTTTATTTTGACAAGATTCGATGGATTTGATTTCCGATGTTTTGATGACGCGGGAATATAATTATTACGCTTAGTCTTTGGCTTTCTTCTAGTTGGTTTGTGTTGTAAGATAGTTTGAACTGATAATTTAATGTCTTGATAAATCTTATTACTGTCATTAAGAGAGACTGTATCTTTGAGTTGTAGAAGTTGACATCTACTGTATTTGATCACATTTAATGAACTGTGCTCAAGTGAGTTCATTATACAGGTGTACAAAACTACTATTAGGCTGATAATTATACAAACCAGGACTGTCATGCTTCATTGATTACTATTGTTTCCTAGCAGAAATGTCATTTAAAAGTTTGTAAAATCAAAATCACTTTTTTCAATGATACTTATCTCTGTATAATCTGTGTATATAGATCTATTTGTATGCAAAGATACAACTTCATTCAAAGCTAATTACTTATAAAATGCACAAAAAACTACAGAGCTCTTGAGGAGCAGTCAGTCACGCTCACTCATATCAAGAATGGGACCACCAAGGCGTTCGAGACTTTTCAGATTTACCGCTGGAGATGGGGATAGAGGCCTCAGCTGCCTCTATCATGACATGGCGTTGGTAACATTCGTGGCATACTTTTCACCATCATCTGTTGCCAGTTCCTCTTCCTGCCACTCTCGACAAAGTAGATTGAAATGGCCCCAAGTTGGCCTTTGCCATTCTCCATGTTTTTTGTCAATATTGTCTCGGTAAGGCGACTTGTCCAGAGTGATCGTGATCGCAATATGATCACTTCCGAACGTGCCATCATTCCCTGTGGTCCAGTCGCAATAACTGATAATTGTACGTGTTGCCAGCGTCAGATCTATGTGAGATGGTTCACAATCCGGTTTAAAGCATGTTGGACCACCGTCATTCAGGGCGCAGAGATCATTTTCTTTCATAAAGCTGTTCAATACTTCGCCCCTACGATGGGGTCTTTTGGAGCCCCACAGAGCGTGGTGTGCGTTAAAGTTCCCACAGATCAGAATACCCGCGTATTTGATCTGATCGTACAGGTACTGGTAACCGTTATCTACTTTCCTATTAGGGGGAGAGTAAATATTAATTACAGCTAATTTCGACCCATCTGACATATGGATTACTGCGCCCTGTCCTTCCAACTTTTTTACATTTAGCGGTATACCGCGCCCTCTCTAATGTAAATTGCTAAACCGCCAAGTCGATTTGACCTTAAGCAGGTGTACCCGTTAAGTTTAACGTCGCCGTTATTTGGTCTCAGTTTTGTTTCTTGTAAATACAAGACATCATAGGAGCCCTGCTAAGATGGTGGCGTAGTTCGGCAGCCCTGGTCCAAATGCTATTTAGATTTAGTTGGAGTACCGTTAGTTTACCCTCCATTTGAGAGCTGAAGAGATGCACTTGGTTGCTCCAATGGTCTAAGATTAGCAGTCCACACCCTGGATTTTAACAATGGTCTCAACATGTTGAGGTTTGTTCGTTGGGATGACCCCCTTGGGGGATGACGTTACCGTCATTTGGAACCGCTTTCGGGCCAGTTCCAATCGATCCAAATCGTTAGTACTCCGACTCCGGCATCAGGGTGCTTTCCTGGGTGTCTTGTCTATTGGGGATTCGGCCGAAGCGGAGTCGCCCTCATCCTCAGAAGTCATTTTGCGTTTGAGAGGCGTGGGCCTACTCATGGACTTTTTCGAACCAGTTAGGTTCTGTACATAGCGTGCCATGGTTTGAGACGTGGCAGCTATTAGGTCTTTCTCATTTGTGTCCTCTTTCGCGTTCAAGACCAACTGCGTGCAAAAATGCACAAAGCCCTTCTCGCTCTTGAACTGTGGGACGAATCCACCCACAGCTTTAGGGACTTTGGTGGTTACCGGGGGTGCCAGTGGCACCTGTCCTGTTTCCAGGGTAGGCGGTGGAGGTGTTTTCCCTACTTTGTCCGGGCGGACGAGGTCGGGGTTGCAAGTTCCGGCTGTGGGGCCATTTGAGGGGCAGGGGCCTGCACCCTCTTCGTCCTCTTGCAACGGTGCTTCGTAGGCTTTACCGTTTTATTCGTCTCGAGGTCGAGCTGACCTCTGACCTTCACTTCTGCCTCCTGGTAACCTATTCCCTCTTTGGCTTGGATCCTGAGCGTACGGTTCGCTAGGATGATTTTAGGGCATTGTTTGGAACTTGCCATGTGGTCACCCTGGCAATTCCTGCATTTTATGTTCGATCCCGTGCACACCGAGCTCTTGTGGTCCTTCCCGCAGCGACCACAAGCGACCTTGGAGGAACCGAACTTCTCCGTATGACCTAGTTTCTGACAGTTTTTTACACTGCCGAATTTTTTGTACATACGGGTGTGTTTGTCTACGCTGTCAATTTGGTTGGGAGATTTGCCCTTCGGGTTTGCTACCTTCTTTGACCTTAAATCTATGAGTCTCCTCCACCTCATAGACTCTAAGTTTCAAATCTTCGGTAATCTCTTCGGCGCTATATTCGGAAGGGATTCCGTGTACCACACACCTGCCAGATCTGAGGGAGTGTGGTAGGGAAACAGACACTAGACACTTTCATACCCATGAGAGTATCAAAGGAACGAACCCGTTCTCGGTCTACCTCGTCTCTGAAAGCTAAGCGGAGCTCTCCTGTTTTCGTTACCGAAGTCGTCGGGAGGCAAGATATTTGCGAGATATCTTTGATCTCCCATCCAATCATTGTAGCCTTCTTACCCAAGAAAGACGATCCATCCATGGCCTTTACTACCAACGGGTGTTGGTAGTGAGCGGGCGGGCTTTTCCGGCGGAAAGCCGCAAGTATCACGGTGCTTTTGAAAGCCTCCGAGAACGACCGAACCTGAGGTATGATAGGTGGGAGGACTCCACCTTCAAGAACCTCTACTCCCTCCATACCGGTGCTCGTGTTAGACATAGCTGTCGGATAGGTGTCACAAGAATAATAAGTTTTGAGAAAAAAAAAGAAAGGAAGGGTTGGGGTCAAGGAGAGTGTCGCGGACTTCAGAGAGAGCACTAAGTTAAACTGTATCAAGATTTGAGTGGACTTTGTAATCTCAGCGCGGACCTCAGGGAGGGCACCTACAGTGGAAGTACAAGAATCAACGTAAGACAAGTACTGAGCGCGGACCTATGAGAGAGCACCCATTCGGTTACAGGTCGGCGGGTCAGGATATGTGTTCAAGTAGTCACGTGACCCTCGCTAGTAAATCTAGGGGGGACCTACAAACACAGAAAATCCACAGCCCGCGAACTATATCTTGAGCAGGATAAGTTTGGGGCCTAGTTTTTGATACCTAATTGAACGGCTCTCTTGTCGCAGTGTTCCAGGGTTTTTCAACTCTACAGATCAGTCGAGTTGAGAAAAATCCAAGATGGCCGACGCGTCCCTGGTGACCTAAATAATGATCAAGTGAGAAGAGCCAACCGTGTTTACTCAACAGTCTGGTCTGGTTCTTTTAACGTCCGCTTCCACAAAAGTGATATCGCAGACTGGAAATAGGAGAGCCGAAGCTACTACCTGTTATTAGAATATGATTTTGAAATCTTTCCATTTGCGGCCTTAGGCCATGGAATAGGGTTAGTGGGAAGGTCTTCCCTTTATTTAATAATAAAATATATCATTTGGTTGATGTTATCTTTGTGTGATTAGTGTTTAGGTGCCAGACCCGTCTTATCGTGGTCTCCCCTTAATCCACTATCCCACTCTGCTGTTTCGAGGAAATAGTGTTTAAATGCCGAGTCCGTCTGATCGTGACCCTCTCTTTCTCCACTATCCTGCTTGTTTGGTAGAAGTCATCTGTGTGAGATTTGTGTTTAGGTGCCAAGCCCGTCTTATCGTGGCCTCCCCTTACTCCACAGTCCCACTTTGTAGATTTTTTTGTCTTTTTAGCGTAGTAGTGTTTAGATGCCGAACCCGTCTGATCGTGACCGCCTCTTACTCCACTATTCTGCTAGTTTGGTATATATCCCATACGTAGTTTAGTGTTTAGATGCCGAGCCCGTCTGACCGTGGCCCCCTCTTACTTCACTATTCTACTTAATCTAACTGTTTTCATTACATCGTTGATTAGTTCGAAGATTTGTAGCTTTAGATCTGGCCTCGGAAAGAGTAGGTTCTTAGTGTTGAGCGGTATGTTGTTTGCCTCCAGCAATCCCACTAGTTCCCTTCTCTCCTCTTTGTATACCTCGCATTCTACCAGGACATGTTTGGTGGTACATTCTTCTCCGCACTCACAGACGATGACTTGTTATTTGTGGTCTCGCTGCCGCTCTTTCGCCCTTAGTTTCGATATAAGTTTGCATATATCTCTTCTAGGGTGATTGAACGCTGTTTTCGTGTAGATCTTGTCATCCAGCCAGAATCTGTATGTGTCAAGTTCAACGAGCTTTATTTCCCTGTTTGAATTGACCTGTCTTCTAACCATACTGTAGATTTCCGAGGTGCTGTAGTCTATGGTGCGGAATGGTGCTGTGTCCTTGAGACCTTCGTTGGCGAGTCGATCTGCCTCTTCGTTTCTTTTAATGTTCACATGTGATGGAATCCACACGAGCTCTAGTTTACTTCCCTTATCTAGCACCCTCTGGTACAGCTGTCTGATTTCCAGTATGACTTCTGGTCTTGAGTCCGAGTTGTCATTCTGGATTGAAATCAGACTGCTCAGAGAGTCGCTTGGGATGACGAATTTACCCGTCTTTTGATGGGAGATCCATGATATGGCATCACGGATGGCCACAATCTCTGCAGTGTACACCGAACAGTTATTGGGCAGTTTCCTGCTTATTCCTTGTTCCCCGTTTGGCAGGTATATTCCAAACGAGCTGGTGCCCCTTTCAGGATTGCGAGAGCCATCTGTGTAAACATGTTCCCAGTCACCAGACGGCCAATTGTCTTCCAGGTGTTCTAGGGATAGAGCACGTGCAGCAATGGGGTTGTTTTTCTTGTCTGTTTTCTTAAGTAGATCTAGATTGACTTGAGGTATCGGGAGTGTCCAAGGGGCAACAACTGGTGAGCCAAGTTCGTTTATCACGAGCTCCTCCAGTCGCAATTCCTTGACTATTTCTCTGATACCATGGCCGAAGCTTTTCTTTCTTGGATCTCTTACATATTTTGTCTTCTTTAGGCTGACGAAAGTTGGTGATCTGTCGCCTAGTTGCGAGATCTTAGCCCAGTATCTCGTAGCTAGTTCATTTCTTCTTAGAGATAGGGGCAACTCTCCGGCTTCCTTTAGTAGTGCTTCTCTCTTAGTCCCAAGCACTACACCAGTCGCAATACACAGAGCTTTGTATTGGATGGTGTCAAGCTTACTTAAGAGTGTTGGCGCGCAATTCATGAAGGCCAAGGAGCCGTAGTCTAATACAGAGCGTATTAAAGCACGATACACCACCATTAGTGTAACTCTATTGGCTCCCCACGAACTGCCCGTTATTTTTCTCATTAAGTTTAGGATTTTAGAGCATCTGTCTACAGTCCAGTTGATGTGCGGTTTCCAGGCCAGCCTTCGGTCAAAGATTACGCCAAGGAACTTGGTTTGGTCTTTAAATTCGATGGTTTTCCCGTTCATACACAGAGTCATTCTGCTTATCCCACTATCTCTGCTCACAAGCATGCCGACCGTTTTTTTCTCTGAGACTTTAAATCCCCAGTCGTTTGCCCATGCCATGAACTTATCTAAGGCCTTCTGCATATTCTCTTGTAGCTCACAGAATCTCGTTCCTTTCCTCCATATTGTACTGTCATCAGCAAAATTTGCCAACTCAGTTCTGGCGTCGAGGTAGGACGATTTCTGTATGTCGTTGATCATGATATTGAAGAGAGTGGGACTGATGACTGATCCCAGAGGCGTGCCATTTTCTAATGTTTGCTCGGCACTCAGGAATCTGCCAACATTCACCTGTATCCTTCTATCGCTCAAAAAGCTTTTAATCCACCGAAACATTATGCCCGTTATACCGATACGCCCCAACTTAAAAAGCACTCCGTCGAACAGGACTAAATCGAAAGCCTTGGTTAGATCTACGAACACGGAAGATAACAGGTGTCCCGAAAGGAGCGTCTGAGACATGACTTGTCGCACCAAGTGGTCCATTGTTGATCGTCCCTTCCTGAACCCGCTCTGATTTTCGTCGATCAGTCGGTTACTCTCCAGATAGAACTGTAATCGGATGTTAACCATTGTCTCCAAGATTTTGCATAGTGTGGATGTCAAGCTTACTGGACGATAGGACTCTGCCTTTGTTCTCTCTTTGCCTGGTTTCAGTAGAGGGGTGACGTTTGCTTTCCGCCATTCTTTAGGTACCTCTCCTGTTAGCCAGGAAGTGTTGAAGAAGTTAAGTTGTATCGTTTTGGCATTCTCGGGTAGATGTTTCAGCATTGAGTACTTTACTTCGTCCTCACCGTCCTTCTTGAGGGAAAGAGCTTTATTTAACTCTTCCTCAGAGAAGGGCAGGTTGATTGGTTCAGCATCCTCATTAGGCTCAATTACTAATGAAGGATGCTGTGAGTAGAAAATTTCCTTTCTCTTTTGGAACTCTGGTGATTGGTTTTCGTCCCTGCTGGCGTCTGCGAATGCTTTTGCTAACAGGTCTGCCTTTTCATTGCCGTTGGTAACGTACTCATCTCCATTTTCAACGTTTGGTATGTTGAATGATCTGCGCTTCCCGTTCATTGCGTTTAGTTTCTTCCAGACGACACCTGTTTGCGTGTTTTTGTTCAACGCATTACAGAATGTCATCCAGTGCCCACTTTGCGCCTTCTGGATGGTGTCTCTTGCAGCGTACTTCAACTTCAGGTAGTTTTGGTGGTTGACTTCGTTGTGGTTGCGTTTCCAAAGGCGAAGTGCCTTCTTTCTTTGGTCAACTGCCTTCTGACATTCTGAGGACGGCCAAGGTTTTCTAATCCTTGGTTTCTTACCAGACGTCTTGGGAATCGAGTCGTTTGCTGCACCTATGATAGCACTCGTGATGTTGGCAGAGTACACGTTGATGTTGGTATCAATGGTGTCTTCTTCCTTCCAATCGAGGCAGCCTACACGGAAGTTGGCCCAATCGGCTTCTTTCATTTTCCAATTGGGTCTTCCGTTATAGACTATCATGATTGTTTCGGCTTGGATGCAGAATTCTATCACCAGATGGTCACTGCCTAGTGTTTCGTCTTCGTGTACTTGCCAGTCGCAGCGGTTTGCCAGACCAAGCGTACATAATGTAAGATCCAGGTGTGAAGGTGGGGCATTTCCTCCTACAAATGCTGGGTTCTCATCATTCAGTACGCATAGGTCGTTCCCTTCTATAATTGAGCATAGGCTAGTCCCCCTGCAGTCATTCCTCGGTGACCCCCACAGAGCGTGCTTAGCGTTGAAATCACCGCAAAGCACAGTTTCGCCCCGTGGAAGCTTGTCGAGAAGTGACTGGAAGTCATCTGGTTTTATTGTGACCCCTGGGGGTGCATAGACATTCACTATTGTCAAATTTGTTTTATTGCTCAATGTGATGGCTATGCCCATTGCTTCTAGAGGGCCCTCCACATCCAGTGAAACAGAAATATAATTTATGTTATCACTGACGTAGATGGCAAGACCGTCACCTTTAGTCGTGTTGCCCGGCCTGTCCCTTCTCTGACAAGTGTAACCGGGTAGGCGGATGTCGTTCTTAGTTGGTAGTAGTTTGGTTTCCTGGAGGCATATTACATCTTTGGGGTTGCGGGTGATGTATTTTCTCAGCTCAGCACATCTGGGGACCAGTCCGTTAACGTTAAGTTGTAGAACCTTTACCTGGCCCGCCATGATGACTGTCCGGATTGATGCCTCTCAATGGTTGTGTTCTATTGATCTACTGGTGTCTCGCTTTCCATAGAAGGTACCTCATTGTTGTTCGCCTTTGGTGTTAACACCGGTAAGCAACTGGGCATATCGCCAGTGCTGTAGTGGCGAACATGAGATATCCTCCTACGTAGAGCGAGGTTTACCTCTTGATCTTTCTTTTCAGCTTCCTCGTCGTCATCTCTAGCTCCTTTCTTGACTGTGTTGATAGAGTTGATTAGAGCGTCTGCGTTGACCATATACGTTCTAAGTTTCCCTAGGAGGCTTGCCATTTTTGTTGTTTGGTCCTCATTTGACACTGCCACCTTCAGGAATTCAATCATGAAACTCATGAAACCACTCTCCGTTTTGAATTTCGGAATGAAGTGAGTTTCATTAGCCTTCGTTTTTTGTTCCTTCTTTTTCTTTGGGTTGGTCATCTTCTTTGGGGTCTTTGTATTTGGTAGTGGTTCTGAGCGGGGAGCCTTGGGTGGTTCTTCCGGCGCCGATGTCGATGGAATTGGCTCCGTAGTTGGTTTATTAACCGGGGCCGTTTTCCTGACTTCTTTTGTCACCCGCTCTTTCTTTTTGAGAATTAGTGCAGCCTCACTGAAGCTCACTTTCTCCTTCCCCTGTATCTTTAGGACAGCCCTAGTGCTCTGTATCCTGGGGCAATCGGGGGAGTTCGCTGCGTGTCCGCCCTTGCAGTTCGAGCATTTTGAATGAATGCCCGCCCCGCACTCGGCCACCGCGTGACTCCCACCGCACTTGGCACACACAGTCTTTCCCTTGCAGTACTTGACTGTGTGACCAAGCTTTTGGCAATTGGAACATTGCCTTACCCTGTTTATGTGGACGTGGGTCCTTCGGGATAGGTATACCTTCAGCGATCTTGAAACGGTATACCTCCGTGACCGCATATCCTCTGTCTTTTAGGTCTTCCAGGATCTCTTCTCCGTCATACTCGGAGGGAATCCCGTGTACCACCACCTTTTCAGTAGTCGAAGGTAGACGTGGTAGAGAGAGGACGTTAAAATAGTCTCTCCAGGAGTTAGTGAGCCGTGACTTCCATTGGCGTATTGAACCATGACTAGTCAAGACCACCTTATAGAAAAAGTGACTAGTGTTATCAAAGAAGATAGCTACACGTTAAAAAATGTAGTGGATTTAATTGTTAATTTAGATGATAGAATGGGGCATATTGAACAAAGACTAGCTAAAATTGATGATATATGCACAATTCTTTCAAACATGTCTGGAAAATTAAATTCCCTGGAGAGTGATGTGAAACGGATTAAAAACAATCAGACTGAAATGGAATCAGAACTGGAGAAATTATCAGTGTCAAACAGTGATCTTCTTAAGATAACATCTGAGGATAAAATTCAAATAGAAAATTTGTCAAAATGTATGAGCAAGGTAATGGAAGAAGATCAAAAAGTATCGAATGCGCTATCAGAGATTCGAGAACAGACAGCTCAACTACAAAATACGATGATAGATTTGCAGTTCAGATCTATGAAATACAATTTAATATTTAATGGATTGAAGGAGTATAATGATGAGAACACGGAAGAGATGCTTAGAGATTTTCTGTATCGAGAATTACAAATTGAGCACAAAATTGAGTTCGGAAATATACACCGATTCGGTAAATTTAAAGAAAACAGGAGCAGACCGATCGTGGCGAAGTTTTTGTATTATGGTGATTTGGACTTAGTAAAGAGTCGTGCCAATATGCTGAGGGGCAAACCTTATGGAATAAATGAACAATTCCCCCTATTGTTGAACAAGAAAGAAAGAAACTGTACCCTGTAATGAAGAATTTGTGAGTAAGTGGTCAAAAAGTAAAGTTGGTAAGAGATAAACTATTTGTTAATAATCAACTCTATGATATTACCAAACACAATACTACACATTTTGACCGCAGACTTTCAATTAGACATGATAATGAACCAGTACGAAATCCTTCACAAGCCACATTTACTAATAATCCGATTAGACCATGGGAAACCAACGATAGAAACACAAGTACTGGTACTAGTAGTTCCGGTAGACCGTCAGCGAAACGCCACGCACACTTCAGTTCAAGTTCGGAAACATCTCCATTGCGGGCATAGGAAATCTCGGGGAGTGGACTCTCTATATTAGCCTGGAATGTAGGTAAAGGACTGAGAAAAAAACTCACAGAACAAGCCTTCATCAATATTGTGTGCCAACATGACATTTTGTGTTTGTTTGAAGCCTGGATTAGTGAAGATGATGTGATAGAATTGACAGACTATATTCGGTGTACAAATATGCTAGAGACAAAGGGAGGGGTGGGGGAACCGTAGTTCAGCTCTGAACGTCGGTCTCATTACACTCACCCTGAACGTTCAGGGACTGGCCCATTCAATCAATGTCGAAAATAATTTGACCCCCAATTTTACTGGGCAACTTTTCACTGCTAAACGATGGGTGTCACTCCGGGTGGATGCGTGTACAGTGTAAAGGAACATCTCAGTGAGAAAATAAGACCTTGTTCATTTCGCTAGAGTCAGTGTGAGCATCACAACACGCTGTGTCATGGTGGCGAAAGGGTAGTTTGATAGGAGGGGACGTATTTTAAACAGCGTGTTGTTTCGCTCATACTGAGTCTAGCGAGGTAAGCAAGGTCTTATTTTGTCACTAAGATGTTCCTTTACACTGTACAGACGTCCACACAGATTGACACTCCGATGTTTCGCAGTGAAAAGTTGCCCAGTAAAATTGACTGGGGTTCAAATTATTTTCGACATTGATTGAATAGGCCAGTCCCTGAACGGTCAGGGTGAGTGTAATGAGACCGACGTTCAGAGCTGAACTAGGGGAACCGTTATCTTTATTAAAAATAAAATTATATCTGCATGTAAAATCCATATGAATATATTAGACTGCATTGTTTTTATAAATGTATCATCCCCAAGTCCAGTTGACAAGCCGCTTGCTATATTTGCATGTTATTTCCACCCCTACAATAGTGTTTTCTATGAGAGAAATGACAGCGGATGCGCTATTATCTAATATAATTGTTTATAGCCCTGGTAGCTATCATATTTTGAAATTGAGAAACAATATGGATAAAACTATAAATAGCTTTGGTAGAGAATTATTAAATATGTGTAAGACAGCTGGTTTAAGAATAGTAAACGGAAGATATTTGTCTGACAAGAGCGGTTCCTATACATTTAATAGTGACAAAGGGTCAAGTCGAATCGATTATTCTTTGATGCACTATGATCAATTTAATTTGATACAAAGTTTCGAATCTGGTCAATTTAATGAGTTTTCGGACCACTCACCACTTTGTATCAAACTGAACTTCAATCTGAATAGCTCAGAAGTTAGTAGTATTAGTCGTCATAGTGTTAAACTCAAAACTAAAGTTGTTCAGAAATGGGATCATCGCAGGTGTAGTGAACTAATAAATGAGTTGAGTAATTATCAACCAGTTTTAATTGATCGTTGTGCGCTAAATGACAGGTCGAAAACTTCCATAGATAATAGTGTTGACCGATTCACCCAGACCCTCATGGAAATAATATCACCCTTCTGTATAAAGAAAATAGAAGGTTCAACATATTTAAATAAAACCAGGTGTAATAAACTTAAACACGACCCTGGTTCAATGAAATTTGTACTTCCCAATATAAACTTTACAAAAATGCCTTGAGCAACTTTAATAAAAATAAATCTCTTGAAAATAGATTAATTTTATCTTACGCAAAATGTTCATATAAAAAATTACAAATTAAACTTAAACGCAACTATATGGCACAAGAAGGCAACCGTATTAATTTTCTACGGAAAGACAACCCAGTCATGTTTTATAAACTTTTCAAGAAGAGAGAGAACTCGGTTGACCCCTCGGTTACTATAGATAACTTCTATGAACATTTTAGTAATTTGGCTTCAAATATAACAGATACTATTGATAGTGATGTAAACGAATTCTTATCTCAATATGATAATCAGGCATATTCTGAAAATGAAATAAATGATAACCCTGGTGTTGACCTTAATGGACCAATTACTTATCACGAAATTTATAAAGCCATCAAAAATTTAAAGAATAACAAATCTTGTGGAATTGATGGAATTATTAATGAATTATTTATTTATTGTTCACAACAACTTGTACCCGTTTTATACATTTTATTGAATAATATTTTAGAATCTGGTTGTTTTCCAAGTACTTGGTGTATTGGTGTTATTGTGCCCGTTTTCAAAAAGGGCGATTCCAGTAATCCTGACAATTATAGAGGAATTACCCTTGTTAGCTGTTTGAGCAAATTATTTACTGGAATATTAAACAATAGATTATTAGAATATGACAAATCACATTGTGGTATTACCCATTCCCAGTTTGGTTTCAGAAAAGGTTTATCAACTACAGATGCTATTTTTATTTTAACTACGTTGATCAATCGAATTTTAAAAAATAAAAAACGTCTTTATTGCTGTTTTGTTGACTATTCAGAAGCCTTTGACTTAATTACGCGAGTAAATCTATGGTATAAACTAATTCAGGAAGGTATAAAAGGAGACATTTTAAAATTGATACGTTCTCTATATGATCAGGTAAAATGTTGCGTTAAACTACAAGGTGATTTGTCGAACTTTTTTAATTGTAATTCTGGTCTCTTTCAAGGCGAAATTTTAAGTCCCATATTATTTTCATTTTACATTAATGATGTTGAAAACCATCTGTACTCGGAAAATTGTCCATCCATTCCTCTAGATACCACGAACCCTTTCCTTTTAATGTATGCGGACAACAAGACAGTGTTCTCGGAAACTCCCGAGGGTTTACAACAGTTGCTTGACTCATTATGTAAATATACTTGTAAATGGAACCTCACTGTAAATACGAACAAAACTAAAATTGTTGTTTTTAGAAATGGTGGAAAATTATCAGAAAATGAAAAATGGTTTTATAATGGTAATGAATTAGAAATTGTTGACACTTTTAACTATTTAGGATTGATTTTAAACTATAATGGTAAATTTTTGAAAACCCAGAAACATGTAGCCGATCAGGGCAGGAAGGCTTTATTCTCTGTACTACGAGTATGTAATGATAACTTTTTTAACATTGAAACTAAATTGTCAGTATTCGATACTTATGTCGGAAGCATTTTATCATATGGATCAGAAATATGGGGATTTCATAAAGCCGCTGATGTGGAGAAAGTTCAATCAAATTTTTGTAAACGAATACTAGGAGTTAGACAAACAACTATGCACAGTATGATTTATTTGGAATTAGGTCGATTCCCTTTATATGTAATAAGAAGAATTAGAATTTTTAAATATTGGACAAAACTACTAAACACTGATAATAAGATTTTACAAGCCAACAGTGAGGCTGATGTCCCCCGCCGAAATCCCAAAATAAATAGAGGATACATATTAATTAATCGCACATTTATTTTTTTCAAACGTATCGACCAATCAAACTGAACACGAAGTGTCATCCAAAAATTGCTTATCTCTGCCTACCGTAAGAAGAAAATACTCATCTTCGAACTTCATCAAGGCATTGACCTAATAAGCATACACACCAATTTTGAACATTTTAACTCGAAGGAGAGTTATTGTGTTCCAAAGTCTCGGCAAATCAAATTGCTTGTCGCTCTGCTTACCCTGAGCAGAAAATGCTCATTATCGATCTTAGTCAAGGTATTACTGTAATGAAACTATACACCAAGTTTCATCACTCTCACTTAATTAGAACTAAAGTTATCGTGTCTCAAAGCATCAACCAATCAAATTGCTTATCTCTGCCTACCCTAAGCGGAAAATGCTCATCTTCGAACTCCATCAAGGCATTGACCTAATAAGCATATACACCAAGTTTGAACATTTTAACTCAATTAGAAGGAGAGTTATTGTGTTCCAAAGTCTCGACCAATCAAATTGCGTATCGCTCTGCTTACCCTGAGCAGAAAATGCTCATTATCGAACTTAGTCAAGGTATTACTGTAATGAAACTATACACCAAGTTTCATCACTCTCACTTAATTAGAACTAAAGTTATCGTGTCCCAAAGCATCAACCAATCAAATTGCTTATCTCTGCTTCCCCTAAGCGGAAAATGCTCATCTTCGATCTCCATCAAGGCATTGACCTAATAAGCATATACACCAAGTTTGAACATTTTAACTCAATTAGAAGGTGAGTTATTGTCTCAACCAATCAAATTGCGTATCGCTCTGCTTACCCTGAGCAGAAAATGCTCATTATCGAACTTAGTCAAGGTATTACTATAATGAAACTATACACCAAGTTTCATCACTCATTTTTAGTGAAGCCTGTTCCATAATAGGCCCGGGACAGTACAGCGCAGTGGACGCTTACGGCTGGCCCCCGGATCCATTCACTTGATTTGATATTTTCCGCAGGTTAATCTTATAGGTTTTTGTTTTTCGTGTAGTGCGGTCCTCCTGCACTTACTATTAGAGTAGAGTTTTAGCCCTTCGTACTGCAGAATGTTCTCGTTGTCGGGTTTTGCTCCTGTTTGCTCACTACACTTATTATTTTAGCGTTTTCCGAGATTCTATCCGGATTATCGCCCTTATTGTTGAAATTGTTTGACGTTCTAACATCTGACGTCAACTGGCAGACTATCGCCATTGAAGAGACGACCATTGTCAAGATCGGTCGCATTATTTCTGTTGCCTCTTTTTTTTTTTTTTTTTTTTTTTTTCAAATCATTTTTAGTGAAGCCTGTTCCATAATAGGCCCGGGACTGTACAGCGCAGTGGACGCTTACGGCTGGCCCCCGGATCCATTCACTTGATTTGATATTTTCCGCAGGTTAATCTTATAGGTTTTTGTTTTTCGTGTAGTGCGGTCCTCCTGCACTTACTATTAATTAGAACTAAAGTTATCGTGTCCCAAAGCATCAACCAATCAAATTGCTTATCTCTGCTTACCCTAAGCGGAAAATGCTCATCTTCGAACTCCATCAAGGCATTGACCTAATAAGCATATACACCAAGTTTGAACATTTTAACTCAATTAGAAGGAGAGTTATTGTGTTCCAAATTCTCGACCAATCAAATTGCGTATAGCTCTGCTTACCCTGAGCAGAAAATGCTCATTATCGAACTTAGTCAAGGTATTACTATAATGAAACTATACACCAAGTTTCATCAATCTCACTTAATTAGAACTAAAGTTATCATGTCCCAAAGCATCAACCAATCAAATTGCTTATCTCTGCTTACCCTACGCGGAAAATGCTCATCTTCGAACTCCATCAAGGCATTGACCTAATAAACACATACACCAAGTTTGAACATTCTAGCTCAATTAGGAAGAGAGTTATTGTGTCCCAAAAAGTGTGACGGACAGACAGACGGACAGACAGACAGACGGACGAACCCATTTTAATAGTCCCCCAACTTTCTTCGAAAGGCGGGGGACAAAAAATGTTTTTTACAGGACCAGGAAGCGAATAAAAGTAAATGGATTATAAATGTAAGGAATGAATTATTTCAAATGGGTTTAGGCTATATTGGGGAACATAGAGAATCGTGTAACTCATCATATTTCAAAACCATTAAGCATAGAATTTTAGATATTTTTAAACAATTATGTATAGAACGTATTTGTAATTCATCAAAAGGACTCTTTTATCAGCATTTCATTTCAAATTTTACCTTACAATATTATTTAGCCAAATCTATCCCATATAGATATGCTAATTGTATTTCAAAAATCCGTTTATCTGCCCATAACTTATTTATAGAAACTGGTAGATACAACAGTGTTGCTAAAAATAAAAGACTATGTAAATTTTGCGATAATGACGATGTTGAGGATGAGTACCATTTTGTACTAATATGTAAAAAATATAAAGATATTCGCTGTAAATATATTAAACCATATTATAGAATTAACCCAAGTGTATATAAATTTATTCAACTTCTGACTGTACATAATATTAAGGAATTGACAAATCTTGGAAAGTATCTATCAATAACTTTTGAATCGAGAAACAATTTGCTCCAAATCTAACAGTATAAATTGACATCTTAAATAGAAATAAAAAATGCATTGTCTACTCTCCCATACACAACAACCCTTTATTATTAAAATGTAAATAATTTCATATTTGTATGTCTTGTATATTGTATTGTATTGTATCTGATGGGCTGTTAGCCCAATAAATAAAGAACTGAACTGAAGTTGACAAGGTTGACGGCTGGGATACCCTGACTTCTATGCCGAGAAGGGATACCTGGTTCACCGCCCTGTCCATGTCCTTCTGTGATTTAAAAGCCAGTCGGACGTGTCCAGGAACAGTTACTCTGATGTCTGGGATATCGATAATACCCCAGGTCTTCTTAATCTCCTTCCCTATCGCCGTCAGTTTGGTCCCTTTGAAGGTCTTGCCTTCAGCGGGCCTCACCTGGACTACGAAGGCTTGTTCATCCCTCTTTTTAGCCGCCGGAAAGGTCGATGGTGCCGGACTGCTGTTGAAAGCCTCAACCATCGACATGTTGTGCTCAGTCACGGACTCCATTTCCCTTTTCCTGCTTCGAAAGTCTAAATTAAAAAAGAGGGATCAACAAGAGATGATTCTAATTGGCACTCTAGAGTAGAGTGGTTAAGATTAAATAGTAATTGGTTGATTGTTTACCTGCTGATGGTCCGCTATTGACCCCTTCCACACGGATCCACTAGTCAATCAGTTTTGGTTATACTAATTAACTATAGGTTCCTGATGTTTGTATAGGTCAGTAGGCAGAGCAGTTATTAAAACAAAAGCAAAACAAAAAGCGTTATACGGTAATTGATTGATTGATTACCTGATGATCAGCTATTGGCCCCTTCCACACAGATCCACCAGTTAATCAGTTTTGGTTACACTAATTACTGTAGGTTCCTAATGTTTGTACAAGCCAGTGAGCAGATCAGCTGTCAAATCGTTACCTCAACAAAGGCGGTAAAGCCTTTGATTTAATATCTTTGATCTGAGTGTAGTTCAATCGCTTGAGCTAATCTCCGATCGCTTGGATACTGATTGCCTAACAAAGAAATAGAACTGAAGCCCTTGTAACGATAACGTAACTAAGAAAGTAAATGAGTGAAAAATATGAGAAATAACTACCAAAAATATAAAAATAAACAAAAATATGAGGCTAATGATACAAGAGAAGTAAAACTAGAGACCAAAGGTAAAGTATACAACAAGAAAGAAAAAAACTAATCTAGAGTAAGCGAGAAAAATATATGAATATGAGAGAAAAATATGTGAAATAATTACCAAAAATATGAGGCTAATGATACAAGAAAAATAAAACTAGAAACCAAAGTCAAAGTATAAAACCAGAAAAATAAAAAGAGATAGGTCCAACTAAGTGTAAAAAGAAGAAAAAAATAGTAAAAAAGAATTAAATAATTAAATAATTAAACAGAATAACTGAAAAAGAGCTGTCAAAAGATAGGTCCAACTAAGTGTAAAAAGAAGAAAAAAATAGTAAAAAAGAATGAAATAATTAAATAATTAAACAGAATAACTGAAAAAGCTGTCAAAAGTAAAGGGAAAAATATATAAAAAGAAACAGAGCAAACAAGAAAAAGACTTATACCTTATTCAGGTATAAGAGAAAAAAAAATAAATAAATGAAAGTAGAAAGACAACCTTGGGACTGAAGAATCTTTGTAGAGTCTTAAAGTCGATTGGAGAGTCTTTCTCGAGTCTTTGCTAGACTACTTTATCTTTTAGATAAATTTAGACGATAGGTCTGGAGCTCTGGTGCATTAGGTGTTATGTGTATGGCAATTATATATAGACAAGCAATAACAACAATTCCGAAACCATGCATGACAACAACAAGATTAAAGGCATGATAACAACACGATCAAAGGCAGAGTGCATATGAAGGATTAGTGAGACCACTAATAATTGGCATTGGAGATATTAATAAGTAATTATAGGGGTAAATTATTTAAATTAGGCAACCAATCATGATCAATCAGAGACCATACACGAACTGAGGGTTCTAGACGAGGTTACATCAAGGGAATAGTGGTCGATTGATAATGGGTAATAACAACACCATAAACAACAAACACAAGAGGGAAACCATACACGATACTAAACATCAGAGAACTAGTAACTCCAGATAAACTAAATGGGGATTAAATATTTAGACCATAATTAAGTTAATATAAGTTATGAGCATTAAAATGCACACAACACAGCACAACCCACATGCTCCTAGGTAAACTAAATATTAATAATAGTTCCACACTCTTCCACCCGATTGACACCCACACATGATGCACAGGTTAAATAAAAGAAAACAGTTGACTGGTTAATAAATGATAAGTGGGGTAGAATTGATGAATAATGGATATTAAAAAATCACACCTCAGTCCTATTCACAGGCTGATAAATAATTATGGCCTTACACACTTCCTCCCATTAAACACACACATTCCATTAAATTTGGTTGTACATATAGGTAACAAGTATTTACACAAATGGTTCACACGATTCTGGACTAAAATAAACGAAGCACTTTGGAGAGTATAGGCAAGAACAAATCAGTTTAGAATTAATTCATCATATTCCTGTGTCGCGATTAAGATTTGGTTTGGATCTCCTGATGTGTATAGCTTCCATGATCTTCCGCGTCTTTTCGCTGTGTTGGTTTACCGCTAGGGTCTTAAAATGATTGGATTTTGTGGCCTGGATTGGACTGAAGGTGTTGGGCAACTCCTGACTCTGCTGTGGACGACCTTGACTTATGTGTATAGCGATTGGCGTAGGGCTTGGGGCTAAGAAAGAAGCACTACTACAGGAAGCGGGAGAGTTGCCCCTATCTCTAAGAAGAAAAGAACTCGCGACAAGATTCTGGGCTAAGATCTCGCAACTGGGCGATAGATCACCAACCTTCGTCAGCCTAAAGAAGACAAAATATGTAAGAGATCCTAGAAAGAAAAGCTTCGGCCAGGTTATCAGAGAAACAGTCAAGGAACTACGAATGGAGGAGCTCGTGATAAATGAACACGACCCACCAATTGTCGCCCCTTGGACACTCCAGATACCTCCAGTGAATCTAGATCTACTACAGAAAACCGAAAAGAAAAACAACCCAATTGCTGCACGTGCTCTATCCCGAAGATCAACACGAAGACAGCGATCAATCATTGTAGAAGAGATATATGCAAACTTGTATCGAAACTAAGGGCGAAAGAGCGACTGCGAAACTACAAATATCAAGTCATCGTCTGTGAATGCGGAGAGCAATGTACCACCAAACATGTCCGGGTAGAATGCGAGGTATACAAAGAGGAGAGAAGGGAACTAGTGGGATTGCTGGAGGCAAACAACATACCGCTCAACACTAAGAACCTATTCTTTCCGAGGCCAGATCTAAAGCTACAAATCTTCGAACTAATCAACCATGTAATGAAAACAGTTAGGTTAAGTAGAATAGTGAAGTAAGAGGGGGCCACGGTCAGACGGGCTCGGCATCTAAACACTAAACTACGTATGGGATATATACCAAACTAGCAGAATAGTGGAGTAAGAGAGGGTCACGATCAGACGGGTTCGGCATCTAAACACTACTACGCTAAAAATACAAAAAATCTACAAAGTGGGACTGTGGAGTAAGGGGGGGGGGGGGGCACGATAAGACGGGCTTGGCACCTAAACACAAATCTCACACAGATGACTTCTACCAAACAAGCAGGATAGTGGAGAAAGAGAGGGTCACGATCAGACGGACTCGGCATTTAAACACTATTTCCTCGAAACAGACATCCAACCAGCAGAGTGGGATAGTGGATTAAGGGGAGACCACGATAAGACGGGTCTGGTCTCAGACTAGTAATTATTTGCTCATTGACTTCAATGTTAAATGTCTGTAACATCACAGGCTGTAGCTTTTTTCTCAACATTCCGTCGCTTCCAATCTTTTTAGGCACAATGGGGACCACATTTGGCAATCTCCTCATCATAAATTTGTAGGGGGTTGACCATTTAGATTTTTTGCTACGGGGATTTGAAGTTTACTGGGGTGAAAATCTCACTTCCGACACAATGATTGCTCCGCAGAAAGACACTTTACACCCCCTATCCCTCCGCTGTAATATCCTCAGTATTACCCAAAACTGCCGTGAAATTGAAAATTTGATGCCTTTTCTCCAATTCTAGACCAAAAAGTCAACCCAAAAATGCAGGAAGAGGGGAGAAAAAAAATAAGGGAAAAATTGTCTATTTATAACTCGCACTACATTTGCCGATCATGAAATAAGGGGAAATAATTACTAGTCTTAGTCCGTCTGGCACCTAAACACTAATCACACAAAGATAACATCAACCAAATGATATATTTTATTATTAAATAAAGGGAAGACCTTCCCACTAACCCTATTCCATGGCCTAAGGCCGCAAATGGAAAGATTTCAAAATCATATTCTAATAACAGGTAGTAGCTTCGGCTCTCCTATTTCCAGTCTGCGATATCACTTTTGTGGAAGCGGACGTTAAAAGAACCAGACCAGACTGTTGAGTAAACACGATTGGCTCTTCTCAATTGATCATTATTTAGGTCACCAGGGACGCGTCGGCCATCTTGGATTTTTCTCAACTCGACTGATCTGTCGAGTTGAAAAACCCAGGAAAATCCACTCCCTGGAACACTGCGACTAGAGAGCTGTTCAATTAGGTATCAAAAACTAGGTCCCAAACTTATCCTGCTCAAGATATAGTTCGCGAGCTGTGGATTTTCTGTGTTTGTAGGTCCCCCCTAGATTTACTAGCGAGGGTCACGTGACTACTTGAACACATATTATCCTGACCCGCCGACCTGTAACCGAATGGGTGCTCTCTCATAGGTCCGCGCTCAGTGCTTGTCTTACGTTGATTCTTGTACTTCCACTGTAGGTGCCCTCCCTGAGGTCCGCGCTGAGATTACAAAGTCCACTCAAATCTTGATACAGTTTAACTTAGTGCTCTCTCTGAAGTCCGCGACACTCTCCTTGACCCCAACCCTTCCTTTCTTTTTTTTTCTCAAAACTTATTATTCTTGTGACACGAGCACCGGTATGGAGGAAGTAGAGGTTCTTGAAGGTGGAGTCCTCCCACCTATCATACCTCAGGTTCGGTCGTTCTCGGAGGCTTTCAAAAGCACCGTGATACTTGCGGCTTTCCGCCGGAAAAGCCCACCCGCTCACTACCAACACCCGTTGGTAGTAAAGGCCATGGATGGATCGTCTTTCTTGGGTAAGAAGGCTACAATGATTGGATGGGAGATCAAAGATATCTCGCAAATATCTTGCCTCCCGACGACTTCGGTAACGAAAACAGGAGAGCTCCGCTTAGCTTTCAGAGACGAGGTAGACCGAGAACGGGTTCGTTCCTTTGATACTCTCATGGGTATGAAAGTGTCTGTTTCCCTACCACACTCCCTCAGATCTGGGAGGTGTGTGGTACACGGAATCCCTTCCGAATATAGCGCCGAAGCGATTACCGAAGATTTGAAACTTAGAGGCTATGAGGTGGAGGAGAAGGTACCAAAGAAGGTACCAAACACGGAACGGTCGTCCTGAGCTTCCCGAAGGGCAAATCTCCCAACCAAATTGACAGCGTAGACAAACACACCCGTATGTACAAAAAATTCGGCAGTGTAAAAAACTGTCAGAAACTAGGTCATACGGAGAAGTTCGGTTCCTCCAAGGTCGCTTGTGGTCGCTGCGGGAAGGACCACAAGAGCTCGGTGTGCACGGGATCGAACATAAAATGCAGGAATTGCCAGGGTGACCACATGGCAAGTTCCAAACAAGGCCCTAAAATCATCCTAGCGAACCGTACGCTCAGGATCCAAGCCAAAGAGGGAATAGGTTACCAGGAGGCAGAAGTGAAGGGCAGAGGTCAGCTCGACCTCGAGACGAATAAAACGGTAAAGCCTAAGAAGCGCCGTCGCAAGAGGACGAAGAGGGTGCAGGCCCCTGCCCCTCAAATGGCCCCACAGCCGGAACTTGCAACCCCGACCTCGTCCGCCCGGACAAAGTAGGGAAAACACCTCCACCGCCTACCCTGGAAACAGGACAGGTGCCACTGGCAACCCGGTAACCACCAAAGTCCCTAAAGCTGTGGGTGGATTCGTCCCACAGTTCAAGAGCGAGAAGAGCTTTGTGCATTTTTGCACGCAGTTGGTCTTGAACGCGAAAGAGGACACAAATGAAAAAGACCTAATAGCTGCCACGTCTCAAACCATGGCACGCTATGTACAGAACCTAACTTGTTCGAAAAAGTCCGTGAGTAGGCCCACGCCTCTCAAACGCAAAATGACTTCTGAGGGTGAGGGCGACTCCGCTTCGGCCGAATCCCCAGAAGACAAGACACCCAGGAAAGCACCCCGATGCCGGAGTCGGAGTACTAACGATTTGGATCGATTGGAACTGGCCCGAAAGCGGTTCGAAATGACGGTGACGTCATCCCCAAGGGGGTCATCCCAACGAACAAACCTCAACATGTTGAGGCCATTGTTAAAATCCAGGGTGTGGACTGCTAATCTTAGACCATTGGAGCGACCAAGTGCATCTCTTCAGCTCTCAAATGGAGGGTAAACTAACGGTACTCCAACTAAATCTAAATAGCATTTGGACCAGGGCTGCCGAACTACGCCACCATCTTAGCAGGGGCTCATATGATGTCTTGTATTTACACGAAACAAAACTGAGACCAAATAACGGCGACGTTAACCTGAACGGGTACACCTGCTTAAGGTCAAATCGACTTGGCGGTTTAGCAATTTACCTCTATCCCCATCTCCAGCGGTAAATCTGAAAAGTCTCGAACGCCTTGGTGGTCCCATTCTTGTCATGAGTGAGCGTGACTGGCTGCTCCTCAAGAGCTCTGTAGTTTTTTGTGCATTTTATAAGTAATTAGCTTTGAATGAAGTTGTATCTTCAACACACCGGTGAAAGAAAATCAAAATCAAAGAATAACTGCAAAAATGATGGCCCTTTAAGTATACATGCTGCTTTATGTACAGCGGTGCATCTCAGGTCCCTGGGCCTTTTGTGCTAAAATTTAAAAATCTTTCTTATAAAAGGCAGTATTTGAGTTTTGTGAAAAAATAAGACAAGTTACAAACAAATTACACAGAAAACACTCATAATCTGGATTTTTTTACTCCCATGTCATGAAAAATGTACAAAATTTACATGTAGCATCTTTCAAAAAACCAATAATTTTCCACTTTTTGAGATAGTCAGACTGGCAAGTAATATATTTTTGGAAACCCTGGACAATATGCAAACAGAAAAATCACAAATCAGATGCATTGGTTGTAATTATAGAGGTCTGTACTGAAACATGTAACCCCACCTCCTAAACATGTCAATGACTGAATCAATCCTATCTTTGGTTGCAGAGCTAACATTACCAAAGGAATCTGTCTAACAGATATGCTTTACCATCCCTGGCTAATATATGTACATAAAAACTAAAATAGGTGCAATAAATATGAATTATGGTTAATAATAGGCCTTGATGAAAGAAAAAAATGCCATTTTTGGTCTATGACCACCCCTCTCTAACAAAAGGGTCGGTGAAGACGCGCCAAGATATGTCAGAGTGAAAAATAATTACTATTTTACCTATAAATAACGTGGAATGTATAAATAATTAACTGTAAATGTTTTCTGAAGTTCCCATGGGACCAGGAATTTGTATTTTGTGTCGAACAAGATTGTATTTTATGTTAAAATAAGCTAAATTTATCGTAGGTGCTCCAGTTTTTTTCTTCTTTCGCTTTCTGTAAACAAATATGGCTGACGCGACCGCTCAATCACTAACCATTGCCTGTAATGAAACAACGACACTGCCGTCTGACATCAAAATTTCTTCGACAAACAAACCAGCACATGATGAGATTGATAGACTGTATAACTTACGAAATATGAATTGCAAAAAAAAAATCAATTCATGCCTCAACAAACAGCTCCAAGCTACGTTCAGGGACAATTTAAGAATTGTTGAAACTGGCGGTGGATTACGCTTATTTATGAGCACTGGACATTATCATGAATTTAGAAGGGTCACAACCGTGTACTACAAACATTTAAAGAAACACAATGAAATGAATTTGGAATTCCAGGATCTAGCTGATGCTAATAATATTTCTTATACAACAATAATACGTGCATCTATCAATAAACGCTTAGCAAGCTGGCGATATACAGTTAATCTGTATCACACAACTCTGAGTGCACTTGTCAATGGATCACACGAGGAGGTATTCTATACTATTCAAAAAAAGTAGGGGATATTTGATTTTGGGGGCATAATACTAAAATATTCAAATGACTACGAAAAAAGTAACTATAGAACCTAACAGAAGAAACATTTCCAGTTACACGTGACGCCCAAACGCACCAATAGCTACCGCATGGAATGCAGGTGATGCTTGGGATCATCATGGGGGTCCACCCCAAGATTTGCACGACTCTGACTTTGAATGTTACAGTCATTGTGGCATTGAAACATCAGTTTAATTGTTTTAGTGACCAGAAAACAAATTTTGATATGCGTCGGCTTACCCAAAATGAAAGGTTACGTGCCCTTGGCATGCTACAGATCGGCACAACACAGGTGGTTGTGGCGCGGACGATGAATGTTTCTCAGTCTGTCATAAGCAGGCTATGGTCCAGATACCGTGATACACAATCTGTACAGGACAGACCACGCTCAGGTCGACCAAGGGCGACAACTCAAGCCCAGGATCGATTTATCCGTACCTTGGCCTTGAGAAATCGTGTCATCACAGCAAATCAGATCAGCGCTCGTCTTCAAACAGACACTGGTGTGAGAGTGAGTGACCAGACGATTCGGAATCGACTGCATAGGGGTTACCTTCGCGCCCGACGTCCTCGCGTGATCCCTTGTTTGAGAGATCATCACATTCAGGCAAGACGTCGTTGGTGTAGGGATCGTCAACACTGGGATAATCGACGCTGGAGCAATGTGATGTTTTCAGATGAGTCAAGGTTCACTGTTGATTTTTTTGACAGACGTAGGAGGGTGTGGCGTCGTCGAAACGAGCGCTTCCAAGACGTTAACGTCATCAGACATGATCGATTTGGGGGTGGTTCTGTTATGGTGTGGGGAGGCATCACTGTTGCTAGAAGAACGGCTTTACATGTTGTTGCAGGGCGTGTTGCAGGCCAGTACTACCGGGACAACATCTTGGCAGTCCATGTTGTGCCGGTCGCACGACGTCTTGGCCGCCGTTTCATCTTCCAGGATGACAACGTAAGATGTCACAGGGCCAGGATCGTTACAGGTTACCTCCAACAACAGAACATCACCACATTACCTTGGCCAGCACTGAGTCCCGACCTCTCCCCCATCGAGCATGTCTGGGACATGCTTGGACAGAGGTTACGTCAACGTCAACAACGTCCTGCCAATGTCCAAGAACTTGCTGCTGCGTTGCAACAGGAATGGGACAATCTGGACCAAAATGACCTTAGACGTCTCATTAGGAGTATGCCACGTCGGATCAATGCTTGTTTGGCCAACAGAGGAGGATTTACCCGTTACTGACTTTGTTGTGATGCTGTGGTAACTTTGCTGTTTGACCCCGGGTATCATTTTACCCTTATAATGGTCAGTCTGTGCCTTACTTAGTCTAACGATCATTTGGAATAAATCGATGAATGTGAACTTCATTTCATTTTGTCATTTGTTTCTTCGTCAGTTTTATTAGGTGACTTTAATAACACTTAAAAATCAAATATCCCCTACTTTTTTGAATAGTTTTTACAATGAACATTTACCAGAAATCCTGGCACTAATGGACTCACAGCGAGTAGAAAATCTCAACAAAAATGTGCAGAATTGTCTCATGTCTAATGCTCCAGTCACAACTTTAAAAGTACCAGACACACAGGTAAAAGTGCCAGACACACAGGTTAACACACCAATTACAGTACCGGTAACTAAAGATTACAACCTGTCTACTGATAATACAACAAGTACAATAGGGACAGGTCCAGAACAAGAAACATGTATGTATTCAGAAACTGAGTTAGATACCTCATATCTATCCCCATCACCCACGTTAGAAAAAACACCAACATTTATTATCCCTCAAGATGCTAGTCCCTCTAGGAAACTGAACCTATCAAGCTCAAAACCAAAAATAATCTCCTCTAAGCTTGTCAATAAATCAAGTAAGACCAAATCTTCAAGTACATGTAAGTGTAATTCCCCTGACAAAGAAATAACAACACGACAGCCATGGGCGTCACACATGGGGGGGTCCGGGGGGGTCGGACCCCCCCAATTGTTTTCCTGGGGGGGTCTGAATATACTTGGACCCCCCAAAATTTGACAAAATAAAGTGCCCGAAATCTAATAAAACACTAATTTTAGGACTGGAATAGCAGTAAAACGCGTTTGCGGCCATCAAATATTCCAAAATTTTCTTGAAGGGTCCATACAAGGTCAGCGAAGAAAACTGGTCGCAGCCCGTAAACCTCCTTCGGGCATTTCTAGTTTTGCTTCCCTAACTGTCATCGAGTCCTAATAAAACACTTATTTCACTTTTCTTTTAATTGAATACCACGAATTTGTACTGAGTTGACTATTGATTAAAACATTTTGTCTGGGGCCACTCTACTTTGTGCGACATTTTTTGGGCATCGATTATTACTGAATGCAACTGCAACAGTGTGATTGGATGGTTGGAATTCAGAGTGGGATTTCGGTTACAAAACCATTGGATACTTTTGGAGTTGCTCACACAGGCTAGAATAGCAGAAAACGCATTTGCGGTGGTTAAATTTTCAAATTTTTCTCCGGGAGGGTGAGGCTCCCATAGCCCACGACGATTGATTGGTTGTTTGGAATTCTGGGCAGCCAGGTAGGCTATATTGGACCAAATCGAAGTTCCTGAATTCACCGGCTACCAGCTGGTATAGCAGGAACACGCGTTTGTGGCAGTTAAATTCTCAAAATTTTCTTCCAAACGTCCCGTCTTCGTGGGTGTAAACGATTGATTGGAATTCGAGTCAGCAAGCCTCCTTAATTAGGCTATATTAGACCACTTTGAAATTGCTTTGTTCATGGGCTGAAATAGCAGAAAAAACTGTTTGCAGCCGTCAAATATTCCAAAATTTTCTTAGGTGGGGGTAAGCCACGCTTCTTCGCCTCTCGGGGAAGACCGGTGTCGTCGCTGTCTGTAAACATGATAAACGTTGTATTGGTGTGATGTTTTAGTTTAACCCCGTAAAATATGCCAAACAATGTTTACGCAGAGGACTGAGACTTGTTTTAAAGGCAAACCATATAAAAGCGAATTAAAATTATCAAGACGAGAAATGAAAAGGCAACTGATTAGTGTTCTAGTAGCATCTGTGGTTATATATTTCCTGATTTTACTAATATTACGAAGATTTAGATAACCTAATTTGCAAATATACTATTCAAAAAAAGTAGGGGATATTTGATTTTTAAGTGTTATTAAAGTCACCTAATGAAACTGACGAAGAAACAAATGACAAAATGAAATGAAGTTCACATTCATCGATTTATTCCAAATGATCGTTAGACTAAGTAAGGCACAGACTGACCATTATAAGGGTAAAATGATACCCGGGGTCAAACAGCAAAGTTACCACAGCATCACAACAAAGTCAGTAACGGGTAAATCCTCCTCTGTTTGCCAAACAAGCATTGATCCGACGTGGCATACTCCTAATGAGACGTCTAAGGTCATTTTGGTCCAGATTGTCCCATTCCTGTTGCAACGCAGCAGCAAGTTCTTGGACATTGGCAGGACGTTGTTGACGTTGACGTAACCTCTGTCCAAGCATGTCCCAGACATGCTCGATGGGGGAGAGGTCGGGACTCAGTGCTGGCCAAGGTAATGTGGTGATGTTCTGTTGTTGGAGGTAACCTGTAACGATCCTGGCCCTGTGACATCTTGCTTTGTCATCCTGGAAGATGAAACGGCGGCCATGACGTCGTGCGAACGGCACAACATGGACTGCCAAGATGTTGTCCCGGCAGTACTGGCCTGTAACACGCCCTGCAACAACATGTAAAGCCGTTCTTCTAGCAACAGTGATGCCTCCCCACACCATAACAGAACCACCCCCAAATCGATCATGTCTGATGACGTTAACGTCTTGGAAGCGCTCGTTTCGACGACGCCACACCCTCCTACGTCTGTCGAAAAAAACAACAGTGAACCTTGACTCATCTGACAACGTCATATTGCTCCAGCGTCGGTTATCCCGGTGTTGACGATCCCTACACCAACGACGTCTTGCCTGAATGTGATGATCTCTCAAACAAGGGATCACGCGAGGACGTCGGGCGCGAAGGTGACCCCTATGCAGTCGATTCCGAATCGTCTGGCCACTCACTCTCACACCAGTGTCTGTTTGAAGACGAGCGCTGATCTGATTTGCTGTGATGACACGATTTCTCAAGGCCAAGGTACGGATAAATCGATCCTGGGCTTGAGTTGTCGCCCTTGGTCGACCTGAGCGTGGTCTGTCCTGTACAGATTGTGTATCACGGTATCTGGACCATAGCCTGCTTATGACAGACTGAGAAACATTCATCGTCCGCGCCACAACCGCCTGTGTTGTGCCGATCTGTAGCATGCCAAGGGCACGTAACCTTTCATTTTGGGTAAGCCGATGCATATCAAAATTTATTTTCTGGTCACTAAAACAATTAAACTGATGTTTCCACCCTGGAATTCAATGCCACAATGACTGTAACATTCAAAGTCAGAGTCTTGCAAATCTTGGGTTGGACCCCCATGATGATCCCAAGCATCACCTGCATTCCATGCGGTAGCTATTGGTGCGTTTGGGCGTCACATGTAACCGGAAATGTTTCTTCTGTTAGGTTCTATAGTGACTTTTTTCGTAGTCATTTACATATTTTAGTACTATGCCCCCAAAATCAAATATCCCCTACTTTTTTTGAATAGTTATATTATTGACATGATTTTCCAAAGACATATTAGAATCAAATATTGCACCTATATTTCTAACTGTATGTACAGAATTGATTGAGCTACTATCAACATTGATAGATGGATTATTACAAATAGGTAAATTAGTTTTTGAACCGATAACTATGAATTCAGTTTTTTCGTCATTGAGTTTTAAAAAGTTATCTGTCATCCAGGATTTAATTTCTAAAATACATTTCTCTAACTTCAACTTCATTGTATCAATGTCATTATTTACAGGTTTAAATGAAATATAAAGTTGGGTATCATCCGCATATAAGTGGAATGATAGACCATATTTTCTGACGATAACACCCAGTGGTTTAGTGTATAAACTAAATAGCAGAAGACCAAGGACGGAACCTTGGGGAACACCATATGTCAGGGATCTTTGTGACGATGCTATGCCATCCACAGAAACACTCTGTTCCCTATCAGTGATGTAAGATTCTAATAGTTTCAATGCATAGCCGGTTATGCCAAATTCCAGATCCAATCGTTTGAGTAGAATATTGTGGTCTACAGTATCGAATGCAGCTGAGAGGTCGAGAAGGATCAGAAGAACACATTCGCGATTGTCTAGACACAGATTTATATCATTGTGAACACGCACAAGTGTCATTTCGGTGCTGTGAAACTGTCTGTACGCACTTTGAAATTCCTCCATTAAGTTATTGTCTCTGACATACGATGTTAACTGTGCAGCAATAACCCACTCCAATGTTTTCGACAAGAAGCTGAGGTTCGATACTGGCCGATAGTTTTTGTTGACATTCCTGTCCCAGATTCGGCTTTTTAATTAATGGAAAACAACTGCTGCTTTAAATGTATTTGGAAATGTATTTTCGTCAATAGCAGAACTAATAATACTAGTTATAACTGGTAAAAAGTCGTCCAAACATGTCTTAAGAAATGTAGTTGGTACAGGATCCAGCAAACAGGATTTGGATGCCGACTTTAATATAACTTTTGACACTTCTCCATTTGAATACTGGCGAAAGCTGCTGAATAATGATTTTGATGAACGAGTGGTTACTGTTGTATTGCTTTGACTTTCTAAATGCTGGCGAATCTTCTGAATTTTATCACTGAAATAGTGAGAAAAACTTTCGGATAACTGTTCTACTGAATCAGTGTTCGGAAGTATAGTTTTACCATGAGAAGGATTCAACATAGAGTTTGTGATTTTCCAAATATCTCGTTTTTTATTGTGACTAGAATCGATTTTGTCAGAATATAATTTTTTCTTAGCATCTTGAATCATGTGGTTTAATTTGACATTAAAGCTTTTGAACATATCCTTGTGGACAGTTAGATTTGATTCGCGCCATACATGCTCAGCTTTATTACGGAGACGTTTGATATCTAAAATATCACTGTTAAACCATTCACAATTTGGTCGAATTTTAAACGTTTTCGTTTAGAGATTTGCAAGTTGAAAATAACAGTAAAATGGTCTGATATTAATTTATCCTCATGGTGGAGGTTTCGAAGGAGGGAACTATCCTCTCTTGTTATAACGATCGAGGTCCAGTGTACGGCCATGGCTGTGAGTGGAACAATTCACATGCTGTTTAAGTGAGAATGCATTAATTAGATCGTTAAATCGTGATGCAGAGACATTAGATACAGTGTCCAAATGGAAGTTAAAGTCTCCTAAAATAAGAAGCTCGCAATTTTCGGACACAGTTCCATTTATTGATTCCATGTACTCATAGAATTCACTGAAAAACACATTGTCAGACTTAGCAGGGGCGCGATACACTAAAATGCAGCGTACAGACTTCTTCGTGATGGTCAAGTTTACATCAAGATATTCAAAGCTCTCAAATTTCTTGAGATTTAGTATGGAAACAGGTATTGATGACTTATAAATGAGAGCCACGCCTCCACCCCTCTTACGTCTGGATACACATTTTACTGAATAGCCTTGTGTAGAGTGGTTCAGAGACACAATATTTGTCCTTATAAAAACTGACCCGCTTATCTGTGTGATTGCTCCGTCGAGAAATCTTCTGAAGTGAGTAGAAGTTAGCGTCGGGCACGTGATTTCGGATGTCGCAGCAAATATACGTCACACGAGGTATTTTTACAAACATGTATTGGTATATAACACCGGGGTAAAAAATACACTCATTACGGGCCTCGACTTGCGTGTTTATTTAATAGCGAACGTGAGCAAAAATTTCGATTTCACTCCTTGATTTGATTTTTGATTTTGGCGATTTTGGTGATTTAAATACAGAGCTAGCTGTAATAGCTTCGTCTCATTTCTAACTTTAAAGCAGGTGAAATCGCCCAGATAAATTCACTACAACCTTTCGAGATTTACTTTTATTAAGTGTTTACAACCTTGGCTTACGCGACGATCTCTCCTGGTTAGGAAATAAATATTTGCTAGCTCTAAATACGCAGAACTATTTGAGACCGGAAAATAACCGAAACAAACTTTTTATTTGTAGTCTTTATTTTCCAGGCACTTTTCGGTAACATGGTGTAAATTATTTTCATAATCATAGTATATTATTTAATCATCCTGTAGCCATAGGCTTTGATCGACGGACTTACAGTGGAGTTGGTAGATTCTAGCTCCGATAGCCAGGTTTCAGTAATAGCGACAATGTCAAACTTGTTATCACAGATAAACGTGTTTAAATCAGTCGCCTTATTTTTGACAGATCTGACGTTAATGAGGCAAAAATGAATATTAGATGAAATAGATGTGCAAATATCAGTCTTCTTAATGCGAATTAAATTATTAAAATTAAGTTTGCCAATTCTTACTATTTCTGGGTGTTTAGTAATTCTACTGGGAATTCTATGATAGCTTGGATTCTTCAGCTTTCTTCTGGTAGGTTTAAATTTTAACACTGATTTGAAACTATTTTTGATGTTGTGATAGATTTTATTGCTATCAGCCACTGTTCTTTGTCTTTCGGTTGAAATAGTTCATCTCTGCTGTACTGCAGTGAGATACCTGTTGAAATGTTCTCATCCGTAATCATCACAGAAATCCAAATCTTCATGCTCCACTAATCACTATTGCAGTCAATATAAATATATAATTATAATGTCAAATATTTCGAAATCAAAAATATTTTCAGCTAAAATAAATATCAACGCTGTTGCAGAAGGTTACGAAATTAGTGCGGATAAAAGTTAGAATGTCTTGATCCTAAAGATTACATGGACAATTTCAAAACAAAACAGAGCTCGTGTGGAGCTGCCTTCCGCGCTCACACACACACACACACACACACACTTTTAGTCTTTCTCTCCCTTTCCCTTTTTCCCCCTTTTGCATGGCGATTTTTGTTGACTTTTTGATGTAGAATCGAAGAAAAGGGTTTGAAGATACATTTTCTGCCAGGTTTTCAGG
Source organism: Patella ulyssiponensis (assembly GCA_963678685.1). Classification (NCBI taxonomy): domain Eukaryota; kingdom Metazoa; phylum Mollusca; class Gastropoda; family Patellidae; genus Patella; species Patella ulyssiponensis. Next base: position 57,180,096 of record OY783228.1, on the reverse strand, counting down.
CGCGGATCCAGAGGGGGGCGCACGCCCCCTCTATTTTTCTGAGGTGGCGAACAATTTTTAGCTCCATATATTCTCGCAAGAAAGGAGAACAAAAATAGTTTAGGTTGGAAATCGTAATTTACAGTACTAGTAGGAAATTAGTCCTTGTGGGCATTTTTTTACACTCAAAAATCACGGTTCCGGGCTTCGCACTCCCAAGTTTGTGCAGCACGCCCCCTCTTTCTGAAAACCCTGGATTTGATGAATATTTATGATTTTGAGGCGGAAGGTTACATGAGTTGTGAGGTTGGTTACATTGAAGACCGAAAATTGCTTATTTAGTTGTCTGTACTACCAGCTTGTGTATCTCAAGTTTTTCAAGGTGAACCTCATACATGCTTTGGGGCAAGAGTTTGCCACATGTTGCTCCATCTGTGGCAGAAAGCGTTCTACCCAACAAATATTTGGGGAAAAGTTACAGTCGGTCTAAGAGACGAGAATTAACATTGAAGTCAATGTGAAAATAATTAATGATCTGTGGCCATATAGGACACTACTACTACTTTACTACTTTTTTTATTTGCATATTACGTCCATTAAGAACAGTATACAAAACATCAACATACATATGCATGCAAAAGATACATTTGTCATGGAATACTATATAAATAATGAAAATATAATGAAATTATAATGGGATATATCTATGTACATGCACCATTGGGATGATACCAATGAAAACAACAATGAAATTATGACAATGAAATAAAAATACTCATAAAATATGTAGTAAAAGTATATCGGTGTACATAAGAGTATGATGATCAAATGGGGAAAGAGCATTCAGCAGATACTAAGAGACAGGTACACCCCTTTCCCGAAGAGCATGGTATGTATAGGATATTAACCTACCCGAGGTTGATATGATAAGAGAACACGCGGGCGAAGCCCAAGGGTTCTCTATCATATCAATCCGAGGGAGAGTAGGTTTATATCTGACATATACAACGTTCACCCTTAAATTTAATGGACTCTTCTAAAAAAGGCAACAGTGATTGGATAATTGCTCGACATCACGTGCACGTGTTTGTTTATACGTCGCCATAGAAAGCTAAAACAAAATGGATAGTAAAACGAAGTCAGACGAATAATCAATCCTTTTTAGTCATCATATTGACGATAGAATAGATGTGAATGCAACTATGTGAGGATCTATACAAAGCCTGAAGAAAATTTGGATCAAAAGGCAATCTTTTCTGATAATTCTGACAATGAACCGTGACTGAAGGTTACTTTTCGGTATGTTCAGAGAAAGATTTGACCGACTGTTTTGAGTAGACTGTGGCCGTAGCCAAAAATACTTTACAAAGGAACTCTTGTGTGATAAATACTTTCAAGTCTTGGAGTGTGTGGAGAAATGATTTGGGCAGAAAGAAAATTCTGAAAGATATCTTAGACATGGACTGGAGTGTGGATAACCGATTTAAATAAGCCGATAAGTACGCCGTCTATTTAGGTCCTGAATGCTACAAACTGTACCAAAACAAATTTTTTTTTATTGTCAAAAGAATAAATTTTATTTCTGTGTTCTTTGTATTATTTCGATCATCTGCGTCAAGAGCGGTTGATATGAGCCGAATATATCGACCTGTAATGACGTCATCAGCGGTTGATATGAAATATCAACCTGTCAGGACGTCATCAGCGGTTGATATGAACCGAATATATCAACCTCTGATGACGTCATGAGAGGTTGTTATAAGATATAACTGCTATGGACATCAAAGAAAAAACTACAGCCAGTTGTATATGTGTACATGGCTACTGCCTTAGCAAGGAAATTTGGCGGATTAAAAAGAATTTCAAAAGTTAATTGACAAGATGGTATTAAAGTTGGGTAGATATATCTCAGACGCAGGTTTTCATATCGGGGACACTGTAAAAGAAAATGGAATTCATCTTCAACGGCAGAAAGAGAACATTGCGTGCATAACCTTTGATCAGGTGGAATATTCTTGTATCGGCCTCTCTCTATTTCTAATTTGTGCGAGCTGAGTCGAAGGGATGAAAAGGATGATTTAAAGTTTTTATTTTTAACCTGCAGAAGGTAACGCGCGGGGTGGTTTATTACGTTTTTATATAGTCCATACGTTTTTAACTTTGTTCCTGATTTAGTTAGTTCAGTAAAATGATTGTTGAATTTAGTTTGAAGTTTTAGTTTAGTTGCTGAGGGAGAGGGGTTATTTGGGAGATCATAATATTCATATATTTTTGCTATGGCTGCTGTCCAAGAATATTTAATGGCATTGTTTGCAATGAGGTTGCTATCAGTAATGAAGGAAGAACGTAAAAGAACACTTTTAGGAAAACTGTCTACATTAGAATTCGTTAGGCGTTTATAATAGGAAATCATTCTTTGAAATATGTCAAAGCTGGCCGGAAAAATACCCAGTTCTGCTAGACAGCCAGTGTTTGATGTTTTTGATGGTTGTGCCAGTATTGACTTGCAGATCTTAATGGTTAGTTTATTATGAGAAATTTGGTCCCATTTGCTAATTTCGAAAGTTTTGCTGTGGACCAAACTAGATCCCCAGATCTCCGACGCATATATAGCTATCTGCTTAACAACTGATTGGTATAGTTTAATGAAAACCTCGGTCGGAAGAAAATCAGTCGTACCAATTTTATTGCACAGGCAGAACCATGCACGTCTAGCCTTACTATTAAGTTGACTGATCGCAGACTTAGAGGTTGAGTTGTTGGAAAAGCAGACCCCTAGATAGACGTATGATTTAACTGTTTCAAGATTAATCTTGCCAAAATGAAATATGTTCTTTATTTTTCGTTGATTATTTTTGATAATCATTATTTTTGATTTTGTTGGGTTAAGGTCAATCTGCCAATCACTGCAAAATTTATTAAGTTGGTCAAGGCTAGTTTGTAAGCCAGTTTCAGTAGTGGAGAGCATGATAAGGCCATCCGCAAACAACAGGTGGGAGACATTATTAGATTCTAGTGAAGGAGGATTTGTGTTCGCATTATTAATATAAAACTGTAAGTCGTTAATATAAATATTGAATAGTACGGGACTTAACACGCATCCCTGTTTCACACCCATGAAAGAGTTTATGGTGTTGGAGAATCCCTTGGAAGTTTTCACAGTATATGAAGTATTTGAATACATGGATGTAATTAAATCAAAAATTGGTCCGTTGATATTATGTTTTAGTAATTTATAAAAGAGGCCTGTTCTGCATATAGAGTCAAAAGCTTTTTTGAAGTCCACAAAGGTCATGAAAAGATTTTGTTTATTACACTTATATTTATTGATAATCGTTTTGAGTATGAAGATATTATCAACTGTCCGATGATTTTTACGGAACCCGCCCTGTGCTTGGTCAAGTAAATTGTTGTCTTCGAGGTAATCTGTTATTCGATTATTGATAATGGACAGAAAACATTTCCTAAAGCAACTGGACAGGGAAATGCCACGATAGTTATTTGGATCGTCCTTACTGCCCTTTTTGTGTATTGGAACAATATATGATTCCATCCAGGACGTTGGATAGAAACCCGTCGATAAAATCATATTGAACAATTTTAAGAGCTGATCAATCAAAATTTCGGAGGAAGATATTAACATTTCATTAAGAATCAAATCAGGCCCATTCGACTTTTTTCTTTTGATGTATTTGAAGATTTGGTCTTACTTGATTTATTGACAAGCTTAGAGGAGATTATTTTTGGTTTTGAGCTTGATAGGTTCAGTTTTGCTAGAGGGACTAGCATCTTGAGGGATAATAAATGTTGGTGTTTTTTCTAACGTGGGTGATGGGGATAGATATGAGGTATCTAACTCAGTTTCTGAATACATACATGTTTCTTGTTCTGGACCTGTGTAGTACTATAGGTATTGTAGGACTTCTTCTTGTTGTGTTCTTCTTGTGATCGACAATGATACTACAGCAATTAGTTGTAAATAACTTTATTACAAGCTGAATGGTTTCGCAGGTCCCTTGTTCTCAACAGATAATGGCTGCTTGAAATCTGGGTGAGTTTCTAACGAACGTCGCTCTACCCCTATTTTATATCCCCCAGTTCCTGCAGGCTCAAGATTAACTTTGACCCTAAATTCCATTCCAAATATGGAATAAAGCTTATATTTCTCACCACTACAATGAGGTGATCCTCCTTATATGGTCTTCCAACCATAGGTTAAATAACTGGAAGAAACTTGACGAATATTTTGACAGTGGTTATGATTTTACCAAAACATCACTTGTTTTTATACATAGCTTTTAATTCACGTTCCCTAGGTACGTGTGATTTTAATTTTATAAAATTAGTTGTTTTAATAATTTTCCCAAAGACACAATATGGTCTTAAAGACCATATTGCTACATACCTTCCCTCACTAAAGACATGTTGTTACCATAGTAAAAACATGTAATAAAAAAATATAGGTGTTATGGGGAGTAAGGGGAAACTGGAGAACAAGGAAACCTTTGCAAAGAAACATAGGATTACATCAATATAATAAAACTTCATGCATAAAATATTTCCATATGATAAAATTTCACTTTAAAAAAACTAAGTCAAATTCAAAAAGTTTTTGATTCTTGAAGTGTCCTAAACACGCTAACAATTCACACTACTACACAAGTATAGTAAAGCACGACACAACTGTTGTTAAACGTTCATCGGTTGACATCCTTTAAGTCCAATTCACATTCCAGAAAGAAACAATCATTCCCTTATCAAATAGATAGTGATATAAAATAAAGTCCTGCTACAACACACCTCCTTCTACAATATGTGACCTAATGAAGTTGACCTCCATAGTTTTTGAGCTTGATAGGTTCAGTTTCCTAGAGGGACTAGCATCTTGAGGGATAATAAATGTTGGTGTTTTTTCTAACGTGGGTGATGGGGATAGATATGAGGTATCTAACTCAGTTTCTGAATACATACATGTTTCTTGTTCTGGACCTGTGTAGTACTATAGGTATTGTAGAACTTCTTCTTGTTGTTTTCTTCTTGTGATCGACAATGATACTACAGTAAATGATACTACAGTATCATCGACAATGATACTACAATGATAAAATATTTCCATATGATAAAATTTCACTTTAAAAAAACTAAGTCAAATTCAAAAAGTTTTTGATTCTTGAAGTGTCCTAAACACGCTAACAATTCACACTACTACACAAGTATAGTAAAGCACGACACAACTGTTGTTAAACGTTCATCGGTTGACATCCTTTAAGTCCAATTCACATTCCAGAAAGAAACAATCATTCCCTTATCAAATAGATAGTGATGAAGTTGACCTCCATAGTTTTTGAGCTTGATAGGTTCAGTTTCCTAGAGGGACTAGCATCTTGAGGGATAATAAATGTTGGTGTTTTTTCTAACGTGGAGGTCAACTTCATTAGGTCACATATTGTAGAAGGAGGTGTGTTGTAGCAGGACTTTATTTTATATCACTATCTATTTGATAGTTTGTTTGATAATATACACTCAGTCTACACGAGTAGGGTCACATATTTGACTTCTGGTTACCACGAAAGGTGAAAAGTTATACCGTGTTTAATTGTTAATGACAGGTTGATAGACAACCCAGCTACCGAACAATGTGTACTGGAACTGAAACACTCTGGATATATAGGTTGATATAGATACACGTATAATATGGACATATTATATAAGCGCAATAGTTATACTATATAAAAGCTGTCGACTAAGCACAAACAGTCACTGAATAGTGGGTTATTCACCCATAAAACAACAGTTGTATAAAATACACACATTCCGTGAATGACTGTGTAACACAACACTTCTTATGAAGTCACATGGAAAATTTACTTTATATCAGGCAGAATAAAGTCGGGAGGTAATTTCTCCACTAATTTCCTTTCCTTTGGAATCCTCTTACCAGTAGCGACAGAAACAGCCGTAGTAGGTGTACCAAGTACTGACGTTGATTGATCAACAGTGGTCGGTGGCGAGATGGTTGCTGATTCATTCCCATTAGTTGTTAACTCGCCTTTTCTTGATAGAGCCATTTCTTCTCTTGTACTGATCTCAGGACGACTTCCACATTGTTTCATACTACAATAATGACTTACGAATTTTTGAAATTTTGGATTGCATTTATAGCAACATATAAAACCAATGAGAATTACAAGTGCCGAACCAACAATTATTATGATATAATACCATAAATACCAGGGTTTGTCTTTCTCTAAATGCCTCAAATTATGTAACTCATAAATTAAACTTTCCATGGAAATTTCTCTTAAATGTTCTAATTTCGGGGGTAACTTAGTTAGTGTATAGTTACTAAGGGCAATGTGTAAAGGCTCCCAAAGAGTATCCAAAGCTTTATTGAATGATTGGACAAGTTTATCAAAAGATACAGCTTGTACAACCGCACTTTCCTGTTCAAAATAAGCGGGTAAAGTTAGATCATCGCTGGTCGCTCTACAAGACATATTTAATTGAACTAAATCCATGGGTGGTCTTATAGTAACTGTAAAATGTTGAAAATTTTTATTTTCGCACACTATCGACAAACGACAGTGTTTACGCGTACTAATTACCCACAACCCATTTTCCAAATATTCTGCTCGGGGCAAAATACCATTTGGCTGAACATTTACTTTACACAATGCTTTTATATGTTTGGCATCCTGCATGAAGAGTGCCACCACACATAACTTATTTAAATTTACTGGATAGATTGGACTTTTTATTCGACAAAATCCTACTTTTGAATCGCTACATTGTTTCGCTTCATCCGAATTTAAAATAACGTACTTAGTCCAATCATTATTAATAGCAAAATGAGTTGTTTCCAAATTATATTGACCTACCATGTTATGAGTGGCGTTAGATGGACTAGCCAAAAGTTTAGGATGAAT